>CM057466.1:134743474-135943474 GCA_030035585.1 Dugong dugon
GAGGTGACAGAGACTAGTGGTCTGATTATCCAGCTTTGGGTGGCAAGACTTGGATTCCCAAAACCTGGGTGTCTAGGTGGAAAATTTGGGGTGATCATACTGGGAGCCCAGGGCCCTAGTTTGGGGTGGCAAGATAGGGTGTCACTTGGCTGGAGGCGACCCTATTGGGGTCTGGTTGTATACCTCAAGGCAGCAGAGACAGGGGATGCTGTTTAGTTTGGAGGCTGGAAGGTTTGGAGGTCTAGTTGGTGGTTAGAGAGCCTGTTCCTGTTGCCTAACTGGGAAAACAATTGGGGGCCTCATTGCTTAGTGACAGTGATTGGAGTCCAAGTCTGTAGAAACTGGGGGTCCAGTCATCCAGTTTGGGGAATGTCTGCTTAGTTAGTTTAGGGTTGAAGACATGGTCGATCTAGTCCTCAAGTCTGAAGTGACAGATCAGGGGTTCTTGTATCTGGTTGGGAGTGACATGGGCCGGGGTTGTTTGGGGTGTCACAGACTGGGGTTCTTGTTTAGGTTGGGGTGATGAAGGCTGAGATTCTAAGGTCTAGTTTGGGGTGACAGACTGGGGGTCTGGTTGTCTAGATTTGGATGACCAAGACTGGGAGCCTTCTTAGGGGTATCAAATTTGGGATATAGTTTTTTGGGGGATGATAGAATGGCAGTCTTGTTGCTAGGTTAAGACACTAAAAATTCAAGTTTAGGGTGCTGGGTTGAGGATTCAATGGCTAGCTTGGAGCAACAGAAACTGGGGATCTGGTGGACTCCTTTGGAGCACCAGAGACTTGTGGTCTGGTTATCTTGTTTAGGGTGCCAGAGACCAGAGCCAATTTCTAGCTTAGGACGATAGAGACAAGGAGACTGATTATCTAGTTTGAGTTAATGACACTGTGGGGCAGGTGGTTTTGGTTTGGGGTGAGAGATATTGGGTGACCAGTTGGCTATTTTGAGGCTGTAGACACTGTGGGTCTTGTTCCTAGTGAAAATGATAGAGACTGGAATTCTGGTGGACTGCTTGGGGTGATAGGTGGCTGAGGTCTGGTTTAAGAGTCTGGGGTGCCAGACTGGATTCCTTTAGTCTAGCTTGGCCCACAGAGATGATGGGTGTGGCTGTGATGGTTGAGATTTCAGGCACTCTGGGGTTGCTTTGTCTAATATGAGGTGCTAGAGACTGGGGGTCCAGATGTCTAGTTTAGGACTTCAGAAGTGGGGGTTTACTTGTCTAGCTTGGAATTGCAGAGACTGGGGATTCTGGTTTCTAATTTTATGTGACAGAGACTGGGATCCCAGGACCTAGCTTAGAGTGACAGCCATTGCCTTTGAGTCGATTCCGACCCATAGCAACCTTATAGGACAGAGTGGAACTGCCGCATAGGGTTTCCAAGGAGTGGCCTGTGGATTCAAACTGCCAACCTTTTGATTAGCAGCCGAGCTCTTAACCACCGCACCACTAGGGCTCCTCTTAGAGTGACAGAGACTAGGAAATTGAGTTTTGGGTGACAGAGACTAGGAGGTTAGAGTTGTCTAGCTTGTCATGATGGAGATTAGGGATTGGTTATCTAGTTTGGGATGAAACGACTGGAGTTCCAGGGTCTAGTTTAGGGTAACATAGAATGGGAGTTTGCTTGTCTAGTTTGGGGTGAGTGGGTCTTGGGGTCTGGTTGTATAGTTTAGGATGATAGACTGGGGTCTGGGTTGTCTACACCATGGCTTCAGGTCTGTAGTTTGAGGTGACATTTTGTGCATTTGATTTCTCAGTGTGGCGAGACAGACAGTTGTCTCATTTAGGGTGGCAGAGGTTGGGGGTCTGGTTGTGGAACAGAGACTGGACCCCAGGGTGATTTGGGGTAACAGACTGGGAGTCTGGCTCTAGTATTGTGTGAAAGAGATGAGGGTCTCAGGACCTATTTGAGGCGACAGAGGCTGGGGTCTGGTTGTATAGTTTTGTGGGATAGAAACTGGTGTCCCAGAGTGTATTTGGGGTAACAGAGACTAGGGGGTCTCTGTTTTGTGGGACAGAGACTGAGGTCCAAGAGAAAATTTGAGGTGGCACAGATTGGGGGTCTGGGTCTAGTCTGTGGAACAGAGACCGGAGTCCAAGCACCTATTTGTGGTGTTGGAGGCTGAAAGTCTGGCTGTCTGATGCTGTGGTCCCAGGGTGAGTGTTGGGGTCCTGGGAGAGTCTGTAGTGAGACTGGGGGTCTGGTTGTCTAGTTTTGTGTGACAAAGATTAGTCCTTGAGCATATTTGGGGTAAAAAAGACAAGGGGACTGGTTGTCTAGTTTTTTTGGACAGAAACTGGTGTCCCAGGATGTTTTGGGGATAATGAACTGGTTGAGTAGATGTTTGGTCCCCAGTATCTGGGTGTCATCTGGGTTACGGACTGACTGGGTGCTCAGCTCACTAATTTGTAGTGACAGATTGGGGTCTGGTTGTCTAGTTTGATGTGGAGGCATTATTCATCTATTGTGTTTTCTAGTTTGGGATGACAATGACTGGGCTTCTTTTGTCTAGTTTCAGTTGATAGTGATTGGGGTTCAGTTGTCCAGTTGAGGGAGACTCTATCTAGACTAGACTAGAGTGAGGTGAGACAAGATGAGACAAGATGCCAAGGGCTTTGCTTTGGGGTGACGTAGACAGGGGACACGGTCTCCTAGTTCCGGGTGATTAAGACTTCCTGTCCCGTGGCCCTGGGGCCAATTTTTTGTGTGAACAGTTGAGTGGTTCGGTTTGGGGTGATAGAGACCATAAGGTCAGCCATCAAGTGTAGGATGATAGAGTTGGGATTTGCATCATCTATATGAATATTTGAGGCTGATGTGATGGGATTGACAGAGATTGGACATCCTGGTGGATAGTTTGAAGGAACTGGGGGTCTGTTTGTCTCTTGTGAATGACAGAGACTAGGGGTGTCTTGTTTAGGAGCACAGATACTGGAGTTCAGGTAGTCTACTTTGGGGTGACAGACTGTGAGTCCAGTTGTCTAGTTTGGGGAAACATAAACTGGGGATCTGATGGTCTGATAGGGGGTGACACGTGGTGTTGTGCAACCTGTTTAGGATTTCCTACTGAGGATCTGGCTGTCTGATTTGGGGTGGCTGTGACTGGGGGTCTAGGGGTTTAGTTTCATATGATAGAGTAGGGTCTCAGAACCTAGTTTGAGATGTTAGACCAGGAGTCTGGCTGTGTAGTGTGAGGCAACTTTGGGGGCACTGTCTTGCTTGGGGGACAGAGGCTTGCACTGTGGTTGTGAAATTTAGGGTGATGAGAGAGAGGGTCTCCTTTTCAAGTTTGGCGTGTGTCTTAGTTTTCTAGGGCTGCCATGACAAAATACCACAAATTGGGTGGCATTAAAAGAACAGAAATTTTCTCACAGTTCTGGAGATCTCCAAATCAAGGCATTGGCCTTAGGAGAAGGTCCTTCTAGTCAGCAGCCTCAGGCATTCCTTGATCTGTAGATGATTCCTCATATGATCTTGAACCCACCCAGAAAGGCCTGGTAATCTGCAACAAAAAGTCACAGCCTTGAAAACCTTATGGAGCACAGTTCTACTATGCTACGCATGGGGTTGCCAAGACTTGGAATCAGCTCAGTGGCAACTGTTTGGTGTTTTTTTATTGATTAATTTAGGGCTGACTGAGGTTTGGGGTCCAAATGCCTAGCTTGAGGATCACAGCCTGGGTGTCCCAGGCCCTGGTTTTGGGGTTATCTGAGACTGGTAGGCTAGATGCTGAGTTGATGGGTGACTACTGTGGGGTTCAGGTACATATTTTGGGGGTGACTTGCTGTGGCTTTACTAACTGTGGGGTCCTAAAGGTTAATTTAGGGATGAGTGAGACTGTGGGCCTGTATTCCAAATTGGGGACTGACCAAGGCCAGGTCCCTAATGCCAAATTAGAGGTGACTTACCATGATGTCTAGTGCTGTAGTTTGGGGGTGACTAAATATGGGGCTCAGATTCCAAGAAGCTCTAATTTGTGGGTGGCTGAGGCAAACCACTCAGATGTCTAGTATAGGGGTGCCTAATACGGTAAAGTAGAAGGTCAGCAAAAAAGAGGAAGACCCTGAATGAGAAGAATTGACACAGTGGCTGCAACAATGGGCTCAAGCATAAGAACGATTGTGAGGATGGCGCAGGACCAGGCAGTGTTTCGTTCTGTTGTACGTATCTGGTCGCTATAAGTCAGAACCAACTCGACGGCACCTAGCAACAACAATACGGGCCACCCAGCTGTTGAAGCTGGATTGACCAATTGGGAGTCAAATGCCAGGTTTCTGGGTGACATCTGGGGCCCATGTTATGGTTTGAATTGTTCCTCTCAACAAGATATGTTGAAGTCCTAACCCTGGTACTGTGAACATGACCTTGTTTAGAAATTAGGGTCTTTGAAGATGTTATCAGTTAAGTTTACATGAGGTCATACTGGAGTGGGCCCTAATCCAATATGACCTGTGTCCTTATAAAGAGAAGAGATAGGGGAAGAAGGCCATGTGATGATGGAGGCAGAGACTGGAGTCATGCATCTACAAGTCAAGAAACGCCAAGGATTGCCAGGAACCACCAGAAGCTGGAAGAGGCAAGGGAGGATCCTCCACTAGGACCTTCAGAGACAGCATGGCTGTACTAACACCTTTAGCCTCCAGAACTGTGAGAATATAGATTTCTGGGTTTTTAAAAATTTACTTTTGTTTTTTATTGTGCTTTAAGTGAGAGTTTATAATTCAAGTTAGTTTCTCATATAAAAATTTATACACACATTGTTATGTGACCCTAGTTGCTCTCCCTATATTGTGATAGCACACTCCTTTCCACCCCAGATTTCCCCTGTCCATTCAACCAGCTCCTGACCCCCTCTGCCTTCTCATCTTGCCTCCAGACAGGAGCTGCCCATTAGTCTCATGTATCTACTTAAGCTAAGAAGCACACTCTTCACGAGCATCATTTTATGTCCCATAGTCCAGTCTAATTTTTGTCTGAAGAGTTGGCTTCGGGAATGACTCTAGTTTTGGGCTAACAGAGAGTCCGGGGATCATGTCTTCTGGGGTCCCTCGAGTCTCAGTCAAACCATTAAGTCTGGTCTTTTTACTAAAATTTGAGCTCTGCACCCCACTTTTTCCTGCTCCGTCAGGGACTATCTGTTGTGTTCGCTGTCAGGGCAGTGATTGGTGGTAGGTGGGCACCATATAGTTCTTCTGGTCTCAGGTTGATGGAGTCTCTGGTTTCTGTGGCCCTTTCTGTCTCTTGGGCTAGTATTTTCCTTGTGTCTTTGTTCTTCATTCACCTTTGCCCCGGGTGGGTTGGGAACAATTGATGCATCTTAGATGGCTGCTCTTTAGCTTTTAAGACCCCAGATGCCGCTCACCAAAGTGGGATGCAGAACATTTTCTTAATAAACTTTGTTATGCCAGTTGACCTAGATGTCCCCTGAAACCATGGTCCCCAGACTCCTGCCCCTGCTACTCTGTCCCTCCAAGTGTTTGGTTGTATTCAGGAAACTTCTCAGCTTTTTGGTTTAGTCCAGTTGTGCTCACTTCCCCTGTAGCGTGTGTTGTCCTTTCTTTCGCCTAAGATAATTCTTGTCCGCTAACTAGTCAGTGAATACCCCTCTCCCTCCCTCCCCACCCTCGTAACCATCAAAGAATGTTTTCTTCTGTGTTTAAACATTTTCTTGAGTTCTTATAATAATGGTCTTATACAATAGTTGTCCTTTTGTGACTGACTAAATTCACTCAGCATAATGCCTTCCAGATTCATCTATGTTATGTTTCATGGATTCATCGTTGTTCTTTATTGTTGCGTAGTATTCTATTGCGTGAGTATACCGCAATTTGTTCATCTATTCATTCGCTGATGGGCACCTAGGTTGCCTCCATCTCTTTGCTATCTTGAACAGTGCTGCAATGAACATAGGTGTACATATATCTATTTGTGTGACGGTTCTTATTTCTCTAGGATATATTCCAAGGAGTGAGATTGCTTGATCTTATGGTACTTTTATTTCTAGCTTTTTAAGGAAATGCCAAATTGATTTCCAAAGTGGTTGTACCATTTTACATTCCCACCAACAGTGTATAAGTGTTCCAGTCTCTCCACAACTCTCCAACATTTATTATTTGTGTTTTTTGGATTAATGCTAGCCTTGTTGGGGTGAGATGGTGTCTCATGGTAGTTTTGATTTGCATTTCTCTAATGGTTCATGATTGTGAGCATTTCCTCATGTGTCTGTTAGCTGCCTGAATGTCTTCTTTGAAGTGCCTGCTCATATCCTTTGCCCATTTTTCAGTTGAGTTGTCTTTTTGTTGTTGAGGTTTTGCAGTATCTTGTGGATTTTAGAGATTAGATGCTGATCAGATTTGTCATAGCCAAAAGTTGTTTCCCAGTCTGTAGGTTGTCTTTTGACTCTTTTGGTGAAGTCTTTTGATGAGCACAAGTGTTTGATTTTTAGGAGCTCCCAGTTATCTAGTTTATCTTGTGGTGTTTGTGCATTGTTACTTATGGTTTATATTCTGTTTATGCCATGTATTAGGGCTCCTAGCGTTGTCCCTATTTTTTCTTCCATGATCTTTATCATTTTAGATTTTATATTTAGGTCTTTGATCCATTTTAATTTTTGTACATGGTGTGAGGTACGGGTCTTGTTTCAGTTTTTTGCAGATGGATATCCAGTTATGCCAGCACCATTTGTTAAAGAGACTGTCTTTTCCCCAGTCAATGAATGGACTTTGGGCCTTTGTCAAATATCAGTTGCTCATAGGTGGATGAATTTATGCCTGGATTCTCAATTCTGTTCCGTTGGTCTATGTATCTGTTGTTTTACCAGTACCAGGCTGTTTTGACTACTGTGGCAGTAAAATTTCTGTTGTTTTAAGCCACCCAATTTGTGGTACTTTATTACAGCAGCCCTACAACACTAAAGGAGCCCTGGTGGCACAGTGTTTAAGAGCTTGGCTGCTAACCAGAAGGTCAGCAGTTCAAATCCACCAGCTGCTCCTTGAAAACCCTATGTGGTGGTTCTACTCTGCCCTGTGGGGTCACTATGAGTTGGAATTGACTCAACGCAACGGGTTTGGTTTTTTTGGTAGGACACTAATACAGCCCCAAAGTCAAGTTTGGCGGTGCCCACCTGGGTGGGTCATCTGATGCCCCCCTTGGGGAGTTTGTCATTCTTGAGTATCAAGCCTAGTTTTGGGGGACATTTGAGAGGGGGTGACTAGATGCTTACTTTGCAGGTTACTGATTATGAGGTCCTGATACTTACATATAATTTGGGGCTAAGCCTCAAGGCCTATTAAGCTGGTTGTCCAAACACCTTTGTTAAGGTCACCAATAATTGGGTCTTGATGCAAGGTTTGGGGGTGATGGTAGAGACATAGTTGATTAGTTTCAGGGTGATTTTCTGGGAGATTCCTCATCTTGATTTAGTGGAAACTGAGTCTGGGGGTTCAGATGTCTAGTTTGAGGGAGTTTTAAGCTAACTGGGGCCTATATCCCAATTTTGGGATGATTGAGTCTGAGGGTCCAGTTGTAGAGCCTGAGAGTAACAGGGTCATAAATGCTCAGTTTAGAGGTGACTGAGTTCCAGTCCCATTTCCTAGTTTGAGTGTGACTGAGAATGGGGGTCACATGCTGAGTGAGGTGACAGCAGCTGGGAGTCCATTTGTCCAGATTGTTCGTGTTTACCTTGGGGTCCTGATGTTTCTTTGGGGTTCAGTGAGGAAAGCCTAGTTTAGGTGTACTAACTTTGGGGCCCCCAGTGCCTAATTTTGGGGTAACTGAGTCTGCAGGAATAAATGCCTAGTTTTGGGGTGACTTTTTGGGTTACTGATGCTTATTTGAAGGTGACTGAACTGAGGCCCATTTCCCTTGTTCTATGAGTATCTTAGGCTGGGGGCATTGTTTGGGGGTGAGAAGGGATGGGGTCCAGAATCCTCATTTTGGGGTGTCTGGGGATGGGGTCCAGTCCTTGGCGTTTCTGAGTCTGGCTAGCCATTGATGTGGCCTGGAGTGACCAGTCCTTAAGATCCGGGTCTGATCCTGGGGTCTCCAGTCTGCTTGGGGGTTTCTGAGGGAGGGTGAAGTTCCTGGAGGGGAGGTTCCCATGCCTGGTTTATGGGTATCTGGGCACCTCTTTTGGGGGAATCTGAGACTGGGGCCCAAAAGTCTTTGAGACCTGGCCCTAAGATCTGGAGAGCCCAGCTCTAGCTCTGCTACCCCAAGACTGGGCCCCTCCTGGGGGTCCTCAGGAAGATGGTCCATTTTGGTGATGACTGACTCGGGGGTCACACGCCTGGAATACGTGGTTCTGGTGGGGACTGGGGGTCCTGGCGGAGGCGGGGTGCGCTGCGGCACGGAGACTGGCTTTGGCTTAGGGGCTGGCTGCAGCGGGGATTCCCGCGGGAAGCGGAGCGCAGCGGGGCGGCCGGCGGCAGGAGGGCGAGCGCCGGAGTGACAGGAGAGGAAGAAAAATGGACCAAGAAATCAGAGTGGACGCGCGGGGGGCGCGAGTCCGGGAGCGGGCGGCGGCGGCGACGGGCTGGGGCCGCGCCTTGGCCTCGAGGGACGCCGCCCGCGCGCCTTCCCGGGCCCCCACCCCCGAGGCCCGGGGCCGCTGATCCGACCCCCTCCCCTAATTTCAATCCCGCCACCTTGCTGGTTCCAGTCCCCACCCCTCCCGCATCCCAGGCTCCCTCCCGCGTCCTAGCTGCCCCCTCCCGCTTTCTTTCTCCCCCTGGGGAGTTTACTTTTCCCACCTCCTGACCCCTCCCCGCCGCGTCCTCCTCCCGCCTCCGCCTGCGGTCTATCCGAGTCGCCTGCGTTCTAAACTTCTGCTCGGCTTCTTAGCCCCCTTCCCCTCCACGTCCCAGACTCCCCCCTTTTAACTCTGTCCCAGTATTTCAACTCCCTCTTTCTTCTATCCCAGCCCCCCCCCCCAACCCCGTCCTTTCCAAAGGTTCGAAGCGGAAATGGGGCGCGCGGCGGCGGCGGGGGCGGCGGCCAATGGAGCGGGAAGCAGGACAAATGAGGCCCGGCCCGCGCGGCCGACAGGCCCCTCCATCTTCCCATTAGCGCCTAATGGCCCCCCCGCCGCCGCCTGATGAAGATTTATCGGCCCCGGAACCTCGGCCCGCCCCCGCCCCGGGCCTCCCCCCGCCCCGCCCGGACACCTGATGAAGCCATCACCGCGGCGGGAGGGGCTGCGGAGCGCCACCGCGATGGCACTCGGCAGAGACCGAGCGAGACTGCCACACAGAGACGCTGCGAGACGAGAGACGACCGGGAGAAAGGCCCGGAGACGCGGAATCAGAGACCCTGGGGGGGAGTTGAGGGAAGGGTCTGACCGACAGCCTGGGGAGCCCCCCAACAGTGAATCCGTCCTTCATTCTGCGCCCCAAGAGCTCGAGACGAGAGTGGGAGTGGGGGGCTCAGGCCGAGGCTGAACGAGTCGAGGTCTAGAGGGGCCTGAGAGGAAAGCTGCAGCTGGGGGTCTGGAAACCTGGGTCTGAGGGAGAAGTGAACCCGGGATCCGAACTACCGGGTCCTGAAGGAGGAGGGGGCTGGGTGTCCGTATTCCAAGTTCCTGCCCGGGGGAGGGAGCTGGGGCGGGGTCCCTGGTCTGCAGGAGGAGGGTGCTGGTGGGGCTTGAACTTCTAGGTCCTGGAGGAGGAGGGGGCTGGGGGCCAGGACTCCCGGGTCTGAGGGAGGAGGGGCTGGGGGTCTGAACTCCCGGGTCTGAGGGAGGAGGGGGCTGGGGGCCAGGACTCCCGGGTCTGAGGGAGGAGGGGCTGGGGGTCTGAACTCCCGGGTCTGAGGGAGGAGGGGGCTGGGCGCCTGGACTCCTGGGTCTGAGGGAGGAGGGGGCTGGGGGCCAGGACTCCCGGGTCTGAGGGAGGAGGGGGCTGGGGGCCAGGACTCCCGGGTCTGAGGGAGGTGGGGCTAGGGGTCTGAACTCCCGGGTCTGAGGGAGGAGGGGGCTGGGGGCCAGGACTCCCGGGTCTGAGGGAGGAGGGGCTGGGGGTCTGAACTCCCGGGTCTGAGGGAGGAGGGGGCTGGGGGCCAGGACTCCCGGGTCTGAGGGAGGAGGGGGCTGGGGGCCAGGACTCCTGGGTCTGAGGGAGGAGGGGCTGGGGGCCTGGACGCCTGGGCCCTAGGCTGGGAGCTTGGCATTGGGGGGCTGGGTTGGGAGGCCTCTGATTGATTTCTGTTTACCGGCTGTCCCCGCGGGCGGAAGAGCGAATCGCGCCCCATCCATCAACAGGCTCGCAGCCTCCCTAATAAAAACATTTTACTCCTAAATGATCTCGAACTAATTAACTCAAAGTGTTAATTAAAGTTTGCGCAGACAGCATTGTCATCAGGGAGGGCGGTGGATCCATCTTCCTGAGAGAGAGACGCGATTGGGGTGGGGGGGACATCCAGAGAAGAAGGCAGAGAGCCCCGCCCCCCATCCAGCCGGTCCCTGTCCACTGCTTTGCCCCACTCTCCCAGCTGCCTCCTCTCATCTCCCCACCTCTGTCTCTACTCTGAGGGTTTTTTTCTCTTTTGCCCTTTTTCACTCCTATCCGTGTCTCTTCCGCCTGTCACTAAGTCAGTCTCTGTCTCTCAGTTTCTGTGTCTCTCTGGCTGTCTCTTGCTATCTCTTGCCAGAGAGCTGTCTCTCACGTTGCTCCTACCTCTCGTTAATGTGGAGCCTTTATCTACCTTGTGTATCGGGATTGTGTGTGTGGACACCTGTACGTGCCAGGGGTGCATAAACACATATGTGCGTGTCAGAGGGTATTGTGTGCCCATGTGTGCCAGAGAGCACATGTATGGATGTGTGTGTCAGAAGGTACTGTGTGGTTGTGCCTGTCAGAGGGTATGTGTACGGACACGTGTGTCAGATCATACATGTGTGGACATGTGTGCCAGAGTGGACATGTATGTTTGAGTACAGGGGGATATGTGTGGACACATAAGTGAATCCAGGGATAAATGTGTTGACACGTGTAGACGTGTGGGTATTGTGGTTTGTGTGTGGACATGCGTGCGTCAGGATTTGTGGGTACACACATATTTTGAGCCCGGGATACGTATTTGGGTGTGCCTGTGTGTGGAAACCTATGTGTGTGGATAGTGTGTGGACACGTATGTGTGGGTATGTGTGTCGGGTATATGTGCAGAAATGTGTGTGTCAGGGTTTGTGTGTGACTTGGGGGCACGTGTGTGGACATAGGTGTGTCTAGATGTGTGTGGCCACTGCTGACAATCAGGCTGTGGGGCTCTACCAGGGTATCTGTGTCCCTGGGACTGTGTTTGAGGTCCCTGGGGACAGGTCCTGGGTCCTTCCTGTCTCCATCCCACATGGCACAGACAGATCAGGTAGGAGCAGGGGCTGCAGGCTCACTAGGTAGTGAGCGACCAGGCTTGAACTCAACTGCGAACTCAGGTGAACTCCTCCCTCTGCCCCGATGGGCCTCCTCCTCCTCCTCAGTCCACCTCCTCAGTCCACCTCCCTTCCCCCTCCTCTGCGCCCAGCCGGCGGGGCAAGGGAGCTGGGGCCAGGATAGGCCACCAGGCCATGGGCATCAGTAGGGTGGCTGGCTGGGCGGCCCCGGTGTGAGCTCATACATCAGGGCTGACAGGCTCCGAAAGCCCCGGAATTAAAACCTAAATCGAATATTGATCACTCGCTCTGGCCGCGGCGCCCATGACGGCCCCCCCAGCTCCCGCGCGCGCTCGCGCGCCTGTTCTCTGCTCTCCTGCTCTCAGGCGTCACCGCTGTCCTGTCTCTCCTTCTCTCTGTCTTTCTCTCCCCAGCTTCTCCTCACCCTGGCCACTCATCCCTGGACCCAGTAAGTGCCTTCTCAGCCAGAGACTGAGACACCCAGAAACTTTGACAGATTGAGAGACACAGAGACACACTGAAGCACCAGACAGAGCCAACCCAGAAATAGTTAAACACAGACCCGCAGACAGACCCAGAGCAACTGACACGTGGACACAAACCCAGGTAGGCAGACAGACACAGGTACACAGAGACCCACAGATCCACACACAGGAAGTTACACAGTCACACACCGAAAGTCACAATGATAGACACACACAGGGTGCACGTAGAGAAACTTACACACCCAGACACAGAAAGGCAGACAGACATTCACAAGCCGTGGAGTTACGGTCACACACGAGGCCACACCTAGGCACAGGGGTAGAGACACACAGAGACGGGTGCAGTCACAAAGCAAGTTACACTACCACAGACAGAGGGAGACAGAAGGACAGAAAGTTACACAGGCACACACTGAGCCCCAGAGTGGCAGAGAACACATATCCACTCCCTGTTTCCCCATTTCCACTCCGACCAGCGTAATGGCCAGATCCCCCAGATTTACCCCCAGGCTCCACCCCCGCTCCTGGATCCGGAGCCCAAGGAGGCCCCCGGTACAGGGTGGAGACTCCCAGACCTCATTTCCCTCCAGCATTGAGCAGGCCCCTCCTCATCGCAAAAGCCGGATTCAAGAATGGAGCTGGGGAGGTGGACCCCAGAGAGGAACAGGGACATGGTCAAGGTTTGGCCCAGGGATCTGGGGTCTCTGTCTCTGAGACCACCTGTGGGATGGAGGGCAGACAGCGGGAAGAACTTCCCTAGGCCGTGAGCGCTGGGGCTAGCACAGTGAGCAGGGGCGCTGCCCCAGCCCCTACCCCCACCCTGCGGCTTCCCGGCTGGGGCGGGCAGCAGCGGAGGCGGGCGGTGGCGGCTGCCGGGGAGAAGATGAATCTTTCATGAGTGATTTGCGGCCGCCTCTTCTCGTCCCGTGTTGTTTAATGTTTCAATTTGGGCGAAAGCAAAACATTCAATCAGGCGGATTAAGTGCGTAATGCGTCTCATCGCTCAATCTGTCGCCTCCGCCGGGCAGCCCGCCGGGTGGGGGGGGGGGTGCTGGGAGAGGGTGGCGGGCAGAGACCCCGGCTGGGGGGAGCCTGGTCCCCAGCTCCTCTCCTGAGACCTGTGCCTCAGGAAGCCCCTCAGGCTGGGACACCCCCTCACACCCCAGTCTCCCCCATCCCCGGCCAGCCTCCCCACCACATACCGCTCTCTGCTCCACCTTCGGGTGTCCACCTGGCTGTTTACACCCTGGCTCCTCTGTAGCCCTCTGCCCACCTGCCTCGCTGTGTCTGCCTGTCTCTCCGTGTGTGTCCACCTGTCTTCTCTCTGTAGGCCTGTCTGTTCCCTGGGTTTTCTCTCTCCCTTCGTCTCTAAATCTACCCCCATCCCTCTGTCTCGCTAACTGCCCTTTTACCTATACCTCCGTGGTGCCTATTCGGTCTCTGGCACTGTCTGTACCCCTGTCTCATGGCCGTGTCTCTCTGTCCAACAACAGCGTCTCGGTGGTCCTCACCCTCTGCCCCTGTCTGTGTGCAGATCCCTCTGTGCCCCCCTTTCCCTCTCTCTTTCATTCTGTCCCTGTCTCTGTACCCCCTCTCTTCGTTTTCACTAAGCTCTCAGTCCACTGTCTGACCTGTGCCCCTCTGTCTGCCCGCTTCCGTGTTCCCTATTCACCTCTGTCCCTGTGTCCACCTCCCGCCATCCCTGTCCCTCTCTCTGCTGTGTCCCTGCCCCATCTCTCTCTCTCTTTCTGTCCCCCTGTCTCTGCTCTGTCCCTCTGGCTTTCCTCCCCAGGTTCCTTGGTCTGTCAAGCTCCCAGGCCCCAGGCTGGCCCGATCCTCAATGTCCACTAGGGGGCAGCAGGTCCAGGCTTTTCTGACGGGGAGGCGGACAGAGAGGATGCCTGAGGAGCTTACCAGCCAGCTCCATTGCCTGTTTTCAGACCACCTCACTCATGGAGTGTCCAGGCCCCCAGTCCCCCCCTCCCTCAGACCCCATAGTCCAAGCTCTGAGCCTCCTCCTGCCTCAAACCCTTGAGTCCTGGTCCCCAGCCCCCTCCTCCCTCGGACCCAGGAGTCAGCCCTGGTCCCCAGCCCCCGCCTCCCTCAGACCCAGGAGTCAGGCCCCTAACTCATTTCTCTCTGAAGCCAGGGGTCCTATCCTACCGCGCCCTCCTCCCTCTCATCCTCCCAGGCAGCCTGTGACCTGTTCGGGGTTTAAATGGAGATTTCAGCTGTGGGACTGACAGGCACTAACCAGAACCATTGTCACCACTGCCTGCCACTGAGACCCATGAGGCTGTAAGGCCAGGGACCCACAGCATGTGTGGGCACACGACGGGGACTGACAGAGATGGATTCCAGGAGACACAAGTGACTGGGTTTGGTCATAACACGCAGGGGCACACACAGACACCAGTAAACACACGTGCATTCAGGGCTCGGCCACAGGCACAGGGACACACACACAGCTAGGTCAAGGGGACACTGCAGTGACAGAGCTCACACGCCCAGGGACACACTCACACAGGCACCTACCCTAAACCACGGCCCAATCTGCTCCAGGAGCCCTAGGTCAGACCCCTTGCCCCACAGCTCAGAAGCTCGTTGATACACCAGGCACACACTCCCACTGTGTCCAACCTCCGCCCTGCAGTTTGGACCATGTCTCACACACACACACACACACACACACACGCACACACATTGAGCCCTTTTGGGACGACTTTGGGGGACAGCACAGGAAGGATAGGAGGGTCTCCCCAGACCCCCTCACTGTCTCTGCCCTTCGTGTGCTCTCCCTGGGACCCTCCGCCTCTCCCCTTCTCCTCAGCACTCCTCCTCCCTCCGTCTGGGCGCTCTGCAGCCTCTGCCTCCCTCTCTCCTTCCCTCGGTCCCTCGCCCTCCCTGCGCTGTCTCTCCCCAGCTCCTTCTCCGTCTCGGACTTTTTTGTGTCTCTTCCTTCTGTCAGTTTCTCCTGCCTCTTTCTCCGAAATTTGTCTGTGCTCATTTCTCTGCACCTCTGTGGCGAGTGAGATACTCTCAATTCGTCTCTCTCGGGTCGCACTTTGTCAGTGTCTCGCCCCCTCTGTCCCCCGCTGTCACCCGGTCTCTATCTCTGAGGGAGTCTCTTTCTGAATGTCTCTCAGTCTCTGCCTCTCCCTCTCTAACTCCGGCCTTTTCAGTCTAAGTTTCTCTCTGCGTGTCTCTGTCTCTGTCTCTCTGTGCCTCTCTGTCCGCGTCACTGTCTGCCCATCTCTGTCTCTGTCTCTCTGTCCATCCATCTCTCTCTCCCTCCCCCTCTCCCCCTCTCTGCCTCACTCTCTGCCTCTCCCTTTTCTCTCTCAAGTGTTTTCAATTTTATTCTGAGTGGAATTAACTACCCCTGATGTCAAATTGCCGCCGAAATCGATAATAATATCTTTACAAAAGAGGATATTCTTCTCTCGGAGAACGGCCTCTGAAAAATGGAAAATTTAGTCGAAATTGATTCATTACTTGACACTTTATAGAACGGCTGCGTATTGATCGCACCTGTCATGTCCCATCTCCCCTAATCGAAGCTGAAGGCCGGCTCCGATGCCTGCTATTTTTCATAATTCCACCGCAGCCGACAGCTCCACAAACACCACCCGCTCGCTCAGCCTCCGCCTCCCCGCGCCGGCCGCCACCGAGCGCCCTCGGCCTGGCCCTGGCCTCGCGGGCCGTGCCTGCACGTCCGTCTTCCGTCCATCTGTCCACCAATTCCCAGGATGCCCGCTGTCTGTCCTCCCTTCACACGCGCCCACTCACCCCTGCTGTCTGTCCCGGCCCCATCCCCAAGCCCTAAGTCTGTGCGTCTGTCCTTTTCCTGGGACACCCCTCCCCCCATCTGTCCATTAGTCTTCCCAACACCCTCAGCTTCTCTTTTCCCTGGAAACTACCCCCCACCCTTGTCTATCTGTCCGACTCCCCTCCCCATGTGCATATCCTGGGTGGCTGCCTCCCCCTGCTTTCCCGAGGTTCCCATCTGCCCTGTGGCTGTCTGTCTGTCCTCTCCGCAGCTGGGCCACCCTTCCTTCCTTACCTTCATCCTTCCAGCATCTTCTGGGCGCTCTCGGTCTGTCTGTCTGTCTTCTTTAGGGTAGGTCTGTCTGTCTGTCTTCAACCCCTCCTGCAGCAGACTTGATTGCCCCTGAGTCCCCTCTGCTCACCCCCAACATCCAGGGCCAATCCAGCTGCCCCACCCTCACCCACCTCCCAAGAAGCCCTTCTCCCAACCCCTCATTTCTCTGTTTTTCGACTCCCTCCCTTCGTCCCCAGGCCCGCTTGTGGCAGGCTCTGCCCTTGGGGGAGACCCAGAGGTAAACCAGGCCCAGCCCTCAGGGAGCCTTGAGTCTGGTGGGTAGCTAGGCAAGGCCTAGCTCGGGGGTGTGGTCAGAACTGGGGATGAAGAGCTGAGTCTGGCAAAGTCCTCATCCACAGCTAGCTCAAAGTCTAGTGAGGGGGCTGGAGGAGGGCATACATCTGGGTAGTATAGCCTAGTGGTTAAGAACACAGACCTCCTTCCACTTCCAACACTAACTAGCTGTGTAATAGTAGGTGAGTGACCTCACCTCTCTGCGCCTCAATTTTCTCATCAGTAAAATGGGGATGATGCTAATAATAGCGCCTGCCTCCTAGGGTTGTTGCCAGGATTGAATGTGTTCATCTAGGTATAGCGCTTAAGCCAGTACCTGGCATAGCAAAAGCCATTTAAGTTTAATTGTCACCACTGCTGTAATGCTTGCAGTGTTCAGCCCTCTCCCCCACCCCCTGCAGTAGATCAGAGAAGGCTGCAGGGCGGAGGCTGGAGTGGGGAGGGCAGCTGGGATTCTGGGGAGCCTTGAGGAACAAGGGGAAGAAGATGAATTCTTGGGGTGAGGGGCTCAGTTTACACCCACCTCCTTTCACCCCGTCACCTTTATTGGTGTTAGCCACACCCAGAGGGTCCTTGCAGATGTCCTGAGGATCCTGGCCCTCACAGAGGGGTCCTCTCGCTCCCTGGGGCTTTAAAAAGACTCTAATGGATGTTACAGACCTGAGAGGTGTCCTCTTTCAAGGGCAATAAATTCAGTCTGCTGGGTGTTACAGGCTGGTGGGGAGTTCTCTCTCTCTCTCTCTTCTTGGGGGCATTAAACACCCCGAGGGTGGTCTCTCTCAGTGGGCTGTTAACTACAGTCTTGTGCTATGCAGCCCCAGGGGCTGTTAACTACAGCGTAATAATCCCCCTCCTGTGAGCTGCTTCCCTCGGCCAGGTAGGTGTTGGCAACACTGCTAATGAGCGGGTCTACAGCCCCAGGTGGGTGTGACACCTCCCTCTCCTCCCAAGAGTTTGACTGCAGGAATGCGCTCTGATACTGAGCACCTACTGTGTGCCTCACTCGACACTGCACACTCCGGGGTCTGCCTTTTCCTTTATCCTCCCCACAACCTGGGGCTCAGAGGGGGACGTGAATTGCCCAAAAGTGCACAGCCCCAAAGGTGTTATAGATGCCAGGAAGGCGTCTCTGTTTGGGGGAGTTCTGAACAGTCAGATGGGTATTGTTCACATGCCCAGGGGTGCGATGTACAGTAATGGGTCCTGGCCACCAGGGGAATGAGCACTCTCCTTGGGGTCCTCTGTACCCTCTGCTGAGCGTTGGAAGCCCCCCCAAAGGTGTGATACACAATCTAATGGGTGTTCCTGCCTCCCTGGTGATGCGTTCATCTCTCTAGAGGCGGGGTTTAGAGATAAAGAGTGTTAAAGCCCCCTTGACTGATTTTTGTGTGTCTTATGGGTACCACAAACATTTCAAAGATGTCCTATATTCCGGAAGAGTGTTGTTGACAGTGTAGTAAACCGTATTTTTCCAGAGGGTGTTCTATCGTCCCAAAGGGTGTTATACACAGTCCATCGGGTTCTTACTCTCAGAAGGTGTTCTTTCTTCGCAGGGGTCCCCTTGCGCATTCAACGCCCACAAAATGTAGTCTAGTGGGTGTTCTCGATGCAGGGGGTGTTCTAGCTCTCCTGAAGGGTGTTGCGTACAGGCAAAGGGAGCACAGCCACGTAGAGGGTGTAGTCACTCTCCCAAAGGGTAGCACGTGCGGGCAAAGGAGTCCTGCTCCACAGAGGGTGTTCCATGCCTCCTTCCTGGCGTTTGAAGCCAGCCACTGCGAAGGCACTGGGAGGGTGTCCTCTGCAGTCTGGTGGGTGTCACGGGCACCCAAGGGGTAAGAGTCTTAAAGACTGTCTAGCTGGTGGGCTATATCCACAGTAAGGATGGTGTGTACACTTCAGGGGTTGTTATAGGCACCAGAGGATTTCGGCTCTGCTAGGATCTTAAATACAACCTGGTGACATGGTACAGGCACCCAGTGCAGGGGCTTCCTGTTGACTCCTTGAAAGAATGTTCCCTGCAGTCTAACAAGAGAAGGAAGAGGCAAGTGAGGACATTCTAGTTTTCTAGGGGAGTATTTAGCGTTTCAAATACGATTCTTAGTGAGTAGCAATGCTCGTAGCAAACGTGGTGTTTATTTGGCGCTTGGCACGATGCCAAGTGCTCTCCATGTGCCCTGCCATTGAGCCTCCCAGAAATCCTAGGAGGTAGTGGTCATTATTGGCCCATTTTACAGGTAAGGAAACTGAGGCTCAAGGATGTTCAGCGACTTGCCCAAGTGAGTGGTGAGCAGTGAGGGTGGAGCTGGAGCCTGTCTGTTCTGGGGCTGGAGTCCTCTTCCAGCCCTCCAGCACTGGGGTCTCAGCGCCTGGGGATCCATGCAGTTGGTGAGGTCCCACAGAGCTGCCCGGCCACAGCATATCCCCTTGGGGACTGTTTCTCTTGCCCTGAAACATACTTTCCTCTCCTGAGGCAGAAGACTCCAGGGGCTGTCCCCCAGAAAACTGCAGTTCCCCCAAGAAGGTGGCACTGGGATTTAGGGGGTAGAGCCTGACCTGGGGATGGGAGAGGAAAGAGGGGGAGGGAGGCAGAAAGGGGGAGAGAGAGAAAGGGTGATGGGAAAGGGGCAAGGCAGGGAATAATAGGGTGAAGAGGTGAGGTGGAGGGTCAGCCTGGGCCAGGGGGCCTGGGAGGGGAGCTGAGCACTGGGGCTGGGGGGCTTCTGCTCCCAGGACCCGGAGGTTGGGTGATATTTACCTGTTATTTCAACAGGAGCAGAACTGGCTGGGCTGGGCCCATCCTGTCACTGCAGGTGTGCCTGTGTGCACCTGTGATCACGTGGGCGTGCGAAAGAAGGTGTCAGTGTGTCCGCCCTGGGCTCTGTCTGTGATTGTCCGTATGGCTGTCCACATGCCCTGAGCTTAGGGGGGGGGATAGTGTATATTTGTGTGTACAGGCTGTGTGTCAGGGAGTGGAGTGTAACTGTATGTCAGCGTGGATCTGTGTCTTTGTGTGTCCAGTCTGTGAGTCGATGGATCAGGGAGTGGCTGTGGGTCACAGTAGGTGTGTGTGTGCAGGCTGTGTGTCCTTCTGCTTGTGTATGTGCCTCTCTGTGTGTGTCTGTGTATAGATTGTGTGTGTGTTCATGGGTCTGTGTCCCAGACCTGTGTTTCCATTCTCTCTATTACCGAATCCATGTGCATGCTGTGTACAGATTGTGTCTGTGTATCTGCGTGTATTTGTCTGTGTGTCTCTGTGTATGGCCATGTGTCCATGTGCCCATGAGTCTACGTGTCGTGTGTGTGTGTTTCCACCATCTGTGTTATTGTATGCATGTGTCTCTATGTCTCTGCAGACAGGCTGCGTGTCCCTGTGTCTGCTATCCAGCCTGTGTGTCTGTCTGCAGGTCTGTGTGCACAGACAGTGTGTTAGCAGGTCCGTGTTCCAGTCCCATTCCAGTTTGGCACGTCCAGCCAGGGTCCTGTTACCTCTACCTTGAGGCTGTCCGTTTGTCGGAGCGTCCCTCTTAGGAGGGGTGGGGGGGCGGGGAGGGGAGGGAGGAGGGGGGCTCTCCACTTCTCCACCCACCCACGCCCCCCACCCTCACTCCCTCAGTCCCGGGATCGAACCTTATTTAGAGGCGCGATTCGACATCTGTTTTCAAATTTGATCAGCTCTGAACTTTATTTTCCGAGTTTGAGGAAAATTATATTCCATCGATCGCGCCTCCCGCCCCCTCCCCCGCACCGCCCGCCGCCGCAGCCGCCGCCTCCATATATCTGCGCGCCGAGCCGGGGCCCGCGGCCGCGAGGGCGGGAGGCGCGCGGCGCGCCGAGGAGGAGCAGAGGGAAGACGAGAAGGAGGAAGAGGAGGCGGAGAGGCAGGGCCGCCCTGCGCCCCCCGCGCCCCCGGCCCGGCCCCAGCGGCCCCGCGCCTCGCTCGCTGCGACGCCGGCCACCCCCTCGGAGCTCGGTCCCCGTCAGTCGGTGCCTCTGTCTCTCTTTGCGCGTTTCTCTTTCGGTGTCTCTCTCTGCATCTCCCTGTCTCTGTCTCTCTGTCCCTGCGTCTCTCTCGGTCACAGCCTCTCAGTGACTCCCGCTCCCTTCGCGCGCCCTCTGGGTCTCGGCGTCCCCTCGGGGTTCCGGGCAGCTCCCCCGCCCCGTCGCCCCCTCCTCAGGACGCCGCGGGGGCCATGGCTGCGGGGTCCGAACTTTAAACACTTCTCCCCGGACCGGAGCGGATAAGCCAAGCCCAGAAAGTGAGTGAGCGCCGCGGGCCGGCGCAGGGGCGGGGATGGGGGGCGGGGATTCCTGCCCAAGGCGGGGGCCGGGGCGCGGAGGTGGGCCCAGGAGGCCTTCGGCGCCGGGCTCCCCGCGCCTGAGGCTGGAGGGAGGCGGATGGGGTCGCTGCCACAGCGGTGGGGGCGGGAGGGGGTGAGCCCAACTCTGGGGAGGTGGGAGGGGGAGAGGGCAGGAGGTGCGGCCACGGGGCTGGGGCGTGGGGGGTGAGTGTCGAGATGTGAGGGATGGACGAGGGGCCGAGGCGCGGGCGGTGAGAGACTGGGCTCTGACTATTTGGGAGCGGGGGCTACGGCGGGCCGACCTGAGGGTAGGTCTGGATATCTCCAGCCTGAGTCCCGTAGGGTTTGTGGGTCAGGGCTGCGGGCTTGAATATTTGGGGCCTGAGGGCTCAAAGCCTAGAGACTGGATAGTTGGGGCTGAAGATCTAGCTATCTGGGGTTGGGAGCTATTTGGGGCTGGGGGTCAGGGCTGAGGGGGGTGGACATTTGGAACCCGGGGTCAGCATGGGGGTTTGGCTGTAGGGGCTGGGTGGTCTGGGTTTGGAGCTGGAGCTCAAGCCTGACCTGCACCGTTTGGATGAGGACATTAGGGGTCTGGACACTTGGAGTCTGGGAATTTGGTGCACGGGTTCACAGGGGCTGTGGCAAGGACACTTGGGGCAGGTCTGGGGTCTGCACACCGGGGGGCTGGCTGGGAGCACAGGCCTGGCCCTGACCTTCATCAGTCAGTGTCCACCTGGGGACAGGAGGCCTAGTGTGTGGCATACCTCTTCTGTTCCCGTCAGTCCACAAACAGTCCCAGTGCTGGGCTGTCTCTGCCATCTCTCCCCTGGCTGGGTTTCTCCTCACTGTCTCTCTGTCTCTGTCTTTCTCCGCATCTCTGTTTCCGAGAACCTGGCTCTCTCACTGTGTGTCTCTCTCTTTATCTCTGTCTCTAGAAGCATCTCTCTCTACCTCATTGGGTCCAACTTAGACTGTGTCTCCCGGAATCTCTGTGCCTTTCCCTGTGTCTCTGTCTCAGCATCTCTCTGTCTCTGCCTCTCTCTGTCTCTTACTATCTCTCCGTCTCTGTCTCCCCCTCACTGGTTTCCGCTCAGATTAAGCCGGGGACCTAATTCCAGGCCCAGGATCGAATTTTCTGGCAACAAAGGGAAATAGCGAATCGATCGGTCGCTCCGGAGATTAAGAGACAAGCGGCGCGCGGATCTATCACGGCTAAACGGCCCCCCCGCCCCGCCCGCTCCCCCCGCCCGGCCGGCCCGCCGAGGCCCAGATGCGCTCCGCATCACCAAGCAGTCTCTGGAGCCCCAGGCTGCTGGGCAGGACCGGCCTCACCGGGTGAAATGCGTGCTGGGCGCGGAGGGCCAGAGCCGGGGGAGGGATCTGACAGCGGGAACTGGCCCCTGGGGAGGGAAGGAGAGGGGAGTGAGAGAAACCGAGCCAGCAAACCACCCTGCAGAGTCACTCTGCACACACCTGTGGTCTCAGGTAACACCTTTCACCCATACCTGTCTATCAACCCACCGGTCACATCAATTACTTTAATTCTTCCTATAGGTCCTCACATCTGGACCTCCAGGTAACATTTGTCTCCTTATACCTGTCCCCTACACCTGCCTCCACACCTGTTTCCTTCATCTACCCCTGCAGGTAACATCTGTGTTCTCTCACCTGCCTCTCCAGGTAACACCTGTCCCCCTGAAACCTGCCCTCAGAGATGCCCCTGATCTCTCAGGTAACACATATTCTCCTTACCTGCCCCTCCAGGTAATACCTCTTCCCGAAACCTGCCCCTTACACCTGAATCCCTGCATCTGTCCCGGTTTCATACGACCTTGTTCCCTTTTTACCCACACCTGTACCATCCCACCTGTTCGTTAAAGCTTTAAACACACTTGTTTCTCACACATGCACATTTCTTCACCTCTGCCTCCCCTCAAGCAGCACCTGTTCCCCACATCTTGACACATACACCCCTTCCCTTGCCCAGAATCACTCACACTTGGCATTCTTCCAACCTGTGCTCTCAGGTGATGCCTGTCCCCTCCTAACCTGCTGGCTCTTCTCCTATAATGCTACACCTCCTTGTCCATCCCCACACCTGTCCTGTGCAGATGAGTTTCCCACACATGTCCCCCCCCCCCAAGGACACACCTGCCTCTCACACCACTCTCTCTGCTGTACCTAACTACCTCACGTTCTAGCGTCCCACCATTTTCCACAAATACACCGACTTCCAACTTTTTCTTCCATACCTATCTTTCTCACTTTTCACCTCAGGTAACTTGCCTCCGAGAACAGACACATCAGCTCCACCTGGCTCCTAGCCCCAAACACTGTCTGGTCTCTCACACATACATTGATCCCCTGAATATCGTGTGCACGGGCTGATTATCCAATAGGCAAGGTAAGCACGGTGCTTACCAGATCATCTGCAGTGAACAATGTCACATTTTTTCACCACAACAAAGATTCTGCTTCTAGGTATGGCTGGCATCTGTCTCTCTCCCAACCCCACAGTACCTTCCTACAGAATCCAAACCTGTTTTCAAATCTATGATTCCTGACAGGGGTGGATTACCCAGTAAGCAAGGTAAGCACGGGCTTACTTGTGCTTACTTACTAATCTGTAGTGAATAATTTCACGTTTTTCAATACATCAAAGGTGTGAAACCCATGTGAACTGTTCACTACAGATTGGTAAATAAACACAAGTAATTGTTCACTATAGATTAGTAAGTAAGCACAAGTAAGCCTGTGCTTACCTTGCTTACTGGGTAATTCGCCCTGATCACGTGTCTGCTTCTTCCTCATATCCTTCCCCGACCACGATGCCTTCCCACAAGCCCCTATCCTCTAAAAGTCCCACCTACACGCTTGCTGCTCTGTCTCTCGCTATCTCTCACAACACACACCGCTTCACACACACGTTTGGGCAGGAAATCTGTCCTTGGCCACAGGTATCTGCCTCACCTATATACCTGTCTCCCCATACGTGTCCCTCAGGTAATATATAGCCACTTCTCTTTTCCCACACACATAATTTCCCGTGTTTCTCACTACCTCTTTCCTTGTCTCACAAGGTGACATCAATCCTTTCCCACACCTGCCTCCTCCTTACCTGTTCACCTGAGGCCACCTGTACCACATTCACTCATTTCTTCAGCAAACAGGTACTGAGAGTGCCATACACCCACCCACACCTGCTTTTAATCTCTCTCTGCTTTACATCTCTTCAGAGGGGGTCTCTGCCGCACCCCTGGCCTCCCCAACCCGTCCCCAGAGGGAACACCTACTCCTGGATACACCCTGTTCCACAGATATGCACCTGGCTCCCAACACTGCTTCCCCCCTCTCCTCCTCTCCCTCCAAACATCCGTGTTACCCTCGTTCCTTCACGCCTTTTGCAGACATCATTCGCCCACTCCACACCTCCCGACCACCTCTTTCTCAGTTATGCTGATGTCTGCCACCTGCCCACACAACAGGCACACCTCTAGGACCAAACCTTTGGATCCCTCACACCTGTCTCCAGCCTGCGCCTCTCTGGAAACACCTGTTCCTTTTCATAGCACAAGTCTCCTGCCGTCTATTTCCTCAGGGAACACCTTCCTCAGTGAGCATAAGTAACACCTGTAGCATTTGTTAAACACACGTGACACCTGTTTCCAGCCAGCCATACACCTGCTGCCTGTCTCACACATAACCCCTGAAGTCGGAGGTTCTTAGACGTCGGCGTACTTAAGAAACACCTGGAGGGCTTGTGAAAACACAGGTTCCTGGGCCCTGCTCCAGAGGTCTGGGCTGGAGCCTGAGAATCTGTATTTCTAAGAAGTTCATGCTGCTGATCCATGTTCCACTCTTTGGGCACTCAGACATGGGCATGGTCCACAGAAGCATGGCAGAAGGCAAGTGTCACCTAGAAAGAAGGTTACAAAGTGTTCCCCATGTTCCACACGTGCTCCCCATCTGTTGGACCATATAACACCTGCCCTCCCCCATATATACTGACAATGGGTAGGAGGAGGATGATGAGGACGAGGATGATGACGGCAGCTATGATTTATTAAACAGGCACTGTTCTGAGCTCCTTATTTCATTTAATCCTCACGAGGACCTCATGGGGCAGGTAGTTTTATCCCCATTTTACAGAGAAGGAAACCGAGCCCAGAGAGGTGAAGTCATTCTCTAGAGGTCCCCAGCAACTCGTAGATATTGGAGTTCATCCGAGGCTGTCTGACTTCAGATCCTTCCCTCCTAGTTACCCAGGTTTCCCTGTCCCCCACACGTGCCTCCCAGGTGAGCTCGCTCCCCCACAGACACGTCTATCCACCTGTTCACTGGGGCAACACTTGCACCCCCAGCCCCTCCAGTCCCGCCTTCACCTCAGCCTCACATTCTCACCCTCCACTCCTGCCTTCTTGGGCAACTAACCCTGCCATGAAACCTGGGTTCCAGACTCTCCTGGAATGCCTGTTATATTCTGATTCCTGGGCCCCACTCAGTCATTCTGCAGTGGTGCCTGGGAATGCACATTTTCATCCCCAGCACCCTCAACAATACTAAGCGAGGGGCTTGCCTGTTGCATTTTGGACCCTCTTTCTCCTGTTAAGTGATGCTTGCTTTCCCCCACCCTGGCCCACACCCTGTCCTTTGCACACTCACCCAACCTGCCCAGCCCTCAGGCACGCCCCAGCTTCCCTGCTCACACACCTGTCTCATGCTGACATTGACTCCCAGGGCAAACTTGTCATCCTGCAGCCTCGCTTCCACCTGCCCCAGAGCCACATGGAGCCAGCACAGCCCCTCCCAGCACACCCGTCTCCCCAGGCACCCCTAGCCTCCTGATCTACCCATCTCTGCACGCACCTTGTTCTCCAGCCCCCGTTTCCCCTTTTCCACCCTGACCTTTACTTCCTTTCTGTCTCCATCTTTGCCTCTGCCTGTCCGCCCCCTGCCTGTCTCTGAGTCTCTTTGTCTTTCTCCGGATCTCTCTATTTCTTGGTTTCTCGATCTCTCCGACTTTCTCTCTCCCTCCCTCCCTCTCCTCCTCTCTTCCTCTCTGCCTCTCTCTTTCCCTATCTCTCTGTATTTCTCTCTCTCTCTCTCTGGGTCTCCATATCTCTCCATAGCTCTTAGTCTCTGACTGTCTGTCTATGTCTCTGTGTCCTGCAGTCTCTGTTTCTCTTTGTCTCTCTGTCTCTTGTCTCCTTGTCTCCCTCCATCCCTTGCTCTCTCCTCTGACGGTGCAAATAATAGGAGGCTCCAGGTCTCCTTGACTTTGGCCAAGTTACTTTCCCTGTCTGAGCCTCGGTTTCCACATCTGTGAAATGGGCGTCCTGACAGTTGCTACCTTACAGGCCATGGTGAGGATGGGCACCGAGGGCAGTGAGAGAACCTGGGACAGACAGGGACTGAGCTTCTCTCAGTGGGTGTCACTCTGTTCCCGTCTCTCCCCAAAGGCTGCCTTCCCGCCTGATGTCAGAGTGTATGTGTGTGTGTGTGGTGGGGGGAAAGGGGGAGAGGTAGGAAGAGGTGTCCCAGCCGAGGCCTGGGCATGGGACCCGGGGTGGGGCTGGGGACAGGGATCGATCCGGCTCGGCGGCAGTACACAGGCCAGGATTGCATCTTGTCACAATAATTTATTGCTCTCATCCCGTGTGATCGATGGTGCTGAATTAGCACCAGGCCTGATGCCCCTGGAGCCCCAAGCCTCCCCCGGCCTGGCCGGACCCTGGCCTTTCTCTGGCCCTTGTGGGATCCCCGGAAGCCCAGGCACCCAGCTCCCGCCAGCCCCAGGCCCAACCCTCACCCCCGGCACTCGGGCCTGCCTTCTGTCTCCTCATTTCTTGTCCCTCTGTGTCTCTCTCCCTTGTCCCCCGAGTCTCTGCGCCTCTTTCTCCTCACTGCCCTCCGGAGTCTTTGACCTCATTTCTCAACACCTCTGAACCCTATTTTTCTGTTCCTTATTTTCTCTGACCCTGTCACCCCATTTCCCCCCAGTTCCTTGTCCCTTTAATTTCCGGTTTGTCTCTGTACCTGTGTCTCAGTTCCCGATTCATCAGTCCCTCTATTTCTCTGCCACATCCCCATCTCCCCACCCCTCTGTCCCTCTGTCCCCTGCTTCTCTGGCCACCTGTCTATCTGCCCAGGCCTTGTGGCCCTTCTTCCGTCTCTCTGCCCCTTGAACTCTGGCTTTTTTTCCTGTTGACTCACCGTCTCTCTGTCTTGCTGTCCCTTAGTTCAGCCTGAATTCCATGTAAATAATATTTCCTAAGCACATACTGGAGCCCCGGTGGCACGGTGGTTAAGAGCTAAGACTGCTAACCAAAAGGTCGGCAGTTCGAATCCACCGGCTGCTCCTTGGAAACCCTATATTCTACTCTGTCCTGTAGGGTCGCTATGAGTCAGAACCTACTCAACAGCACCTAACAACAGCAACAACAAGCATGTACTTGGTGACAGGCCCTGCCCTTGGACATTACAGTCTAGAAGGATTGTCTTGGTTTCTCACTTCCCAGGGGCAGCTGGTGCTCTGTACCTTCAACCGTTTCCTTCAGCTTCCTGCCCTTCCCCTGGCCTGTCTCTCCACCCCTCCAGCCCCTCAAAATGAAAGTCATTCTCCTACTTGTCTGCCTCTCTCTGTGTCCCTCTGATATAAGGGATGGGAGGAAAAGGAGGGAGGGCAGGATCTGGGGTGTGAGAATGGGATGGGGGTGGGATTGGGGATGAGGGTGGGGATGGGTTTGGGGGCTAGGGGAGGGTTAGAGCTGAGAGGGGGAATTAAGATAAGAATGGAGCTGGGATTGAGGATGGGGTGCGGTTGAGGATGGCTGGCGATGGAGCTGGAATCAGGAGGGATGTGGGGTTGAGATGAAGGTGGGGTTCAGGATGTGGTAGGAGTTGGGAATGGGGTTGAAGATGGAGGTTGGATATGGGGGGAAGGGTCAAGTTGGGGTTGAGGCCAGGTCAGGGTAAGGAAGAGGAGGATCAGGGTGGGGGTGGGGTTTTGGAGTCAGGGTGGCAGCTAGGAGGCTAGTCAGGCCCCCAGAGGACACTGACCCCCAGGACTGAAGAAGGGCAGAGGGGGCTGTCCCAGTGGGGGTGAATCAACACACTAAATCTGCCTGCCAGGCAGAGACCTGACACCTTCCCTTCCAGGCGTCCCACCTCCAGCACCTGCAGCGCCTCGGCTCGCCCTCATCCACTCTTTGGCCTCTTCTGTAATCCCTCAATTTTCCGCATCTCTGCCCCTTCCTCTCCTTCCTCCCTGACCCAGGGTCTCGCTGTGGCCTGCCCTGCTCTCCTCTTCTCCAGCGCTGTCTCCCCGTGACCTCATCTCTCTAATTTACTCTGTCTGTGCCTGTCGGTCGCCCAGTCTCTGTCTCTCTCTTCCGTGCGTGCGTGTGTGTGTGTGTGTGTGTGTGTGTGTGCGTGTGTGTGTGTGTGTGCGTGTGTGTGTGTGTGTGTGTGTGTGTGTGCGTGTGTGTGTGTGTGTGCGTGTGTGTGTGTGCGTGTGTGCGTGTGTGCGTGTGTGCGTGTGTGTGTGTGTGTGTGTGTGTGTGCGTGTGTGTGTGTGTGTGTGTGTGTGTGCGTGTGTGCGTGTGTGTGCGTGTGTGTGTGTGTGTGTGTGTGTGTGTGTGTGTGTGTTTCTCTCCATGTCTCACTCCCTCTTTTGTCTCTAGGAGTCCCTCTGTCTCTCCGTCTGTCCGTCTCTCTGTGTCTTTCTGTCCCCGTCTCTGTATGTTGATCTACCTCCCTCTCCCTCTGTAGCTGCATCCCTTCCCCTTTCCCTGTCTCTCCATCTGTCTCACGCGCTTCCTCTCTGTGTCTCTCTTCCTCTCTGTGTGTCTCTCCTTCTCTCTGTGTCTCCGTGCCCCCCTCCATCTCTCTGGGTCTCTGGGGGGGCAGGGCTGAGCGCTGGGCCCAGTCCGCAGGTTGCTCCTCCACCCTGCCTCTCCCCTCCCCCAGCACTGTTTGGTAGGCGGGGTGCGTGGCACTGCAGCTCCCACCTCCCTGGGGACACTCCCGCTCCCTCGCCACCCCCCCACTGACACCGTCCTGCAAGCCAGCTGCAGCCCCAGGGACATCCATGCTGAGACAGGGACTCGGAGGGAGAGACAGAGACCCGGAGAGACACACGCCCCAGACAGAGATGCCCATCGAGAAGGAGAGACAGAGAGAGGGTGGGTGTGGGGTCTCCATCCCTGCCCTCTGCTGGGCCTCTCTGCCCCTGGCCTGGTAGCTCCCAACCACCCAAACCTGGTGTCACAGACACACCTTCTCCAGGCTGGAGGGCCAGTGCCCTATCTGTCTGTCAGTCTGTCCCTCTGTCTTGCACAGTGAAGCCTTGGCAGAGGTTCCTCTGTGTGGGTGTGTTATGTGTGTGTGTGCATGTGTGCACACATGCATGCATGCTATAGTGACTGTGTGTATGTGTGTGCTGTAGTGACTGTGTACGTGTGTGTGCTATAGTGATTGTATATGTGTTATAGTGACTGTGTGTGTGTATGGATTGTGTTACTATGTATGTGTGATTGCAGCTTGTGACAATTTGTGTGGGTATGTGTGGCTTATGGCACTGTGTACGTGTGTGTGTGGCTTGCGGTGCTGTGCGTGTGTGTGTGTGGCTTGTGGTGCTGTGTGCATGTGTTTGTGTGTGGCTTGTGGCACCGTGTGTGTCTGTGGTTTGTTGTGCTGTGTGCATGAGTGTGTGTGTGGCTTGTGGCACTGTGTGCATATGTGTCTGTGGCTTGTGGTGCTGTGCACATGTGTGTCTGTGGTTTGTGGTGCTGTGTGCATGTGTGTGTCTGTGGCTTGTGGCACTGTGTACGTGTGTATGTGGCTTGTGGCACCATGTGTGCACCTGTGGCTTGTGGTGCTGTGTACATGTGTGTGTCTGTGGCTTATGATGCTGTGTGCACGTGTGTGTGTGTGGCTTGCGGCACCATGTGTGTGTCTGTGGCTTATGATGCTGTGTGCGTGTGTGTGTCTGTGGCTTGTGGTGCTGTGTGCATGTGTCTGGCTTGGCTGTCTTTTCAGTGACCATGTGACTTGGGTGGCAGCGTCTGTGACCACACTGTGTGTTAATGCATGTGCACTCCTGGACACAGTGGACTAAGCGTTGCTGCACGAGACTATGGGGCCCAGTAAAACCACACGTGTCATGTTTCAGAGCATGTCTGTGTGGCCTGTGCGTGACACTCAGCTGTGTGCCTGCATCTGGGTGACTGTCCAGGACTCTGGAGTTGTGCCACGTCTGTGTGTTTCCATGTGGTGGGACCACAGGGGGTGTGTCTGTGTGGCCCAGACAAAATAACTTACATCTCTGAGTCGGGCGAGGAGATGAGATGGCTTTCTCTGGGAGATACCGGCTGGGACGACAGTGTGCGTTCCGCCCAGACAGGAGCCCAGGAGCCAGGCGGGGAGTGTGGTGTGAGGGACGCAGTGAAGGAGGCTCTATGGGAAAGATATGGTCCCCAACCTCCCTGGCGGTGTGTTAGAGAGTGTGGGGGTTTGCATGACCATACATTTGTGTTAAGAAGTTGCCGTGTGTCTGAGCCCGTGGGCTCTGCCTGAGCCTAGGTTCCAAAGTGGACAGTGTCCTGTGTGGGTGGTGTGTGTTGGTGTGAAGCATGTGCTTATGCTTGCCTGTGTGTGCCTGTGTGTGCCACAGACAGGAAACATGCATGGCCTCACACACACACACACACACACACTCACACACACACGATCCACCCGGTGTGTTCTGGTTTGGCTCTGTGGTCCAGTTCTGCTACCTGTTGCCACTGAGTTGATTCTGACTGACAGCGACCATATAGGACAGAGTAGAACTGCCCCATAGGGTTTCCGAGGAATGGCTGGTGGATTTGAACTGCCGACGTTTTGGTTAACAGCCAAGCTCTTAACCACTGAGCCACCAGGGCTCCCAGTTCTGCTACAGGGGCCCTGAATCTGTGGGCTGTGTGTGTGTGTGTGTGTGTGTGTGTGTGTGTGTGGTTGTTGTGGGGAGCAGAATGTAACAGGCTGGAGAAGCGATGTTGGTTCATAATGAGGTGAGCAACACTGTGTGTGCCCGACCCTAAACAGTGTTGATGGCTGTGTGTGTGTGTGTGTGTGTGAGAGTGTATGTGTGGGGTTGTATATTTATGTGTGACTGTTGGGTGGCGCAGGTATGTGCAACTTGTGTGACTGCCTGCCCACCTGTGTGTGGGACACCATGTCTTCTATGATGGGGTGTGAGCATTTTTGTGTGTCTGGTGTCACTGTGTGCACTTCTGGTTGTGTTTTCTGGGACTGTGTGTGTGTGTCTCTGGGATGTTATGGGTAACTGTGTATTTTGGTTCCTATGTTTTGTGTGCCCATCGTGGGGGTGACTGTATGGGCACTGAGGGAAGTAATGCGGGGGTGTGTGTGCACGTGTGGGGGTGTGTGTGCGCGCGCACGCACATCCCAGGCACCACAGACACCCCCCGCCTGGGATCAGGCCTGAGCGTTGGTTGATGTGGGCAGGCGTGGGGTGGCCCCTGGGGCGGGAGGGGCACGTCCAGGCAGGGAAGCCCCGTCGTCACCTTCCTGGCCCCCTCCTCCCCAGGACAGCCATGGGTCTCCTTGGAGCCTGTAGTGACCTGTCTCTGAGCCTGGGTTGTGTACGTGTGGCCGTGGTTATGATCTGTATGAACAGGACTGTATATGGGCAGGCGGGCAGACAGTGTGTGACGCAGATGGGACAGGGTGGGGGCTCATCTGTGTGGAGGCTGATGGGCAGGGGCTGGAGCGTGCCCGCGGTCCAGGGGTGTGTCGCGTGTGGGGTTGCTGTGTGCCCACTCATGGGTGTCATGAGTGGTATGTGTGGCTGCTGTGTGTCTCCTGTGTGCACAGACGTGTCCTCCCTGGGCGTGTTCCAGATGGCGCCTGAATGTGTGGACATGGCGGCTGCAAACAAGTGTATGTGTGTGTGTGTGTCCCGAGTGTGAGGTGTGTACATGTGTGCAGGGGCAGCGCAGGAGAAGGGTCTTGGGCCGCGTCTCTCTCCTCTTTAGACAGAGCCCTGGAGAAGATATGAAATTTAAAAAAAAAATCAATTTTCATTCCACTTGTGCAGATTGTGTTAAGGGGAGGTGGGGGTGGGGGGCCGGGTGAGGGATGAAGGGGCTGAGGGGGTTGTGCGGCCCGAGGCGGTTCCCGAGGCGGCCAGCGCAGCTTAGAGAAATCAAAACAACTGGTTAAACCCCAGCCCAGGGGGCTAGGGTGATGGGGGGCCAGGAGATGGAGGCAGAGGGAGACACGGGCAGAGAGAGACACCCAGAGTTATATAGAGAGAGACACTCGGAGACAGACAGGGGCAGAGACATGGAGAGACATACATCCAGAAACAGACAGGGGCAGAGACATGAAGAGACAGACAGACGTCCAGAGACAGAGAGAGACAGAGACATGGAGAGACAGAGATGTTCAGAGACAGGGACAGAGACCTGGAGAGAGAGAGACATCCAGAGACAGAGAAGGACAGAGATATGGGGAGACAGAGAGATGGCGTGACAGAAACTCTCAGTGAGAGAGACAGAAACACGGACACCCAGAGGGTCCTGAGAGAGACTGGGAGACTGAGAGACAGCAGCAGCAGGAGGTCCGTGCATCTCACGTGCGTGCGCCCACTTAAGAGGTGCAAAATCAGATGGACGGACAGATGGCAGCGGGAGCAGTGGGGAACCTGGAGTGGGGTTCCCTCTGAGTCCCCTCCAGCCCCGTTGGCCTGAGGGGCTGAGTAGCCAAGTGCCCTCTGTGGAGGACCTGGTGTGGCTCCACGCTGGGCTGCAGGTCCATGCGTTTCAGACTGTGCTGTTCACGTGTGGGTGTGTGTTACCGAGTGTGTGCATGAGGTCACGTGCGTTTGCTGTCTGGGTGTGGTTGTGCTGGTGCCAGTGTGAGTATCTCTCTGTCTCCACGTGTGATGGAGTCCACGTGCACTTGAGGGTCTTGGGCCGGCCTGTGTGACTCTGCGTGCTTTGGGGTTGCTTGTGTGTGACTGGATGTGTTGGTGTGTGTGTCTGGGGGTGTCTGGGTTTCTGTGTGGCACTGTGTCAGTGTTTGATTGTGCATTTGTGTACTTGTAAGTCTGTGTTTCTGTGTTTGATTGTGAGCCTCAGTGTGTGATTGTGGTTGATGTTGGTGTGTGTCTATGACTTGCGGTTGTGTGTCTGTTTCTGTGTGGGACTGAACTGGTGTGTGTCTGTGTACAATTTAATTTTCTGTCTCTTTCTGGGTGAATGTGACTATGCTGATGTATGTGTCTGAGTATGATTGTGTATGAGTGGTATGTGTGACTGCTTTGACACGTGCACCTGTGAGATGCATGTGGCGTGTGACATGGCGGTGCGTGTGCTTTGTTGACGTGTGTTGCCTGTGACAGCGGCGCTGTGTGTGCCTGGGCTGGTGTGTGGGCCTGTGGCTGACTGCTTGACGAGGAGAGGAGGGGAGCAGCTCTCTGCCCAGCCCCTTTCCACACTGCTGTGCACACACACGCACTCACACACATACACACACACACACACACACACTCGGTTCGGTGCCATAGCTGCGGGCAGTGGAGATGGGGGGTGGGGGGGTGTGGAGGAAGCAAAATAAAATTAAAAATTAAAGCTTGCCCGGAGTCCCCATCCACACCGCGCCGGCCGGTGGGGAGGGGCGGGGCGGGGCAGGGGTTGCAGCAGCTCCCCCTGCCGCAGCAGCTGGAGCTGGGGCCGTGTGTCCATCTGTCTGGCAGTCCTACCAGGCCCCTGTCTGGCCCTGCAGCCCGGGGCCCCCGCAGGCGCCTGCTTCCTCTGTCAGTCGATCAGCGATCAATGGGGCCAGGGGGGAGCCAGGGGCAGGACAAGATCAAAGGGGCCCCGAGAGACAGACACTGGGACTGAAACAGACGTGGAGACCGAGATGTGGAGACAGAGACGGAGAGATGTGGAGACGGGTGTGGGATGAGAAGGCGTGGAGACACCGAAACAGAGACATGGAGAGGCAGAGATGTGGAGACCCAGAGACGTAAAAACAGATGTGGAGACACGGAGACGCGGGGACACAGAGAAGTGGAGACATGGCCGCGGAGAGACGCAGAGAGGGGCAGCAGGCGGACAGTTGTGGCAGGAACAGCGGGTGGGATGGCGAAGTGGACCGTGCCAGCCGGGAGGGACAGGGACCAGGTCCCTGTGGGGGCCCCCGACAAGGGCAGAGGTGGGGGACAGAGACAGAGAAGCGGCGGCAGAGACTGCGAGACGGCAGAGTCGCGTGCGAGAGACGGCGGGGGGAGCGTGGGAGCAGGGCCCGGAGCGCCGATCCCACGGCTCCTCGTTATAACGTGTCCGGAGGAGGCGGCGGGGAGTTGAAAGCGTCGGGAAGAGAAATCAAAACCAACACGGAAATGAGAGGGGCCAAGGGGGGGTGGGGGCGGGGTGGGGGAGGAAGGAGGGAGGGGGACCCAGCGTGGCAGAGCGAGGGGGAGGTGAGAGAGAGGCGGATGGGGATGAGGGAGAGGTGCGGGGAGAGGGGGCAATGGAGACAGAGGTGAGGAGACAGGAGAGAGGGGCAGAGACAGAGAGACAAGGGCTGAAGAGGGATGGAGAGATGAAAGACAGAGACTGAGTGGGAGAGAAAGAACCGTAGACGGGGGGCAGGGTGAGGGGACAGAGAGACGGAGAAAGAGAGAGACAGACGGGGGAGTGAGAGAGCCAGAGACAGCAGAGATGCGGAGAGACACTTAGAGATGGGAGAACTGGGGAGGAAGGGAGAGAGAAGAGATTAGGGGAGAGGTGGGACTGGGGACGGAGTGGGAGACACAGAACTAGGAAAAGAGACTGAGGTGATGGACAGAGACTGAGAGAGACGATGGGGAGAGAGACACCACGGTCGACGAGGAAAGAGGAGCGAGCGAGACAGAGATGGAGGAGAGCTGGTGGGAGGAGACAGAAGGAAAAAGAGGGACTGAGTGATGGAGACAGAAGAGAGATCAAGAGGGAGAGAAATACAGAGACAGGGAGAGACAGGGAGCGAGACAGAGGGGAAGATGAGAGAGTGCGGAGATAGAGGGGTGTGGGGAGAGAGGTTGGAGCGGTGCTATGCCTCCGGCAGGAGAGCAGGGTTGGGGAGGGCTAAGCGGGGAGGGGGTTCTGGCCCCCAGCAGGGGCCTGAGTGCCGGAGGGGAGTGTGTGGGAGTGACCCTCAATAGAAGCCAGACTGGGGTAGGGGGCCTGGGGTGAGGGCTGGGACAGCCTGTAGAGGGGACTGGGGTGCTGTTTTGTGTTGGGGGCTGAAGGAAAACGAGGTGTCTGTGGGGAGACTGGACAAGTCTGAGGGGTAATGAGGTATCTAAAAAGTCTTGTTTAGTGTCCAATGGGTGAGGTGAGGTTGATGGGAGAATGGGGTGTCTGTGGGGCTCCTGGGGTCTGAGGGGGGTCTTTGGGGAGCAGGGTGTCTGAGAGGAATGGTTTGTTTAGGAGTATCTTGTGGGGGTGGTGTCTGAGGAGGGTGTGTGTCTAAAGTGGGGGGAGTCTGAGGAAGTGCTGCATCTGAGAGGTAGGGTCTGAAAGGGTGGAGGATTCAAAGGGGAGCGGTCTGTGAGCAGGAGGATGTATCTGAGTTTGGGTCAAAAGACAGGTGTCTGAGGGATGGGGTGTCTGGGGTGGGTGTCTGAGGGGAGTGGTTGTCTAAGGCTGTGAGTGTCTGAGGGGGTGTCTCGGTGGTGAGTGGTAGGGCATCTGAAAGGGAGGAACTGTCTGGGGGAAAAGGTCTGAGAGAAAGGGTGAGGAGGGGATGGGGTACCTTACGGGCAGGAGGTTATCTGAGGAGGGAGGGGTGTCTGAGGAGGGAGGCACACCCAAAGAGGAAGGGGTGTCTGAGGGGCTGCGTGAGGGGGAAGGCGTATCTCTGGGTGAAGGGGTGTCTGAGGGGCTGTGTGAGGGGGGAGGCGTATCCCAGGGTGAAGGGGTGTCTGAGGGGCTGTGTGAGGGGGGAGGCGTATCCCAGGGTGAAGGTGTGTCTGAGGGGCTGTGTGAGGGGGGAGACATCCAAGCAGCAGGGTCTGAGGGGAGGGGTGACAGCTGACCGGAAGGTTTAAGGAGAAGAGTGTTGTGTTGTGGAATCATCCATGCGGGGTGCTGCTCGGCAGGGCGGGGTGGGATGGGGCGGAGGGCCTGTCCCCTCCCAGGCCGTCCGAACGGCAGCCTTGTGGTCTGAGTCACCAGATGAGAGCGAGGGATGCGTGGGGCTGGAGGAGCCACCATCCGGGGGTCAGCCGGGCAGGGCAGGGGTGGGGGCATGTTTCAGAGCGAGATAAATCCGGACGGCCAGGGAGAGAGACGGAGGGAGACCCAGAGATGCAGGGGCAGATGCGGAGAGGTCAGATGAGAGCCAGCAAGATGGACTGACGGACGGAAGACAGCGGCAGGGACTGGGATGGCGAGCGTGAGGGGAGAGAGCCAGCGAGTGTGTGTGTGGAGTGGGGGGGCGAAGCATGAGGAGGGAGCTGGGAGCGCCGTAGGCAGCGATCCAGGCGTGAGAGTGGGGAGGAGGAGGCTGGCCAAGGGGCCGGGACTGAAGGGGACGGGGGCTGAGGGATGCCTGTGGGAAGCAGTGGGCAGCAGGGGATGGGGGCAGAGGGCGGCGGGTGGCAGTGGCCGGGGTGGGGGCCGGGCAGAGCGAGATGGCCCAGGCAGCACCTGCTGACCCGTGTGTCTTTCCCGCCTGCCCCGTCCTGTGTGTCTGTCCCGGCCCTTCTGCAGGGCCGGCTCTGCCATGGACTGTAGCTGCGTCTCCGACCTTCTCTTCGCCCCGCCCGCTCTGCCGGCTCTCTGGACCCCTGGTAACTGGCCCGGACCCCCCATCCCTTCTCCCAGTCCTCAGTGAGCTGGTCCTGCACCCCGCTTTCTCTCTGCATCTGCTGGATTTCAGTGCTGAGTCCCCTGAATAAAACCCCTTAATGAAAAACTTGCCTGAAAACTTCCCAGGCAGATTTCCCTGCCACCTGCCTGCAGGGAGATGGGGGTCTTTTGGAGGGCGGGTGACAGACAGAGTGTGAGGCCAGAGAGGGATGAGGGCTGGGGCTCTCTGCTGTGGCCATCTCAGCCTTGCTTCCACCCAGGACCTGCGGGCAAGGAGACGCAGGGGGCACAGAGACTGGTACTGTGGACACAGACCAGGGACCGGAGGGGGCACTGGGCCAGGTGGATAGACAGGACTACCCAGGCGGGGTGGGGGGACACAAGACAAGACAAGAACTGGCGAGCCAGAGCCGGGGAGAGCGGACGGCTGACTTGGAAGTGGATGCTCAGAACTGGGGATGTGGACAGTAAGGCCAGCTGGGGTGTCTGAGCCCGCGCCCCAGAGATGGGCTGTGTGTGCGTGTGTTTGTGTGTATGTGTGTGACACTCTGAGACTGTGCCTGGTCACACTTCAGTGTTTCTGGAAGAAGGGATCCCCCAGGGCGAGTCCGTCAGTGCAGCATCTGGCTGTCTTTCTGTGAGCTTGTGTGCCTGCTTGTACGCGCGCATCTGAGGCTGCTGAGTGTCTCTGGGCTGGGCATGTCGTGTGTTTCTGGGGCATGGAGCATGTCTACAGGTTAGGATTGGCTGGGGGCTGCCCTGCTCAGCGACTGTGTACCAGCCTCCGTGGGGGCGAGGAGGGTGCCGGCCCTTGAGGGTCTCTCGCGTGGAGTGTGACATTCTCAGTGATGTCTTGGTGCATTTGGGACTGTGTGAGTAGGTGCCCCCTGGGCCTCTGGGTTGGGCAGGCCCCAGCCCGTCGTCCCAGCCCGTCGTCCCTGCCCCATGCCAGCGAGCTCCCCACCAGCGCCCTCCCCTTCCCACATTCTCACAGACGAACGCTGCCTGGTGTCTTCCTGCCTGGGTCTGGCAGCTCTGACGAGGGGAAGAGGATGGAGGGTATGGCGTAGGAGTGAGCTCTGAGGCAGGACTCAGGGCCTGGGGCCTTGTGGGTGGGAGATGAGATTTAGGGGTGGGTAAGACCCCTTCCCATTCCACCCTGCTGCTGGGGTGTTGGGTGATGGGGTGTGGGATACTCATCCAGGTGGGAAATGTCATGCTGATGCAGCTGTGGGTTATCACAGAGTGTGACACATAGTGCCTGTGTGTGTTTGGGAGGTTGTTCTATGTCATGGTGTCACCTGTGGGTGCCTGTCAGGCTGGGTGTCTTGTCTGGGTGCCTGAGTTTGAGTGCAGCGTCTTGAAGTGGCATTCACTGTCTCTGTCACACTCTGCGTTATTTGGGCCTCTGGGGTCCTTCCTGTGTGTGTATCTGCATCACGCAGTTGTGTTATTAGTGGGTCCCGGTTCTGAGGGCCCTGGGGAGCTATGTCATTGTTGTGATGGGTGTGCAGTGTTGGGTGGTGGGGAGGACATGGCCTCACGTCTCGGGCAGCCCTATGTCTGGCATGTCTGCCCTGGTGGTGCATTGTGTATGGCACGTGCCCCAGCAGGAGTGGGGCACTCTGGTGTATCTGTGCCACACGGTGTAGCCAGGTGTCTTGTGTGGGTGAACAGATGTCTGTGACATGTTGTCTGCCATGGGCACCTGTGGGTGAGTGCACACACACACATGTACACCCATTCTCAACTGCTCTCAGATGGACACAGGATGGATGCAAGGAGGGGACAGTGGGGGGACATGGGGACGTGAAATGTAGAAACACACAGATATCTGAGTGCAAAGACATAGACGTGCACACAGACCCAGCCTGGATGTGCCAGGGAATGACGAGAGATGGGGCAAGGGACGGGAAGGAGGGGAGACAGAGAGACAGGGACATTTCAGGGGGCAGGAGAGACCAGAAACCTCACTGGACAGGGCTGGGGGTGGCCGGAGAAGGGCTGACACTGTGGCGGGGGGGTGCCCTATCCTGTAAGCTGCCCTCCCTTCCTCCCCACAAAGTCAAGTATGCAGGAAACTGGTCCCCCCACCCTTCACCCCTGAGGATGCTGAAGTAGGGGGATCAGGCAGGAGTACCAACCCAGGGTCCCCAGATAAGTGAAGTCTCTTCCACTATTTGGACCACTTGGGACTAGACACCAAGTGTGGGCATGGGGGAGTCTGGAGGGTGGGAGCCTGGTCTCTAAAGATGTCTGCAGCTGGGTGGCTGCTGGTCCAAGACCTGGAGTCAGAAGGACCGAATGCCTCCAGTTCCTGAGTCCAAGCAGGACCGAGAGGCTGGGACTTGGCATCCTGACCTGGGGCCACCTCCCTGCCTCTGTCCCCAGGGTTTGCCTTCCCGGATTGGGCCTACAAGCCAGAGTCATCCCCTGGCTCACGGCAGATCCAGCTGTGGCACTTTATCCTGGAGCTGCTGCAGAAGGAGGAGTACCAGGGCGTCATCGCCTGGCAGGGGGACTACGGGGAGTTTGTCATCAAGGACCCCGACGAGGTGGCTCGGCTCTGGGGTATCCGCAAGTGCAAGCCCCACATGAATTACGACAAGCTGAGTCGGGCCCTGCGGTGAGGAGGGGCTGGAACCTGGACTGCCATCTCACCCCCTTCTCCCCTCCCCATCTCTCTGGTCCCCGGGGGACCCTGGGAGCGTTCCCTCATCATGGGGGGCAGAATTCCCCTGTATCCCCGATGCCCAGGGCTCTGCATCTGTAGTTACTCGTAACTACTTGTGAGTGGAAGGAAGCCCTGGCCTTTGGAGCCACACTGGCCAGGATCCCAGCCCCTGCTTCATCCTTTCCTTGCTCTGTGACCCTGGTTAAGAGACTTCTTTAAGCCTCAGTTTCCCCCAACTTTTGTGCCTGTGCCTGCCACAGAACACGTGCTTAAGAACACCAAGATCCCACCCCAGGCTCTCCCCTCACCTCCCCAGGCGCCCCCTCTCCCCACAGCTATTACTACAACAAGCGGATTCTCCACAAGACCAAGGGCAAGCGGTTCACCTACAAGTTCAATTTCAGTAAAGTCGTGCTTGTCAACTACCCACTGCTGGACGTTGCAGCAGCTGCCACTGGTTCCCCACTCTTGCTGACCCCAGGCCCCTTTGGGGGCACCCCTGGACCAGATGCTTCTCCCCTCACCCCTGAGGTGAGTTAGGATGCGGGGCCCCGAACTGGGGCGTTTGGTGCCTTTCTGGGAGGGGGTGCCACCAGGCTGAGCAGCGCCACCTCCTTCCGCAGACCCTGCAGACTCTGTTCTCTGCCCCACGGCTGGGAGAGCCAGGGGCCCGGACGCCCCTGTTCACCCCCGAGACAGACAAGCTACGTCTGGACAGCCCTTTCCCATTCCTGGGCTCTGGTAAGAGCCTGGAGGTGCCAGTGGGGGTGGGTGGGGGTCGAGCCGCACGTGTTTGAGGGAAGAGAAGACACAGGATGGAGGCAGCCCAGGGCCATGCTGTGTGTACCTGTGTGTTTAAAAACCAGAAGATGCTGGTGGGGGTGGCAGGAGAAGATCAGACAGGCCAGCGGGCATTTGGGGGTGTTAAAGGAAGCGGGGAGAGCAGCGGGGGAGGGGGAGATGGTGGGAGGCAGAGTGGGGAGATGCTGGGGGGGCCATGTTAAAGGGTGGGGAGATGCCTGTGGGAGGGATGACGGGAGAAAAGAGTGAATATGGTGGGAGGGGCACCCTTTACTAGTCCCCACGCGGGCAGACTCCCCATGGTGGAGGAGTGACCCACCTGACCCCCGTCCCCCACCAGGTGCCACCGGCTATTCCAAGCCCCCTGGCCTGCTGGGTCCTTACGGCCGCGCCTTCCCAGAGTACCCCTGGAACTTTAACCCATACCTCACTGGCCCTTTCCCCAAGCTGCCCCCCTCTCTCTACCCCCCACACTTTTACCCCAATCCTCTGGCTAGTTCCCTGGGCCACCTGCCCGGGACAGGGGCAGGGGGAGGCCCCACTGCTGCACCCCTGCTGGCTGCCACGGGGGAAGGCCTGCACCCTGAGCGCCCCTCAGGCCTGGCAGTGGCCCCCCGCCTGGCGCTGCCAGACTCCAGAGGCTCCGAGGCCACACTGGGCGGGAAAGAGGTCAGCGACTCGGAGCTGGAGATTACTGACGTCAGTGGCTGCAGCTCTGACAGCGAGGGAGACGAGGGCCTCCCTTTGGCCCCCAAGGCCAAGGCAGGCAAAGGGGGCCCTGGCAGCTGAGCTGTCAGGGAGTGATGGATTCTGCTGAGGCGGGCACCAGGCGCAGGCCCAGGCAGCCTCTTCCCAACCACCTGGCCTGCTTCGATGGCTCTTCTGGTCTCAAGGCCCAGGCCCAGCCCTCAGCACTCCCCCAAGGCCGGCGATATCTCTGCCCGCGGTCTCCTCCCCCAAGTGCAGAATGGGGGGGTCTCACCTCTCCCTCCACAGAGCGGCCGGGAGCATGATGGTCCCCAGCCTCCAGTTTGAGGGGGTCCCCACCTGGCCCCACTCCTGAAGTGCAATATGGCGCCCAGCCTCCCACCCTCCCCAATGCTGTGACCTACGTGTTTGTGCACCCGTGTCTCCGACCCCCTGTGCCAGTCCCGGTCCTGACACCCTCCCCACAAAGGCCCCCCCTGGGGGACAGGGAGCTCAGAGCAATAACCCCGCCCCCAGCCCCCACCCAGGAGGGGCCCTCACCCCACCAACCCCCCGTGACCCGCAACAGCCACTTCCAGAGAGTTTACTACAAAAATAAAAGAACAGAAATGAGAGTGGGATGTGGAGCACCCCTCCATGTCATGGGTGACCGTGGGGGGCTGGGGGATGGGAGGGAGGGCGTGTGCAGGGAGACCCCCCCCCCCTCACACCCAGTATATGTTGGGGTGTCTGGGGGAGATAACTTGAATGACTGAATGAATGAACAAGTGGAGAAAAGCAGACCCAGGGAGGCAAAGCCAGGAGCGTCATCAGGGGCTCCAGACTGCACCTGAGGGCCCCGCCTGCCCCTCACACACACACACACACACACACACACACATACACACACACACAGACCTCTCCATAGATAATATATATTAAAAAATAAACCTCCAATTCCAGGTATAAAAACAGAGCAAAGGCACTTGGGGGTAGAGGATGGAGGGGTGCCCCCCCCGGCAATACTGAGATGGCCCAGAAAATGAGGGTCACTGTGGTGCCCCCTGGAATGAAGCCCTGAGTCCCCCAAGCAGAAGGCAAGAGGGAGAGAAGACCAGGGCCAGTGAGAGGGTGGGGGAGGCAGTGACCCCAGCCAGGCCCCTCCCAGGCATGACCCTGGTAGCAGCCCCCTCTCCTCAGGCCCTGGGGGTGCAGAGATGCTGCGGCAGCAGTGCGGGTGGGTGGGGAGGCGGCCCCACACGTCCTCTCCCCCGTTCCTCTTCGTCCTTCTCGCAGAAGGGCCTGGAGGGTGTAGAAGGAGTAGGGAGACAGGGAGATGGAAAGAGAGAGGTAAAGAGAGAGACAGAGACAGGGAGAGAGACGGAGAGACAGACGGAGACAGGGAGACAGACAGAGACAGAGAGGGAGAGACAGAGAGAGGAGAGACAGGGAGAGACAGAGACGGAGACAGAGAGAGACAGAGAGACAGAGAAACTGACACAGAGAGAGACGGAGAGACAGACGGAGACAGGGAGAGAGACAGAGAAACTGACACAGAGACAGAGACGGAGAGAGGAGAGACAGAGAGACTGACACACAGAGAGAGACAGAGAAACTGACAGAGAGAGACAGAGACAGAGAGACAGACGGAGACAGGGAGACAGAGAGACAGAGACGGAGATAGAGGAGAGACAGAGAAACTGACACAGAGAGAGACAGAGACAGAGAGAGGAGAGACAGAGAGACAGAGATGGAGAGAGACAGAGGGAGATGGAGAGAGGGGAGAGACAGAGAAACTGACAGAGAGAGAGAGAACACATACAGAGACAGAAAGGGCAGAAAGATGCAGAGAGACAGAGACACGGAGAGCGAGGCAGGGAGAGAGAGACGGAGACAGAGAGGGAGAGACAGAGAGACAGAGACACAGAGAGAGACAGAGAGACTGACAGAGAGAGAGAGACGGAGAAACAGAGACAGGGAGAGAGACAGAGGGAGATGGAGAGAGGGGAGAGACAGAGAAACAGAGACAGGGAGAGAGACAGAGGGAGATGGAGAGAGGGGAGAGACAGAGAGACAGAGACAGGGAGAGAGAGAGACAGGGAGATGGAGCCAGGGAGACAGCGAAAGTGGAGGCAAGAGCAGAAGAGCCAGAGAAAGAGAATATGACAGATGCCGAGGTGGGAGTGGGGAGTGGGGAGATTCGGAAAGACAAAAAGAAAGAGGTGGGGCTGTAGAGAGGGGGGCACCTGAGGAGCCCACTCAGGCCCTGCCTCTCCCAGCAGCACCCCACCTACCCCTCACCCCCTACTCACCTGTCTGGGGCAGGAGCCTCAGGTGCAGCCGGGCTCCTTCCCACCCAGCTGACACAGGAGTAGTCGCAGGCGGCAAAATTCCCCCTCCATCTCCTGGTGGAGGGAGAGCTCATCAACGAGAGGGGTCCCCCACTGAGCCAGCCCCCACAACCCGCTCAGGCTGACCCCTCGGTCCCACCCGCCACACCTCCAGCTGCTTCGAGGTCTCCTCCAGGCTGAGCAGCTCCTCCTGGACCTTCTGGGTCTGTGCTGGGCTTAGGGGACCACCACCCAGGACCCCATCACTTTCTCGGGGAGGCCCTGCCCCGCTGTCTTCCTCCGCGGGCAACAGGAGCTGCTTCAGAGACAGCACTGGGGGTGGGTGGGTAAGAGAAATGTCAGGAGAAGCCAGGGGATTCGGGAGGAGGGAGGGGAGGACTGGGGGACATCCAGGGGTTAGAGATGAGGGCATCTGGCAAGGTGAACTTGGGGTTAAGGCAGACCTGCCCATGGGGTAGGGGATAGGAACAGGGATATGGAGCTAAGGCTGTGTCAGCACTGGGCGGGGCCGCAGGGCATGGGGGTGGTGGGGCAAGGGCTGGCACAGAGGATGGGGGTGGGCACAGGGAGAGGCTGACTCGGGCCAAGGAGGGGACGGGCTGCAGAAGGAGGAGAGACTGGGGTCCACCCAGGATGGTGGTGCGGGCTGCATGCCCCTCTTGTCGTGGGCTCTGGATTTGTAGTGAGGAATTTTTGGGGCAGCCACAGTGAGTTGAAAAGGGGGCACCTTTTTCTAGTTGACGCTGAAGCACTTTATGGGCCAAGGGGTCTCAGGGTACAGGGCAAGGGGGTGGCTCCTGGGGCACAGGGCGGGCTACCTTTCTGAAGGGCGGTGGTGGCAAGCTGGCCCTCAGGGCCTGGTCTGCAGAAGGGCAGGAGGTCGCTGAGAATTCTCTCCATGCGGCCTGGGGGGGGTAGGTAGGGAGGGCAGGGAGGGGGCTCAGCTCCTGCTGGACTTACTGTGGACACTGCCCATCCCCTCAAGCCCCCAAGCCCCTTGGGTCTCACCGTCAGCCGGAGGCATCTCTCGGCCACCGTTGCTGTTCTCAGAGCTGCTAAGCAGCGGTTCTCGAGTGCTAGGGAGAGGAAGTGCTGGGTGACCCCACGGCCCAGCCCCAGGGAACAGCAGGGGCAGAGAGACAGAGAACAGGAAGTGGGAAGGCAACGAGGTCCGGAGACAGACAGAAATCAAGGCCTGGGGACAGGAGACAGACGACGGCCGTGGTGGGGTCGGTACATGTACACGCAGACAGGGTTCGGTGCAGGTTCTGAGGAGGGATGCCCCCCAACTCCCAGGACCTCCAGCCCCCTGTCTGGCCCCATTCACCTGCTTGGGCTGGGCCGGGATTTAGGGCGGAAGGCAGGGGCGGGGACCTTCAGAGATCCGGCGGTCTCGGTGATGAGAGCGCACCAGCTGAGGAGACAGGTGAGCCCCTGGGCAGTCAGGGCCCCCAGACCCTGCACTGGGGCCTCCCACCCCACACTGCTCCACCTCCTCCCTGACAGCCCTCCAGAGACCCAGGGACATGGCCCTCCTCCTTCACCCCGTGCTGAGAACCCAGGCCCCCTCACTTCTTCCGCTCTGACACTGTCTGCGCCACCAGCTCGTATATCTGGGCCTCCTGGTCCCAAGTGAAAATGACATAGAAGGCTTTGTGATCTGTAGGGTGGCAAGGTGGGTGGGGGGAGATGGGGCTCAGAACCAGGGTCACCCCAATGTGTGCCCTTCCCTGAGGTCAGACTGGATGCTGGGATGCCCTCTCACAGATGTGGTGCCCTCAGGGCTCACACAACTGGCCCCTGCTGACTCAACTTACCCCGCTAATATCCTGGATCCCCCACGTGCCCTTCTCCCAAGTCCTCTCCTCTCCCCCTTATCTGATCCGGCTACAAGTCCCCAGCAAGTTCCACGGGCTCCACAAACAACTGCATCCTTGAGCTGTCCCTACCCTCAAGGCCCTGGTGCAAGCCCCCTTCACCATCTCATGGGTACATTTGCAAACCCTCCACCCCACTGGGCTCCGCTACTATCTACTCTCCCCACAAGGCAGCCTGAGTGTCTCTTCAAAATACCGAACAGAGCTGGCCACCCTGTACAAAAACTTCCGGTAGTTTCCCACCTGACTTGACAAAAGTCCCGTCCCTGGTGCGGCCGCCTCCCGCTCCGCCCCACCTGCCCCCTCCCACCCCAGCGCCACCCCGCCCCTCACCCCGCCCACCTCGCTGCCCCTAGCGCGCCTGCCCGCGTTCCTCCTCGGCCATTGCAGCGGCCCCCCCTTAGCCAGGATGCGCTTCAGGACGCCCCCTGCCCGCCTCCAGGGGACACAAGGCTGCTCCTGGGGCAGGAAGGGGCGGGCTCACCGGTGGCCACCTCGCGGGTCATGGCGGAGGTGAGCCGCAGCACCGGCCGCAGCATGGTCTTGCCGTCGGGCGTGGGCGTCAGCGTGCGGCTGTGCGACTTGAGCAGCAGCCGCTCGTCCTGGCGCTGAAGCAGCAGCAGCAGGTCGTCCAGCAGTAGCACGTGGACCTCTGCGGCGGGCAGCAGGTCCTCAGCCCCGGCCACCGGCCCGCAGCCCCGATCCTCCTCCCGCCCCCCCCCCCCCCCCCAGTGCTCACCAACAGCCTTGTCCTTCGTCACACGCCACGTCAGCGGGCCCTCATGGACCAACTTTTTCTTGGTGATGTCCAGGTTCTGGGGGCCAGAAGGGACAGTGCTGGGCTCAGGGCCCAGGCAGGGAGGGGAAGGCCGAGGGTGGGGCTGGCCAGGATGGTGGTCAGGGGTTGTGGTCAGGAATGGGTGCCCAGTGGGGGTGAGGGGGTCAGGACAGAGGTCATTCTTACTGCCTGGGTGCATTATCAGACTGGCTGTGGCTGCCTCTGCCCCAAATCAGAACTCCTGGGGCAGCAGGGCCAAGGAGGGCCGAGGGCAGGCCCAGGGCAGGGCAGGTGATTGGGCCCACCTTGAACTCGCTCAGCATGGGGTCACTGCTCTGCCGCAGGTGGGACAAGTCCAGGCGCCGCTGATAATCCTTGAGCCTCTGGAACAGGGACAGAAGTGTTAGGGGACAGGCCTAGGGCCAGGGACGACCCCTGTGAGGCCAGGAGGGAGCCGAGAGCCAAGACCAACTTCCAGACACTCAGTGTGACTCGAGGGGAAAAAGCCCAGGCTGGGCCTGACACCTGCCCACGTGGTGACCCTGCGCGCTGCTCTGGGGCCCGAGGCCAGGCCCAGGCTCACCAGCAGGTCCTCCATGTCACGCACGGCCTGGTTGACGTGGTGCAGGATTTCCCGGCAGCACTCGGCCGCCTGCTCCACTTTCTCCCGTTCTGCAGGCTCTTCTGTGGGCAAGGGAGGGAAGAGCCCAGTGAATCCCAACCCCAGAGGCTCCTGGGTATCGGGCCAGGTGAGAGGAAGGAGAGCTGAAGCCCAGCAAGACGGGGCAGGCCCCACCTACCCACCCGCTGGGGCCTGCTGGCACCTGTATTCTGTCCAATGCTCTGGAGGAGCAGGGGGTACTTGGTCAGGCGCTGCATCTCTGTGGGGATCATGTCCTTCAGCTGTAAGCGGCGGCACCGCGGACGGCTCTCGGCATCCTGAGGCAAGAGCAGCACTGAGGTGGCCAATGCTTTGGGGGAGCCTGGGCCCCTGACTTCCTCCTCCCTCAGATGCAGGAGTCTAGCCCCTAGTGCCCTCTTCCCAAGAATCCAGACCCCCAGTCCCCTTTTCCCTGGGGCCTGAATTCCCCAGTCCTCTCCTCCCTCAGACCTGAGGACCCTGTCCCCCCGGCCTCACCTGCACAAAGGCACAGAATCGAGGCTCCTTGCGCTGCTTAGCTTTGAGCTGCTCTAGGGCAAAAGACTGCCGGCTGCAGAAGCGGGAGGAGATTTTCTGGAACCAGGAGCCCTCAGCACCATCAAACTACAGTGAGATTCAGGCCAGGGAGGATGTCTCAGGTGGGACTGGGAAGAGCAGGGACTCACATGGGGACAGAAGCCTTAAGTAGGAGGACAGGGTTGGGGTCCAGACCCCTGGGTGTTGAGAGGAGGGAGGGATACAGGCCTGGCCTCTTGTGTCCTGAGGGAGGAGGAGCTGGGGGCCTGGATTCCAGGTCCTTGGCTGGGAGGTGGGGCTTGGGGGGCTGCGGGGTAGGGACCCTTACCCGGGCCAGTAGCACATCTCCAATCTCCTCAATGAGGTAGCCACTGTCCTGTCTCCGCTTCGTCAGGCTGTCGAGGAATAGGGCTGTGGGGAGTGGTGAGGAAAGGAGGTATTCTGTCAGGGTCCAGAAGCTTGTGGAACCCAGTTGGGAGCTGGAGGGGGTCGGGCTGCAGGTGTGTCTGTGACTGATCCCAGTGTCCCAGTGGGGCTGTCCCCCTGCCCATCTGCTTGTTGATGTGCCTGCCACCCCCTCGGATGTGAGCTGTGGGGGCCCGGGGCGGCAGGTACATCAGCAAGCAGATGCTCACTAGAGTGTCCCCAGGTGGCCGGAGGATGCCATGGAGGGGAGGGGCAGTGGTGGGGCACGCAGTGGGCGCGGCCCTGCACTCACAATGCACCTCGATGAGCTCGTCCAGATTGGGAAAGATGTTCTGCAGCTCCTCCAGCGGGAAGAAGCCACTGTCCGCCATGGGCTGGTAGAAGAGGTCGTGCAACACCCGAAGCATGCGCACGTGTGCCGCCTCTGTCACCAGCAGCTCTGTGGGCCACCAGGAGGGAGCACCGTTGTGGGAGGGGGCGAGCTATGGGGGCAGTCTCAGAAGCAGGCTGGGGGAATGAGGAGGGGGCTGTAGCCAGAGCTGGTAGTGAGCTCTTCCTGGAAGTTGGTGGGAAAAAACCTCTCTCCATTTGTCTCTTATATAACCCGTTGCCATGGAGTTGATTCTGACTCATAGCGACCCTGTAGGACAGAGCAGAACTGTCCCATAGGGTTTCCAAGGCTGTAAATCTTTACAGAGGCAGGCTGCCACATCTTTGTCCCATGGAGCAGCTGGTGGGTCTAAACCGCCAGTCTCGGTTGGCAGCCAAGTGCTTAACCACTGCACCACCAGGGCTTCTTGTCCCTCACACAGACAGTAAGAATTTCTCGACCCACTGCCTTTCTCTTTTTGCCATGGCAACCAGCTAAGGTGACCCACAGTCTTGGTTTGCTTGGCACTTAGCGATTTCCCAGGACACGGGACTTCCAGTACTAAAACTGTGGAAGTCTGGGGCAAACCAGGACCAGCTGGTTGTCCTACTGCCAGCAACCTTACAGTTGAGCTTGGTCTCTAACCCTCCAGGAATTTTCTCAGCCTCTGTGTCGGGTACAAAGCTTTCTTCTACACAGATAACCTCAGATCCAGGGACCACCCCCCAGAAGGTACACGCATGAGTTTCAGGGTCCCCAGGAGTCCCCTGGGATAACATGCAGCATTTTGTGTCTTGTGGCATTTTTCTGGAGACACTGCGCTGCTGTCCAGCGTGGTAGGCACTAGCCATGTGGTGCTCTTTAGATTTCAAGTAAAATAAAGTAAAATAAAAAATTTAGTTCTGTGTCAAACTCTCTGCATTTCAAGTGCTCAACAGCAATACGTAGCCAATGTCTACCATGCTGGGCAGTGCAGAGATAGCACGTTCTCATCATTGTAGAAAGTTCTATCACGCTGCTTATGTTTTTAGCACATCCTCGGGAGGATCTGCCACCCGAAAACTATTCACCTACTGCCCTAAAAATTGAATGAGGACCTTTCTTACTTTTCCCTATGGGAATCTTTTCCCCTACATGAGTAACATCCTATTAATAATCCCCCAAAATGCTGCCAAGTTGATCCTGACTCATAGCGACTCCACCGGTCCCTTTAAAATGCTTCTACTCGGTACCCTATACTTCACACGAATCCTTTTATCTTCGGGATGATCTTTTGAGGTACGGACCATTATTACCCATGCTTCACAAACAAGTAAGGAAGTGAAGGCTCACCGATAAATGCGATTTTATACACCATTTTTAGCTCTTAAAGCTCAGCACTGTCCTGCACTACTAAAAATTCTTTGGCAATGTCACTTCAACGGCCACGTAACATTCCATCAGGTGGCTGTAACTAACTGCCCTCTGTTGGAGTTCCCCCTATGGTAAATAACACGGAGACGAAACATGGGCCTATGTCTCTGCCCCTGCCAGGGCTGGACGGTGTCCTCAGCCACGGTGGGATGGGACGGTGGGGTGGGGGTGGGGCACACTCACCGCTGATGACCTCCTGCCGCTTCACCTGGCTCTTGGGCAGGCTGTGCAGGGTACCCGGGGGGACCAGGTCCCGCCAGCCGGGGGGCTCTTCTGGTTCCAACTCTAGTCCCGACCGCCCCGGCTCCCCCTCATCTCCGGGCTCGGGGCTGTGGGACAGAGGCCCCGTTAGGGCCCCAGCCTGGGGCGTCCCAAGTAGGAGCCTTCTACTCCTTGGTGTCCAAGCCCTCTCTGTGGCCTCCGCGTTCGATGCCCCAGATCTGGTGGCCCACCTGGCAGACCAGCTCTAAATCTCTAAGACTGAAGCATCCCACCCACCCCTCTCCTCTTGCGAGTCCGTGACCACCGTTGGCCCCTCAGTGACCTCGGCATCCAATGCCCGGTTCTCTGTGACTCTGGTTCCAGCCCCCCATCCTCCCTGACTCTCCAGGCTGCCTGGGGGGGTGGGGGAGGGAATGACGTACGTGGCTCGTCGGGCAGGGCCAAGCACAGCTGTGGCAGAGCTGGGGTCCATGTCCACGTCGCTCCGGGAGCGGCCCCCACCCCGGCCCTTAGCCCCGAGGCTGCCCCGGGGAGGCCGGCGGCGGTCACTCACCCGCAGGCTCTCCGAGCGCCCCAGACGCCCTGACAGCCTGGACCCCAAGGCCAAGGACAGAGCCAGGCAGAGGCCAGGACAGAGACAAGGAGAGACCAGGACAGGGACAGAGATGGGGGGACAGGGACGGGGGGATAGGGACAGAGATGAGGAGACCAGGACAGGGACAGAGACAGGGGACAGGGACAGAGTCAAGGGAGACAGGGACAGATACGGGGGGACAGGGACAGAGACAGGACAGAGACAGGAGACCAGGACAAGGACAGGGAGAGTCGAGGACAGAGATCAAACATGCAACAGAAGAGAGAAGAGAGAATCAGAGGAGTGGGAGGGCTGTCGGGGCGGGGGTCAGGAGGTACTGAAATCTGGCAGGGAGAGGGGAGGGGAACCCTGAGTGGGGCACAGGCCTGACCCCCTCCCTTCCCTGAGGCAGGAGGCAGAGTGGGGAGTGGAGGGGAAAAGGAGGAGTTCAATACTTAGCTCTTCCACTGGGAGGGTGATGTCCCCACCCAGGGGAGGGGTGGCCCATGGGGAGAGGGGAGGGGCTGGGAGAAATGGGGGAGGGGCTAGCCCTCCGCCCCACCCAGGGCCCAAGCACCCACCTCTTCCACTTTCTGGGGAGAGAGGGGCACAGGGTCAGAGGTGGACCCAGACGGAACCCAACCCATCTCCCCACACCCTCCAAGGGCCCCCAAAGCAGCGGCACAAGGACAGGCAGGGGGCAGAGCCTGCCCCCCCTCAACTGTGAGGAGGACAGGGCCCCCGGGGGGGGGGGCACGGAGCACAGAGGGGGAGGGGGTCGAGAAAGGGGGCACTGCGTGGGTGGGGGCAGGAGCGAGGTAGGCAGGGGAGAAGGAGGAGGAAGGACCAAGGGCTGCAAAAGGCAATGAGGAAGATGGAGAAGGGGAGAGGAGAAGCTTCGGGGAATGAAAAGGGGAGGAAGAGGGGGGGAAGGGGAGGAAAAATCAGTTAGACCGAGAAGGGAAAGATTGCTAAGTGGAAAGGAGAGAAAAGAGGCAGGGAAAAAAGAAAAATGAGCAAAAAACAAAGGTGGAGAAAAGGAGGGGGAGAAAAAAGGGAGGAAGAGGAGAGAGGGAAACAGTGAAAGGGGAGAGACCCGGAAGATGAGAAACGGGGAGGGGGAGGAGGAAGGGGCAGGAGAAGGGAGCCCAGAGACAAGCAGGAAGAGGGAGAGGGCAGAGTGGAGATGCTCAGAGGCAGGCAGGTGCAAATGGCGGCGGCACCCCTACTCGCACCCCCCCCCCCACTCCTGAGCCCTGCACCGCCCCCCACACCCAGCCCTGGGCACCTCTCCGTGTCAGCACCCTCCTCGGTGCTCTCTGGGGGCGCCGGGGGCTCCAGGCTTGTCGGGCCCTGGGGGGGCAGGTCCCCCAACTCCAGTGAGGGGTCAACACCTGTGGGGGCCGGGGGGAGGGCAAGGCTGGCTGGAAGGCCCCTTCGGCCAGAGACCACTCTCAGGGCCTTGGTTTCCTCTCCTGCGGAATGGGGAAGCTAAAGCTAACCAGAGCCTGGCAGATACCAAGTGGCTGCTCCACGCTTCAGCCAGGGATGGACAGGTGGAAAGATCTCCGAGAACAAGGCCGTGGGCAGCTGGGGGACGGTCCCAACCTAGCCCAGGAAACTCTCACCTGGTTCTTGGTCTGGGCTGTCCCCGGACGGAGGGTGCAGAGAGACTCCAAAGGTGTCCTGCCCAATGGCCCCGACGTTCCGGTCCCGAGGGGGCACTGCCAGACTTCCCTTCCGTTCTGTAGAGCCTTGCTTCTCGGCTGGGGGACAGCAAAGGAGAAAGAGGGCAGTGAGAGCCCAGTGATGCTAATCCCCAGCCTTATGCTCCAGCCCCCTCCTCCCTCAGACCCAGGAGGACAGTCCCCCAGGATGGACACTCTGGCTTCAGGACAATTACCTTCAGCCTCAACTTTGAGGTGTCGAAAATCTGGCACTGACAAGAGAGGGCAGGAGGGTGAGGTGGGTGGCGCTGGCATGAGGAGCCTGGGTGGGTGGAGGCCAGGGCATCTTACCCTGGGGATCTCCCCGGTTCCAGCGGGCGGCATCCAGGATGCTGCTCAGGCCTTTCTTAGTCTTGGGAGGCTCATCTGGCCGCCGGTTCTGGGGGAGGACGGGGGAGGGAGGGAGATGAGAATTTCTGAGACTCTAATGAAGCTGAATTGGACCCTGAGTGTCCAAAGTCACGAGGCCTCCCACAGGGAGGTCTCTGGAGAAGGGCCAGGTTTGGGTGCTCAGGGAAGCACCTTTTTCCGGAAGAAGTTCCTTCCTGACTTCTTGTCCCCGCTCTTGGTTCGCACCCCAAGGTGGCGCATGTACAGGCTGATGGCGCTGACCACGGCAGCACTGTGAGGAAGGCACGGTGAGGGCCTCGACACACACACACCACACTTACAGACATACACACAGACACGTGCACTCATGGGCGCCCATACACATTCAAACGCACGCGCTCACACAGACGCATACGCTACTGCCCCCTCGCGGCAGAGGCTGTGTCCTCACCTCCCCGGTCACTTCCCACCCAACCCCACAACTACTTTCTGTTGAGTTTCTGCAGGAAGAGGGGAGGGTTCAAAAGCACAGGGGCCAGGCACGTTGCTCGAGCCCCCCGGACTCTGGAGTACAAGTCTCCAGCCCCCTCCTCCCTCAGACCCCGAGATTCAATGTCTCTCCCCGTCATCCTCTCTGCTTCCGGCACCTCTTTTCTTCATCCGTAGACGTGGTGGATCTGTAGGGAAAAGAAATAAGTCTGTAATGAACTTGCTACGCCTGGAGTCCCAGCCCACCCCCCACAAATATCTCGGTTGCTGTCGCCTTAGAGGTGAGGGACATCAGAGCGTGAAGGAACACAAGACAGGAAGAGGGAGAAGAGGCAGAGGGGGAAGCTCCAGAAGCAACTACAATGAACAATCTGAAGGGGGAGGAAGCCCCCTCTCACAGTAGGGGTGGGAGTTACAAGGACAGGACCCAAGCGCCAGGTGGGACCACAAGAGTCATGGACAAAACCCAGACGCTGGGAGGGAACCCCAAAGCTGAGGAGAAAACCTTAAAGCCAGGATAAACTCAAATGCCAGGGCTGGGGGCCCAAAAGCCAGGGGAGGAGCCCAAGTGCTAACTTAGGAACCCTAAAGCTGAAGAGGGCATGCAGGACAGGGAATGGAATACTCTGGAGGCAGCAGAGGCGGCCCACGGCTGGGGAGGGCGTGAAGCTCTCATGCCAGGTCCAGCCCCACTCACTGCATCTCCTCGAACTGGCCCAGCAGCTGCTCGGCTACGTGCCGCTCCCGGGCCTCATAACTGGTGGGTTCCCGTCTGGCCCAGGCCTCCACCTGGGCCAGATTCGGCTCCCAGAGTGTCATGCCCATGAGCCGCTTGGAGCGGAAGTCCTCCAGCTGCCGGCTGATGGCTGCCTGCTGGCTCTGCACCACCTCCTGCATGAACCGCCGCTGGACGTCCTCAGAGATGATCTCAGGCCGCGTACGGTCTGCAGGGACACACAGGCTTGGATCAGTTCCCTGGGCACCAGCTCAGTCATCACTCAGACCACAGTTCCCACCCACCCTTGGGTTCCTGGGCGGCCACCGTCAAGGAGTGACTGAATCTCCACTGTTGAGTGGGAGCATGGGAGTGGTGTGGTGGTCTCCCTCCCTGGGGCCTCCGTTAGAAACCTCTCCCCCATTCCTCCTCTCACCAAGTTCAAAGGCGACATGGGGAGGCACTGGCACCCGCAGAACCTGCTTGAGAGAATGGAGTAAAGAGGAGGATGGGGCTGGCAAGGACCAGGACTAACGCCTTGTAGCCCAGGAGGTGTGGTGGGAATGACTGGGGGGGGGGGGGGCACTGGGGAAAGCCCAGGGTGGCAGAGGGTCTCCAGAGGCTGGGCCCTTCACACTGCCCTCAGCTGGGCTGGGTTGGGAGGTGCATGGCGGCTCTCCGAGGCCAAGGGGAGGGCGGGGGCCTTGCAAGGGCGACTCACCGCTGTCTTCTCCAGGAAGCTGTGGTAGAAGTCCACGAAGGCCTTCTTGGCCTCCTTGGGGCCCAGGGTACCCAGCATGTCCGCATGCAGGCAGCAGAGCTGGTGGAGACGCAGAGGGTAACCTCTCTTCACTCCCACCCCACCCAAACCACAAGCCCCTTTGGAAAGCCTGGAGTTTTTCTCAGCCTCCTGGCTGCCCACGGCTGAGGGGCTCAAAAGCCACCTCCTCTGGGAAGGGCTCCCTGACCAGCCCCTCTCCTCCACCCAGAGACCCTCGTCTCCCTCAGGAATTCTCCAAGGCCACCACGAGCAGTTTCTAATTTTCCGCCCTGTGGTATGGCTCCTTGTGGTTCTGTCTCCCTACTGTTGCTGCTGTTGCTGCGGCTGCCGCCGGCTGTACTAAGAGGGCACAGTGTACACCAGGCACTGTTCTGAACTGTTACACACTTCAGCCCGTTCAATCACATAGACTATCATGATCCCCATTTCAGATGAGGAAACTGAGGCACACAGAGGTCAAGAAGCACGCTGAAGGTGACACAGCTCCTAAGTGGCAATGCTGGGATTTGAATCCAGGCAGCCCGTCTCCACTCCACTCCACCGCCTGGAACTGCCACGAGCAACTCGAGGGTGTGTGTTGGCAGGACAGGTTCTGACTCACCTGTGTTGCAAATAGGTGTTGCGCAGTGGGGACTTTGTAAATAAACAGCTGGGCAAGTGGGGCTCATTCCTTCATTCATCAAAAATTTTCTGAGGTCGCCTGTGTGCCAGCCCTGGGCTGGGTGACACTGGCAGTGGGGATTCCAACCTGTCCTGCCTCCCGGGGGGGTGCCCTCGCCTGGTAAGGGACATGGTCTCAGTGTGGCAAGGGCTTGCCTCAATGTGGGGGCGGGACTCAAGTTTCTCCACTTGAAACGGGTTAACAAATCTACATCCCAACCCCCACCCACACATACACAAAATAAAGCCAAACTCCATGGGAGGTCAGCAAGCGGCAGCCCAGGTGCCACAACTACCTCCAGATGAGGCAAGGGAGCCACGTGAGGGCAAGTCTCAAACTTCCAGAGGCCAGTGTGGGCCACCTCAGGCAAACCCCTGGCCCCTAAGGCCTCAGTTCCCACATCTGTTAAAGAACACGGCAGTCAGCACAATCCTTGGACTGAGTTCCAGGATCTAGAGTTCTCAAGTTCTAGAAACCCTGAGGCTCAGGTGGGGGACCCCCGTCCAGAGCATTCATGCAGCAGGGGAAGGGCTGCTCCTTTTCAAGAGAGAATTCCAACAGGGAGAGACACTGGCAACTTCCCAGGTTCCGGAAGCTTCAGCATCTCCTGCCTTCTCGTCCATGTGCCTTTCCTTCTGCATCTCCCAGGTGTCCCTCCCCAGTATTCCCATCCATCTCCTTGTTTTCTGGAGGGATGTGCTAAGTATTGAAGCCCTGGTGGTGCAGTGGTTAAGAGCTTAGCTGCTAACCAAAAGGTCAGCAGTTGGAATCCACCAGCTGCTCGTGGAAACCCTATGGGGCAGTTCTACTCTGTCCTATAGGGTCGCTATGAGTCAGAATCAACTCGAAGGCCACAGGTCTGGTTTTGGTTTTTCTGCCAAGTATTCAGAGTTCAGCACTGTGGCCCGGACTATCCCCGGCTTGTCATCTGTGCTGCGTGGCACTGGGTCTTTGGATGAGACCCTTGTCTACAGACCCCCAACACCGGCCAGGTTTGTGGCTTCTGAATCGCTTTCCCTTCCTGCCTAAATCACCGGCTGAGTCTTCTGGACTCTGCAGGTGGTTCTGGACGACATGGGTCTGCACTCGCATTTCCCAGCAATCTTCTACCTGCTGCAGGAGGTTTCTGGATCGTTTATCATGTCCTTTTTCCTTGTGGGCTGCCTGGAGCGGCTTTCTTGTTTCTGGCTCAGGGTCAGCTGTGCCACCTGGACCTGAGATAGCTAACAAATTTCTCCCAAGAACTAACCTTGCAGAGAAGACCACATATAAGACTGTGTCCCCCTCCAGAGTTTGTGGGGAAGGGTGCCGTCACAGATGGGTGGTACAGTACGGGCGTGGCGGGGCAGGGGTGACTGGGTCCTGTGCTGTGTCTGCCATGGCTGTCCGGTTCTCTGCTGCTCATTATGACTTGCCGCATGTACTTCTCTGCCTGCGCTCGCTGCTGCTGAGAGCTGCTGGGCTGCCTACAGTCTTCTCTGGATGCCAGAGCACTTTCTGGCTCTTGTCCACAGTGCCTTCTATTTCTAGACCCCATGCCAGGCTGTTTCTCTAGACCCTCTGGCTCATCACTGGTCTAGCTCACTGGAAGCTGTGGGCCTGTCCCAGCCCCACCCACCCTGTGCCTACTGAGCCCTGCCCTCACCAGGGGTCCTGGCTCGAACTGCAGGGCCACGTGCTGCAGGAGGGCTATGAGGTGGACCGGGCGCCGCTTCACCTGCTCCAGGCTCTGGAACTGGCTGTTTTGCTCCTCTGCATTCTGGGAGACGGAGGGTCTCGGTGAGCAGAATGGGGACAAGAGGACGGACCTGGGCTGGACCCTACCCCAAGGTCAGCACTTCCCAAGGGATCCAAGCTGGGGAGATCCTGGCGGGCAGGGGTGTCAACGGTGGGCAGCAAAGGCAGGTGCGGGGGGAATGGATGAGGTTTAATGTCATATGGTGGGTGATGAAGACAGAAATGGGGATCTGTGCTGTAATGGGGGGCATGGGGGCTGGGGGCGGGAGATGAGGGAGGAGGTACCAGGAAGAGGAGAGAAGACGGGCAGTGGGAGGGGGGACAGCAGGGAGCACCTAAGGGTGGAGAAGTGGACCTTGAGGTGGAAGGAGACACTGAGGGCTGGACTGGAGGGCGTGGGGCTCAGAAGCTCCCCATCCAGCTCTCGCTCACCATCTCCAGCTCGTTCTCAAAATCTTCGTCCTCAGCCCCGATGATGCTGATGGGCACCAGGCCGGGCCGGGGGGGCCCTGAGGCCTGTGGAAGGGGAGGGGTGGCCTCAGCCCACAGTGCCCCCACCACGCACAGCCCCAGCCCCTCACCCCACGGCTGGCGTCACTCACCGCCCCTTGGGCCATGTCTTCCGCCTGCATGGGCTCCGCAGGGCTGGGGAAGAGGAGGGGCCGCGGTTAGGTGGTGGGAGGAGGCGGCAGGCAGGGCGGTTACTCACAGATTCCTGGCCCAGGTGTGAAGGTGAGTAAACAGCCTCCCCCCATCCCGGCCTCCTCCTCTGCAGCTCAATGGGGCCTCTGTGTGGCGACAAAGAGCCCTTCAGAGGCCAGGGGGGCAGGGAGTCCAAGGACTGGGAGCCTGGAGTCGGGGGAGCTGGAGGCCCAGAGGCCTGGGTCCACGAGAGGGCTGTGTCTGGGAGCCTGCAATTCTGGGTCCCTAATGGAGGAGGGGGCTTCAACTCCTGGGTGTGAGGGAGGAGGGGGCTGGAGCTGGTTCTTGAGAGGACAGCGCCTGCAGGCAGCAGAGTTGGGAAGGTTAGAGGGGAGGTAAGAGGGAGCCGACGAGGGTGTGGGGGGCTGTCTACTCTGATCAGTGACAGGCTTGGGGCAGGATGTTGCCTCTGAACCCACCAGCCCCACTTCCTGTGGCAGGAAATCACACTGGCAAATCCCCAACCCCCCAACTCCCTCCACACAAGAAAACAAAATTCTGAACTCTCCTCCCTCAGGGATTAGAAGTCCTCTGACCCAGTGAAGTCCTGTCCCTCAGGGACCTCCTAACTTCCAGGCCGTGAGTCCAACAAGAGCTGTCCTCGGGGCAGCTCATCCCCAAGGTGGTACCTGCCTCCGTCCATCCTCTGTCAGTCTCGCTGTCTCTCCTCTCCCCAGCTAGCTCTGCCTGGCTGTCTCTCCCTCAAAACTGTCTCATGTCTCTGCCCCTCTTCTCCCAGTTTCCTCATATTTTTATTTCCCTTCCTCCAGACCTCCCTCATTTTTCCGACCGTCTCTGCCTCTCCTCCCTCCTTCTCTCCACCACAAGTCTCTCACCTCTGTCCCTCCCTCGGCTGCTTGCTCTCCCTGTCTCTGTGCCTGTCTTCCCACCTCAGGCTTCTGTAGCCACCGTCCCCACACCTCTGAGTGGCTGTGCTGCCTCTCCTTATCTCTCTCCAGCTCTTTCTCCCACATCTCTTGCCGTCTTTCCCATCTTTCGCCTCCCCTCGAGTTGCCGCCTCTCCCTAGTCTTTCCACCAACATCCTCTATGGCCTCAACTAGTCTGACTAATGCCACGGGCGCCTGGCCTGTGTCAGGCGGAAAGGAGCTGTGTGTGTGTGGGGGGGGGGGGGGGACGGGGGGGTGCTCCCCACAGCCCAAAGCTATTTATAACTCTAGTTGCTTGAGACCCACCCTTCTCCTTCTTCCACAGGCCTCCTTCCTTGTACTTAATAAATGGTCGCTATGGTGCTGGTTATGATTATTAAACAAAGAAGCTTTCTGGAGTGTCTGAAAGTGATCCTATAGGGTCACCCAAGTGGGCATCGTTTCTATTCTTTTCAATACGGTGTATTTGTTCAACACCCAAGCTCAGGTACATTAAGGTTGGAGAATTGTTGAGGTTGCACAGAAAGAAATTTGTAAGCCAAGACAGAATAATAATAATGATCGTTATTTATTATGGGAGCTAAGCTTACGCAGCACTCACTATGTGCTAGGCACTGCTCTCGGCAAGGCGCTTCTCCTCTGCTAACTCATTTCACCCTCATAACTACAAGCACCCCAGGCTATTATTAGGCCCAGCAGGGGTGGGAAAACGTTTGCCAGGCCAACAGCTGCAACTTATGGGCTGAACAACGTGGCGGCCCACGGGACATAGAGGGTCCTTGCTCATCCCACTTAGGGGCGGGGAGGTTCAACAACTCCAAAGGGGAAGAGGAGTGGATACCCATTATCTGAGCCATTGCTTGGTACCAGGCCCTGAATCATGCATTTGACACATATTATCTCCTTTATGGAGCCCTGGTGGCGCAGCGGTTAAGCGTTTGGCTGCTAACCAAAAGGCTGGCAGTTCGAATCCACCAGCAGCTCCTTGGAAACCTTATGGGGCAGTTCTACTCTGTTCTACAGGGTCACTATGAGTCAGAATCGACTCCACGGCAATGGGTTTATAGGTTTTACCTCCTTTAACCTCATCACAGTAAGATAACATTTAACGTGCACTTACGATGTGCCAGGCACAGCATTACAGCTTTCTATAGGTGTTAGTCCACTTAATCCTCTCAATGACTCTAAGAGGTCAGTGTTATTATCATTCCCATTTCACAGGGGAGGAAACTGAGGCACAGCTTGTAAGGCACAGAGCCAGGATTTGGACGCAGGCAGCCTGGCTCTGGAGTTGATGCATTTAACCATCAGCCTATGTTGCTTCAAAGCATGGGGACCCCCACCCCACTCAGGGGATACAAATCTGAACCAAAGCTCTCAGACACAGGTCTCCTAGGATGCCTGGGAAACTCAAGGGCATCTGGTCCCGGCAGCCTGGAGAGAGGAGTGCAGGCTGGACTCAGCTGTTCCACAGAGGTCTGCAGCTCAGAGGGGACTCTGGAGGGACTGGCTGTTTAAGAGATGGGGGGTGAGGAGGACCCACAAAGGCCAGGAAATTACAGTTTGAAGCTGTCAGGAGGTAGATGGATCTATAGGCAACTGCCTGGGTTGGAGCACAACAGAGGGGACGCTGCATGCCTGGGGCTCTGGGGGTCAGTGTGGGTTTAGATTGATAGGGGTGTGGGTCCAACACCAAAGTGGGCATCTGGGTTCTCTGCAGGACCAAGGGTCTACAGGATAGTGAACAGATAGTCCAGGGTCTCCAGTGACCTCTGGGAGCCTTACAGAACCTAAAATACAGAGGGCTCACAGTGAGCCTATAGGAGACCATGGAATGTACAAGACCCCAGATTCTATTTGACACTCAATGGGTCTACATCAGGGAATCCCTGGGTGGCGCAAACAGTTAAGCGACTGGTTAACTGAAAGGCTGGTGGTTTAAACCCACCCAGAAGTGTGCAGAAGAAAGGCCCGGCAATCTGCTTCTGAAAGGTCACAGCCTCGAAAACCCTATGGAGCAGTTCTACTCTGCAACACACAGGGGCGCCATGAGAAGAACTCATTTTTGGTCTTGAGTCTACATTAGTGGTTCTCAACTGGGCCTGATGTTGCCCCCCAGGGAATTTGGAGCCCTGGTGGCACAGTGGTTAAGATCCACTAAGATTTTTTTTTTTTTTGTATTTTAGTTTATTATTTTTATTAAGTCTGCAGGGTTTTCTGTTTTTTTAATATGCACAACAAATACTCTGAAATAATCTAAGATAATAGTTGAACAACTTTTTTTTTTTTTAAGATTTACATTTGCATAGAAACAATCTGTAGAACTCCTCAAAACAAAGGTGTCTAAAATAATTGTTTGGTTAAAAGTTGCAGTTTCCATTTTCAGCTGATATGTCCCCATGCAGTTTCCCTTGGTCCAAAGCTTAAGGCCTTGGGAAGGTGGCCAGCCTAACCAAGAGGTCGGCAGTTTGAATCCACCAGCCGCTCCTTGGAAACCCTACGGGGCAGTTCTACTGTATCCTATAGGGTTACTATGAGGCAGAATCGACTCGACAGTAACGGGTGTGGGTCTTTTTTTGGTTTTGGTGACATTTTTGGTTGTCTCAAAATGCGGTGTGCTAATGGCATCTAGCAGGTAGAGGCCAGGGATGCTGCTAAACATCTTTAAATATACAAGACAGCCCTGTCCCCCTCAACAAAGAACTATCTGGTTCAAATCTTCAACAGGGGGGAGGTTGAGAAGCACTGGTCTATAGGCAATGGACAGGGCCTGGAGCACAGCAAAGGGGGTGGGGTGGGGTGGGGCAGGGCAGGTTTAAAAGGTTCATAGTGGTGGGGGTCTTAGAGTGAAGTGGGCACAGACTGGGGACCACATAGGGGCCTGGGTTTTCTGCAGGGTCCAGTGTCTACCGGGTATTGAGTGGATGACCCAGGGTTTCCAAGGACCCCTGGATGCCTTCAAAATCCTAAAATACAGAATGATCAAAGTGAGTCTATAAGGGGCCCTTAAGAATGTATAAGGTCTCACCCAGATTCTATTTGACACACGGTGGATCTACAGGAATTCGAGATTCATACAGACTCAGGATTTTAAGGGGGAAGTAGCCAGTCTATGGGGCCTCTGAAGATTTAAAAGGTCCGCAGAATTCTATAGGTGCGTGTGGTGGGTCCAGAGACTCAGGGTCTCTGGGGCCCGGGGTTCTAGAGAATGCTCTTGATCTAAGGGGATTTCACATCTATAAGAAGCCGGTTCTCTGTGAGAGCCTAGCAGGAACCTGGAGAGTCTGTAAGACCTTGTAATGTATCTGGAATGTGGCGGGTCTACAGGAGCCCCAAATCTCGCAGGAGACGTGGCAGGTGTGTCTACACGAGCCCCAAATCCTACAAGGGACGTGGCGGTGTGCGCGGCCGGGCCATGCCGGGGCGTACGTTGGGAGTCAGGCTCTGACACCCCCGGGGCCGTGTTCCTCACCTGCTCCAGCTCGGAAGAGAAGCCGCCGCAGCCGCCGGAACCGAAGCCTCCGCGCGCCGGCTATGGGCTCCGCACTACCCCCGCCGCCGAGCCGCTCTATCCGCCCCAGAGGCCACCTTTGCGCTCAGCTCCACTCCTCCCTCCAACCGCTCTAGCCTGACTCCTGCCGGGCTCAAGCCTCTGCAACTCCACTCCTCCCGCCGCCCGCTCTAGCTCTCCACGGCGCCACGCTGGCCAGATAGGGCCGCTCTGGCCTGTCTTGGAGGGCTGGCGTTTCCGTATCTCCACTGTCCGCGTCACTCTCCCGGGCTCCGCCCCCATCCCCCCAGCCGAGGTGGGGCTGGTTCCAGCCTGAAAGGATATCGGAGTCGCCTGGGCCCTGGGTCCCCGGATCGCAAACTGGGGCTCTCCTCCCTATCCTGTCTCCCTACTTGGGACGTGCTGAATTCTCAACGCTTGTACATTCCCCAACACTTTCCTCTGGGGCTGGAAAGCAAAAATCCTGGTTTCAAGCGCAGTTTTGCTTCGGACATGCAGTGTAACCTGGAAGAAGTCTCAGTCATCCCATCTGTACAATGGGGGAAGGTCTCCACCTCTCTCCTCTACACCCATCTCCTAGGACATAATTAATGACCCCCAAACGCTTTCAAACGCACTCTGCTGGCAACTATCAGCTTCATAATCGGCCTATAGCCTTGTTACTGTTTTCCTTTTTAGGTGGCCCTAGAGCATGCGGGGTTGGAGGAAGGCGCTTCGCTGAAAGCACCTGCGATTTCAAATATCAGCTCAACGCAGTCTCGGGATGTGTGCGCCCCTGAGCAAGTCGGTTCTGCTCCCTGGGCCTCAGTTTCCCCACCCGTACAAAGGGGTGATTATCCGTCCTCCGCTGGGCAATTGGGAGGCATTGACCCCGGCCCCGCAGCATTCATCCCCACCCACTGAGCGCTTGGCAGGTACCAGTTTCCATCTCGTTACCCCCTTTGACAGGTGGGAAGACTGAGGCCCAGGGAGGGACGGCCGCTGGCGCAGTGGCGCCCTGAGGAGGCCCCTCCACCTCCGTCCCCACTTCCCCCAGCAGCAGAGGGGAGGGAGGCGGGCGGGGCCGGGGACGGTGTACCTGGTGTCCGCGCTGGGAGGTGACCGGCGGGGCACCCGAGGTCGGGCTCGGCGATCCCGGGTCCTGCGTCCCGGCTCCCGCTTCCTGGCTCCGGCGGGGCAGGAAGTTGGGGCTTTTTTCCGGAGGCCCCCGCCCCGCCGCCCCTCCCCGCTTCCTGCTCGAGCCCCGCGCCCGCCCGGCACCTCCGCTTCCTTCCCCTTCTCGCCGCCCGCCGGCCCGCCCCTTCTCGCCCTGCTCCGCCCGCGTCTCCCTCCGCAAACCCCAGCCCCGCCCGATCTCTGCCCGGCTTTGTCCGTCTGTCTGTCCGCCGTGCGCGGGCTCCACGTTCCTCACATCTCTCTGCCTGAGTGTCCACCCGCACCTCCCTTAGCGGGGAGGGCCGGGGGGTGAGTGTCACTGTCCGTCCGCCTCAGTCGGAGCCACGGCCTCCCCTGGTTTTCCCTCCGTCGTTTGGTTTCTCTGCCCCGTGGCCCTTGGTCGCCCTCTCTTTATTTTGCCTCTGTGTGTGTCTCCGTCCGTGTGTCTTTCCTTCTCTGCGTCTGTTCTCTCACCTGCTTTCTTGGTTAGGGTCTTTCCCTAGCCTCTGCCCCCCATTTCTCCTCCTCCTCTCGGTCACTTTCTCCCTCAGAATCCTTCTCTTCCCATCTCTGCATCTCTTTCTCTGTGTCTCTGTACCTTTCTGCGTCTCCATCTCAGTCCCCATCATTTCCCCAGAGTCTTGCTGGGTCCGTCTCTCCATGTCCATTTATCCCTAGGCCCTTCCTCCCTGCTCTGTCCCTTCCTTGCTATCTGTCTCCCTCACTCTTTCCCCCTGTGTATCTGCCTCTGTGGCTTTGTCTCCTCATTGTCTTTTCCTTCACTTGCTCTGTCTCTCCATCACTCTCTCTCTGCATCTCAAGAACTTTGTATCTCTATCTCAGGAACTTCATATCACTGTGTCTCTCTGTCACTGCCCCCTGAGTGTCTCCACCAGCCTCAGGTTAGGATCACAAATGCTCCAAATCACCCTTGTACAAGTCCACCCACAGAGAAAAGGTGTGGCCAAAGTCGAGGAATTCAGTACCAGCCCCACAAGATAGTCCTCTGTGTTTGCAGGGCTTAAATATGCATAAATATGGTGGCCTTACCGCCCCCCCCACCCCCCGCATCCCCAACACACACAGCGCAGCCCCCTCCTGCTCAGGGACAGGGCCTGGGGTTAGGACCTGCAGGGGACCAAACCACTCCTTTTAACTGGGGTGGAAACCACCCCAAGACACTTCCTGTTTCTTTCAGGGGTTGTAACCAAGCCTGGCTACCTGGTCCCAGTTGTGGGGGGTAGGCAGAGGAGGGCTTAGATGCAGAATCCTGGGTCTGAGGGAGGAAGGAGCTGGGGGCCTGGGCTCCTGGGTCTGAGGGAGGAGGGTTCTGAGGCCTGGACTCCTGGGTCTGAGGGAGGAGGGGGCTGGGGCCTGGACTCCTGGGTCTGAGGGAGGAGGGGCGGCTGGGGGGCCTAGATTCCTGGATCTGAGGGAAGAGGGGGCTGGGGGCCTGGATTCCTGGTCCCCTGGGGAGGGGATGGCCCAGTCCCCATGAGATCCATGAGTCCTGCTAAGGTCTGCAGTTGGGAAGGATTTATTATCACTAAGTGGCCATGACAGAGGAGGGGGGCACTAACAAGGCTGCTACAATCAGTTCCCCTCGAGGCAGCAATTAAGGGCTCATTACCCACCAGGGAGGGGAGCAGCGAGGAGCCTGGGAAAGGAAGCAGAGGGAGGATGAAGTCAGGGTGTGTAGAGGCAGTGAAGACAGCTTAGAGGGAAGAGGGAAGAGCAGCCATCCTGGGCAGGGTCTAAGTGCTGACTTCCAGGAGGCATGGGAGGGAGAAGATTCCTCCAGGGGACTATCAAGGAGGAAGATGACTTTCAGGGAAAATGGTGAAAGGGAGAGAAGAACATCCTGGATGGGGGGCGGGTGAGAAAAGACCCTCGAGTTGGGAGCACAGCAGGCAGGGCAGCCTGCCAGGGTCATGGCTTCTCCAGCTGGACGTCTCCGACCTGGAGGCTGCCCACATCTTGGTAGGTACCCTGGAGGCCCCGGGAGATGTCCTCATACATGGAGCAATCCTCGATGTTCAGGCCCTGGGTAGACATGCAGCAGTGGACATCGGTGTCTGACGCCTGGGGTCCCTGCCTCACCCAGCCCCAGGGAGGAACCTCATGCCCACACCTCAGTGCACCTGTCCTTATCCTGTCCCCACCCTCCACTCACCTCATACAGATTTTCATCCTCATAGTCATCATGGGTGACCATCCTGAACTTTTCATTCTGCCATCGTTTCTGTGCAGGGGATTGGGGGCCTCAGTGAGCAAAGGGGAGGCTGATAGATTTTGAGCCCCTCCGGGATAGGAGCGGATGCTTTACCAGCTTGATTCCCCTGAGTGCTGCCTACAGTCACCTGGGGGGTGAGCGCCGACCACTTCCCTTTACAGGAGGGGAAACTGAGGCTCAGCACGGGTAAGGGGTGTGTCCAAGGTCACATCTGGTGAGTAGCAGGTCTCGCTGGATCCAAAGCTAGTGAATGTCCTTTTGGCTTTGTTATTTGGCACTGTTATTCTCCATGAGTAAGGATCGTCATATAAAAATAATAGCCATAGGTGCTCTGCCGTGTGAGTTGAGATGAGCACAGGTGAGAGACTGTGGGAGAAACCCAGCCCCCACCTTCCCCAGCCTTGGCACTGGGGACTGTATCACTCCTGGGTGTGGGGCTGAGGACAGAGAGACACATGGGGGGAGGGAGTGAGAGGGGAGAGAGGGAGGACACCCCTGGGGAGGGGAGCGGGTGGATACTCCTGGGGATAGAATAAGGACACCCCTGGGGGGATAGTGAGGACACCCCTGGGGGGGATAGTGAGGACACCCCTGGGGGGATAGTGAGGACACCCCTGGGGGGGATAGTGAGGACACCCCTGGGGGGATAGTGAGGACACCCCTGGAGGGAGAATGAGGACACCCCTGGGGGGGATAGTGAGGACACCCCTGGAGGGATAGTGAGGACACCCCTGGAGGGATAGTGAGGACACCCCTGGGGGGGATAGTGAGGACACCCCTGGGGGGGATAGTGAGGACACCCCTGGAGGGATAGTGAGGACACCCCTGGGGGGGGTAGTGAGGACACCCCTGGGGGGATAGTGAGGACACCCCTGGGGGGGATAGTGAGGACACCCCTGGAGGGAGAATGAGGACACCCCTGGGGGGGAGAGTGAGGACACCCCTGGGGGGGTGAGTGAGGACACTCCTGGGGATAGAATGAGGACACCCCTGGGGGGGATAGTGAGGACACCCCTGGAGGGAGAATGAGGACAGCCCTGGGGGGCGAGTGAGGGCACCTGTGGGGGGAGAGTGAGACACTGGGTGGGGGAGAATGAGACACCTGGGGGGGAGAGTGAGCTGGGGGGGTGGGGGGTGAGACGGGGGAGTGAGGACACACTTGGGAGGGGGAGAGTGAGGACAGCTGGGGCGGGAGTGAGGACAGCTGTGGGGGAGTGAGGACAGCTGAGGGGGAGTGAGGACACTCCTCTGGGCCCAGGACCATGCTAAGTCCTTTCATTGTGTTACCTCATTTAACCCCATAGCCCCATATGAGATGAGTGCTCGCATTCTCCCAGGTTTTAGAGGGGACTCTCAGACTCAGGGAGGGCTGGTTGGGCATTGAGCTCTGTCACCCCGCCCATACCCAGCTGACCCGGTGTCCTGGGGTGGCTCACCCTGAACAGCAGCAGCGTCCCAGGCACCACGGCACAGAACAGCAGGATGATCCCCTCAGCTGTGATGATGCGGTTCTTGGTGCCCTCCCCCATGTCCAGGAAGGGTCTGGGGAGTCGCTCTGTGAGGAGGGGTGCTGCTCAGAGCCCCAGGGGCCTCCCGCCAGCTCCTCCCAGCAAACCCCACTATGCAGATGAGAAAATTTGCCCCTATGTGTAAGCCGTCCCCAGCCAGAGGTGAAGGAATGGCTCTGTCCCTACTTCACAGACAAGGAAATCGAGCGTCCCTAGTCGGGGAGCGGCAGGCCATGGCACCAGGTCCTGGGACACTCACCACGCACACGGAGGTAGGTGCCGCAGGAGCCCTTGGTTTCGGGGTCCTTCCCCAACCGGCACTGGTATACGCCCCCATGGCTCTTGTTCACATTCTTGATGGTCAGCTTGCCTGTAGGGCCCAGGCCCAAGCCCAGGAATTTGGACGACCACTGGACGTAGTTGCCAGGGAGGATGAGCCACCATGTGATGTTGGAACTAGTACCATTGGTGCTGTTGTTGTCCAGGCAGTGCAGGTGGGCGCTTTCCCCAACAATTACCGTCACAGAGGGCTGATTACAGTACTTATGGTCTGTGGAGAGGAGGGCGTGGGTGAGGGACTGGGGATGGGGACAAAGTACCAGCCCGGGGCCGCTGGGCTGCAATACTCCTGGGTGCAGTGGGGAGGAGTATGAGACACCCTTGTGGGGGACAGTGAGGACACCCTTGGGGAGGAGAGCAAAGACATCCCTGGTGGGGAGGAGTCTGAGACACCCCTGGGGAGGGAGAGCGAAGACACCCCTGGGGGGATAGTGAAGACACCCCTGGGGACGGATAGCAAAGACACCCCTGGCGGGGAGAGCGAAGACAGCGCTGGGGGGAGAGTGAGGACACTCCTGGAGGGGAGAGTGGGGACACCCCTTGGGGGGAGAGCAAGGACACCCCTGGGGGGGAGACCCAGGACACCCCTGGGGGGGGAGAGGGAAGATACCCCTGGGGTGGGGGAGAGTGAAGACACCCCTTGTGGGGGAGAGCAAAGACAGCCCGTGGGGGGAGAGTGAGGACACCCCTGAAGGGAGGGTGAAGACACCCCTGGGGGGAGAGGGAAGACATCCCTGGGGGGAGAGCGAGGACACCCCTGGGGGGAGAGTGGGGACACCCCTGGGGGGAGAGTGGGGACACCACTGGGGGGAGAGCGGGGACACCCCTGGGGGGAGAGTGGGGACACCCCTGGGGGGAGAGTGGGGACACCACTGGGGGGAGAGCAGGGACACCCCTGGGGGGAGAGTGAAGACACCGCTGCAGGGAGAGCAAGGACACCCCTGGGGGGAGAGCGAGGACACCCCTGGGGGGAGAGCGAGGACACCCCTGGGGGGAGAGCGGGGACACCCCTGGGGGGAGAGTGAGGACACCCCTGGGGGGAGAGTGGGGACACCACTGGGGGGAGAGCGGGGACACCCCTGGGGGGAGAGTGGGGACACCCCTGGGGGGAGAGTGGGGACACCACTGGGGGGAGAGCGGGGACACCCCTGGGGGGAGAGTGAAGACACCGCTGCAGGGAGAGCAAGGACACCCCTGGGGGGAGAGTGAGGACACCCCCGGGGGGAGAGCGGGGACACCCCTGGGGGGAGAGCGGGGACACCCCTGGGGGGAGAGTGAACACACCGCTGCAGGGAGAGCAAGGACACCCCTGGGGGGAGAGTGAGGACACCCCCGGGGGGAGAGCGGGGACACCCCTGGGGGGAGAACGGGGACACCCCTGGGGGGAGAGCGGGGACACCCCTGGGGGGAGAGCGGGGACACCCCTGGGGGGAGAGCGGGGACACTGTGGGCAGGGAGTAAAGATGACCCTGGGGGGAGAAGAGTGAGGACACCCCTGGAAGGGTGGAGGAGGGAGGACGTTCTAGGGGAGGAGAATGAGACACCCCTGGGGGGCCTTTCTTCTCCAGCACCGTATCTTGCCCCACACCCCACTTTATGCCCTCACCCCACTGAACGCCCCGGCTTGGAGATATTTGGTTCCTTAGCCCTGGAAGTGACCCTGCCCACATAAACCAAACCAACCCCGTTGCTCTGGAGTGGATTCCGACTCACAGCGGCCCTATAGGACAAAGCAGAACTGCTCCATAGGGTTTCCAAGGCTGCCATCTTTACAGAAACAGACTGCCACAGCTTTCTGCCACATAGTGCCTGCCACCAGTGCAAACCACCGACCTTTTGGTTAGGAGCCAAGCACTTGAACCACTGTACCCCCAGGGCTCCTTCCTGCCCACATAGCTCCTTCCAAGAGCGATTTCACATCACCTCCTTCTGGAAGCCTTTCCTGTGGCCACTGTCCCACCGCCAGCCCCAGCCTAGGCCATGCCTGTCTCCCTGTAATCTTCACAGAACCCTCTGAAGCAGATTCTCCCATCATCCCGTTTTTACAGGTGGGACGCTGGGCTGGCTGAGGCCCAGGGAGGGCACACCGGTTACCAGAGTCCCAAGAGCAGTCAGGGGCGGCACTGAGTAAAAACCATGGTCTCCCTGGGCCTCCCCCGGCCTGGGGCTAAGGGGCCAGCCTTTGGATCCTGCCTTTGTTTGTGGCCTTGCGCTCCTCCTTCCTCTGTAACTTGTGTCAACCTGGGGGTTGGGGTGAGTTCAGTTTGGGGGCTGGCCTGGAGGGCTGGGGGGCGCAGTGGGGTGGTTGGTGTGAGGGAGACAGGGTGGCCTAGGGTGGCCTAGGCTGGCTATGGTACGTGAACACGCCTGGGCTCTTCTGGAGAGGCCCCAGTGCTCAGCCTCCCGAGCTAGCCCACACAGCCAGCTGCCCTATTTTGAGGAGGCAGGAGGTGGGGAAGAGAAAAGGAGGAAGAGGTGGGGAAAGCAGCCAACCTCATGGTCACCGGCTTAAGACTTAGGCAGATATGGGCTCCAATCCCTGTGGCCCAGTAGGACCTTCCTCGCTGAGCTCCTCTGTCAAATGCTGTGGTCACAGCCCCTGCCCACTGGGTGGGGGGAGGCAGGGAAGAATCACCCCCTCTACACAGAGGAGTGGCAGGGTTCAAGGTGAAACAGGAGAGAGCTTTTTCCTCCCCTCTGAAGCTGAGTCCCCTTTTTCCCCTTCCTGCCCCCAGTCTCTGCTGGATCAAGATAGATCTTACTTCCTTATTTTGACTTGTGGGGACAAGGGGGTGGGGAAGGCGGCTCTCACTCCTGCCTCGCTCCAGGGGGCTGTGGGTGCCCCCTCAACTTCACTGAGGCCCCACCAGACTCACCTCAGCCCTTGCCTGGACAGTCAGGTGGACAGATGAAACTTCACTCGGGGCTTTCCCCAGCTCCCCCTCCCTCTCCCCCTCACTGCACCCCCACACCCCTTCGTCCTTGGCTTTGCCTGTGCCCCTCTCTTCAGCCTCCCTGGGAGCCCCGAGCACCCGCCCCTCGGCCACATACCCAGGCCAGCGGCAGAGAGCAAGAAGAGGAGGAAGACTGTCGCAGGCAGAGCTTGGAGGAGCCCTGGAGCCCCGGGCATCTTCTCCCAGTGGTGGGTTAGTCTGGTGTCAGCAGTCCTGGGGTTCCAGACCCCACCTCGACCTCGCCCAAACCCCGCCCCACTTCCTGCCCAGCCGTGCAGGAGATGGGCTCCACTGGCCCCCACAGTAGGCCTCTGGCTGTCAGGCCCGGGGACAGCCCCAGCTGGCGTGCATGTCAGGCTGAGATGGGAGAGGAACTGCTCCCTGCACCTGTGGTGGCCACAATTCCCCTGAGGGGAGGCAGCTTGGGTGGGGGAAGGCCTGGCTCATCACTGTCACTCATGAGCCTTGGAAAGGAAACCAGATATTTGGGTGCCTGCTGTAGGCGGACAGTGAGGTATGGTGCTTCTGAGCTGAGTCTCTGTCACTCGCTGACCTTGGGAAAACCTTGTTCCCTCTCTGAAGCCCAGTTTCCTCACGTCTTAGGGTTGGGGTGAGGATTTCAAGACATTGTACGTGAACAGCACTGGACCCAGAGCCTGGCGCATAACTGTTGTTAGCTGCCTTTGAGTCGGCCCTGGCTCATGCATGGTGACCCCACGCACAACAGAATGAAATGCTGCCTGGTCCTGTGCCACCCCCATGACTGGTTGTGGATTGGACCATTGTGATCCATAGGTTTTTTTTTTTTAATTCATTAATGAAAAGCTTTATTTAATTCATTAATGAGGGTAAAGGTGGTTTGACAGAGGACACAAGAGACTATGCACAGTTAGTGGGAAAAAATGCTGGAATAAGATTGCAAAATTGGATACAAAACTGCTCAATGTCCTACAAGACAATAATACTGTAACTTTTGACATTTGTTTTTTTCTATAAAAGTTATTTGCAGCTTATCAATTTCCTACAAGTTAATGCCTAAATTTAGAGCCCTACTCATAATAAATGGTCAAACAAAGCTGACTCACCTAAAGCATCTGATGGTCCTTGATCCATCAGGTTTTCGTTGGCTGATTTTTGGAAGTAGATTGCCAGGCATGTCTTCCTAGTCTGTCTTAATCTGAAAGCTCCGCTGAAACCTGCTCAGCATCACAGCAACACACAAGCCTCCACTGACAGATGGGTGGTGGCTGTGCATGAAGTGCATTGGTCAGGAATTGAGCCCAGGTCTCGCAGTGGTTAAGTGCTTGACTGCTAACCAAAAGATTGGCAGTTTGAACCCACCAGCCATTCTGCGGTAGAAAGATGTGGCATTCTGCTTCCATAAGTATCACAGACTTGGAAACCCTATGGGGGCAATTCTACTCTGTCCTATAGGATCATTATGAGTTGGAATCAACTCAACCAGAATGGTTTTTTTTTTTTTTTTTTTTAATTTCTGCAGGGAGGGTGAGAATTCTACCACTGAGCTACCAATGTCCTTTTAGCATGTAGTAGGTGCACATTAAGTGTTACAAACCAAACCCACTGCCACTGAGTTGATTCCGACTCATAGCCATGCCATAGGGTTTCCAAGGCTGTAAATCTCTACGGAAGCAGACTGCTACATCTTTCTCCCGTGGAGCCAATGGTGGTTTCGAACCGCTGACCTTTTGGCTAGCAATTGATCGCTTTAACCACTGCACCACCAGGGCTCCTTTATTAAATGTTAGTTAATATTATTAATGTTCATGATGAATAAACAAGGCAGGTAGGCCAGCCACCAACTAGCTACATGACTAGGAGTCACTTCTCTGAGTTTTCCCATTTTTAATCCATGAAATAAGGATAAGAATATCTTCCTGGCGTTGTGGTATGAAATGTTCCTGGAACCCAAGGAGTTAGAACCGTGATGAGATCTTTCCTGGCACTTTTGGCCTCCCCACAACTGGGGAGGGCAGGCCACCCGCCATTTTACAGAGGAGTAAACCGAGGCACAGAGAGGGTATGTCACTTGTCTGGTGTCATTGAGTCAGGCAGTGGTGGAGCAGGGACTCAAAGTCACTTTTGTGGGACTCTCAGGTTCTTTTGTGAACTTCGTTTTTAGACCAGGTAGGAGGGAAACAAGGTCTGGGGAATGACATGAGGTAACTGAGATGCTTGTGAGTTGTAAGGGAACCCTCACACACGCACAAGGAGACACACAGAAAATTCGCTGCAGGGAGATTTTTGGTAGCAAAAACTGGGCAACAGACTAAAAGCCCATTTGCAGGAGAATGGATGCATACACTGTGGTTTAGGCAGCCAACAGTGTCCTGTACAGCAGGGAAAATGGCAGAACTTCCTGTGTGTCAACACAGCTGCATTTCAGAAACAATTCAAACGTGAGGAAAAAAACTCTTGTAGCAGGTTACAGTAAAAATCTACGGCTATTCTGGGGAATGACAAACGCCCAGTCTCTGGGAACTATCACCTTGGGGGCCGGGGGAGTGGGGGATAAAGACAGTTGTGATTGGGGAGGGGCAGACAGGCAGCTTTGCTGGTCTTGCTGTTATTTTTGTTTTACTTCTTAAGCTGGGTGATGGGGTCAGGGGTCTTTGTTACATTATTACACCGCTTTGCATGCTCGAAGTATTTCATATTTTTAAAAAGTGCAACTGTCACTCACGCAGAAGAGCTGGAGAGGTTTGAATCCCAGATCTGCCAACTCACTGGCCGTTTGAGCCTTTTTCTTCTCCTGTAATACGGAATTAATTCTCCCATCTTGTGAGGCTGTAAGGATATTACGTGATGTGTTTTGCATAGTTCCTAGGATGAAGTTAGTTCTCCTTGGGCGCCAGGGCCCTCTTTCCTCCCTCCAGGGACCCAGCAGTTCCGTTGGGCCCCTCGTTGTACGACTTGGGGCAGGTCGTTAGTCTTTCTGCGCCTCAGTTCCTCCTGACGACCAGGAAGAAGCCTAAGTCCCGACCTGGCAGCCCTACGAATTTACCTTCCTACTTCAGCAGCTGAGCCTGTTTCCAGGCCCTCGACTGCCCCCCAGTGGCTAGAGAGGCGCGGTTGCCGGATTGCCGGCCCCCTCGGCCCCGCCCGTCTGTCTGGGCACCTCTGACTCGCGCTAACCGAGGAAGTGCCTGACACTGCGGAACACTTGACGTTGAGTTCTCATGAGAACCCTGGGTAATGTTTTCATTTTCAGTCTACGAAAGAGGAAACGGGGACTCCATGCCAAACAGTAACCCTTCTGGTCTTTCCCGCCGTTTCCCTCACTTCCAAGGCACAGTGCACTGTAGCTACTAAGAGCTCGGAGGCTGGAGCCAGGTTGCCTGGGTTCAAATGCTGCCTCTCCCGTCTCCTAGCCGTGGTGTTTAGTCGCTGTCCAGTCTATTCGAACTCATGGCGACCTCACGTGTGCAGAGTAGAACCCTACTTTATAGGGTTTTCAAGACTATGACCTCTCTGAAGCAGATCGCCAGGTGCCTCTGGGTGGGTTTGAACCGTCAATCTTTCGGTTAGTAGCTGAGCACTTAACCGTTTGCATCACCCAATGACTCCTAGCCAAGGTACATCAGGCAAATTATCTTCCGAGTTATTATCCCCTTCCCCAAAATGATAGTGCCTCTTCGCACCTACTTCACGGGGTTGCTGCGTGTATTAAATATTTGTAAAGCGCCTGACACGTGGTAGGTTATTTTTTAAAAACAAAACTGCCAACGCTGAAAACCTCAGTGCTGGGGGAGATGACAGCTTCGTTTCCTACTGGGTATAGACTCTTTGGCTTGGTCTTTTTCCCACCTTAAACATCTCGAACTTCTATTTGGGGAATGCCAACCGATGCCCACCAGGTGTGCGACCCTGGGCTAGGGTGTTATCTTGCTGAATCGGCTCAGAAGCGGAAAAAGGTGCACAGGGTTACAGAATATTAAGGGAAGTTGGGATTTGAACCAAAGTTCCTCGGATTTCACACCCAAGGCTTTGCCCTGGAGGGAAATGAGTCGGATCTGAGCAGCTAACCTGGGCTACAGGGAACCGGGGTCCTTGGCCAAGCCGGTGTAGGCGCAGTATGTGGGGGATGGGCACGTGCTCACAGAAGCCTTTCAGACCTCCCGCCCCCACCAAAGACCCAATCACAGCAGAAGCTCCCGCCCATTTGCACCTATAGCCAATCGCCGTGCAGGAGCAGGTTATGCGGGGTGCAAGGCCACGGGGAGGCTGCAGGAGCTCGGCCCCTGCCCGCTCAGGGCCAGTCCGCGTCTCCCGCACTCTTCACACTCACAACCCTGGAGCGAGGACTTCGGCTCCACTGCTCAACCTGGGCCAAGGCCATGCTTTTAAGTGGCTGAAATCCAGAAAGTAGGGCTCAGGCAGGAATTAGGGGCCGTAGAGCCCACCTGCTAAGATGCAGGACACTGCCACCTTGGGTTGGAGGCAGTTAAGGGGTTCTTGTCAACTGCCAGAGTGGGCTGTTGCCCTCAGCCTCCTTCCAGATAGGAAGCGCAGGGGCAGGTGAGTGGCCACGCAGGGGGCATTCCAGCAGACCCCTGGGAGGCAGGTGGGTTTACAGGCTGCAGCCAAGGCCCCCAGCTCAAGCCACTGCCTGAACAGCTACTAATTTCCTGAGATGTAACTGCAAAGGCAGGATGTGGGGGAAGTGCCAACAGCCTCCTAGCTTGCTGGCTCCTCTTCCGCAAAGGAAACACAATTCTCCATCCGCGCCCCACCTCCCAACTGGAAGGGAGGCAGCCTAATCAAGACAGGCCCAGACCAAGATTACGAATGAGGCAATTTATTAACCCAGCATCATTTGTTCTAATGTTTCTTGTTGGCAGCTGCCACCTGTGCGAAAAGAGGGAAGAGAAGTAAGTCATGAGGTCTTTATAATAGCGACCTATTATACACTCACCACCAGGGGACACCAGGCATCCTGATTTGTGGTTTCAAGTGTATTTGCCTTGCCTAATCCTTACAAACTCTGGGTATTCTCCCATTTTACAGAGGGGTAAACTGAGACTACTCAAGGGAAGGGAGTGGTGGAGGGTATTCCAATTTCTCCCCACTGCCCTGTGTGAGGGGAGGGCCAACCCTTACGTCCATGCCAGGTCCTGGGCCACAAACCAGGCAGGTGCCTGCTCTGCCCTGGAAGAGCTCACCCTCCATTCTTTTGTGACACCTAACACTGCAATGCTCCTAGGAGTCTGAGTCAATGACACAGAAAGAAGAAATCAACAAGGAGCCCCTGCCAAGCGCTGAGGGCCGCTGGTGTACTACAGCCCACTGAGTCCTAACCACCCCCCGTCTGAGGTGGGCAAGAGATCCACTGCATATACAGGGAGACTGTGCTCCAGAGGTGGACCGGCTCTGCTAGTAGTGAGCGTCTGCATGGAGACCTGGGCTCTGAGGCCTGAACCAGGCCCTTCTCCCCCAAGACCTCCACCTCACCCCCAGGTGCCCCCACCCGATGTTCAGTAAGCACAAAGAATGAGGAGGAAACACTGCAGGTGTAATCTATGAGAACGCTGACTGGGAGAGGGAGAGAGAGAGAGGGAGGGTGGGTGTGTGTGTGTGTGTGTGTGTGTGTGTGTGTGTGTGTCTGTGTATGTGTGTGTCTGTCTGTGTGTATTCCAGAAGGAAACCCAGTGCCCACCAGGGCTCTCTCTGCAGCTGAATACCCAACCAGACCAGCAGGAAAAGTCTGTTGAATCATTCTTTCTTCTGCCCCAGGGCCTCAATGCAAAGCTTTCCTCTGACCCCCACCACCCTGTGCTGGACTCTGACAAAGCAGGGGGTCAGGAGATGCCCATGGGATGACAGAGGGACCCAGCCCTGGCCCACACGCAGAGCTCACCTGTCCGGCGATTCTGTCCAGATCTCTCTGTCCCTGAGGTGTCAGTTTGCGGCCCCTGTGGGAGAGAGTCACGCGGCCTGGGTGAGCCAGGCTCTCAGCCCCTCCCTGGCATCCGGCCCGGGACCACAAGCCTCCAGCTGAGCCCTGCTGAGGGACCCAGCCAACGCATTCTAATGAGCTAGGGGCAAGAGTGGGAGCCCCCTGGGAGCTGACGGGGGTGTCGTTTGTGCAAGCATTAGATCAAAAGCCCCGAAAAATCAATTGCGAAAAGTTAACGAGCAGGCTAATGAAAGTGGACAGTCGCTAAATTACCTTCTTGGAGCGCAGGGTAGTCAGCCAGAGAGGGCAGGGCAAGGCCCCACTCTGCTGGCTTTCCTGCAGAATCCCCACCTGCCTCTGGGGTGGGGTGAGGGCCTGAGGGGCAGGACTGTGCAGATCAGGCCTGGCAACTGTACCTCTCCGGGAGTGTCTATGTGGACAATCTGATTACAGATGATGTAGGCACTGATGATCTGGCCCCACGGCTCCCATCAGCCCTTCTCCTCACTTACCCATCTTGGTCCTTCTCCACCATTTTGAGCCCCTCCAGGGCTTGGAGGACCCGGCGGGCCACACTCTTGGAGCCTCGGCTGAAGTGGCTGGGCATGACGCCATTTCTCTGCCGCCCCCCGTAGATCTTGGTCATGGAGCCGACCCCAGCGCCGCCCCGGAGGTACAGATGCCGTGCTGTGGAAGCTGGGGCAGGAGAGGGAGATGTGAGGACTCTCCTCAGGCATCCCCTCCACAAATGGGGCAGGCTGAGGGAAAGGGCCTCGGTCACTGTCACACAGCTCCCTTGCCAAAGGCTGAACCTGAGGTACTGTGGGTGGAGCCTAGCAAAGGTTGGGTAAGCTGACACACCCCCACACCATGGATGTTCCCAGTGTGAAGGATGTTCTTAGCTCTGCTTGCCAGGCCCTGTGCCAAACGCCTTTCACACGTTCTCTCCTACCCTTAGGAGTTGGACAGGTGGTGTGGCCTTGGGGAGGCCATCTAGACTTCTCTGACGACCTTGAGTAACAGTGTCTTGACCTAGGATTACTGTGAGGAGCCAATGGGTACATGTCATGTACTAATCCTCCTTTACAGAAAGGGAGACTGAGGCTCCTGAGGAACTGTGGTTTTCTACCCCAGGGAGGCATGGATGTTTGAAGGAGTTGGGGCCTCCTGTACAGTTAGTGCCCAGACACCAACCACTATATGGCCCTGTCCAGCTGGGGAACTTCAGATAAGGACCTCAGTTCATCCCTCGGCCCACAGAGACCAGCATTTGAGAATCTGCCCAAGTGACCTCTCTCCTGTGGGTCCTCAAGATCACCTGGGGGCACCAAGGATTCATTCCTTCAACAACTATTGAGGAAAAGCCGGGCATTGGGCCATGTTCTGGCCAAGAAGATACAAAACCCCTGGCGCCCCGAGCTCCCACTTCAGCCTTCTGTAAGCTGTGGGAAGAGTGGGTGAGGTGGGGTCTCCCTCCTGGAAGCGGTTCTTCCACCTCATTTATTTCCAACCTCTGCCCGCCCTCCAAGATTGTCTCCCGCTACAAACGCACTTCTAGGGCCAACAGGGCAGCCCAAACCCTCGCCACACATCTCCGTGGGTCTCCTGCCTCTGGCCTCCTCTATGTTGGTTCTACTCACTTCATAACAACCCTCCTTTCCTCTCTCCAGACACACTCCTTATACACGCCACCCCCACAAAATTTCTACCGAGAGGGACTTCATTGGAAAAGTCCCCACCCTTCAATAGCTCACCCCACCCCTCCTGTGCTCACCGAGTGTCCAGGTAGATATGATCTCCCACTTGGGTCATAACCAGGTTCGGGAAGGCAGGGCAGCCTCAGGAACGAGCAAGATGCACACTCCTAAGCTCACAGAGCTCCTTAAGAGGTTACGCGTTTGGCCTTGGCCTCACTGAGCTACTAACAGCGCTGACCCTGGTCTTGGTCTAGAAAGAGCTGGCCGAGCCCAGAGCTGTCAGGAGGACCAGGATTTGATGCCAACAGTGCCCCTAGGGGCCCACCCATCCCTCAAGGTGGTCTATGTGGGGTTATTGAAGGAGATGACTTGCTTCAGCCTTGAGCAGCAACTGGCAGAGTGAGGCTAACCATGGTAGGTGCCATTGTTATGTTACAAGGTTTTCCCCTCCCAAGTCCATGCCAGTTGTTTTTCTGACCCACTAGAATGGAGAGGAAGTCTACAAACTGGAAGCTGTCGGAGTTGAAACACCGAGTTCTATAAAATACTGGCCTCTTTCTCACCCAGGGCCGAAGACCCACCTTCGGAGTGGAGCCACCCTGAGCGAATCCAGCCTACCCCCACTGACTTTTACAAGGGCTGACAGCAAGCCAGGGGCTGTCACAATGGCTTTTCCTTTAGCGCCACCAAAGGCCTCCACTCCTCTCTGGTGTGCCTCTTCAGATGACAACCCCCTCCTCTTAGGAAACTCTGCCCAGGAGTCAGCTGACCTTGAACTGCAAAGGCAGGGCCATCTGTGCCCTCAAACTGGGTCCACAGTCAAAGGAAAGGGCTGCACGCTCCAAGTCAGTCTCTCCTGCTATGAAGACCCACACATTCCAGGGTCTGCCTGAGGGTCCAGCAGGGGTGGGGGGTTCACTCTGCATTTGAGCTAGGGCAGGCCAATCAAGCCTTCTCAAGATGTATCCTGGCTCAGCATCTCAACAGCTTGTTTAAGTTCAAACTGGGGTCCCCTTCATGACCTACTAAATCAAAAAAGTGTGAACAACTACCTCCTTTGTCATGAGATCAGAAGAACTGGATGATGCCCAACTACCATTATTGAACATTTTGATGGAAGATTCTATAGAAGAATCCTGATCAAAAGGGGGAAAATGCAGAAAAGAATTTCAAATTCTCATGGACTCCATACTTTCTAGAGCCCTAGGTGAACACCTCAAACTACTGCCCTGAGATAATCCGTAAACCTTAAACCAGAAGTATCCACTAAAGTTTTCTTGAAACCAAATACTTTAGCTTAACTAGTAAAACTGTCTGCCTTGAGCATTATGCTGTTTTTTAAAAAACATAGCTATGAGATCAAACTGACAACAGCAACTTGAAAGTGCAGATAGGAACCTTAGGGGGCAGTGAGTTTATGTTAATGGGGGAGGAACAACTCAGAAAAGGAGGATGGGAACGCACAACTCAAGGAATGCAATCAATGTCACTTAATTGTACATGCAGAAACTGCCGACTTGGTGTACGTCTGGCTGTGTATGGAACCCTGGTGGTGCAGTAGTTAAGAGCTCAGCTACTAACCAAAAGGTGAGAAGTTCGAATCCACCAGCTGCTCCTTGGAAATTCTATGGGCAGTTCTACTCTGTCCCATAAAGTCGCTGAGTCGGAAATGACCGGATGGCAACGGGTTTTTTTTTTTAAGCTGCGTATATTCTCAACAACAACAAAAAGAATGGGAAGGAATTCCCCCCCTGCCCCCGCAAACACTTCATCCTTGACCCTCCTCTTAGTAACTTCTAAAGAAAAATTACTTCTGTGACCTCTACTCATGCTTCAACTTGCTTCTGAAACACCTCCCAGGCCTCGTTCCTTCTACAAACACAGAAGTGGGTGCCCAGCCCTATACAGGAGTCAGCGGAGGACCAGCCTCCATCCTACAAGAAACAAGTATGTTCAGGTGGCCCAGTTCAGCAGTTGCTCAGTGTTGGATGCCCACCAGGATAGCACACTGGATTCTCACCTCTCCTGCAAGTAGGCAGTGGGCCCACTTGAGAATTCAGAGGTCAAGATGCCCACGACCATACTGCACCACACAAAGACTCAGGGTGGTCTTCCCTTGAACTGCCCATCCCTCCAGCAGGTCTCTATCCTCTTCCCTCAAAAGGTTCTAGTCCCACCTCACCTGACCCCCTACACCCACACCACTACCTCGGGACTCCTCACTCCTTCAGCTCTATCCCTCTTCCAGAGCACCCTTGTGAGGGCCCTGCCTTCTGCCACAACCCTCTTCACCTCCCAGATCAAGATCTGTCCTGTCCATTCCATGATCCCTTCCCTACCCACCTCTGGAATTTGCCCCAGCTTCCCCGTCACAGCCCTGTCTCTCAGGACAAGTTACAGCCTTGCCTCTTTAGCCTCAAACCCCAACAGGCCAGCCTCCATGATCCACAGAAAGAAGCAAACACAGCACGGACCCTGGTTTTGGACAGACCTAGCCCACCTTGCTCTCCCAGGGTAACCTAAAGCAAGTCAGCTCACCTGTGTATGCCTGTTTCCTGTTTGGTAAACGGAGTAATTCCTGCAACTCCAACCTGCCCCAGAGCATGAGCTGACTGCCCCCTAGACTCTAGAACAGGGGCTTACAAACTTCCTGTAAAGGGCCAGACAGTAAATGCTTTAGGTTGCATAGTCTGTCACAACTACAACTTGGCCACTGTGGAAGATATACAAACTAACGGGCATGGCTGTATCCCAAAAAAAGTACAAAACAGCCACAGCACACATAACGGACATAAAACCTCGGTCTAGAACAGAATCACCCTGTGCTGCTGGGGCAGGTGGGAAAGGATTTCATAAAGGGACCTTTCAGGGGAGACCAGTGGGGCAAGCAAAGCATCCAGCAGAGTGAGATGCCAAGCAGGGGCATGGGGAGCAGAAAGGGGTACAGCAACCATGAATTAACCACGACTCATCTGGTTTCTTAACCAGGGTCTCGATCCTATTTACCGTTAATCCCTCCCCACCTTAAAAAAAAAAAGAAATGCCAGCTGCTGAGGAAGAGCTGGAGTACCCCTCCAAATGGTGAGAGGGGTGAAGCGGATTGTGGCTGCCCTGACCCACTGACTCTTGGCCATCACCAAAAACATTCAGGACTGATATGTGTGGGTAATTCAAGTCAGCATCCCTTCACCAGACCTGTTCCAAGAGTCAATCTTTTACATCCCCAGGGGACAGAGGTCATGACTGAGAGGCCAGTGGACCTCACAGATATTTGATGCCTGAGTCGGCTCCCATACCTACAAAGTGCTCCATGTTCTGAGGTGCTGGGCAACTTATACCAGATGTCATTCTGGAGTCCTGCCAATTTCCAAACTCAGCTTCTCACATACTTCCTGGCTGGGTACAAACTGGCCAAGACAGAGGACCCACTCTGCAGATGAAAGGCTTAAACTGGAGAGACCAAGGCTCTTTAGTGCAGGCCCGCAACCTTGGTGCATCACTGACCACCCTTCCCAGTTGGGTTAGGCCTTCATGGAGGTAACAGCTTTCAGAAGCTTCACATGGCAAGGACAGGTGAGAGCTAGCACTGTGCAGTCAGTAAGCTGTCGTTACTCGAAGACTGAAGGGTCACAGAGTGTAAAAGTCCGGATGCTTTCTTTTGGGCACTTGGGTGTCACGTCAGGCTTAGAATGATCTGGTCAGATCCCCAACTACTCAGGAACGACTTACATGAAAAAGACTGGCGTGATGACACAGGCAGTAACGAAAATGCTAAGACAGCTGCCTTTCTTGAGGGACTTTGACTGCATTGTTAAGGGCAGTCAAGTTGGTTTCCACTCACAGCAACCCTATGCAGAACAGAAGGAAAACAGTACCCGGTCCTGTGCCATCCTCACAATCATTGTTATGCTTGAGCCCATTGTTGCACCTACTGTGTCCATCCATCTCCTTGAGGTTCTTCCTCTCTTGCTGACCCTCTACCGAGCGTGATGTCCTCCATCAACTGACTGCATTAAGCTCACTTAATTCTCACGATAATCCCAGACTGTTAGAATCACTAGCCCCATTTCAGAGATGGGGAAACAAGCATAGTGAGATTAAGTAAACTGCTTAAGGTCACACAGCTAGTTAAAAGGCAGGTGTGAGTTTAGACTTAGGGAGTCTGACTCTGTGGAAACAGATATTCCCTCTTCCTAACTGAACCACCTCTAAGCCAAACACCAACATTTACTTACCCCTGCAGATCAAACAGAAGCCACAGGTCCTCACACAGGCCTCTTACAGACAAACAGTACAGTTACTGCAACTATGAAGTTACTGGATGTCACACAAAGCATGCAGGTATCTTTTCTTCCTGCAACTGTGTGGGCCAAGTAGGAACTCAAGAGGGGGATAGAGGTATGACCTAAGCCAGGGATCGGTCACCCAGTCTGCTAAACGGTCAAGGACCCCAGTTCCTCACCAGCTCGTGTGTAGAACCAGTTCTCGTCATAGGGAGCAAGCTCTTTATGCTTTGCCAGCTTGACAGTGTCTACCCATTCGGGGACTTTCAGCTTCCCGGACCTGGGATCAAGACAGGGATTAAGTCACAATTCAGAAATCTCCACCAACTCCTTCATCCCCTGACCGCCCTCCTCTGCTCAACACAACCGTAGGTAAACAAGAGCTTGATAAATCCTTCAAGAATATAAAAGAAGGGGTCAAAACTCCACAACCCAGGCCCCTGTAGAAGAGTCCCCAACAAGTCTCCCCATCAGTATAGACAAACACTGAGGCCTTGAGGGGTCAGGCAAGGGCTCGAGTCCACTTTGAACCCCAGTCCCCACACTCACTTTTTGAGGAAGGCTGCCAGAGCTCTGACGAACTCCTGCTGGTTCACGTCTTTTACAGTAACTCCAGGCATCTGCGAGAGAAAGATCACGCATGTGTGCCCAAGGCCTGGCGGACGCTGACAGGACTGCGGTTCAGGCCCTATCACGCTGTTTTCGCTCCAATGCAACCTTAACCGGCCCCGTTACTTCCGAAGATCCTACACTTCAACTCCAGGCCCCCAAGGGCCCCTGCTGCCGTGGGTCCTGCAGAACTCACCGACGCCCCCGGCCTCTGTGGGCCCCACAAACAGCCTGGCTCCCGTATGCAAAGATCCTACATGAACTCCCCGAGCCCCGGGATTCTGAGGAGTTCACGCACTCCCCGCCGCCCAGCAGGCCCAATCTCGGTGACTGGCCCTCGCCAACCGGGCATGTCCGGGCCCGCCGCTCGCACGTGGCCGCGGCTCCGGGGGGCGGGGCGGCCGCGAGCTGGGCGCTCCGGAGCCTTCAGGCACGCGCTCCCGGGTTGATGAGCCCGGTCCTGGCGCCGCGAACCCAGCCCGACCCGGAGCGACCGCCTTACCGTGCGGCCTCTGCGCTGCCAGCCAGGGGAAAGGGAACGACGGGGTTTCCCGGGCGCACAAGTCGGGCGTCGAACCTCGCGAGAGTTCCGAGAGCTCGCGAGAGCGGGGTTAGAAAAGGCGGCCCCGCCTCTCTTAGGGCGAATGTGGCTTCGTTTCCGCTTAGTTGGGAGGGCGTATGGTGAGGGGCGGGAAGGCAAAGGGAAAAGCCTGGGGGACGGGCATGGAGGCCTGTCTTTCCTCCGTGCCCTTCCTTTTCCCAGAGCAGAACAGAGAGAGGAAGAGGGAGCTCCCGCCTTGAGCTGGGGGGAGTTGGCTTCACTTGCGTCGTTTGCAGCTGGAAGGAACAGCGCTGGAGGAGACTATGATGGCAGAAGTACAGGGGAAGTTGAGTGGACTGGAAAGGTGGAAGATACTGGGCCATTGTCGGCGCCCTGAGCGGGACAACCCCTTCTCTGGATGGAAGTGACTTTTCCCTGGCCGGAAGTGGGGGCAGTAAGGGCGGAAATGTGTCGGGTAACCTAGGAGGTAGGGCAAGGAAGAAACGTGGCCCCCACGCTCTCTTTTTCCTTTACCAGCAACTCGCGAGAGCGGAAGGAGACGGAAGCCACACCCTTCTTAGGGCGGAAATTGCTTCACCGTGGCCGAGGCAATCGATGTGGGAAGGAGGCACTGGAGACCGGGAGGAGATGAGGGCAGGGAATGAGAGGCAGAGGCGGGAGCTTCGGAAGTCTGTTCAGCTCTGCCTCGTGGTGCTTCAAAATGATCGCTCAGCCCTTAGGCTTACCTTGCTCACTTTGTTGTACCTGCCCCGTCAGGGCTTTAGTGTCTCCATTAAAAACAAAAAAAGCAGCTTTTAGAAATAGAGACGCCGAGATACCGACTATTTGCCCCTTTTAATTGCCTGGTCCTGTACATGGTGCATCACATATTCGATTCTATCAATAAATATTTTGCATGCCTATTCTGCCAGGCACAGGTACATTATTTGGGTGTTTATCATGTGGCTGTTCCTGTTGTTGTTAGGTACCATCCAGTCGATTCCAACTCGTAGTGGCCCTATGTACAACAGAACGAAACACTGCCCAGTCCTGCGCCATCCTCATGATCGTTGTTATGCTTGAGCCCGTTGTTTTGCAGCCACTGTGTCAGTCCATTTCATTGAGGGTCTTCCTCTTTTTTGCTCACCCTCTACTTTACCAAGCATGATGTCCTTCTGCAGGGATTAGTCCCTCCTGATAGTCCCTCCTGATAACATGTCCAAAGTATGTGAGACGAAGTCTCGCCATCCTCGCTTCTAGGGAGCATTCTGGCTGTATTTCTTCCAGACAGATTCGTTCGCTCTTTTGGCAGTCCGTGGCATATTCAACATTCTCCGACAACACCGTAGCTCATAGACGTCAATTCTTCTTCAGTCTTCCTTATTCATCGTCCCGCTTTCACATGCATATGAAGCGATTGCAAACACCATGGCTTGGATTAGGTGCACCTTAGTCCTTAAAGTGACATCTGTCCTCCATGATCATATTTAATCTTTACAAGGTCCAACAACCAAAGAAGACAAGGGACATACCTGTGATCCAATGAAGTTATGTTGATTGATTTATTGCAAAAAGGAAACACTTAAATGTGTGAAGCTTTTTTTTTTTTTAAAAAAAATTGATTTCGGTGAAAGTTTACAGGGCAAATTAGTTTCTCATTGAACAGTTAATACACCAATTGTTTTGTGACATTGGTTGCCAACCCCAAGATGTGTCAACGCTCTCCCCTCCTCCACTCCAGTTTCCCTGTTTCCATTCGTCCAGTTTTCCTGTCCCTTCCTGCCTTCTCATCTTTGCTTTTTGACTGGTGTGCCCATTAGTCTCGTATACATGACTGAACTATGAAGCACATCCCTCACGTGTGTTATTGCTGGCCCTATAGACCTGTCTAATCTCTGGCTGAAGGGTGAACCTCAGGAGTGACTTCAGTACTGAGTTAAAAGGCTGTCTGGGGGCCATACTCTCGGGGTTTCTTCAGTCTCTGTCGGACTAGCAAGCCTGATCTTTTTTTTCTTTTTGTGAATTTGAATTTTGTTCTACATTTTTCTCCCGCTCTGTCCGGGACCCTCTATTGTGATCCCTGCCAGAGCAGTTGGTGGTGGTAACCAGGCACCATCTTCTTGTTTTGGGCTCAATCTGGTGGAGGTTGTGGTAGTCGTGGCCCACTAGTCCTTTGGATTAATCTTTTCCTTGTGTCTTTGGTCTTCTTCATTTTCCTTTGCTCCAGCTGGGATGGGAGCAGTAGATGTATCTTAGATGGCTGCTCAGAGGCTTTTAAGACCCCAGTCACTACTCACCACAGTCAGATGTAGAACATTTTCTTTATAGACTATGTTATGCCAATTGAGCTAGATGTCCCCTGAGACCACAGTCCCCAGCCCTCAGCCCAGTAGCTCGGTTTGTCGGGGCGTTTGGATGTGTCTGTAAAGCTTCTATGACTTCGCCCCAGTCGAGTTGTGTAGCTATTTTTTTATGTTGAAAAGACTTTAGAACAAATAATATTAAATTTTTTTTCACAGTACAATGCGGAGTATGCAAAATGCCTTAATTATTAAAAAGCCAATATGTTTTGATACCAATATCTGTTAAAAATTAATACTACCTATGCTTCTGTCATGATAAAATAATGTATTTAAATGAAGTGTTTTACATTCATGTGGAATGTTGTCAAAACGTATTTCACACTGTTTTTAAAACTTGAGAATATTTTTAGTATCTCTGATTTTTTTTTTTTTTTTGCCAGAATCAGGATGTCATACATGTGTGTAAATATGTATCTGCATGCCTGCTTAACTGGAAATGTCCATGTACTTGAGTAATTTACATTCACTTTTTACACATTTCTAATATATTCAGTTCTGAATCATTTAAATCTAATTAATTTGAGTAAATTCACTAGATATTTCTTTAAAAAAAAGAGTGAGCTCTCTAGAGGAACTGTAGAGTGCCTCACCAAAGGGTTCATATAGGATTTTGGCATGGGTGGAGCTTAGGTAAAAATAATATTAAGTAGAGTTTTGATGGACTCAGTGCAAGGAAGGCCTTGTATAATGCAGTCAATATCACTAAATGCTTAGAAGCAGATCCAGGGACCTGTTCCCTTGGAAACTACAGAGTTGAGATAAATGGGTTGTTTCCAGAAACCCATCATTTGAAGCTCTGCACCTGGGCTGGAAATCACACCTGCTTCTGTGTGTTAAAGTGACTCATATGGCTCAGATCCTCCAGACAAGAGTGGAATGTCTCATTCTCACTATTGATAAACAGTTTCAAAGAGCAAACTTTTTGACAGTCTATGATTTTAGATAATACAGTTTCTCAGCACTGTGTCCTTAGTGTTAATTTATATAGTTGTTAGTTTGTACAGGTTCATAGTCAACAACTCTGTGAGGTGGTTATAGGCCAGGCAACTTAGGCTTAGACAGTCAAGTCACTTGTCCAAGGACACTTAGGGTTAAACCCTGAACTGGGATTTGAACCCACAATGTATGACTGCTCAAGCTTTTTCCAATAAATTCTGTAAACAGAGACTTTTTTAAAAGGCGATATTGGGGTCTCTGATCTCAACAAACGGTAAAATGTCTCTCTCACCCTGCATCTTTCTTATTCTTGGGGCTTATCTCACGATTTTATGTCAGATTCTCCAACGCAGGACCTTGGGATCGAGGTGTAAGGCAACGGATGCAGACATATCAAACAAGAAAAGCCAACGTGTGATGTTTTTCAGTATGTTTAGTGGGGGACATAGGAAGAATTTCCTCAAACCTCCCAGAGAGAACTTGTTTTGTTGTAAGATATATTAACACCCTGTTGTGCCAGGGAAACATCTTTCTCCACCCCGCAGTGGGAGTGGTGCATGCGATAGCACCCGTAGTTCATTAGTGGTAATCTCTGAGGGCTCATCAGAGGCCAGGCTACCGAGAGCCACAGGTGAAGAAGTGTGCTGCACTCCAGAAAGCCTAGGTACAGAAGCACGTGCAATCTCCTTTTTCCCAAGGTGGACCACCATAGAGGCCTCGCCCCTCTTTCCTCCTGTGACAATAGGGAAGCCCTTAGGATGTGATAGTGCAGGCATGTTATACATAGGGTCACCCTGAGTTGGAGCCTACCCTAAGGCAACTAACAATGACGCAAAAGGCGAAGCCAGTGGCTGGTGTGAAAAGCCCTGCCAGGTCTGGTACAGAAAGGGAGGTGGGCTGCAGAGAAATGGGAAGGGTCTCTAAAGAAGGGCCCGCTCCCTGTTCCTTCCCCCAGTCTCCATCACTTTATCTTTTCCTAGTGGTTAAGAGCTTGGCTGCTAAACAAAAGGCTGGCAGTTCGAAACCACCAGCTGCTCCTTGGAAACTCTGTGGAGCAGTTCTACTCTGTCTTAAACAGGGTCGGTATCAGTCAGAATCGACTCGACATCAGCAGGTTTCAATGGGTCCCCTTCTCATGCCACACTTTAACTTTCACCCCGCAAGGCTGTGTGACCTTGGCATACTGGGGACCCTTGGTCAGCCCTGAGTAGCAGCTTCTTAGCCACGTTGTGTGTCACAGTGCTTCCCCCTCTCCGTGACTATGTGGGCTTGGTCAGGGAAAGCATAGCACAGCAAGGTTTAGGCAGGTCTACTAAGAAGCAATCACACATCGAAGGTATAACTAGGGGAAGGAAGGAAAGTGTGGAACAGACTTCAGTCTTGATATTTTGCTGTGTGTCCTGAGAAGTGTTGCAGGTTTGTTATGCTGTAATCTATTAGGGAGTAGAAGAAGCCCACCATCTCGAGGCCTCAAACAATAAAGAACAAGTTGTAATTGGATGCCATCATTATCAATCATCTTGAGTGAAAACAGGGATGTAGGTGACATCAGGAAAAACAATCAGTGATCGGGCATATCCGTTGAGCTGTCTGCCCCTTCTAAGGGTGAGGCTGACGGGTGGGATAGGTCTTTGTATCTTTGGGATAGCTCAGTAGGTCTTCATATATTTGGAACAGTGCAAGAAGGACTCGACAGCAGAGGACTAAGAAACAAATGCAAGTAAGATCTTATTATTACTTAATGATATCTTGAGTGGAAAAATAAAACACTTGAGAAACCCTTTTGACTCATGTCTGTCTCTTGGAGTCCTGAATCGTCACTAAATACTTACTAAAAATTACCTATTAATTCATTTGGGGCCTGGCAAGAAGAAACATTTCCCCTACGACACTTGGGCAAGTCACTTTATCTCTTTAAGGTTGTTGTTGCATTTGTAAAATCAGAATAATCATGTATAGCTTATTACTGTCGTGAGGATATATGTGAACCGTGTACAGTGGACACAATAAATGATAGTTACTGTCTCTAATATTTTATGTGTCCTTCAAAACTAGACATATGAGTCTCCGTAATTCAGGATAAACTCTTGATAAAGACTAACTTGATCCTCTCTGTCCTGACTGGCCTCAGTTTCTCCATCTGAAAAATATGTTAGATTAGCATCAAACTGGCATTCCATTAGCCAACGCTGGCCTGAAGCTATGTTTTGTTTGGCACACATAGGATTTAAAGAAGAAAACATCCAATATTTGAAAATGAAGATACTTTACATAGAAATCCAGATTTCCAGCTTCTCTTGGAAAATCAGGAGGTGTGGCATCAGTGAGCCCACATTCCTGCCTGGCAACGGTTTGCCAGGACCAGAGGCGGCTGCCACTTAGGTAGGCATGCACTCTCAGCTTGCCAGGGCCCACCCCATCTGGCCTTCTTTACTCATTTACACAACCTGCTTTTCAATTTGTGGCCCCCTGGAGAGGTGGAAACTGCCTATACCTGGCACGTAGCAGGCACTTAATTATTCAATCAGTGAATCTTCCATTAGCTCCTTCTACCACGCTTTTTTACCTGGACACAATAAGAAATCAAAGTTTGTGTTTATTTGTGGTAGTTACTGAATAACTGAGTCTCACTTTGAAAAGTGAATTGAATAAGTTCTTTCTGTCAGTCAGGATAGACTATGTTAGGTTGTGGTCACAAAGAATCCCCAAATCTCAGTGGCTTAAAACAACAAAGGTTTATTTCTTGCTTACTCACACAAACCTAGACACAAGATGGAAAATGTTTCAGTTCTCACATGCATGGAGACAGACATAAGGGCATAGGTACGTGCAGACTCACGTGTCAAATAAATTCCCTGGAACATGAACTCATGCAAAAACCCATTTAGATACTGGTCAGCTTAAATTGCAGAACTGTCTCTTTATTGGGCATTTTAAAAGGTCCCAGGACCCTGAGGGGCAGGGCAAGAGAACATCCACCCTCAGCCAAGGAAATACCCCCTGCTATGAAAGGAACAGAAGGCTAAGGAAGCACTGAAAGCTTAAAAAAAAACAAACAAAAAGTCAAAGCTTGTACTACGTTACATTTCATGCATAAATCCATACGTACAATGCCAAACATGCAGTGCCTGCAGGCTGTGGCCCCCTGTCCCAGAGAGGCCTCTACCACTGGACTCCTAGCTCAGGAGAGAAATGGACCCTAGATGCCCAATATGCAGAGCAACGGAGGGAGCTGGGCTGGGTCGGAGAGAAGGGCCAATGGGCTGGAATCCTCTTCCTCCAACAGGAGCTGCAGGAAGGAAGGTGGCAAGGCCAGGTCACATCCATTTCCCCAGTCCCTTCTTGTCTACCCCCCCCAATTCAGGCCTCATCCTTGCCCACTTGGATTACTGCACAGACCTCCTCCTTGCTGATTTTCCCACCTCCAGTCTCGCTTCCTCCAATCCCTCCATCACAGCCACTGTACTTCTCTTTCTAAAGCTCAGGGTCTCTGAATATGTGCCTACCTAGTTCGGGAACATTCCCTGGCTCCCCTTCATGCACAGCTGAGTCTAGACCTAAGCCTGGCATGTCAGAGACTCCTAAGCCGCTCTGGCTTCATCTCCCTCTGTTATGGCAGTTCCTCTAAGCCGGTTTCCTCACCCACACCATGCCCAATCCCCCATTTGAGTTAGAGAATTCTCAGCCTTCCTCCCGCTCTGCCTAGGTGTTTCCCATTCCTCAAGTTCCCTTCAGTCCTCTCCAGGCTTGTCATCGTGCCTTGTGAAGGCATCCAAGTTCTCCAGTTAGAATGGAAGCTCCTTGAAGGCAGTTATCAGACCTCCTCCCAGGCCTGACTCTCATCACCTCTTTAGCCCCTCTCCACACTTCAGCAGGCAGTCTGGGTCCAGAGAGAGAGCCCTGGGCTAGAGTCGGGAATCAGGCGCTGCCACTGTCTTCTTTATGCCCTTGGACAGGTCTCTGCCTCTCTCAGGGCCCTCACTTTCCTTGACATCAAGGCACTGGACATTTGCCGTTGGGTGCAAAGCTCAATGTGAACAACCCTCAAGTGCAATCCCAGGGGCTAGGCTGAGGAGCTTGGGGGTCTGGGCCTGAAGGGGTACAACCTGCTACCCTGATCTCCTTGGTTAGTCCCTGCTTACTCTAGTGACCTTCTCCTCCCAACCATCTCTATTCCATTCTCTCCCAGGACCCTACCCTGGTCCTGGGCAGGAAACAGGTTACCTGGTGGGCCACAGGGGTGGAGCAGGGAGATCCAGGCAGGGTTAGGGGGGATAGAAGGGGTCAGGCGAGGAGCCTGGGATGAATCTTTCAGCCCCACAAGGGCCTCAGCTGCCTCCCTCTGAAGCTGCCGTTCCGAGGGGGCTGGTGTCCAGGCCAGGCGAGAGGCTCCAGGGACCTGCAAGGGAGAGTGAGAGAAGCACACTGGGAAAGCCCACTTCTGCCCATCCTTCAAGTGCTCCCGCAGCCCCGGGTTCCTTCCCAGACCCCTGCTCTTCCCTCCCCTGGAGTCCTGAATCCCACTTCTTCCTCAGGACCTGTGGCTGCAGCAGAAGAGGGTCTGGGGTGCCACAGGGCTGGAGGATCAGAGTCGAGCATCTAGAGACAAAGAGAGAAGATGCCAGGGGGTTAAACACGTGGACAGAAATGTACACATAAAGCAGGAGTTTGCTTTATCCTGATCTGGGAAGCCCAGTGTCTGTTGGGCCATTAGGTTTTGTGGTCTTGGGCAAGTCCTTTCCCATCTTGGCCTGCTTTGTTTTCTGTAAAGTGAAAATCTCTGCCAGCTTTTTCCTCCCAAAGCTACTATGAGGATTACAGAAAATCCTTGGTGTCAGTTTTAAAAATGCCAGGAGGGACTGAGGTTACTATCCCTGCCCAGAGTCTGGTTTCTTTCCCCCACAATCCCCCAATTCCTAGGGAATCTGAAGGACCAGCTTGGATTACCTTTAGGAAGCTTTCTCTAGTGCCCTCTGCAGTGCTCCCCACCGTAGCCCGCCATTTCAGCGGGCAATTCTACCCCATCTTATCTGTTTAAGTGGATGCAATAGTCACCATTTGTTCAAGGCCAAGGCCTGTGCTAGGTATATTCCAAACATTATTACTAATTCTCACAACAACAACCCAAGTAATAGTGTCCCCATTTACTGATAGAAAAACAGACTCAGAGAGGTAAAGTTACTTCTCCAATGTCTCACAGCTAGTCTATTTGTCTGAGACCTTTTCTTCTTTGTCATCTATTATGGTGTTCAGCACAGGGTTAGGCACACAATAAACATACACCTTTCTCTCCCCACTCACGTGCGGGGCAGACCAGGGGGTCCTTGGGGCTCTCCAGAAAGAGGAGCTGTCAGTATTTGGCGAGGTCCTGGGCAGGTTGGGAGGGGCCCATGAGTGGGCAGGCGGAGTGAGGTGCCAGGATCAAAGCCTAATGAGGGGGAACAAAAGAGACAACAGTAGACATTCCTTCCAAAAAACGAAAACAAAGAACCGGAAACGGATCAAGTCTCTAAATCTGCATCACTTGCCACAAGTGGCCACTGAGCACTTGAAGTGTGGCGAATCCTAATTGAGATGTGCTATAGCTCAATTCTACTCTGTAACATGTGGGGTTGCCATGAGTTGGAATCAATTCCACAGCAATGGGTTTGGTTTTTTTGGTTTGTAAGCATAAAATACAAACCAGATTTCTAAGATTCAGTACAAACAAAAAAGAATGTAAAATTTCTCAATAATTTTTATATTGATTGCACATTAAAATGATAATATTTTGGATATATTGTGTTAACTAAAACACATTACTTAAAAAAAAAAAAACGCTTAATAAGAGTTAGAGAACTCAGAGTGTACAGGGGTCAGAGGTCTGGGCTTCTGTCCTCCCTCTCCCCACTGCGTCCTTCCTCTTCTCTCTTGATACAGCAGCTCATGGGCTCTCAAATATCTGTTGAATGAACAAATGTTGATCGACCATCTTACCAGGGAAGGGATGTAGAGGGACAGCAGGTTCCTGGCAAAGCAAGCGGCACACCACTGGGGGTGGCATGGACAGGGCTGGAGGCAGCCAGTGCCCAGGAGCCCAAGGGCCTGGAGGGAGTGGAGTCCAGGGCAAAGGCAAGGCTTCTGGTGGACGACTAAGCAACAGCGGCCCATGCGAGTTCTCCTGATGGACAGAGGGTATGGGTTGGAGTCAGGTACAAGGCTGAGCACAGGGAAGAGGGGTGGGTATGTTTTGGGATGTAGGTAGGACCCCAAAACTTCAGAGCTGGGAGGGCCTAAAAGTTCCATGCCCTCATTTTGCTTGTGGAAGAGAAGTGATTTGCCCAAGATTACAAAACCAGTCAGGGCCAGAGGTAGAACTCAGATGTCCAGGATACAGAGGAAGGGGTCTGAGCAATGGCTAGGGTGGGATCCCCTCCCTTTGGGCCCAGAGTCTCCTTACCTTCCCAGGGGGTGTCAGGGCCAGTGGGGTTGCCCCATGGGGGGTCTGAGGCTGGGGTGCTATGTTCTCCTTCCCAGCTGTGAGGAACCAAGGAGAGCTTTGGTGAGCACTTTCCCCTGGACCCTGCGCCATCCCACTTCCAAACTGAGATTTTACCTCCTCGTGGCCCTTTTCTACCCCAGGATCTCACTCTATCCTCCCAACACTTGATCACATTTCATAGTTGGGGAGGCTGAGCCTACAGAGTAGAAATACTTTGCCCAAAGTCACACAGCAATTCAGTGGTAGGACTGGAACTCTTTTCTCTGCTTCTGCTTTCCACACCGAAACCCCTGCCCCATCCCTGGACAGAGACACTCACGGGGGATCCCTGGTCGAGTGACTCCCTTCTTGACACGGCTGGGAGCTTTGGGAGGGGCTGCCCCTCTCATCAGTCCCTGAGCCAGGTGCCTCTTTAGCTGTGCCTCTTGCTGCCTACGCAAGGCCACCTGGGCAGCCATGACCCTTCGGCGCTCCCTAAAAGGGGAGAAGGGGTTGTGAGTCAAAGGTTAGCCACCGTTTAGAAGAGCCTGTCCCACTCCCCTCCCTGAACCTCATACTCACAAGATAAGGACACACTTGTGACACTCGCAAGCCTGGAAGAGGCAGAGGCGCTTGTGTCCCTTGAGGTGGGCAGTGACGCCGTGGTTGCGGCAGCGGGCGCAGGTTGGAGAGCGACTGACAGTTCTCCTGGGAATGAGCTCAGTGCCCTGGGGGGCTCCAGTCTCAACTCCTGTGGCAGAGTCTGAGAGGCAGTGGTGGATAGCAGGCATTTTATCGGGTTCCATGGATCTAGGGTCAGGAGTGGAAGGTCACGATGGCCATGTGGGCCCTCCCCTAACCAACTTCTCTGCCCCTGCGAGGCCACACCTGAGGTGGTTCTCCACCCCACCTACCCTGGACTCAGCTTTCACCCTCCCTTCTCCCTAGCCTTCTCCCCTTTTCACCCCTCTACCCTCCTTAGGTATCCTCCTTCCTAGGAGCACTTTCTTCTTAAGAAACCCCTCTCTTCTTTCCTTTCTGCCTTTTCTATCCAAAAGTTAGTCTCTTTTGCTCACCTTGACACTTTCCCATGCATAAATCCCAGGGTCAGGCATATTCACACACTATCATGCCCCTCACAATTCCTACACCCTCCTTTCCATGAACACCCTCTTCCATCCCACAGGTATTCCTGGCATCCTCTTCAACAATTATCATCTGAACTTCCAGCATTTGTTCAATTCCTACAAATATTTTTATGCACCCACACTCGTTTCTGTCATTAATCTCATATGTGACCTGCAATCCAATTTCCCCCTTGCACGCCTTCCATCTGATTTTGTTCTTGCATCCCTTTCAATCCGAATACTCTCTTGCACTCCCAGTAATTATGTTATTCTCGTGGCTCCCTTCCCCCATTTTAAAGAACTCATTCATTCACTCATTCCACAAATGTTTACTGAGTCCCTTCCCTGTGCCAGGCCCTGAAGCTCTCTCCTCAGGCACAGAGTCCTCACGTGCACCCACACGACATCCAATCTTTTCTGTAAACCCATGTAGTCGTTGCACACTTTGCTTCATGCTCATTTTCCCACTTATAGCAATTAATCTCATGCATCATCCATCCTACCCCCTCCGTGCACCACCTCACCATGCAGCACCCCCCTTTTAGCAGCCACCCCCTCAACCGCTGGCCAGTGGCCCCGCCCCAGGGCCCTAGGGAGGGGGAAGGGCACGGGGAGCGCGCGGAGTTGAGGAGGGGAGGCCAGGGGCGCGAGGAGCTCCAGAGGGACCCCGCTGAGGAAGAGGGGAGGGGAAGCGGGGGGGGGGGGGTGTCTAGCGCAAGAGAGAGGGCGAGGGGGAACAGGGAAGAAGGGGTGGTGTTCTGCCGCCAACCCGCGGGTTACCACAGCCTCGAGCGGGGTCAAAATCAGTCAGAAAGAGGCGACCAAAGCGGGTAAAGAAGTAGCCTGAGGAACGGCTGCGCTCACGCTGTTTTCCCGCCCCTTATAACAGGTACCAATCAACTTCAAGTATGACCTACCGCCTCAGAGGCGGGCAGCCAATGAGCTTCAGGATCCAGAGCTGACGGCCCGCCCCTTACCTCCCGCCCTCTTTTCTTTGCTCCAGACTATCAGGCCAGCCAATAGTGCGTCGAGTTGAATCTTGCGCCCCTTCCTTCTCCCCGGTGCTTGCCTTCTCAGATTGTTCCTCTCCTTTTGGAGGAGGTGACCAATGGGGCGTCGAGTACCGCTTCCAGAACCGAGGCTGGTGCTGCTCCCAAGGAACGGCCCACAGGGCCCCGCCCGAGGCGTTGACCTGGGCCCCTCTGCGCACGCGCACAGCCTCGCCCTTGTGGTCCTGCTGCGTCGATACACCACCTGCCTTCTGGGTTTTCAGCTGCGCTCGGCGCCTCCCGCCTCGCTGCGTGGAGGCTTCTGTTTTCTCTTACTTATCTCCTCTGTGCCCCAACTCCTGCTCTGCCCTTCTCCTCCTCCTATGCACCCTCCTCCTGTGATTTCCCCGTTGGCTTCCTGGGCTCCGCCTTCTCAGGTTGTCTCCCTTCCCTGCATCTCTCTCCTTGTCTCTGATTTTCCTGATCTCAGTTTTCTCTCCTCTTGTCTGTCCTGCTGTTTTCAGACCCCATTCCTCCCCGTGCCCTGCTCCCTGCCTGGCCCCTTCTCTGCCACCTTCTCTCCCAGAGACCTCTCTGGGGCGTCCAGGGGGCTCCAGTCTGCAGTTTTTCTGGCTTTTCGGCCTTTTCCGCCCTCACCGTGCGTCTCCTTCCCGGATTTCACCCCGTTCTCAGGGCTTGTCGGCTCCCCTGTGTATCTCTATGAGGCCTAGCTGCACGTTTTCCCGCCCTGTCCTCTGTGTGTGATGCCCTTTTCTCTGTGCGTCCCGCCCTGTCTCTTTTTCTCTCTTTCACTCTCTGAAATTGTCTCCTCGTCCTCCTGAGAGCCCTGTCTTTGTGTCCCTCCCGTCATTCCCCTGCCCCTCTGACTGAGCTCTCTGTGCTGGCCCTCCTGTCTCCCCTCTGCAAGGTTCCATTCCGTTTGTTTGCCCCTCCCTCTGCGTATGGTTTCGCTTTTCAAGGAGTTGCTTTCCCTCTGACCCCTCCAACGTTTTCTCCTTGAGGAGTGTAGTCTTTCTGGTTGTGTCTGCATTTGTGCTCAGATTGTTGGTTTCAGCCGGTTTTGCATCCCAGGCCGGTGTGTGCCATCTTCTCTGATTGGCCTAATCCCTCTGCGTGATCCTTCCTTAGCCTTCATTTCCCCTTGCTGTGTCCCATCTTTTCTGGGGATCTTAGCCCGTTTGTTTGCTATAGAGTTCTGGGTGACAGAGCCTGTGTATCTGTGGCATTCTGGACAGAAAGAGGTGGCGCAAGTGACCTGTAGCTGGACTACTGTGCAGGGGAACAGTATAGATAAAGTCTGAAAGGTTAGAAAGGTGGTTTGGGACCAATCTGGGGAGGTGCTTGCATGCCAACTGAAGAGATTGAACTTGATCCTTTAGGTAGAGGGGAGGGAGACAGGAGAACAAATTTTTTTTTTTTTTAATTGTGATTTAGGTGAAAGTTTACCGAGCAAATTAGTTTCTCATTAAACAGTTAAGACACAGATTGCTTTGTGACATTGCAGGAGAACATATATTTATGGAGAGTTTAGCATATGCCCAGCACTTTATATTATAATCTTATTAATTCTTATGTTGACCCTATGAGATGTATTATTAATCCATTTTATAAGCGAGGAAGCAGGCTCAGAGTTCAACAAATTGCACAAGATCACACAACTAATACCCGGCTGAGTAAGGATTCCAACCTTGGTCTATCTTTTGATTCCAAAGCCCACTAACTTTGTACCCTCTATATTTTTAGTTATTTCCTCTAATCCCAGTTCCCTCCTTTCATTCCCTGACCCTCCCGTAGGCAGTCATTCGAAGATGGTCGCTGTGTATCTTTGTGTTTTGTGTTTGTGTTTTCTTGTAAGATGTGTAGTGTTTTATGTGCATGAATTTTTAATTTATGCAAGTGATATTGTGTTATTTACTATTTAACATCATCAGCACTGTACTTTTAAGATGCATCTTTGTTATGTGTACATCGAACAGTTGCTTCTAACTGCTTCATGGTCTTGGGGAGGGATGCTCATGTTGCATCAGTTCATCACCACCATCAATAATGTTGCATCCTTGTACATGTTCCTTGGTAGACCAGGATAGACATTTCTGTTATGTAAACCTAGGAACAGAATTGGGTATTTGTAAACCCAATTAAACTAAGTACTGCCACATTCCTCCCTGCAATGCTGCTTTGGATTTGAAACACTGCTCAGTACTCTCAACTTTTTTGCTCCTCAGAGTACAGAAGAAGGTCCCAAGTCATGCCATGAGCAGCAGTGCACAAGAGTCCCTATATCCTTATGTGCTGAATGATGCAGGAAGCATCGAAAGAAGATGGAAGGAATACACAGGGTCACTGTACCGAAAAGAATTGATCGACGTTCACTCGTTTCAGGAGGTAGCATATGGTCAAGAACCAATGGTACTGAAGGAAGAAGTCCAAGCTGCACTGAAGCCATTGGCGAGAAACAAGCCTCCAGGAATTGACAGAATACCGGTTGAGATGTTTCAACAAATGCTGGAAGTCCTCACTCGTCTATGCCAAGTAATTTGGAAGATAGCTACCTGGCCATCTGGCTGGAAGAGATACATATACATGCCCATTACAAAGAAAGGTGATTCAACAGAATGCAGAAATTATCAAACAGTATCATTAATATCAGTAAAATTTTGCTGAAGATAGTTTGAAAATGGTGGCGGCAGTACATCGACAGGGAATGGCTAGAAATTCAAGTCGGATTCAGAAGAGGATGTGGAGCGAGGTATATCACTGCTGATGTCAGATGAACCTTAGCTGAAAGCAGAGAATGCCATAAAGATGTTTACTTGTGTTTTATTGACTATCCAAAGGCATTTGACTGTGTGGATCACAACAAATTATGGATAACATTGCAAAGAATGGGAATTCCAGAACATTTAATTGTGCTCATGAGGAACCTGTACATAGACAAAGAGGCAGTCATTCTAACAGAACAAGGGGATACTGCGTGGTTTAAAGTCAGGAAAGGTGTGTGTCAGGGTTGTATCCTTTCAACATACTTATTCAATCTGAATGCTGAGCAAATAATCTGAGAAGTTGGACTATAAGAAGAAGAACACAGCATCAGGATTGGAGGAAGACTCATTAACAGCTTGCAATATGCAGATGACACAACCTTGCTTGCTGAAAGTGAAGAGGACTTGAAGCACTTACTGATGAAGATCAACGACTGCATCTTTCAGTACGGATTATGCCTCAACGTAAAGAAAACAAAAATCCTCACAACTGGACCAATAAACAACATCATTTTAAAATGAGAAAACATTGAAGTTGTCAAAGACTTCGTTTTACTTGGATCCACAATCAACGCCCATGCAAGCAACAGTCGAGAAATCAAATGACATATTACATTGGGCAAATCTGCTGCAAAAGACCTCTTTAAAGTGTTAAAAAGCAAAGACCTCACTTAGAGGACTAAGGTGCACCTGACCCAAACCATGGTGTTTTCAGTTGCCTCATACGCATGAGAAAGCTGGACAATGAATAAGGAAGACTGAAGAAAAATTGATGCATTTGAATTATGGTGTTTGCAAAGAATATTGAGTACTGTGGACTGACAGAAGAACAGACAAATCTGTCTTGGAAGAAGCATAACCAGAATGTTCCTTAGAAGTGAGGATGACAAGACTTCATCTCACATACTTTGGACATGTTGTCAGGAGGGACCAGTCCTTGGAGAAGGACATCATGCTTGGTAAAGTAGAGGGTCATCAAAAAAGAGAGGACCCTCAATGAGATGCATTGACACAGTGGCTGCAACAATGGGCTCAAGCATAACAACGATTGTGAGCATGGCGCAGGACCAGGCAGTGTTTCATTCTGTTGTACATAGGGTTGCTGTAAGTCGGAACTGATTTGACAGCACCTAGCAACAGTCCATGAGCACCACTGCACAAGAGTCCCTATATCCACATGTTCCTGCCAACACTGATCTTTTCCCAGCTTTCTGATCTTGGCCAGTCTGATAGATATACAGTTAAATAGATTGCATTTCTGATTACGATTGAATTTGAGCATCTATTCACATGCTTGTTAGCTTTTTCTGGCTTACTCTTCTGTGAATTGTCTTTTCATATGCTTTGCTCATTTTTCTACCCAGGTTGATCTCTTTTTCTTGTCAATTTGCAGAAGACCGTGGGACATTCTTGTCAGTTGAAGACTTTCCATATACTCTTCTTATGCCAATTTTGGCATTTTATATTCATTTTATCCACTTCATCTAAGTTTTCAAATTTATAAATGTAGAGTTGTTAATGATACTCTTATTATTTTTAAGGCATCTGGTGTCTGTTGCTTCCCATTTTTCACTCTGCTTAATTTTCATTTTCTCTTGATCAGTTTTGCCAGAGAACTCTTAGCAATCTTTTCAAAGAATGAGTGTTAGGTTTTTAAAATAATCTTTTCCCCCCTCTTTCACTGATTTCTGCCATTATCTTTATTCCATTCTTTTTTTGGGGGGGGGAGGGGGAAGTTTGCTTTGCTGCTCTTTTTACAGCTTCTTGAGGTAATTTATGAACATATTTATTTTTTAATGCTTCTTTCCTGATAAATTTACTTCTAAGTATTGCTTTAGTTGCGTCCCAGATTTTCACATGTAGTTTTTTTTTTAAAATTTTTTTATTTTGAAATGATTATTGGCTCACAGGGAGTTGCAAAAATACTACATAAAATCCCTTGAACATTTCCTCCAGCTTCCTCATGGTGGCATCTTATATAAGTGCAGTATATTAGCAGGAAATTGACATTGGTTCAAAACTCTTAACTAGACTACAGACTTTGTTCAGTTTTCATCAGATTTTATATGCACTCTTTTGTGTGTGTGACATTTAGCGTCATTATTACTCAGTTCTAGATTATTTTAAATTTCCCTTCTGAACCAAGGGTTATTTAGCAATATGTCAGTTAACTTCCACAGACTCAGGGATTTTAAGCATCCTTTATTATTCTGGTCTTGTTGCTTCTGGTGGGAGAACAGCCTGTATAATAGCCATCCTTTGGATAAACCAATGGCCTCTGCAAACACTGTGTTCCAGTGGGAGGACCTGGAGGGAAGTGAGAGCAATGCTTTGAGAAGCTTAGGTGGTGGGTGGGGGTTAGGTTGGAGGGGAGACAATGGAGATGGGAAGAGCTGCAACCCAGAAGGTCTCAGGGATCCTATGTCACAGAAGCTAACACAACCAACTTTCTCTCCAGAAACAGTGACTCAGAGGCAGGTGGACAGAGAATTTGAGGACTGAGGAGAACCCAGCTTGGGACCTAGACTGAAGTTGGTTCCAGACTGACCTCTAGTATCCAGGACCCGTACACAAGACCATGGGACTCCAGCATCTGAGCCTTTTGAAGCTGCTTTACCTCCTAGGGACCATCTCCCCTCTGCCTCGTATGTCATGTGGGGTTGGGTGCTTTGGGACCCCAGAGTGTGAGGGGCTGGATATCTGGGTCCCTCAGGGGACAAGGTCTGTGGAGGCTGAGCTCTTGGTTGCCAGTGCTGGAAGCTGGAAGAATTCAGGGGCTGAGGAGGCAGTGTAAGGGGCAGATGACTGGAAGAGCTTTCTCTTTCTAGGGGCTGGGGCTCTTTTGTGCTATGAAGCAACAGCCTCACTCTTCAGAGCAGTTACTCTCCATAACTGGAACTGGCATCTGATGAGGAGCATGGTGTGCCAGCTGAGAGAGGGCTGCGAGGAGACCCTACTGTTCATCGAGACAGGTGACGTGAGGAGGGGTTTGATATATTTCTTTTTGCACGTTATTTTGGCCGTCAGCACCCAGGGACTCTGGACTGGAGTTCCAGATATTTACGCCATTATAGCTTTGGGGCTAACATCAGGACAGTGGCAGGAGGCCCAGATGGTTGCAGTGTGGATCAGATAAGAGGGTAGGATGGAGGTGGGCAGGTCCCAACCTAGGGGAGAAGAAAAGGGCAGGGTGAACGGGAGAGAGGAGCAGAGGGGCTCCTGCAGGGAGAGGAGTGAGGGGATGCTGACGGAGACCCAGCATTTGAGCCCTGGCTAGCTGCAGTGACCAGACACTGGGGGCGGGGCAAAGCTGCCCATGGGGCAGAGTGGGTGCAGGAAAAGCAGGGTGTGGGAACATGGAGTCTGGGTGAGGCCAAAGACACTGATCAGAGCTCTCTAATCCTCTGCTCCTCAGGGACCAAAAGGGGAGTTGTGGGATTTAAAGGCTGCACCCTGGCCTTATCTTACCCCCCGCAAGTGGCTTACCTTGTTTCACCACCTGGAGTGTCCATTGCGTCCTATAGCCGCGTCTGCCGGAGCTATCTCTGCAACAACCTGACCAACTTGGACCCTATTGTGAAACTCAAAGCCAACACTCCTTCGTCTATAGAATTTTCTTCTTATACTTGCCCCACTTGTGTGGGCGAGCACACTGAGGACTGCCTCCCAAATTTTGTCGCCACTGAATCTTGCCCCCAGGGTGCCTCTGTGTGTTACAGTTCCACCTTAAAATTTCGGGCAGGTGAGAGGAGGAAACTTTGGTTCTCAAATGCCACCAACTCTATTTCGGGTGTTGTCTAGTACCTTTATGTCTGTGAGAGAGGCTGGTGGGATCTGGAGGTGGGATCAAGGTTGCAGGGGCTCAGGCACATGAATTTCCTGAGGAGGAAGGGGTAGGGCGCCTGGTGCCCAAGCCTTTGGTGGGAGAGCAGTTTCCGGTTTTTGAGGGACATCTGGAAAGAGGGGCAGGACACATGAGTCTTTTTTTTTTTTTTAATTGTACTTTAGATGAAGGTTTACAGAGCGTACTAGTTTCTCATTAAACAATTAATACATATATTGTTTTGTGACATTGGTTGCCAACCCCACAACATGTCAACACTCTCTGCTTCTCGACCTTGGGTTTCCCATTACCAGCTTTCCTGTCCCCTCCTGCCTTCTTGTCCTTGCCCCTGGGTTGGCGTGCCCATTTAGTCTAGTCGTTTTACGGGCCTAATATTTGGCTGAAGGGTGAACCTCAGGAGTGACTTCAGTACTGAGTTAAAAGGGTGTCTGGGGGCCATACTCTCAAGGTTTCTCCAGTCTCTGTCAGACCAGTAAGTCTGGTCTTGTTTTGTGAGTCAGATTTTTGTCCTACATTTTTCTCCGGCTCAGTCTGGAACCCTCTGCTGTGATCCTTGTCAGAGCAGTCAGTGGCGGTAGCCAGGTACCATCTAGTTGTTCTGGACTCTGTCAGGACACGTGAGTCTTGAAAGTGTTCCCAACTCCCCTCTCTCTTTCTTACAGGGCATCTCAATACTACCTTTCTCCTTATGGGCTGTGCTCGTGATTATCAAAGGCTTTTAGCAGATTTTCGGACAATAGGGAGCATCCGAGTGACTGAGGTTCGTAACATCTTGGAGAAGGCCCAGATTGTGAGCGGAGGGCCCTCCAGTCGGGTTCCTGCATATGGCATCCTCTTAGGCCTCCTGCTTGCCTTCAGGGACTGACCATCCAGCTGGACTAGACAAACACCCTGGCCCCTTTGCAATGATCAAATAAAGTCACAGAGTTGTCTTCATGCTTTATTCTGTGGTCCATGAGACTTGTGGCAGCATGGAAGGTGTGAGGAGGACCAGAGTGCCCAGGCAGGTGGGGCCCCGTATTGGGCAGCGTGCATGGCGAAGATATGAGGATGAGGGGGTGGGAGGGGAAGAGAGGAGGAAAATATCTGGTAAAGTGACAGCATTCCAGGAGGAACTCAAACGTTCCTTTTGGCCTCCCACTTCCTCTGGGGACCTGAGCTCTAGCCTGGGTCCAGCCCCTGATTTATGAGATCCTGGCCAAATTCCTTCCCTTTTCTGGGCCTCAGTTTCTTCCTGTTTATAATGAAGGGCCTTATGAGTTAGCACTGAGCCTCAGCAGGGTGATGTGCAACTTGAAGCCTGGAATTATGTTTTCAAAGATCACCAAGTGTCTGTTTGTGCCAGATACTGTGCTAGTATCTGAGCTCGTGTTTTACATACAGGCTCTCATTTTGTCCTCACAAGGCCTCTTTGAGATGGGTTATGTCCCTTATTTTACAAGGAAGAAACTGGGCCTAGGAGATTCCCCTCAGATCTCCGTCCCTGCTGAGGGAATTTTACTGGAAAACTTGGAGACCTGAGCTGTTTTCCTCAACTTAGTGTTTCTTAATGTATGTTGGCAAATAACGATGAGAGAGAAGCTAGGCGGAGTGTGGCTAGTTTTCACCCAAAATCCAGTCTCCTGACTTCTGGGAGTGGGCAATGTGATTCCTCTCTCTGGCCATAAGGGGGCAGCAGATACACCCACCCTGCAACTTAACTCCTTCAAGTTTGGGGTGTGTGTGTGTGTGTGTGTGTGTGTGTGTGTGTGTGTGTGTGTGTGTTGTGTAGGGGTGGAGAATAGGGAAGGGAGAGTCTCTGTGCTAGGCCATTTACATGTGCAACCTCCATTTAATTCTCTCAGCCACCTTATGTTGTGGGAAGGTAGGGACTTTGGGCACTTTTACTGTGGGTGTTATGGATTGAACTGTGTCCCCCAAAAATCAACTTGGCTAAGCCAAGATTCCCAGTATCGTGTGATTGTCCACTATTTTGTCATCTGATGTGATTTTCCTGGGTTGTAAATCCTACCTTTATGATGTTAAGGAGACAGGATTAGAGGCAGTTATGTTAATGAGGCAGGACTCAATCTACATTAGGTTGTATCTTGGGCCAATCTCTTTTGAGATATAAAAGAGAGAAACAAGCAGAGAGACAGGGGGACCTCATGCCACCAAGAATGAAAAACCAGGAGAGGAGTGTCCTTTGGACCCGAAGTCCCTAGGAGCTGAGAAGCTCCTAGACCGGGGTAAGGTTGATGACAAGGACCTTCCTCCAGAGCCGACAGAGAGAGAAAGCCTTCACCTGGAGCTGGAACCCTGAATTCAGACTTCTAGCCTCCTAGACTGTGAGAAAATAAATTTCTCTTTGTTAAAGCCATCCGCTTGTGGTATTTCTGTCATAGCAGCCCTAGACAGTGGGTAAGCATTTTCTGTGCATTATCTCATTCATTCTTACTACAACCTTATTAAATAGATACTATCATTCTGTATTTCCATTTTACGAGTGAGGAAACAGGCTTAAGTTGCCTGAGGCCACAAAGCCTGCCTTTGTTAATAGATTGGCAAGTTGGGTCTGAAGCATGGGGCAATTGGCCTTAGGAGTGGGACTGGCATTGAGACCTCCATTAATATGGCCAGGTTGTGGAAGGGCTGACTGGGAAGCCAAAGGAGGTCATGGTAAATGGAGCAGGCCTGAGTGGAGACCAGATATCCTGTGGCAAGAGACTATTAGGTCGTTGAGGAAGGATTTTGTGTGTGTGGAGGGGGCTTCACTACCCTTTCCTTACTTCTGACCAATTGGGCTGTATCTTAGTTTTACAGTGCTGTTATAACAGAAATACCACAAGGGAGTGGCTACAACAAATAGAAATTTATTTTCTCATAGATTAGGAGCCTAGAAGTCTGAATTCAGGGACCCAGCTCTAGGGGAAGGCTTTGTTGGCTCCAGGGGAAAGTCCTTGTCTCTTCAGTTTCTGTTTTCCTGGTTTTTTGGAGATCTCCAAGTGACTTGGCTTTATCTTCTCCTGTCTCTCTGCTTGCTACCTTGCTTGTATAATTCCTTTTATATCTCAAAAGAGATTGACTCAAGACACACCCTACACTAATCCCACTTCATTAACATAACAAAGACAACTCATTCCCAGATAGAATTACAACCAGAGTTATAGAGGTTAAGATTTATGACACATATTTTTTGGAGACACAATTCAATCCATAGCAGGCTGGTAGATAATTTTAGAGGACTGAGTTGAGAGGAAGCAGGCCTGGTGTTTAAAGCATACTTCCTTGGATTCTCTTAACTCCATTAGCCAAGATAGTGAAGACATCAAACATCTACAAAGAAAGTTTGAAAAGTTAAAAGGATGGTGTTCTAAAGTCCCAAATGGATGCTCTTGATCCTGATACCATGGTTGTTGTTCTTAGGTGCCGTCGAGTCAGTTCTGACTCATAGTGACCTCATGTACAAAAGAATGAAACACTGCCCCGTCCTGCTCCATCCTCACAATCGCTGGTATGCTTGAACCCATTGTTGCAGCCACTGTGTCAATCCAACTCATTGAGGGTCTTCCTCTTTTTCTCTGACCCTGTACTTTACCAAGCATGATGTCCTTCTTCAGGGACTGATCCCTTCTGATAACATGTCCAAAGTATGTAAGATGAAGTCTCTCCATCGTTGCTTCTAAGGAGCATTCTGGCTGCACTTCTTGCAAGACAGATTTGTTAGTTCTTTTGGCAGTCCAAGGTATATTCATTATTCTTCGCCAACAGCATAATTCAAAGGTGTCAGTTTTTCTTCTGTCTTCTCATTCATTGCCCAGCTTTCATATGCATATGAAGCAACTGACAACACCATGGTTTGGGTCAGGCACACTTTAGTCTTTAAAGTGACATCTTTGCTTTTTACCACTGTAAAGAGGTCTTTTGCAGCAGATTTGCCCAATGCAATGCATCATTTGATTTCTTGACTGCTGCTTCCGTGGTCGTTGACTATGGATCCAAGTAAAATGAAATCCTTGACAACTGCAACCTTTTCTCCGTTTATCATGATGTTGCTTATCGGTCCAGTTGTGAGGATTTTTGTTTTAAGTTGAGATGTAATCCATACTGAAGGCTGTGGTGTTTGATCTTCATCAGTAAGTGCTTCAAGTCCTCTTCACTTTCAGCAAGCAAAGCTGTGTCATCTGCATAATGCAGGTTGTTAATGAGTCTTCCTCCAATCCTGATGCCTTATTCTTCATGTAGTCCAGCTTCTTGGATTATTTGCTTAGCATACAGATTGAATAAGTATGGGGGATACTGGAAGCTTTGCCACAGGTATTTCAAATACCAAAAAACTACCATGGTTAGGATTTATTTATTACATGCAAAATATTACACGTAGCAAAAATGTTGGTTATGAAGTAACATTTAATTAATCCCATGAACATATCACCCAACCCTAGGAGTAAGACATCTAAAGTAACTTGCATTTTACCTATAACTTCCTTCCTATTCCTCCTGGCTTCACCTCAAAAAGTAACTGCTACTCTACATTTTAGTTAATTTTACTTTACTTGGATTTTTTGTATACTTTGGCCATATGTCTACTATATTTAAACAATAAATATTGATTAGATTTGCGTGCTTTTGAACACTGAAAAACAGCATCATATTATACATATTCTTCTGGAAATTTCTTTTAAAAATTTACTATGTTTCTAATATTCATCCATGTTCCTATGTTGGCTTTGTTCTTCCATTTTCACTGATGTATAATATCTTATTGTGTTATTATATTGCAGTTTACTTATCCATTCTCTTGTCAATTATTTTTGGCATTTTCCCAGTTTTTGACATTATGGACATTGCTGCTATGCCCATTGCTGCTATTCTTGTACATTTCTCCTGGTGCTTGTGTGGAAGAATTTCTCCTGGATGTTCACCTAGAGTGGAATTTATGGGCTGTAGGGTTTGTTCAGCTTTGAGAGACAATGCCAAATTGTTTTCCAAAGTGGTTAGACAAATTAAAGGAGACCTGATGGCAGCTGCTCCACAGGAAAAAGGTATGGCAATCTGCTTCTGTCAAGATTACAGCCTTGGAAGCTCTATAGGTCAGTTTTACTCTGTCTTATAGGATAGCTATGAATTGGAATTGACTCAACAGCAACGAGTTTGGTTTTTGAGTTTGTACCGGTTGTATCCACCACATGTCTGTCAGTTTGCCCTACTGTTCTGGCTTGCATGTTGCTGTGATGCTGGAAGCTATGCCACCAGTATTCAAGTACCAGCAGGTCTCCCATGGTGGACAGGTTTCAGTGGAGCTCCCAGACTAAGACAGACTAGGAAGAAGGACCTGGAGGTCTACTTCTGAAAAAATTGGCTGGTGAAAACCTTATAAATAGCAGTGGAACATTGTCTGGTGTCTTAGGCTGTGTTCTCTAGAGAAGCAAAACCAGTAAAGCATAAATATCTATATCTATATATCAAGGCTCGTTCGGTTTTAGAGGCTGGAATGTCCCAAGTCTGTGGGTCAGGCTGGAGGCTTCTCCTGTTTCATGTAGCCACAGGGGCTGGTGAACCCAAGTTCAGCAGATCAGACAGCAGTGCTCTGGCTCACAGGCTGTGAAGATTGCTGACTCCCAAGATGGCAAGCAAGACAACAGGTAAGCTACTAGCTCAGGTCCCAAGAACTGGAGGTCAGACGAACAGGAGCCAGCTGCAGGATCCAGGGTGAGAAAAAGCCCACCAGACCTGCCAGAAAGCCCACCCATATTGGATGCAGGCCACATCCCCCAGGGAAACACCACTTTAACTGGTTGGCTACTCACAGCAGATCCCATCATGATGGTGATCACGTTATATCAGATCTCATTGTGGAAGTGATCACATCATCATATGACTGCCAAACTACATCATAACTCCAAACCACCAAGAACCATGGCCCAGCCAAGCTGACACACAACTTAACAATCACTTCTGGTATAGTGCCAGAAGACGAGCCCCTCAGGTCGGAAGGCACTCAAAATACAACTGGGGAAGATCTGCCTCCTCAAACTAGAGTTGACCTTAATGACATGGATGGAGTCAAGCTTTTGGGACCTTCATTTGCTTTGGTCAATGACTCATAATGAGAAGAAACAGCTGCAAATATCCATTAATAATTGGAATGTGGAATGTATGAAGTATGAATCTAGGAAAATTGGAAGTCCTCAAAAATGAAATGGACCACAGAAAGATGGATATCCTAGGCATTAGTGAACTGAAATGGACTGGAAATGGCCAATTTGAATCAGACAATCATATGATCTACTAGGCCGGGAATGACAAATTGAAGAGGAGTGACAGCATTTATCGTCAAAAAGAACACTTCAAGATCTATCCTGAAGTACAATGCTGTCAGTGATAAGATAATATACATATGCCTACAAGGAAGACTAGTTAATACAACTATTATTCAAATTTACACACCAAGCGCTAATGCCAAAGATGAAGAAATTGAAATTTTTCCAGTATAGATTATACCTCAACATAAAATAAAAATACTTACAACCAGATCCGTAAGCAGCATCATGATAAATAGAAAAAATAGTGACGTTGTCAAGGATTTCAGTTTACTTGTATCTACAATCAACACCCATGGAAGCAGCAGTAAGGAAATCAAACAACGTATTGCATTGGACAAATCTGTTGCAAAGACCTCTTTAAGGTGTTGAAAAGCAAAGATGTCACTTTGAGGACTAAGGTGTGCCTGACCCAAGCCATGATATTTTCAGTTGTATTATATGCATGTGAAAGCTGGTCAATGAGTAAGGAAGACCGAAGAAGAACTGATGCTTTTGAGTTATGGTATTGGTGAATAATAGTGAATATACCATGGACTGCCAGAAGGACAAACAGGTTTGTCCAGAAGAAATACAGCCAGAGTGCTCCTTGGAAGCAAAGATCTTGAGACTTCATCTCCTGTACTTAGGACATTTATCAGAAGGGACCAGTCTCTGAAGAAGGACATCATGCTTAGTAAGGTAGAGGGTCATCGAGAAAGAGGAAGACCCTTGAAGAGATGGATTGACACAGTGGCTGCAACAGTAGGCTCAGACACAGCAATGATGGTGAAGATGGTGCAGGACCAGTCAATGTTTCATTCTGTTGTACATAGGGTCGCTATGAGTTGGAAGAGACTGGATTGCACCTAACAACAACAACATCAATTATATATCATTGGTGAGAGAGTAAAGAATTCTCGTTAATCCGCATTCCCTCCAACTTTTCAGACTTTTTAATTTTTGCAAATCTAGTGAGTGCAAAATGATTTTACATTGTGGTCTGAATTTGTATTTCCCTGATTACTAAGGAAGTTGAGTTATTTACAAACGTATCAGCTATGTCTTCTTTTGTAAAATATCTAGTCATGTTTTTCTTTAGCCTATTTTTCTATAGGATTATTTGTTTTTCGTATTGATATGTACGAGTTCCTTTTGTATTCTTATATATTATGTATTAATTCTTTGTCAGTTAGATGATTTTTCATCATTTTTTATAGTGTCTTTTGAAGAACAGAATTTTAATATAGTTGAATTTATCAATCTTTCAGTTTTATGGTCAGTTTGTTTTGTGTCCTGCTTAAGATATCCTTTCCTACTAAAAAATCCAGAGATACTTTCCTTTATTTCTTCCAAAAAGTTAGGTTTGGCTTTTTACATTTAAGTTCTTAATCTATCTAGAATTGATTTTTGTGCATCTTTGATGTAGAAATCTAATTCAAGAGTGTACTAACATAATAACAAAAATGTCCAGGATACAATTAAAAATCATTCATCATATCAAAATCCAGAAAAATCACAATTTGAAGTAGAAAAGGCAATCAACTGATTCCATTCCAAGATGAATCAGACATTGGGAGGATTTTTAAGCAGTTGCTATAAAAATGTGTCAACAATCAATCAAAATTCTCTGGAAGAACATGAAAAAAAAGATCTTAGTAAAGAAATAGAAGTTATAAAAAAGGACACCCCCCCACACACAAACACAAAGAAGTTATAAAAAAGGACCAAATGGGAATTATAGAACTGGAAAATACAATAACTGAAATAGAAAACTCACTGGTCGGACTCTAATAAAATAGAGATGATAGAGAATAGAATCAGTGAACTTGAAGACAGATCAGTCTGAAAACATAGAAAATACAATAAAAGAAAATGAACAGAGCTCCAGGGTCTGTGGGGCAATAACAAAATATCTAACATTTGTATAATGGTAGTACTAGAAGAAGAAGATAAAGAGTGTGGGACTGAAAAAGTGTTTGAAGAAATAATACCTGTAAACTTCTCAAATTTAGCAAAACTCATAAACCTACAGATTCAAGAATCTGAGCGAATCCCAAACATGATAAACTCAAATAAATCCATACCATTGAAAACTAAAGACGAAGAAAAAAGTCTTAAAAATAGCCAGAGTCCCAAAGAGTATGGCCCCCAGACACCCTTTTAGCTCAGTAATGAAGTCACTCCTTAGGTTTACCCTTCAGCCAAAGATTAGATAAGTCTGTAAAACAAAACGAGACTGAAGGGGCACACCAACCCGGGGGCAAGACTGGAAGGCGGGAGGGGACAGGAAAGCTGGTAATAGGGAACCCAAGGTTGAGAAGGGAGAGTGTTGACATGACATGGAGTTGGTAACAAATGTCATAAAACAATATGTATACTGTTTAATGAGAAGCTAATTTGTTCTGTAAACCTTCGTCTAAAGTACAGTTAAAAAAAAAAGCCAAATAAAGGACACATTATGTATAAAGGAACATCAATTTGATAAGACAGCATCTTTTGTATGTGGAACCAGAAGGACCTTATTTGTGGGAGCCAGCTAAAGCAGCGCTGAGAGGGAAATTTATGGCACTAAATGCTTACAATAGAAAAGAAAAAAAATCTCAAAGTAACAATCTAAGTTCCTACCCAAGAAACTAGAAAAAGAAGAGCAAAATAAACCCAACCTCAAAGCAGAAGGAAAGAAACAATAAAGATAAGAGCAGAAATAAATTAAAAACAGGAAAATAGTAGAGAAAATTAATTAAATCAAAAGTTGGTTCTTAAAAAAGTCAATAAAATTGATAAACCTCTAGAAAGACTGACAAAGAAAAAAAGAGATAATATACAAATCACCAATATCAAGAATGAAATAGAGGCTATTGCAACAGATTCTGCAGCCATTAAAAGCATAATAAGGGAATACTATGAATAACTATATGCTCATAAATTTGACGATTTAGAAGAAATGGACAAATTCCTTGAAAACCACAAACTACCAAAACTCAACTAAGATGAAATAGATAACCTGAATAGTTCTATAACTATTAAAGAAATTGAACTTATAATTAAGAGTCTCCTCCAAGGAAATCTACAGGCCAAAATGTTTTCACTGGAGAATTTTACCAAATACTCAAAGAAGACACCAAAAGAATGAGATATAAAAGGAAAAATTGATAAATTGGACTTCAAAATTAAAATCTTTTGCTCTGCAAAAGACCTTGTTAAGAGGGAGAAAAGACAAATTACAGATTGGGGAAAGATATTTGTGAATAACGTATCCAACAAAGGGCTTGTATCTAGAATATATAAAGAACTCTCAAAACTCAACATTAAAAAAAAGTCCAATTTGATAATGGGCGAAAGATATGCTCACCAAAGAAAATATATAGTTGTAAAACAAGCACGTGAAGCGATGTTCAGCATCATTAGCCACTAGAGAAACGTAAATTAAAACCACCATGAGATATTGCTACATACCTATCAGAATGGCTAAAATTAAAAAAAAAAAAAAAGTGATAACACCAAATGCTGGCGAGGATGCAGAGAAACTAGATCATTTATACATTGCTGGTGGGAATGTAAAATGGTGCAGTCTCCCTGGATAATACTTCAGCAGTTCATTTAAAATCTAAACATGGACTTACCACAGGACCAGCAATTGCACTCTTGGGCATTTGTCCCAGAGAAAGGAAAACTTATTTGCACACAGAAACTTGTACAATAAAGTTCACAGCAGCTTTGCTTGTAAAAACCCAAATCTAGAAACTACTCAAATGTCCTTCAACAGGTGAATGGTTAAATAAACTGTGGTAATCCATACCATGAAATACTACTCAGCAATAAAAAGGAATGAACTATTGATTCACGCAACAACTTGGATGAACCTCAAGGAAATGATGCTGAGTGAACAAAGTCAATCTCAAAGGATACACACTGCATGATTCCATTTATCCAATTTCTGAGGTAACGTAATTGTAGAAATGGAGAATAGATTAGTGGATGCCAGGGAGTAGGTATGGGAGAGGGGGGCGGTGGTAGCTATAAAGGGGTAGCATGAGAGAGTCTTGTGGTGATGGTATAGTTAAGTATCTTGATGATGGCAGTGGGATAGCATAAAGCTACACGCACACAAATCAATGCATGAATGAATGGTGAAATCTGCGTAAGCTCTGTGGGTTGTGCTATGTCAATTTCCTGGTTTTGATATCATACTATCATTATTCAAGATGTGAACACTGACAGAGACTGGGTGGAGGGTGCACGTATGTTCTTGTTGCAACTTCCTGACTCTAGCATTATTTCAAAAGAAACAGTTTTCAAGAAGGTAGTTCACAGACCTCTGATGTTGTTTGCTGAAGCGTGCACCTTTGCATGTATGGTTGTACATGGATACCACGGGACTGCTCATAGCATCGGAATTAACAGGAGAATTTTATGGTTTGTGATTTCTCCACAACAGTGGAGAAACAACAAACTGTGTTTCTCTGAAGTCTAGACAGAAAGTGGGCCTGGGCGACTGTATACAGGCCTTGGTCCTCCACTTTTTCAGTTGGGCCCCACCCACCTCTTAGTTTTACAATGAGGAGATATACTGGGCTTTTTCTTTTTGCTACCACACGTCTATTCAAAGTTCGCAAGTATCTTTCTCGGCCTGAAACCTGCTGCTCTTTTAAAAAGAGTGGTACAAATGTTAACCAAAAGGTCAGCAGTTCGAATCGACCATTCATAAAATTTTCACTTACAAAACTTTTATTTAAGCTGTTGAAAAAGTGAATCAATTCATTAAGATCTGTCTGTATGGAGCCCTGGGCGCACAGCGGTTAAGAGCATTGCTGCTGACCGAAAGGTCTGGCTGTCTGAGTCCACCAGCGGCTCCTTGGAAACCCTATGGGACAGTTCTACTCTGTCCTATAGGGTTGCTATGAATTGGAATCTACTTGACAGCAACGGTTTTTTTTTCGGTTACTGGTTTCCAGGATTCTTGCGTTTCACTCGTACCAGCCAGGAGTTTCAAACAGGTACACTTAAGTGAGTTGGGGTAAGAAAAAGGGTAGGGGGGACAGTGGTGAGCTGCAGTGTGCACGCCCCCTCTAAAGTCAGGTGTTGTCATGTGGGAATGTAGCTTAATGAGGCTGCATGTTTACCTTTTTAAAAAGAGAAACTGGGAATCTGAAATGTTTGGGGGGTGGAATCTCCTAATTTAAAAATGTTGGAGACTGGTTCAAATTTTTAGAAATCACTTTAGACCAAACAAAACATTTATGAACTAGATTCACTTCTTGAGCCTCAGCAGTATGGCGTCAGCTTTAAACTCCCTTGCTTAATACTTCCGGGGAAACCTTTCTAAAATACTGCTTTTCTAATTTTCTTTGTCCAGCTCAAAATGTTTGATGGCCACTTGCTGCCCCATATAATCATTTAAAGCTATGAACTTTTCTTTATTTGCTTCTTTGTCTGCATTTGACAATTCTGATATACTGTAATTTTAGTATTATTCAGTTTGAAACATTTTCCAATATACATTGTGATATCTCTCTTGAGCCAGGGATTATTTAGGTGTCTGTTATTTAATTTCCAAAGATTTGGGGTTTTCCTGGTTTTCTTATTGTCACTGATTTCTAATTTAATTCCATGGTGGTCAGAGAACATACTCTGTATGATTTCAATATTTTAAAATTTATTAACACTTGTTTTATGGCCCTGCATGTACACACCATACCACGTGCCTTGAAAAGAATGTGTATTCTATTGTTGTTGCCAGCAGTGTTTATAAATATCGGTCTGGTCAAGATGCGTGATATTGTTGTTCAGATCTTCTACATCTTTGCTGATTTTTTTTTGTCCACCTATTTTTATCAACTACTGAGAGAGGGGTGCTAAAATTTCCTGTTACAATCGTGAGATTGTCTATTTCTCCCTTTACTTCTGTCAATGTTTGCTTTACATATTTTGAAGCTGTAATGGGGTGCATACACATTTACGATTATTATGCCTTCCTGATGAATTGATCCATTTATCATTCTAAAATATCTCTCTTCATTTCTGGCAGTACTCTTGTCTTGCAATGATTTAATCTAGTGTTAATATAGCCACTCCAGACTTCTTATGCTTACTGTTTTCCTGGTCTATCTTTTTCACTCGTTTACTTTTTGTTTTTTTAAATATAATTTTATTCATTTATGCTGTTCTTGTTGCAAATACGGTGTACACAGCAAAACATACACCAATTTAGCCGTTTCTACTTGTATGACTCAGTGACATTGATTATATTGTTCGAGTTGTATAATCATTCTCATCCTCCGTTTCTGAGTTGTTCCTCCCCCATTAACATAAATTCACTGCCCCTTAAGGCTCCTATCTAATCTTTCGAGTTGCTGTTGGCAACTTGATTCCATATAGATAATTCTTAAAAGAGCATAATGCTCGAGGCAGACATTTTTTACTAATTTTTTTTTTTTTTTTTACTATTGTTTTAAGAAGACTTCAGGGGATATTTTTGGTTTAAGGTTTAAAGATTATCTCAGGGCGATAGTTTCAGCAGTTCATCCAACCTTCTTGGTTCCAGGAAGTCTGGAGTCTATGAATTTAGAAAATTCACTGCAGTGGAGATGTCCCTTCTCCTACCAGTTCGGAGTGAATGTCATCTATGTGGCTGACAGTCCTCAGGGTCTCTGTGGCTTTCAGAGTCTCAAGCTGACAGTTCTGAGAGCTACACATGGAAACCCCTTATTCCCCCATTAGTCTCATTCCCTCCAGGGAGCCCCAGACATTCTACCATCTTCCCTCCCTTCAACAGGAAGTGCCCACTCCTATCTGAAACAGTGAAGCCCTGCCACTAAAAAAACCAATGAATGCCCCCGCTTTGGGAAGAGACCAAAGGGATTTTCATGGCTCTTGCCCTTCCTGGTGGATCTCTGATTCCAGGTAGGAGTTTCAGCCTGTGGTGTTTCTCCCCTCTGGGGACTGAGCCCCTGGTCCCATGGTGATCAGCTTTTTTCTATCAGGGCCATGGGGGCTAAAGATACAGGCAGAGTTTCTCAGCTTTGGCACTGTTGACATCTTGGGACAGATATTCTGTGTTGTGAGGAGCTATACGGTGCATTGTAGGTGGCTTAGCAGCATCCCTGTCCTCTACCCACTAGATGTCCATAGCACTTTCCCAGTTGTGATAACGAAAATATCTCCAGATATTGCCAAATGTCCCCTGGAAGGGGCAAAAATCACCCCTGGTTGAGAACTACTGGCAGATGACTTAATTTTTTGGTTTTCTTTTTTCCCTCCCTTTCTTCTCTCCCCTTCTCTTTTCTCTCCTACTCACCTCAGGTCTTCTCCTGCCTTCTGTGGAAGAGGCAGAGATTTCCTGCCTTTCCTCGCCTGCTCCCTTCCTTGATAACTGCCTTTCCCTCATATCTTCAGGGATGCAGGGTCACTGGCCTTTACCACAGCTCCTATTGGTGTGCACAGCCAAAACTCCTTTCCCTTCCATCTGTCCCCCTCCGGGAACGATTACAAACACCCAGTCCCTGTCTCAAGCAAGCCTGAATCATTAGGTCTCTATCTGTAGTTTACAAAGTTCCTGGGTGATCCTGATATACGGTCATATGGAGACCCATTGAGTAATCTGGGTACACCACAGCTCTGTTTTGGGTCTCTGTCTAGAAATGGGAAGGGCACAGCCTTTCTAGGTATTGAGGCCCTGACACATCTGGCTTCAGACATAGTGAAAAAGGAACCTGGCTGCTGTGGCTTCCAAGGGACATCTCTGTGGGCTGAGAGAGGGAAGTGAACTCAGCATTTCTCTCCTCATTAGGGTCCCAGGGAAGTGTGTGGGTAACTGGAGAGAGGGGTGGGCCTTGGTGGCACTCTCAGCCCTGCCACCCTCTCCAGGTGAGCAGTGGATCTGGGCTCTGTCCCTGGGATAAAACACTTGGGACCTTGGAGGTCTGGGGTGGGGCAGGAGACAGGTCTCCTGGGGAGAAGGCTGAGTCTCTCTTTACCTCAGGGGCATTTTCAGCGAGACTCCCTCTTCCTGGTGAGTTTGACTGAGCTGTGGGCTCAGGGCCTGTCCGTGGCCTCCCTGAAATCCACAGGGCAGCTTTTCCTTGGCCTTCCCCAACACCCCACCCTGCAACAGGGAAAGTTCAAAGGAGGGAGGGGGAAAGGCTCCCAGAGGCCTCAGGAAATGGTTCTGTGGGACCGAGCAGGTGCCATGCCAGGAATTGCTTATGGTTCAAAGGAAAGAATATCAGGCTCCATGTCTACCTGCTCAGACCAAAGCCAGGCTATTGGCTCCGGTGAAATCAAGCAGTTTGTGTGTGTGTCCGTGTGTGTCTGCGCAGAACAGAGACAGACTCCCATATGTGCCCTAATATCGCCCCCTGGAGGGCATGTGGAGACTTGCAGCCTCAGTCAAACTCTGGGACCAGGCATCTGGTCAGGGTTCCGTGTTATTGCCCTGGCCATTGACCCCTGGGCAGAGATGGGTTCTGACCTCCAGCCTGAAGGGGACATTCAGTCACCACAGTGCTCCAGAGCACTCTATATCTTCCTGGAGCACAGAAGAGTACCTAGAGTGACCTGGACACAGGTCTTTCTCCCTGAGGACCTGACTTGGTCATATTCTTTTGAGTCCTTGGCGGGGAGGCCTGGCCAGCAGTCAAAGCTGTCTTGGAGGGAGCTCTCGGCTACTGGAGATCATCATGAAGTGTTTAGACAAAAGTGAGTGACAATACGGAACAGGAGCATCACATTTTCTCCTGTACTCTGTGAGGGTATTTTTTTTTTTTTGTCTTATCTTCTTAATCTATGAGATTCCTTCTGAGTCTGGGAGTCTGAGGCAGGAGGGCAGAAATCAGGGTTTGGGGGAGGCTCTGGGCTGCGAGTGGGGCCCAAGTCTGGCACTACTGTCCGTGTGCCGTCCCTGTCTTAGGATTTGCAGTGCAGTTGTAACCAATATGCGGAGACCATTTCAACAATGGGCTCAAGCATAACAACGATCATGAGGATGGCACAGGACTGGGCAGAGTTTTGTTCTGTTGCATATAGGGTCACTATGAGTCAGAACCAACTCGACGGCACCTAACAACAACATCATTGTTGCAGCCACTGTGTCAGTTTATCTCGTTGAGGATCTTCCTCTTTTTCGCTGACCCTTTACTTTACCAAGTATGATATCCGTCTCCAGGGATGGATCCCTCCTGATAACGTGTCCAAAGTATGTGAGACAAACTCTCTACATCCTTGCTTCCAATGAGCATTCTGGCTGTACTTCTTCCAAGACAGATTTCTTCTGTCAGTCCATGGTATATTCAATATTCTTCACCAACACCATAATTCAAAGGTGTCAATTCTTCTTCAGTCTTCCTATTCATTGCCCAGGTTTCATATGCATATAAGGCGATTGAAAACACCGTGGTTTGGGTCAGGCGCACTTTAATCTTTAAAGTGACATCTTTGCTTGTTAACACTTTAAAGAGGTCTTTGCAGCAGATTTGCATAGTGCAATGCATTGTTTGATTTCTTGACTGCTGCTTCCATGGGCTTTGCTTGTGGGTCCGAGTAAAATGAAATCCTTGACAACGTCAATCTTTTCTCTGCTTATCATAATGTTGTTTCTTGGTCCAGTTGTGAAGATTTTTGTTTTCTTTATGTTGATGTATAATCCATAGTGAAGTCTATGGTCTTTGATCTTCATCAGTAAGTGCTTCAAGTCCTCTTCACTTTCAGCAAGCAAGGTTGTGTCATCTGCATACTGAAGGTTGTTAATGAGTCTTCCTCCAATCCTGATGCTCTGTTCTTCTTCATACAGTCCAGCTTCTCAGATTATCTGCTCAACATACAGATTGAATAAATATGGTGAAAAGATACAACTCTGACACACACCTTTCCGGACTTTAAACCACACAATGTCCCCTTGTTCTGTTAGAACTACTGCCTCTTGATCTAAGTAAAGTTTCCTCACGAGCACAATTAAGTGTTCTGGAATCCCCATTCTTCTCAATGTATTCCATAATTTGTTATGATCCACACAGTCGAATGCCTTTGCACAGTCAATAAAACACAAGTAAACATCTTTCGGTATCCTCTGCTTTCAGCCAAGATCCATCTGACATCAGCAATGATATCCCTCATTCCATGTCCTCTTCTGAATTTGGCTTGAATGTCTGGCAGTTCCCTGTTGATGTACTGCTGCAACCACTTTTGAATGATCTTCAGCAAAATTTTACTTGCGTGTGGTATCAAGATTTCCGCATTTTGTTGGATCACCTTTCTCTGGAATGGGTACAAACAGGGATCTCTTCCAGTCGTTTGGCCAGGTAACTGTCTTCCAAATTTCTTGGCATAAATGAGTGAGCGCTTCCAGTGCTGCATCTGTTTGCTGAAACGTCTCGAACGGTATTCCGTCAATTCTTGGAAGCTTGTTTTTCGCCAATGCCTTCAGTGCAGCTTGGACCTCTTCCTTCAGTATCGTCAGTTGTTGATCATATGCTTGGCCTCCTGGAATGCTTGAACGTTGACCAATGCTTTTTAGTACAGTGACTCTGTATTCCTTCTATCTTCTGTTGATACTTCCTGTGTCATTTAGTATTTTCCCTGTAGAATTCTTTGATACTGCAACTGGAGTATTGAATTTTTTCTTCAGTTCTTTCAGCTTGAGAAATGTCAAGCGTGTTCTTCCTTTTTGGTTTTCTATCTCCAGGTCTTTGCACATTTCATTATAATACTTTCCTTTGTCTTCTCAAACTGCCCTTTGAAATCTTCTGTTCGGCTCTGTTATTTCATCATTTCTTCTTTTTGCTTTAGCTACTCTACATTCAAGAGCAAGTTTCAGAGTCTCTTCTGACATCCGTTTAGGTCTTTTCTTTCTTTCCTGTCTTTTAAATGACCTCTTGCTTTCTTCATGTATGATGTCCTTGATGTGATTCCATAACTCATCTGGTCTTCGGTCGTTGGTGTTCAATGTGTCAAATCTATTATTGAGGTGGTCTCTTAATTCAGGTGGGATATACTCAAGGTCGTACTTTGGCTCTCGTGGACCTGTTCTAAGTTTCTTCAGTTTCAACTTGAACTTGCATATGAGCAATTGATGGCCTGTTATGCAATCGGCCCCTGGCCTTGTTCTGACTGATATCGAGCTTTCCATTGCCCCTTTCCACAGATGTAGTCAGTTTGATTCCTGTGTATTCCATCTGGTGAGATCCATGTGTATAGCGATTATGTTGTTGAAAAAGGTATTTACAATGAAGAAATCACTGGTCTTGCAAAATTCTATCATGCAATCTCCATCATTGTTTCTATCACCAAGGCCATGTTTTCCAACTACCAGTCCTTCTTCTTTGTTTCCAGCTTTCGCATTCCAATCACCGGTAATTATCAATGCATCTTGATTGCTTGTTTGATCAATTTCAGACTGCAGAAGTTGGTAAAAATCTTCAGTTTCTTCATCTTTGGCCATAATATTTGGCTTGTAAATTTGAATAGTAGTCGTATTAACTGGTCTTCCTTGTAGGCGTATGGATATTATCCTATCACTGACAACGCTGTACTTCAGGATAGATCTTGAAATGTTCTTTTTACGATGAACACGACCCCATTCCTCTTCAATTTGTCATTCCCGGCTTAGTAGACCATGAGATTGTCTGATTCAAAATGGCCACTACCAGTCCATTTCAGCTCACTAGTGCCTAGGATATTGATGTTTATGCATTCCATTTCATTTTTGATGACTTCCAATTTTTCTGGATTCATACTTCGTACATTCCATGTTCTGATTATTAATGCATGTTTGCAGGCTGTTTCTTCTCATTTTGAGTTGTGCCACATCAGCAAATGAAAGTCCAGAAAGCTTGGCTCCATCCACGTCATTAAGTCAACTCTACTTTGAGGAGGCAGCTCTTCCTTAGTTGTATTTTGAGTGCCTTCCAACCTGAGGGGCTCATCTTCTGGCACTATATCAGACAATGTTCCCCTGCTATTCATAAGGTGCTGTTCACCACGTGTTGGTCAGTTTGTTTTACTGTGGTGGCTTGTGTGTTGCTGTGATACTGGAAGCTTTGCCACTGGCATTTCAAATACCAGCAGGGTCACCCTGGGTAGACAAGTTTCAGTGGAGCTTCCAGAGTAAGACTAGGAAGAAGGACCTGATGGTCTACTTCTGAAAAAAAAAATTGGTCAAAGGGTATACATATTAAATATTATGAGGTAAACATGGAAATCTGTTTGCAGAAATTATGTACTGTAGTCCCCCCTTATCCTCTGGAGATACGTTCCAAGACCTTCTGTGCATGCCTGAAAGAGAGGATAGTACCAAACCCTATATATACTATGATTTATCCTATACATACATACCTATGATAAAGTTTAATTTATTAGTGAGGCACAGTAAGAGATTAACAACAATGTTGTTATTATTGTTAGGTGCCGTTGAGTCTGTTCTGTCTCATAGCAACCCTATGTGCAACAGAAGGAAACACTGCCTGGTCCTGAGCCATCCTCACAATCGTTGTTACGCTTGAGCCCTTTGTTGCAGCTACTGTTAATCCATCTCATTGAGGATCTTCCTCTTTTTAGCTGACCCTCTACTTTGCCAAACATGATGTCCTTCTCCAGGGACTGATCCCTCCTGATAACATGTCCAAAGTATGTAAGATTAAGTCTCTCCGTCATTGCTTCTAAGGAGCATTCTGGCTGTAGTTCTTGCAAGACAGATTTGTTAGTTCTTTTGGCGGTCCACGGTATATTCATTATTCTTTGCCAACAGCATAATTCAAAGGTGTCAGTTCTTCTTCTGTCTTCCTTACTCATTGCCCCGCTTTCATATGCATATGAGGCAACTGAAAACACCATGGTTTGGGTCAGGCGCACTTTAGTCTTTAAAGTGACATCTTTGCTTTTTAACACTTTAAAGAGTTCTTTTGCAGCAGTGCAATGCGTTGTTTCATTTCTTGACTGCTGCTTCCATGGGTGTTGATTGTGGATCCAAGTAAAATGAAATCCTTGACAACTTCAATCTTTTCTCCGCTTATCATGATGTTGCTTATTGGTCCAGTTGTGAGGATTTTTGTTTTCTTTATGTTGAGGTGTAATCCATACCTGAAGGCTGTGTGGTCTTTGATCTTCATCAGTAAGTGCTTCAAGTCCTCTTCACTTTCAGCAAGCAAGGTTGCGTCATCTGCATATTGAAGGTCGTTAATGAGTCTTCCTCCAGTCCTGATGCTGTGTTCTTTTTCATATAGTTGAGCGTTTTGGATTAGTTGCTCAGCATACAGATTGAATAAGTATAGTGAAATGATACAACACTGATGCACACCTTTCCTGACTTTAAACTACGCAGTATCCCCTTGTTCTGTTAGAACGACTACCTCTTGATCTACGTACAGGTTCCTCATGAACACAATTAACAGCAATAAATAATAACAAAACAGAACATTATAACAACATACTGTAATAAATGTTATGCGAATGACGAAGTGGGACAGCGTGAGATTTCATCATGCTACGTATTCATTTAAAATTTTTGAACCATAGCTGACCTCAGGTAACTGATATCGCAGAAGGTGAAACCTCAGATGGGTTAGGGGAGCGGGCTACTATACATGTTAATTTGCATCATAGGCCAGACCTGAAGAACTTCCAGAAGTAGAGCCACACGCTGTGGTGACAGATTGCTAATCCTACTTGCCAGGACATTGTTGCTGTGTCCATGAGAGACGACAGGGCTGACTGAGGGCAGAGAGAGTCAGATGTGGAGACAGGGCAGTGAGGACCCTGCTGACTGCTCAGATGCAGGATGAGGAGGGATCAGTGACCACCCATGGCAGGGGGGGACCTCCACGAGCACCCGAGTGACCCGCTACACAGGGCATCCTGGGTGGTGTGAGTTTGGGGACCTCAGGGATGCTGGACAGGATTGACCTGAGCCTCTGGGAAGGGCAGGGCTGAGTCTGTAGGGATCAGAGTTGCCTGTGTTGGTTGGGACATGGATGGGAGTGAGGAAGATAAGGGTGATTGTGAGGGACCCCGGTCAGTTTCTTTTCCCCTGGGATGTCACAAGAAGAGTGGAGAAGCCCTCAAGGGCAGGACCCTACCTGGAGAGACATCTTAGGACCCACTTGTCCCTCAGGAGAACAATTTGCTGTGCTGGGAAGGATAGGCAGATGGCAAAGGCCTCTGAAACGAGGCTTAAGACGTAACCTGGAGGAGCTGGGCAGAGTAGCCCAGGACTAGGCTCAGCCCACCTGCCCTGGGTATTCTGCTCAGCCCACCTGCCCTGGGGGCATAGCCACTTTGGGGGCGGGGGTGGTGCAGGACTTCTGTGCTCAGGGGCTCCAGGCTGGGTGATGGGCTGTGGTTCTAATGTCGGGCACTGGGCTCAGAAGTGAATCATGGAAGGTTCTCCCCTTGTTGCAGTCAGAAAGGCCCGAGTCTCAGGGCAGGGAAACTTACTTACTGTGAGGCTGGAGCAGACGCTCAGCCTCCCTGAGGCAGCACTCTGAGTGCAGCAATCGGCCATGCAGGATGTTGCAAAAGATGTACCTACAACCCTAAGGTCCAGACATGTACAAGGAGTCCTGAATTTATAAATCAGGAAATAGTTGGGGTTTTCTATGTAGTAATAGTCTCACTTATTGCGTGTTTCTTCTGTGGAATAGAGCTGGGAAACCTTACCAACAGTCACTTCTCATGGCGTCCTATCTGCTGCAGCACCTGGGAGCGAGCATCACAGACACACTGTCCGTGGTGCTGACGGTCATGAATTACTGTTGATTTCTGAATTTTTGTATGTTTTCTTTCTTCTTCACAACTGAGCTTTATTAAAGGAAGGGGATGAAAGGGGCTGGAGAGAGTGTGGACAGGACTCCATCTCCATCTCTCAGATCAGTGAATGTGCTGTAACTGACACCACAGTAACGACAGCCAAGTCCATGCTGACCACGTGTGGTTTGTGGTGAAAGTGATGTTAAAAAGCCCTGAGAGGGGTCACTTTCCAATCCAATGATGCATGCATGTTGGCTAAGAGTCACTTAGGGCTAAATCATGGTATGATTACTTTTATATTTTTATCACCTTCACCTCATGACAGATAACACTTGGGCAATGGCAGAACAGACTTGTGATCTGTGGGTTTTGTGCTTTAGCAAACGGACCAAATTTTGTTTCCAAAACAGACAGGAAGTGTGGTCTAGAGTTCGTGGCAGTGCCTGTAAAGACCTTGCTGAGGTCCTGAATCTGGGTCCTTCCCTGTGTTGGTTTCTCCTACAGTCCCTCTCTGTCTTGCCCACCCCCCCAGAGATAAAGACGCTCTGAGGGCTGGCCTTTGGGACAGAGGAGAAAGCCAGTGGTGCTGGCTGGGGAGACTAGATCCTGGGTTTGGGGATAGGTGGGTTCATTTGTGAAGGACAGTGTGTCAGACAGGGCCCACTTGGCCTGGGTTGAAGAGGACAGGAGGGCAAGGACACCAGGAGCTGAGAAGGGGACATGCCCATGATGTACCCACCACTGTCCATGGTTGCTCCTTCATGGTCATATTTGTGTGGACTTCAGATGGCCCCATTTCCTGTGCTACCTGCGTTCCCAGAGGGGCAAACGCTGGAAGCTATCCAGGGTCCCTTGTCCCTGAGCAGTGTGAGTACCGTGCATTGCTCTCCTGGCTGAGCCTGGCTTTTGTGAAAATCACCCTTTCCTGTGAACATGCTCACATCCTCATCCGCCTCTAAATCTTAGTTACTACAGAACAGAAACAGGGGTTGGGGTAACTGAGAGATAATATTTCCCGGTATGATCCAGGAGAGAATGGACACGGAGTTTCAGGTGAGTTTATGCTGAGAGGACGTTCCCATGAGCAGAAGGAGAGAAAATGAGGGGAAAGGGTTCTCTTTATTCAGATCTTTTCTGGATAATCCATAGTGGGTCGCAGCTTTACTTTTCCTGGAAGTCTCCCACTTTCTGGTGGGGGAGGGATGGGACTCCTTTGTCCTGGTCCTGCCTGAGCCCATGGCAACCTTTCTGAGTCTCCAGGAATCTAGAATGGACCCTCCTCCACCCCAACTCTCAGGTCTCCTCAGGGCTCAGAGCTGATAATCTTGCTCAGCTCCTGTCCTTTCCCCAGGATTTGGGATCTGAGGTGGCCCCTCTTCTCAGCCCATAAGGAGCAGTTCCAGGAGGTAACTAAGGAGCTACTTCTGCTTTTGGGTGGCGCTGGCAGTAAATGTTTGTGTCAGGCTTTAGTAATTGCTGTAAAGAAAAAAAAAAAAAAAAAGGAGAAGACGAAGAGGCCTTTGACCCTCTTATAACCTTCTCAAAACATGTTCCAACTTCTCCCTGGCTCTGGGTCCCACACAGATCTTCTCTGTTCAGGGGCTGGCTTTACTCAGGAAGGTTCCTGCTCCCAGGCCCCCCCTCCCTGCTCATCACCACTGCTGCCCTCTTTGCTGTTGTTTCCTGAATTCAAATAATAGCCAGACATGGGGTAGGGCAGGTCCTGGTCTTCCAAGGGCCTGTGGGACCAGCACATTCATGGTCCACACTCACCTCATAAATGGGGACAGCTGGGGCCATGCAGGGGGCCTGGGTGAGACATAGAGAAGACGTCAAGGACAGGCACAGAAGGGTTTGTTAGGTCAGAGGTCCATGTGAGCAGGTGCCAGGGCCCCATAGTGGAAGGTTCTTGTCCTGATAGCCCAGAGCTCATCCCCCTGGGTCTTTAGGTCACTTTTCATCATGAGTGACCACTTTTGCCCTCTGAGCATCAGTCCCTCAGCCTGTAACAGAACACCCCACCCCTTCCTGCTGCATCCCCACCTCACCCTCGTTATCCCGGGAGCACTGACTGCTGCTCCCAGGGTGCTCTGTGTTCCTTGCTGGACTGCAGGTCCTCTCTTAAGACAATTGAGTGGACACAAGGTGGGCTCAGTTCAGGGTGTGGGGTTGTCCCTATCCCTGAAGGGAGGCCCAGCTCCCAGCCAGGTTGAGGCAAACTCTGTCCTGGCTTTTCTGGAAAAGTGGTGAGTCTGTGCTGCATGAGGGGTTGGCCAGTCCCCCTGCCCAGAGCCTGCACATTTGGGACCCCCAGTGAAGGGTGGGAAGGGGATGAGCTTACCGGGGAGGCAGAGCTGTCAGATTGACCATGACCTGGGGAGCAGAGACAGAGGTTAGTACTCAGGGGTGTAAAGGAGTTTAGAATCCCTCAGAGGAGGAGGTCTGGTAGGACCTCAGCCCCTAGAGACCCAGGGTAGAGGAAGCATATCCTGGAGAGAGGCTCTTGGGCCATTTTAGGGCCAAAAGGAAGCAAGGGAGGCTGAGGAGTGGCCCTGGCCCCAGACCCCACAGATCAGGACCGACATGGCCACTCTGAAGCCCTCTGTCCTGAAGGTTCTGTGCCTCTTTCCCTGAAGCCACAGGCAAAGGTGAGAGCCTCTAGGGTGGTGGGCAGGAATGGAAACCGTGGGGAGGGCTTGGGGCACCCAGCTCTCCAGGCTGAATGTGCACTCACTGGGGGTAGATGTTAGGGGCTGCTGATGTCCAAGGTCACTCTGGCCGCAAGCCCTAGGAAAGGTCAGGTTATTGGTGATGGTACAGGGGGAGGTCACAGTGTTTGGGTCAGGACAGAAGACAAGGAGGGGACCCCATTTCCAACAGGGGGTGGAGAAGTCCTCTCTCTATCACTGTGGTGGTGGGAGAGGAGCGCCGGAAGAGGCACTGAGGAGAGGCCTTAAGAAGCCACATCTGCCCTGGGCCCAGAGAGAAAGGATCCTCAGGCAGATGCCAGTCCAGGAGAAAGCTGATCAGAAAGGACCCAGAACACAAGAAAGGAATTTCCACTGATCGGGTTAGGTGGATTTGAACAAACAATAAGAGGTGCTGTTCACTGAGCACTAACTACCTCCTAGACACCACTGTCGGTTTGCTGTGTGAATAAACTAGGACCACACTAAGGGGTGGGGCCACAATTGTCCCTAATTTATAGATTCTCTCACGTGTCTGTGAGTTTGTCCTCTTGTGGGGGCTTGCGTGTTACTGTGATGCTGGAAGCTATGCCACCAGTTTTCAAATACCAGCAGGGTCAACCACAGTGGACAGGTTTCAGTTTAAGCTTCCAGACTAAGACAGACTAGGAAGAAGGACCCATCTACTTCTGAAGAGAATTAGCCAGTGAAAACATTATGAATGGCAGCAGAACATTGTCTAATGTAGTGCTGGAAGATGAGCGCCTCAGGTTGGAAGTCGCTCAAAATAAGACTGGGGAAGAACAGCCTCTTCAAAGTAGAGTTGACCTTAATGATGTGGATGGAGTCAAGCTTTCAGGACCTTCATCTGGTGATGTGGCACGACTCAAAATGAGAAGAAACAGCTGCAAACATCCATTAATAATTGGAACGTGGAAGGTACAAAGTGTGAATCTAGGAACATTGGAAATCATCAAAAATGAAATGGAACGCATAAACGTCGGTATCCTAGGCATCAGTGAGCTGAAATGGACTGATGGGCCATTTTGAATTGGACTATCCTATGGTCTACTACGCCAGGAATGACAAATTGAAGAGGAATGGCATTGCATTCATCATCAAAAAGAACATTTCAAGATCTATCTTGAAGAACAATGCTGTCAGTAATAGGATAATACCCATATACCTACAAGGAAGACCAGTTAATAGGACTATTATTCAAATTTACGCACCAACCACTAAGGCCAAAGATGAAGAAACTGAAGATTTTTACCAACGTCTGCGGTCTGAAACTGATTGAACATGCAATCAGGATGCATTGATAATTACTGGGGATTGGAATGCGAAAGCTGGAAACAAAGAAGAAGGACTGGTAGTTGGAAAACACGGCCTTGGTGATAGAAACAATGCTGGAGATTGCATGATAGAATTTTGCAAGACCAATGATTTCTTCATTGCAAACACCTTCTCTCAACAACATAAATGGCGACTATACATGTGGACGTCGCCAGATGGAATACACAGGAATCAAATCGACTACATCTGTGGAAAGAGACGATGGAAAAGCTCAATATCATCAGTCAGAACAAGGCCAGGACTGACTGAGGAACAGACCGTCAATTGCTCATATGCAAGTCCAAGCTGAAACTGAAGAAAATTAGAACAAGTCCACAAAAGCCAAAGTACAGCCTTGAGTATATCCCACCTGAATTGAGAGACCATCTCAAGAATAGATATGATGCTTGAACACTAATGACTTAAGACCAGACAAGTTGTGGAAAGACATCAAGGGCATCATACATGAAGAAGGCAAGAGGTCATTAAAAAGACAAGAAAGAAAGAAAAGACCAAAATGGATGTCAGAAGAGACTCTGAAACCTGCTCTTGCTAAAGCAAAAGGAAGAAATGATGAAGTATAAGAGCTAAACAGAAGATTTCAAAGGGTAGCTCCAGAAGACAAAGTGAAATATTATAATGACATGAGCAAAGACCTGGAGATAGAAAACCAAAAAGGAAGAACAAGCTCGGCATTTCTCAAGCTGAAAGAACTGAAGAAAAAATTCAAGCCTGGAGTTGCAATATTGAAGCATTCTAAGAGAAAAATATTAAGTGACACAGGAAGCATCAAAATAAGATGGAAGGAATACACAGAGTCACTGCACCAAAAGAATTGTAGATGTTCAACCATTTCAGGAGGTAGAATGTGATCAGGAACTGATGGTACGGAAGGAAGAAGTCCAAGCTGCACTGAAGGCATTGGCGAAAAACAAGGCTCCAGGAATGGATGGAATACCAACTGAGATGTTTCAACAAACAGATGCAGTGCTGGAAGTGCACACTCATCTCTGCCAAGAAATTTGGAAGACAGCTACCTGGCCAGTTGACTGAAAGAGATCCATACTTACGCCTATTCCTAAGGAAGGTGATCCAACAGAATGTGGAAATTATTGAACAATATCATTAATACACAAAGAAAATTTTCCTGAAGATCATTCAAAAGTGGCTGCAGTAGTACATCGACGGGGAACTGCCAAAAATTCAAGCCAGATTCGGAAGAGGACATGGAATCAGGGATATCATTGCTGACGTCAAATGGATCCTGGCTGAAAGCAGAGAATACCGGGAAGATGTTTACCTGTGTTTTATTGACTATGCAAAGGGATTTGACTTGTGGATCATACCAAATTATGGATAACATTGCTAAGAATGGGTATTCCAGAACACTTAACTGTGCTCATGAAGAAATTGTACATAGATCAAGAGGTAGTCATTAGAACAGAACAAGGAGATACTGCGTGGTTTAAAGTCAGGAAAGGTGTGTGTCAGGGTTCTATACTTTCAGTATATCTATTCAATCTGTATGCTGAGCAGATAATCCGAGAAGCTGGGCTATATGACGAAGAACAGGGCATCAGGATTGGAGGACGATTCATTAACAACCCGCATTATGCAGATGTCACAATCTTACTTGCTGAAAGTGAAGAGGACTTGAAGCACTTACTGATGAAGATCAAAGACCACAGCCTTCACTATGGATCACACCACAACATAAAGAAAACAAAAATCCTCACAACTGGACCGATAAGCAACATCATGATAAATGGAGAAAAGACTGAGGTTGTCAAGGATTTCATTTTACTTGGATCCACAATCAACACCCATGGAAGCAGCAGTCAAGAAATCAAATGACGCGTTGCATTGGGCAAATCTGTTGCAAAAGATCTCTTTTAAGTGTTAAAAAGCAAAGATGTCATCTTAAAGACTAAGGTGGGCCTGACCCAAGCTACAGTGTTTTCAATAGCCTCATATGCATGTGAAAGCTGGACGATTAATAAGGAAGACTGAAGAAGAATTGACACCTTTGAATTGTGGTGCTGGTGAAGAATATTGAATATAGCCTGGACTGCCAAAAGAACAAACATATCTGTCTTGGAAGAAGTACAACCAGAATGCTCCTTAGAAGCAAGGGTGGTGAGACTATGTCTTACATACTTTGGACATGTTGTCAGGAGGGACCAGTCCCTGGAGAAGGATATCATGCTTAGTAAAGTACAGGGTAAGGGAGAAAGAGGCAGACCCTCAACGAGATGGATTGACACAGTGGCTGCAACAATGGGTGCAGGACAGGGCAGTGTTTTGTTCTGTTGTACATAGGGTCGCTGTGAGTCAGAACTGACTCAATGGCACCTAACAACAACAACAATTTATAGATGAAGGGACTGTAAGCACACAGTGAGGCTGGAGTCCAGATATAACTAGAGGGGAGGGTCCTTGGGGGAATTAGGGGTGGTGTGGAGAGCCAGGCCCAGATTCTGAAGATGAGGCCTGGGTAGGAGATGAGGTGGGGATGTGCCGTCTTACCCGCTAGTCCTGGTGAGGAGGAAACACCCCAGAGTGGTCACCACAGCCATCCCGACCAGGATGGCAGTCACGATGCCCGTTATGGCCTCAGCAGAGATGTTACAGGCTTCTTCAGACCCATCATCTGAAGTGGGCAGAGGTGGAGAGAAGGCTGAGATTCATACTCTGTGGCTTTGGTGTTCGCCCCATTGTGGTTCAGATGGTGCTGTGTCTCCAGGAGCAGGTGGTCCTGCGTGCATCTTTTCTAGGTGATGATGACACCTTATGGGGAGAGACCTTCGCTTTGCCAATGCCTGTCTATGATGTGTGTCAGTAATGGGGGGCCCTCTCCCTGCAGAGACCTCGAGGTCCTGAGCCCTGAATCACACTCTGCGCTTAGGAAGATGCTAACCAGGAGATCTGAGGTGGTGTGGGATCTGCTGGTGGGATGGGAATCTTCCCCAAGACTGCCCCTTTCCCTCAGAGGTTGTGCCTTGTTCTCAGGCCCTGGGCTCTCCAACTCCTCTCCCCACCTCTGGGCAGGGACCTCATGGGTGGATTACAATGTCAAGTACATTTTGTCTGTGTATTATCATCACATGAATGTCCTCTTGTCTATTTCCTTTGCCATGGTGAACTCCAGGTGCCTTCCCTCACCTTCCACTGGAGGAGTGATGGAGGTGTGGTTCCTGAGAGCTGATCATGTGCTGGGAGTGCTCTGAGCCCCCCACATCGCACACAGGCACTGCCCATCCTGGGAGGGAACCATGTCACTTCTACTGTGGAGAGGGTGCAACTGAGACCACAGTGGTAGGAGAGGAGGTGAATGTGACTTTGTGCCAACAACATGACAATGTTCACTTTTGGGGACACTTAGTGTCACAATACAATTGTCTAAGGTTTTTCCATTCATCATTCCATTGCCTATTCACAACTACTCTATAAAGTGCATCATAACCACTAGGATACAAATAAGAAAATTAAGATTTATAATTTTATAACTCATAGGAGGGGATGAGGAGTCACTCAATTTTCACAGTCAGGATGAGGGGGTCACTTTTGCTGGAACTGACCAGGTTGGAGACCTCACACTGGTACTCGCCAGCATCCTCCCTCTTGACAGGGTCTATGGTCAGGGAGCTTTTGCCCTGGGACAGCGTTATCCTCTCCATGAGCTGCAAGATCTGCCCTTGGAAGACCCACAGGATGGAGATTCCAGTGTGTTTGGTGAGGCAGATCAGGGTCACGGGGCCCTCAAGTTCTGTGACTGTGGTGTTGCTAGTTCAGATGGAGGGCTTTGTCACTGACTCTGTGCAGAAACAGAGGAGGTAACTGTGAAAGGCGGCCTGGGGCTGCAACCAGTCCTCTTCCTAAGAGATCTCAGCCAGTATGCAGGCCCCACAGTAGCCGGAAAGGTGACCTAGAGGGTGGTTCTAACCCTCAGCAGAGGTCGTGTGTCTGTCCAGGTGCTATTCTGTGAGGACAGGGTGTTTCCTCCCCTCACTAGGAAATAGGTGCAGCACCCTGACTTCCTGGTGTATCAGCACTGGGACCTCTTCCTAGCCCACGTGTCCATCCACCTCATCATTAGATGGAATTTTTCTTCTCTAGACATTCGTGTGACCCTTTCCTAGGGCCTCCTGCGACTGTGGAAGAGATCAGGCCCCGCTCTAGTAGACAATTCTGTGGGGGAGGGGGGAGGGGAAAGGCAGGCTGCCAGCCCTGTCTATTGCTGGGGCAGGGCAGCTTCACGTATGGAAAGAAAGGTGTTTCCTTTTTGTTAAATATTATATTAGGCAGTAAGCAGAGCCATCCCAGTCTTCACCATCTTAGAAACAAAAAGTTTCCAATCTAAAGGATTTCTCAATCTGAAAAAGCTTTTGCTTTCAGTCTATGCATTGACTATCACGTGAGGGAGACTTTAGAGGGAAGTGGTTATGTTTCAGCAAAGTCAGGTACCCTCAGACCTCTCTGTAAACTACAGCCAGAACCCAACGGGACTGCGTGCTTTTCCAGGTCTTGGCGGTTTCCCGCCTTTGACAGGGCGCAGTCTTACCACTTTTCTGCTGTTCTCTGTTGGTGGAAAATATTTGAGTTTTCCTTCTCTGACAGGTTTCTGCCTTACACAGGTTCCTGCTTTTGCTGGTTTTACTGAACATACTTTTGGCCCTGCCCCTTCATGAAGAATCTTCATGGTTGGATCTACCCAGTTTTCCAAGTAGGATTCATGACGCATTGTTCTCCTTTGTGTAACATCTGTGCCAGTGTCACACAGGGGATACAGCTGTGACTTTACAGCCAGGTCACAGGCTTGGATGCCTCTGCCCTGAAGCTGGCACTTTCCTCATGTCCTTGCAGCCTGATCTGGCGTGGCTCTGGTGTCTGTGGGTTGCACTTTTTAGCAAGATTAGGACACAGCACGCATGAACTTGCTCCACATTCCCTGCTGTGACCACAGATGGTGTCAGAACAGGGCTGGTGCACGGGGCTGCAGGGGACAGAGCAGAGAGGCAGAGCTCCATCCTGCCACCACCCCATAGGAGGTTGTTTCATCCTCTCATTTGGGAAAACACGTGAGCCTGTTCAAAGACTTGTGGGTTCCTTGTAGCACATGGAGTCAGTGAAAGAAAATAGATGAAAGAAAGTGACAAGTTAGTACAGAGAGAACACTTGACCTTGAGGACACTTCTTTCCTCCCCCACTCTGAAGCCCCCTCCCATTCCACGGGGCTTTCTGGGCCTGAGAGGGCCCCCTTCCCACATTCCAAGCTGGACCCAAGGTCTGCTCTGAGAAATAGAAAGAGTAAGAGGAGGGAACAGTCTCCAGGGATGTACTGGGAGGGCTCAGGGACAGATTTTGGGATTTGTGTGTGACTTGGGGACACAGATGGGAAAAGAGCTTCTTCCAGAATTTTTTCAGAAAAACCAAACTGACCCCCACCCCAGAGCCCAGTGCTGCTGTTCCAGGGAGCCACTTACCAGAGACTGTGATAGTCTTGACTGTGGTTCTGCTGAGGCCAGTGGCATTGCTATGGACATGGCAGGTATAGTTTCCACCATCACTCACAGTGACGTTGGGGCTAAAGAGCACTTGTGTGGATTGCAAGTAGTTCCCACTGATAAGCCAAGAATACTGTGCAAGTGGGTTGGAGATCGCGTTGCAGGAGAGAGTGAGGTTAGCCCCTGGAGGGTAATGCCAGTCTGAGGGGGAAATGGTGGGGGTCTCCGGGCCATCTGGAGCAAACAGAATAAAGCCATGTTGTGATGTAACCAGAGGGAAGGGGAAGCTCCTGGTCTGATAAGGGCCACAGCATCTCTCTGAGCCTTGTTTTAAAAAGTCCTACACCATAACCCCCTGACTTCTCTGAGCCTGATCTGAGACCATCAACCGGTTTCTCCCATTCCAGGTGCTGACCATAAGCATCTCAATACAGGAGCAGCCCCTTCCTCTCCTTATCTGGCACCATGGCCAGATCAACCCAGATTTGCCTGGGAAAGGATGTCATGGCCAGCCCAGGTGTCCAGGGGCTGAAGGTTAGTGTACTTGGACCTAGAGGACTGATGTGGCCTGGCTCTGAAAGTGTGGATGTGGGCTGGCAGCCTGTGCCATGTGGGAGCAGAAGTTACTCACAGAGAACATTCAGGATGAATGGGTCACTACGGCGGGCATTCACTGGGTTCCAGGTTCTACACTCATAGAGTCCTTTGTCATTCCTTGTGACATTGTGTATAGTGAGAATCCTGTTGTCTGTGGACAGCTCCAGCCTGGCCCTGTCTGGGAGGCTCTGATTGTTTATCAACCACTGGTAGGTTGTGTTCTGAGTCTCAGGGTCACAAGTTAATGTTACAGAGTCCTGGTCCTCCACAGGGTTGGAGCTGTTGCTGGTGATGAAGTGTTTGGGTAACTCCACTGTTGGATAACAGAGAAGATTATCCCATTTAGTATCTTTGATTCCTGCAAAGGCATCTTTCAATCAGAATTGGCATTGCATATCTCTCAGTCAACCTGGAATCTTTAAAATATAAAGCAGGTCTTTGTATTACAAGATAAATGCCTGACAATTTGAGTGCTCAGAGAATGTAAGGCCCACCTGCCTTATTCTATCACTGGAAAAAGCACGGAGTTTCTCAAATGTTAATTAAGTAGCAGCGCTTGGTCATGGAAAGTCACTGGACTGGGGATCAGAGATCACCCAGGGTCTTTCCTGGGCTCTTCCCTGACCAGCTGACTGCCTGCCTGAACTTAGTTTCCTCACCTGGAACTTGTGCTTGCTGAGGTCCCTTCAGCTGCACAGTTCTGCATTGCCCAGATCAGGTGTGTTTTTCTCTGAAACAACACTTCTTGCTCAAAGATACCCTAGATGTGAGCAATGATGGGACTTCTAATTGCCTTTAAACTGGAGGATTATGGGGCAGCCTGGCCTCTAGACTGGGGGTCATGAGCAGAAATTACACTCAGGGAGATGAGTAGCAAGTCCAGTGGTCAGGCCGTGGGGCCACAAGATAGGGGGCAGTTCTTTCCAGTGTTTGATGGTGACTGATGAGATGCCATGACCCCATAAAAGACAGAGCCAAGTCCAAGGAATGATATAGGAAAGAGTGAGGGAACAGGCAGGAGCTGGCTGGGTTTGGAAGCAGAACCACGTTCTCTCCTTGGTCTTTAGTGTCCCTTCTCCCATGGCTTAGGGCAGGTGAGGACCACGTTTATCTTCCTGAAATACATGTGAATGGTTTCAGATTCAGAGGGGTTACTAGTGGAAAATAGGGGGAGCATTAACTTGCTGAGGGTCTGGCCTCATGGACCATTTGTGTTTAGTGGCTATGGATATAAATTTTTATTAAACATTTAAATTATTATTAATGGCTCAAAGATCTGAGGCCAATTGCCTGAGGGAATATTTCTCTGGAGAACACTAGAAGATCTTAGGCCAGGCTCTGAAGTCCAGCAAGGATCACATTATGATCAAAGGAAGATGCTGAAGTCTGTTCTGGGTGGGGAGAGACAGGTGATCCTGCTAAGGGGACAAAATTGATCAGAGGGAATTCTGAAGTGTCTCAATATAAGAGGAGAAAACACCACATTAGTAGGAATTATGTGTTATGTTAGTCAACTTAGAAAAGAGGTCCCTGTCACTGATTCCTCATGGAGAGTTGGCCACAATGCGGAGAAGTCTTGACAGAGGCCCGTGGAATGCTTCCTTTCTTCTCTTTAGGCCTCACGAGTGATGCCATAAAAACAACTACAAAACAACAACACAACAATAAAAACAACTAAAGTTTGATCAGACCAATGAGCTGACTGCCTGACCAACCTCGGTGTCCTCACCTGGAACCTGCACTTGCTGAGGTCCCTCTAGCTGCACCATTCTACGTTGCCCAGCCCAGTTGTAGTTTCTCTGAGGCCTCTCTTTTCAAGGATTTCCTGGAGATGGTTAAGGATGGGACTTCTCAATATCCTTAAACCTAAGGAGATGGGGCAGCCTGCCCTGGAGACAGGGTGTCATGAGCAGAATAACACTTGGGGAGACCAGGAGGAAGCCTGGTTGTCAGCCACGGTGATAGTAACTGAAGTGACAGTGGCTCATGCATCTCCCATCTGAGAGGACCCCATGTCATGACCATGGTGCTGTGATGAGGAACACATGTGCCTGTGGAATAGAGAGTAAACCTAGTCAACAGTACATGGTCTGGAAGCTCCTCCCTGGAGAAAGGTCTCAGAACCACTATGGGACTGTGAGCCTCACACCAAGGACAAGGACATGAATCACGAGTAAAATGGGTAAAATGTGTCTCTGTGCTTTGGGACTACAGACCTGTTCCCTCTGCCTTTCACTCCTGGTGGGATCAGTGCAGAGAGTGAATCAAGGAGGTATATATCCATCCTGCGTGGCCTGTCCCATGTGTTAGCATCACTAAGGAGAAGAGCCCTGGACAGGGACACAGTGGAAGCTTGTTCTCCTGGGGACTTGGGTGCATTGGCTGGTGGTGGAGTCCTTGTAGGGGCTGCTGCTTAGGCTGATTTCTTTGTCCTTTACTGTTTCCCGAGAAGGGTGAGGCTGGCCACAGTGTTGGTGGAAGAGAACGGGACACTCAGTATCTGGGGTGGGTTAAGTGTTGGAGGAAGCTGTGAAGAGCAGGACAGTCCTGGCTGAAATGAAGGAGGAGGAAGATGAGGGACATGGAAGGAACAGACAGAGCCAGACATGGCCATGGCAGTGAGCAGTGGGCATTTATGAGTTCACAGACCCAAAGATCCAAGAGCTCCCATGTGACCCAGAAGCAGGACCAGCACATCCGAAATGCTCTTCTCTGAGCAGCACCAGAGTCATCAAGATACCCAACTCCCAGGGTAGCTTTAGGATCAGGCAGTCAGAGGGAGGGAAAATGGGTCTCAGTCATCCGGAGGGCCAGGAGGCCAGGGTGGCTGAACATCCTGAGAATCTCAAGCAGGGTCCAGTCTCTGAAGAGATTATGGATCATTCATTCATTCCCACTCCATTCCCTCCTTCCTTCTGTCCTTTATCAAAGAGTAATTGAGAGTTTGTTACATGTTGAGTCTGTGCTAGTTGCAGGGTGTGCAGTGGGGAGTGAGACAGCAAAGTCCTTTCCTTTATGCTCCACTGGGAGAGACAGACAGCACATAAATAAACATAAATGATTTCACTCCAGTGCAGGGAGCATGTGGATTGGCTTTCTGGGGTGGAGGCCTGGACATGCTTGCCACTGACTGATTGTTGATAGAAGTAATTTAGTTCTAGAGTAAAACCGGATTAATCACTCATTTGCTCTGACCGCCCACCTCCCCCAACAAAATCTCTTCCTTCGATCTGGGGATGTTTAAGAAGAAAAGAGCTGAATCTGTGGCTGCTGTCAGGGTCCACACCCCTAATAAGGCCACCCGGGGTGGAGGAAAGTTCAGGGTTGTGGCTGCAGACAGACCTTGGTGTGACTCTGATCTGCCAGTTATGGTCTGTGTGACCCTGATTTAGTGACTGTTTTCTCCATGCCTCAGTTTCCCCTCAGTAAAATCAGAGAAAGTGTAAGGGGTATCTGGCTTGCAATGTTGTCTGTGAATTAACCATAAAATATCCACAATTATCTGCTCTAAAGCTGGGTACAGAGGAGTGGCCCAAATAACAAATAAATGGCATCTATTATTGTTTGCCTCAAGGAGAGGGCACCCTCAGGTGGAAAAGGAGCCACCTGTAGCATCTTCTTCCCTTTTCCTTCCTCCTGGGGATGCCGACCTTCCTATGGGGACTTCTAAATTCCCCAGGGCAGTCAGATAGTGGCCTGGAGCACATTGCCACCTGTGGTCTCCATATTGAGTCTCAGTTGAAGGACTTGGCTGTCCAGAGTAGCTCTTGGGGTGCAGCCCTGGCTGGTGACAGCTGCAGGAGCTCCAGGACTCCAGCAGTCAGTAAATTGTTCCTCCTAGTCAGACCTGTCCTGGAGGCCAAGATCCAGCTCTGGCTGCAGGCTCCCCAGGTTCCCCTGGAGTCTGGAGGCCTGGGACAGGGCCTGGGGAAGGAACTTCCTGGGGCTGATCTGCTCTGTGAGGATACCAGGGGCCCTCAGGCCAGGGTCTGACTTCTAGGGTCTTTAATCAGAACCATGTTCACAGGAAGGAGCCCAGGGGGAATGGACTAAGTGAACTCCCCCTGCTGAGTTACTCCCCATCTGACTCTCCTCTCTGCTGTGAATGTCTGCAGGGTCTGGATTCAGGAAGGAGATTCTGATCTAAATGCTCAAAATCCAAGTACGGAATGCAGAGAGGGGTATAGGCACTGCAAAGGGTCCAGGCCTGTCAATCCTTGTCTTTAAAGTAGAATTAACCCCACCCCACACCCAGATGTCAGAGAGGAACTACTTACGGTGTACACGGATCTGTCCAGCTAATACCTCATTGTCACCACTTGTCTTTATCATTTGTAGTATGTAGATTCCTGTGTCCTCCAGGGTGACATTCTGGAACAGCAGGGACCCATTGTGGTATATTGTCTCCCGACCACTGTGGGCAGGCCCTGTAGCATTTGGGTGAGGAGCTCCTGTTAGATACGATGCAATTTTAATCATTGTTGTCTCTACTTTCCCCTTTGTACCAGAGGTAGATTAAAGAATCTCCTGGCAGATTGCGGAGAAGTAGAAGAACATCATTTCCTTCAGCAGCGTTGAACGGCACCGATTCAGTGGTGGGTTGGGCTGTGATGGATAGGCTCCAGAAGATTAAAAGTGAGACTAGGAGGGAAGAGAGAGAAATCAATCAGCATTTGGACAATTGTATTGGGATGGAAAGTTGAGGCCCTTGTCTGAGCAGGTCTCTTTCAGCCCTTGGACATGCGGTTGTGTACTTCCCAAGTCAGCATTACTTCAGCGCCTTGGAAACTGTTATTTCCCCTTTTTCTAATACTCTTCCCCAGGCATCTGTACTCACTCACTGCCCTCACTGCTCAAACTTAGTGGCATCCTCAGATGGCATCAAACTCATACACTTCATCTGCAGACCCTCTGTCTTCATTTTCTGACCTTTCCCTTCTCTGTGTCCTCCATGGCACTTACCAACATCTGACATCCCATGCAGGTCTATTTGCTTGTCTGTCTCCCTCTCCCCTAGATGGGAGCTCCATGATGGCAGACGCTTGTCTTGTGTGTTGCACCCCTAGTGCCTAGACAGGTCTGCAAATACCTGGGGGATGAATCAGTGAAAGTTCCTAGGGCCCCTCCAAGTCCTGGTGTTTATTAGCCCATTTCTGAGATTGGTAGGTATTTCACAATTGTTTGCCCCAAGCCTGTTGCCTTCTAGTCTATTCTGACTCATAGAGACCCTGTAGGACAGAGTAGAACTTCCCCATACAGTTTCCAAGGAGCCACTGGTGGATTCCAACTGCGCCAACATTTTTATTAGCAGCTGAGCTCTTAACTGCTGTGTGGTTAATTTAGAAAACATGCAGCAATTGTGGTTTTACTCCGTTTTACCAATTCCAGTTCAATGACACTTCCTGTTGCTGGGCCTTCCTGGCTCTTTTGTGTTCTCTCCACTGGAGCTCCACAGGGAGCTACCTGTCACCTCCCAGACACTTGTCCTCCCAGGAGACCCCAGTCAGTCTCTGTTCTCCCACCCTCCCCCATGCTAGGGAATCTTCCCCTCACCTGTGAGCAGTGGACGAGCCTTCTGCGGGGAGTAGCTGAGGGAGGCTCCATGGGTCTCTGCTGCCTGCTCTGTGCTCCCTCTGTGGAGAAGACACCTCTGTGGCTCCAGAAATATAAATGCTGCTGCCCCAGAGGTGTCTGCACTGCTGTCCTTCCACCCTCTGCACTGAGCCTCCTCCTAGGGTGGAGCTTCCCCAGGTCACATGGGCTGGGGGTGGGTTCTCATCTAGATAGACTCTCTCCTGCCCTCCCCTTTCATAACTGGCCCTTAAGTTCCCTTCTTTTCCTTTTCCTTTCTGTTTACATTTAGGTTCCCTGGAAACAGCTGTTGCCTCTGCCTTCTCAGCCTTGATCCTCCTCCAGCACACCCCGATTGTTGGGGTGGGCACAACGCTAGGGGCCTCAGCCTCCTGGGCTGGGCATTTCCCAGAGTTCTGGGTCAGGGTGCACAGTCAGCTCTCCCCTGCAGTTCTCTTTAACCCCATTTGGCTTTTCGCTATAGAGCAGGAGTCCAGGGAAGATATCAAGAACTCTTGTCACAGGGAATGCCACCTGCTTGTGCATCAGAATCATCTGTGGGGTCTTATAAAGCAGCCAGGAGTCCAGGTGATGCCTTAGAAATGCTGCTTCAGTAGCTGCGCAGGTAATGTTGATGGTGCCCCATTGGACTGAGAACCAGTGATCTGTGTGGCTTCTCACCCTCTCCTGTGCATAGGGAGAGTCTAAAGATCCTGTTAAATGCAGATTCTGACTCTGTGGATGTGACGTGGATCTCAGAGTGCATCTAACAGGCTCTTAGGTGATGCTGATCATACTGGCTTGTGGACCACACTTTGAATAGCCAGGCTGTTGGGGACTCCTGTTCCCTGAGAGGACAACTTACCAGCATCAATGTTGGCCTCTGCTGTTTCTGGTCTTGGCAAGCACCAAACAAGGAGCCCTTGGGATCCCCTAACCCAGGGATGATTTCCATCTGACACAGAAACCCACTGGGCACCCAGGTCTTTCCAGTGTTCTCAAATGCACTAACCTGTTGCCATCGAGTTGATTCCGACTCATTGAGACCCTACAGGACAGAGTAGAACTTCCCCATAGGGTTTCCAAGGAGTAGCTGGTGGATTCAAACTGCCGACCTTTTGGTTAGCAACCTGAGCTCTTAACCATTTCACCACCAGGTCTCCCTCAGTATGGTAGATAACTGCCAATATCAGGTGTTGTACCAGGGATGCTGATGCATTGAACACTAATGACCAGAGGAGTTGTGGAATGACATCAAGGACATCATACATGAAGAAAGCAAGAGGTCATTAAACAGACAGGAAAGAAAGAGAAGATCAAAATGGATGTCAGAAGAGACTTTGAAACTTGCTCTTGAACGTAAAGTGAAAAGAAGAAATGCTGAAGTAAAAGAGCTGAACAGAAGATTTCAAAGGGCAGCTCAAGAAGACAAAGTAAAGTATCATAAGGACATGTGCAAAGACTTGGAGTTAGAAAATGAAAAGAGAGGAACACGTTCAGCATTTCTCAAGCTTAAAGAACTGAAGAGAAAATTCAAGCCTTGAGCAGTAATATTGAATGATTCTATGGGGAAAATATTAAACGAAGCAGGAAGCATTCAAGGCAGATGGAAGAAATACACAGAGTCACTGTAACAAAAAGAATTGGTCAGCATTCAATCATTTCAGAAGACAGCATATGATCAAGAACTGATGGTACTGAAGGAAGAGGTCCAAGCTGCACTGAAGGCACTGGTGAAAAACAAGCCTTCAGGAATTGACGGAATACCAATTGAGATGTTTCAACAAACGGATGCAACACTGGAAGCCCTCACTCATCTATGCCAAGGAATTTGGAAGATGGCTACCTGGCCGATAGACTGGAAGAGATCCCTATTTGTACCCATTCCAAAGAAAGGTGATCCAATAGAATGTGGAAATTATCAAACAATATCATTAATATCACATGCAAGTAAAATTTTACAGAAGATCATTCAAAAGCGGTTACAGCAGTACATGGACAAGGAACTGCCAGAAATTGAAGCCAGATTCAGAAGAGGACGTGGAACAAGGGATATCATTGCTGATGTCAGACGGATCTTGGCTGAAAGCAGAGAATACCAGAAAGATGTTCACCTGTGTTTTACTGACTACACAACAGCATTCAACTTTGTGGATCATAACAGATTATGGATAACATTTCGAAGAATGGGAATTCCAGAACACTTAATTGTACACATAAAGAACTTGTACTTAGATCAAAAGCCAGTCATTCTAACAGAACAAGGGGATACTGCGTGGTTTAAAATTGGAAATACTTATTCAATCTGTATGCTCAGCAAATAATCCGAGAAACTGGACTGTATGAAGAAATGTGGCATCAGGACTGAAGGAAGACTCATTAACAACCTGCCTTATGCAGACGACACAATCTTGCTTGCTGAAAGTGAAGAGGACTTGAAGCACTTACTGATGAGGAGCGAAGACCACAGCCTTCAGTATGGATCACATCTCAACATAAAGAAAACAAAAATCCCCACAACTGGACCAATAAGCAACATCATGATAAACAGAGAAAAGAGTAAAGTTGTCAAGGGTTTCATTTTACTTGGATCCACAATCAACGCCCACAGAAGCAACAGTCAAGAAATCAAACGACGCATTGCACTGGGCAAAATCTGCTGCAAAAGATCTCTTTAAAGTGTTAAAAAACAAAGATGTCACTTTAAGGACTAAGGTGTGCCTGGCCCACGCCATGGTGTTTTCAATCACCTCATACGCATGTGAAAGCTGGACAAGGAATAAAAGCCCGAAAAAGAATTGCTGCCTTTGAGTTACGGTGTTGCCAAGAATATTGAATTTACCACAGACTGCCAGAAGAATGAACAGATCTGCCTTGTAAGAAGTAGAGCCAGAATGCTTATTAGAAGCAAGGATGGCGAGACTTTGTCTCACATACTTTGGACATGTTATCAGGAGGGACCAGTCCTTTGAAAAAGACCTCATGCTTGGTAAAGCTTGGTCAGCGAAAAAGAGAAAGATCCTCAACGAGATGGACTGGCACAGTGGCTGCAACAATGGGCTCAAGCATTACAACTGTGAGGATGATGCAGGATCTGGCAGTGTTTTGTTCTGCTGCACATAGGGTCACTATGACTTGGTACTGACTCGAGGACACCTAAAAACAACAACATGGTTCAGGGACTGCAGACCTGTTCCCTCTGCCTCTGCCTCCCTGGTTAGATCAATGCAGAGAGCGCATCAAAGAGGTGCCTGCCCATCCTGTGTGGCCTGTCCCATGTGTTGGCATCACTAAGAGGAAGATCCCTGGACAGGGACACAGTGGAAGCTTGTTCTCCTGGTGACTTGGGTACATTGGCTGGTGGTAGAGTCCTTGCATGGGCTGCTGCTTAGACTAATTTTTTTGCCCTTTACAATTGCCTGGGAAGAGTGAGGCTGGCCAGTGTTGGTGGGAAGAGAACAGGACAGTCAGCGTTATTGCAATTATCCGGGGAAGGCTTAAGTGGTGGAGGAAGCTGTGGAGAGCAGAGCAGCTCTGGTAGGAATAAAGGAGGAGGAGGAGGATGGATATGGAAGGAGCAGAGACAACCAGAAACGCCATGGCAGTGATTGGTGGGGATTACAAGTGACTCCACAGACCCCGAGGTCCAAGAGTCTCCACGTGGCCCAGAAGCAGGACCAGCACAACCCTGGAGCCCTCATCCAGCCAAGCAGCACCAAAGTCACCATGAGACCTTGCTCCTGGGGCAGCTTTATGTGCAGGTGTCAGAGAGAGGGAGCATGGGTCTCAGCCACCTGGAGGGACAGGGAACCAGTGTGGCCAGAACCTCCTAGGAATCTGCCCCCAGGGTCCAGTCTGTGGAGAGATTATGGATTATTCATTCACTCACCATTCCTTCCTTCATCAAAGAGGAAATGGAAGTTCCTTACATGTTGGATCTGAGCTATTGCAGGGCGTGCAGTGGGGAGTGAGAAAACAATGTCCCTTCCTTTATGCTCCTGGGAGAAGGGATACCCACACATCAGTAACTGAACACATAAGTGACTTCATGTCCAGTACAGGAATGTGTGGATCAGCTGCCTGGGGGTGGAGGCCTGGACATGCCTGACACTGACTCTGTTGACACAGGTAATTTAGTTCTTGAGTAAAAACTGATTAATTCTCCATTTGCTCTCACTCTCCAGATCAAATCTATCCCTCAGAGCTGGGGATGTCTAAGGAGAAAAGACTGACCCATGGCTGCTCTCTGGGACCACAGACACATAACAAGGTCATCTGGGTTGGAGGGAAGGACGGGGTGGTGGTTACAGACACAACTCATTGTGACTCTGATCTGCTAGTCATGGCCTGTATGACCTAGATCAGTGACTTTAGTCTCCCCGTGCCTCAGTTTCCCCTCAATAACATAGGAGAAAGGATAAATGGTATCTGGCTTGCCAGGTTTTCTGTGAAGTAACCTTAAAATATTCACAATTAGCTGTATAGGAGCTGTCTAGATAAATGGCATCTATTATTATTTGATTCCAAGAAGGGCTCCCTGGGCCTGATTCTAGGTGGACAAGGAGTTGCCAGGGGCCTCTTCTCCCCCTTTTTCTTCCCCTTGAGGATGCTGAACTTTCCAGGGCATCTCCTAAATTCCCCAGGGCAGTCAGTTAATGGCCTAGGCACTAGTCTGTCTGTGCCCTCCACGCTGAGTCTCAGGTGAAGGACTCAGCTCAGCCACTGCCCATAATAGCTCTTGAGGCTGAGCCCTGGCTGGTGACCAGCCCCAGGAGACTGGGACTTGGGCAGCTACTAAATTGGTGCTCCCAGTGAGCCATGACCAGCAGGCAGGCCCCAATACCGACTATATGCTCAAGCGTTACAATTGTGAGGATGGTGCAGGACCTGGCAGTGTTTTGTTCTGCTGTACGTAGGGTCACTATGACTTGGTACTGACTCGAGGACACCTAAAAACAACAACATGGTTTAGGGACTTCAGACCTGTTCCCTCTGCCTCTGCCTCCCTGGTTAGATCAATGCAGAGAGTGAATCAAAGAGGTGCCTGCCCATCCTGTGTGGCCTGTCCCACGTGTTGGCAAAACTAAGAGGAAGATCCCTGGACAGGGACACAGTGGAAGCTTGTTCTCCTGGTAACTTGGGTACATTGGCTGATGGTAGAGTCCTTGCATGGGCTGCTGCTGGGACAGGGTCTGAGGAAGAGGCTTCCTGGAGCTGAGCTTCTCTGTGAGGACCCCAGGGGCCCCTCAGGCCAGGGCCTGACCCAGTCCTCCAGGGTCTCTCTCAGGGCCACGTTCATGGGGAGGGATCCAGGGGGCTGGACTGTGACTCATCTCCCCCTGCTGAGTTACACCCCATCTGACTCTTCTCTCTGCAGCCAACGTCTGCGGGGTCTGGATTCGGGAAGGGGATTCTGATCTTTTGCAGTGTGTCTCCCCTGTGTGTATCCTACACCAAAAATTCTCAAACCCCAACACAGTGTGTTGTGGCCTGGGCCCAGCAGAGAGTCAGGCCTGTCAGGCCTGTATGAATTAACCCACCCCACACCCTGAGGTCTTAGAGGAATCACAGTATACACGGATCTATCTAGCTATCTTTTTCAATCTGAGTATTTTTCTTTATTAATTGTAGGGTGTCACCTGTGTCCTCTTGGGTGACGCTCTGAATCATCAGGGATCCACCAGAGTATATTTTCTCTTGACTGCTGTGGGCAATTTCTGGGGTGATTTTTTGATCTCTTATGACATATGCTACAAACTCGAGGCTGGGATCTGTTCTTTCCCCTTTGCACTAGTTGTAACCATAAGGATCCTCTGGCGGATTGCGGAGAAGTAGAAGAATATCCTTTCCTTCGGCAGCATTGAACGGCACCGATTCAATGGTGAGTTGGGCTGCTCCGGAAGATTAAAAGTGAGACTAGAAGGGAAGAGAGAGAAATCAATCAGCATTTGGATTATGTCCTTCAGACTTGACTTGTGTGTGTGCGTGTATGCGTCCATCTGTCCTCCTATTGGTTCAAGATCGGCAGCATGATCACCTTACTTCAGCACCTCTGAACCTGTTATTTCATATTTTTTCTAATATTCTGCCCCAGGTGTCTGCGTGGTTTACTCACTCACTGCCCTCAGGCACCTGCTCACACTCAGTGGCATCCTTGGGAGCTGCCTTCCTGACACCTCATCTACAGACTCTTTGTCTTCACTTTCTGACCGTTCCCTGCTCTATGTCCTCCATGGCCCTTATTGACACCTGACATCCCATGCAGGTCTATTTGCTTGTCTGTCTCCCTCTCCCCTAGACTGGAGCTCCATGAGGGCTGATACTTGTCTTGTGTGTTGCACCCCTAGTACCTAGACAGGTCTGCAAATACCTGGGGGATGAATCAGTGAAGGTTCCTAGGGCCCCTCCAAGTCCTGGTGTTTATTTCCCAGTAAATATAAAGATAATTTCTGAGGTTTATGGGTAAGGGCAAGGTTTAGTGCCCCTGGAGTGCCACCCTGACATAAATGGTTATTATTGTCATCAGTTTTCAAATTGTATTGCTCACTGATGATAACTTTGGAAAACGTGCAGCAGTTGAGGTTTTCCTCCTCACTTATTCCAGTTCAAATGAGATTTCCTGTTGCGGACCCCTCCCCCACGTCCTGCGTCCTCCGCTCGTTAACATCGCCCCCCCGCCCCCCCCCCCCCGCCCCGCCCCAGCCTTGTTCTCCAGGAGACTCCAGCTAGTCTCTGCTCGCTCATCCTCCCGCCACTCCCAGGGAACCGTCCCTCACACCTCTGAGCAGCGACTCCTGCCAGGAGGGGCTGAGGGGGACTCCCGGGGTCTCTACTGCCCTATTCGGATCAGCGTGCCTGGTGCAGAGCTCCGGCCCCAAAAGCTGCGCGCAGATCTCGCTTCTGTGGACCGAGTTGCTCCGCCCGCCCACCTCCTCCCTGCCTGGAGCCCCCTTCTGGGCTCTCCCAGTCGCGTGGGCCAGGGCGGGGTCTCCACCACGACCCTGCTTTCCTTCATCGCCGCTCATTCCTGTCTCTTTGCCCCTCATCTTCCCTTCCTGCCCTTCTCTATTTCATTTCCCGGTAAATGCAGAGAGTTCTGATTTCTTCAGTCTTGACCCGCCTCTCGGAGCCCCTCCCCGCTTCCCAGGGGTGGAGCGAATCTAGCCCTTGGAGCCTCAGAGCCTCTGGGCTCTTTCCAGGGCTGAGGACAAAGGTGCACAAGCTTCCTTCCGTCAGCCCCTTTTTTTCTTCAGAGCAGGAGACTATATCAGGAACTCGTTACAGAGGATTTCACCCGGCTGTGCATCAGAATCGCCTGTGAGAGTTTATAAAGTAGCCAGGTGTCCAGGTGATGCCTTAGAAATGCTGTTTCAGCAGCTGCACAGGTGAAGTCAATGCCCAGCCGGGCTGAGAATCAGTGATCTGTGGGTGTGGCGGGCTTCTCCCCTCTCCTGGGCACACGGGGGTCTGAAGATCCTGTTAAAATACAGATACTGATTTGGTAAGGGTTATGAATCTGAAGAACTACAACCTGAATGCTCTTTAGAAGAGAGGATGGCAAAACTATGTCTCACATGCTTTGGACATGTTATCAGGAGGGATTAGTCCCTGGAGATGGACATCATGCTTGGTAAACTAGAGGGTCAGTGAAAAAGAGGAAGACCTTCAACGAGATGGATTAGCACAGTGGCTGCAACAATGGACTCAAGCGTAACAATGATTGTGAGGATGGTGCAGGACTGTCCGTGTTTGGTTCTGTTGTACATAGGGTTGCTATGCGTCAGAACCGACTTGATGGCACCTAACAATAACAGCAACATGGAATAGAGTTATGCTCCCCCAAAATATGTATTGTAAATCCTAACCCCTCTACTGTGAAGGAGCTCTGGTGGTGCAGTTGTTAAGTGCTTGGCTGCTAACCGAAAGACTGGCAGTTTGAATCCACCAGCTGCTCCTTAGAAACCCTATGGGGGCAGTTCTATTCTGCCCTAGAGGGTTGCTATGAGTTGGAATTGACTTGAAGGCAGTGGGTGTACCTGTGGAAGGAGCTCTGGTGGTGCAGTGGTTAAGTGCTGAGTTGCTAACCAAATGATTGGTGAGTTAACTGGTTAACCTGGTTAGTAATGGCCTGACTAGTGACTCTCCTATACTCTAGCAGTGACATCCAGGACATTGCGGGCCACCAGAAAGGCAGATCAAAACAGCATGATGGGACACAGCATAGGAAGATGCTGCTTGAGGTGAGGTCATGAATCTGTGTACTCTGCAAGCTGTCCCATCGCCCACCCAAATTTATCCAAGCTGGATAATTCTGAAACCCTCAAGGCACACGTTAATGTTGTAATAATCGCATGTCTTTGACTCAGCATTGCTACAACTGTCCCTGCATCGGTTTCCTTTGCTCAGCTGCTGCCACGTCCTGGGAGGTGACTGATCACCAGGATGGAGCCTGAGCACCTCTCCCACACCTAACCAGGGAGGGCAGGCCTCAGCCTTCAGACGGCTCCTCACCTGGTGGGGACAGAGGCGGCACTGACGGCCATTCTGAAGACCCATGTGTGTGAGAAGAGCTAGGCAGTCACCCAGAGCCACACAAGCGATACAGGGTGATTCAGAACGGGGGCATCAGACACAGGGGGAGGCTGCAGCTGGACGGTCAAAACAGACCTGAGGAACCCTGGCTGGAAGCACTGAAGCGCTCTGATGTTTGCAGAGTTAAGTGCTGCATTCTCAGGAGGAAAGCTGCTCTCCCACTGACTCAGTCTGCCACAGCTGAGCCGGCTGGGACCTGCTTCTGTCCATCAGCTGACCACTACCACCTCCCAGTCATGACAGCCTCTCCTCACTTCCACCTGCCCTGACTCACCTGCGATCCTCCACTGTCCCACTCTACAGAGGGGACTCTGGGAACTGTAGATCCAGCTCCTCTCTGCACCCACAGACAACCCAACCACAGTGTCCTCCAGATGTGGGGTTGGCAGGACCACACACTCCAACGTGCCGGGTCCTGACTCTGGGTCCACAGAGATGCCCGGAGACCCCCTGCCCTGCAGACCCTGAATGTTACCTGGGCCAGGGTAGCTGACACATCTCTCCCGATTCTTCCAGTGAGGGGACTCCTTGAAACATCCAGGAGGACATATAAGTGAGAGATACAAGACACCCAGGACAAAATGCAATTTGAATTTGAAGGCCCACTCTGGAATGTTCCACAGCAGCCCTGCCAAGGCCCATGTGCACAGGTCCTAAGTGACAGAGGCCTTAGGGCCAAAGGCTCATAGCCACTTCCCCCAGTGCTCACACGTGGGACAGGGTCTGGGACCTGAGTGTCCAGCCCATACCGCCCACTGTGTCTGGACCCATGTCCCTCCCCAGTGACTTGGCCCTGGGGTTGATTCTGGGTCACCAGTCCACGCTGCCACAGTTCTCCGATGTGAAGTTTCTCTCTGGGGCCCCTGATGTCTGCCCATGGAGCTTCACCCTCAACAAATCTAGAGAGTGTTTGAGGGCTGAGGGTGGTGGCAGTAAAAGCAGCCTGTTGCTGTGTCCCAGGGAATGGAGGGGCAACTTGAGCTCGAGGAAGAGCGTGAGTGCCCTCTAGTGGCTGCTTCCTGCTACAAGCAAGGCAAAAAATGGGCCAGGAGAGTTGAGAGTCTAGGACAGACCTTGGACAAAGGGCTCATTCAGATGGACTGGAACCAAAGAATGCAAGAGGAGGGGGACGGAAGGTGGGGGCTGGAGGACGGGGCCTGGAGAAGGGGCGCTGGAGGAAGGGGCATGTCAGGAGAGATAGGAAAGAGCAGGGATGAGGGGGAGCCTTGGGGGAAGCTGGTCAAAGGCATACATACAGCAGGGTTTATCAGTGTCTTACCATTGACGTTTTGGGTTGGTCAGCCTTTACTCTGCGGCCGTCCTGTGCATCCCTGCCCTATACCCACTAGATATCAGTGGGATTACATCCCTCATTTTGGTTGTGACAACAAAAAATGTCTCCAGACATTGCCAAATGTCCCCTGGAGGGCAAAATCTCGTCCCTGTTTGAAAACAACTGACCTACACCAATCTCTATCAGCTAACGGAATGAAATCCTTTACCCCTTGGGAAGGAATCATATATGAAGAGGGGTAGAAATTGACTTCTTCAATGTCTGAAAACAGCTTTTAGTCAACAAATTGATTTACCTGCTGTCGGCACACTCATCGGTGATTAATTTATGGCTGCCTGTAGCTCACCAGGGCAGCCTTGGTGGTGCAGTGGTTAAGGGCTCTGCTGTGAACCAAAAGGTGGGTGGTTACAACCCACCAGCCACTCCGTGAGACAAAGATGCGACAGTCTGTTTCCGTAAAGATTTACAGCCTTGGAAACCCTATGGTGCAGTTCTACTCTGTCCAACAGGGTTGCTATGAGTAGGAATGGACTCGATGGTAGTGGGTTTGGTTTGGTAGCTCGGCAGCAGAAAGGGTAAGGTTTTTCCAAGGGTCTGTAACCACGAATCAAAACGACACCTGCTGGGTTACATTGCAAAGTAGGTTGTGGGAAATCCTGGAGATCTTGGAAGGAAAACACACTGATGAGAACACCACGTCCCATGGCACTGGACAGTCCGCTCTGACGGGTAACCATCTGAAGAGGTGTCTTAGCTATGAATGAACACTCATTTCTATCATTAGGAAGAAACGTCTTAGTAAGAAGAAAATTATAGCACTGGAAGTTGCCTTTATTTTCAAAATAGGATCCCTTGGGATTATTCCTTAAGTAAGAATCCATCCTACAGGGGACTTAGCTAGTTACTGGATGCAGTTGGGTCTGTTCCCAGCGCTGTGGGCTGACAGCAGCCCTACTCCCTGACACTCAGCCCTCTCTGAACCTTGGGTGCTTCCTGATTAAGGAGTTCGGGGCGTCTACTTTCATGTCTGCACCCTTCACTGTCCACCGCTCAGATTCTGGACAGGATCTGTTGCCCACTCTTGGGTTTGATATTTACATTTCTGGCATTTATTTCTGCTCCTCACCCATATCAGCACAGTGACAGGCCCCAGTGGTAACTTCTGCTCCTGAGTGTGAGGGAAAATTTCTCAAGAACAGCTCGTGTGGCACCACCTTGAACAGACCTCCAACTTAGTCACTATCATCAGTTACCCAGCTGCCTTGGGCATTTTTTTTAGGGTCCCAAGGGAAGGATATTTATTTCTCCACTTTTATCACTACAGATTCCTTGGTAACAAGGAAGAACTCAATTTTGTAATTAAAACAAAAGAGAAGTAACCCAACAAAACCAACTAACCAAACCAAACAAAAGACCTGGAGTAACCTATAATTCTCTCCTAGGGTGAGGCTGATGACTTAAGGATAAGACCAAGTAAGTGTACAAATGACAAAAGACCTCAGATTAATTGAAATGTTTTCATCCTCCTTGCAATGTCTCTTAAAAAGCAAAGAATGCGAACTCATGCTGCCCCACCTACTGGCCAGCCAAACGGGGTAGCATACTGGAGCAAAAGAGGAGGTCACAGGCCCAACTGTCTGGTTACCCTGCTTAATACAGGCCATCTACTCCTTATCTTCCTGCAAACCACACAGCAACATCCCAAACAATCCCTCCTCCGGAGTCGCAGTCCAATCATCAGCCTACGAGAAAAACTACTTCACGTGAAACTTCCCTTTGCCCATTTCAAGGTCAGCTTAAGGAGCCCTGGTGACCCAGTGGTTAAAGTGATCGACTGCTAACTGTAAGGTTGGGGGTTCAAAACCACCAGCTCCGTGGAAGAAAGATGTGGCAATCTGCTTCCATAAAGATATACAGCCTTGGAAACTCTATGGGGCAGTTCTACTCTGTCCTATAGTGTTGCTGTGAATTGACTTGAAGCAGTGGATTGCTTACTCATATGGCCCAGCAGGGTGGCACAGGAGAACCTGGACACATCCAGAACACTCATCTGTTCCGAGTGTGTACGCAGTAATTTTGATGTCTGTTGCCTCAAATACCTCCTCAGTCATTGTGGGTACATTTTCCCATTGCAGACGATCAAGGCCACATTCAATCCTGGTACCTGTCTTCCAAGATGTTAAACATTTTTGATCCACAACATTCCTGGGCATGGAGATGTCCTTGACTGCATTCTCCAGGCAGTGGGATTTCATGACCTGTAAACTCTTCTGTAAGTTTTCATAAGTTGGTTTGTGCAAAGCCCTTTTCTTTGTAATCAAGTAATATATATGTCGCCCATCTCCCTTCAGAACAGCCACTTCTCCAGGTTTCTTTTGTTGACTTAACAGTTCTTGCACCCCTCAAAATTTCTTTTTTTTAAATTTATTTTTACTGTACTTTAGATGAAAGTTTACGGAGCAAACTGGTTTCTCATTAAACAATACACACATTGTTTTGTGACATCGGTTACCAAGCCCACGACATGTCAACACTCTTCCCTTCTCGACCTTGGGTTCTCTATTACTAGCTTTCCTTCCCCTCCTGCCTTCCCGTCCCTGTCTCTGGGCTGGTGGGCCCATTTAGTCTCGTTCTGTTTTATCGGCCTGTCTAATCTTTGGCTGAAGGATGAACCTCAGGAGTGGGGTTTCTCCAGTCTCTGTCAGACCAGCAACTTTGGTCCTTTTTTTATTTTGTGAGTTAGAATTTTGTTCTACAATTTTCTCCAGCTCTGCCCATGACCCTCTGTTGTGATCCCTTTCAGAGCAGTCAGTGGTGGTAGCCGGGCACCATCTAGTTGTCCTGGACTCAGTCTGGTGGAGGTTGTGGGAGTTGCCGTCCATTAGTCCTTTGGACTAATCTTTCCCTTGTGTTTTTGGTTTTCTTCATTCTCCCTTGTTCCAGATGAGGTGAGACCAGTGGAGTATCTTAGAAGGCTGCTCACAAGCTTTTAAGACCCCAGAAGCTACTCGACAAAGTAGAATGCAGAACATTGTCTTTGTAAACTATATTATGCCTGTTGAGGTAAATGTTCCCTGAGACCATGGTCCCCATAGCCCTCAGCCCAGTAATTTGGTCCCTCAGGGAGTTTGGATGTGTCTATGGCGCTTCCATGACCTTGCCCTGGATGATTTGTGCTGGCTTCCCCAGTAATGTGTACTGTCTTATCTTTCACCAAAGTTACCACTTATCTGTTGTCTAGTTAGTGTTTTTCCCTCTCACCCCTCCCCTCCCTCATAAACGTCAAAGACTGATTCCTTTTGTATGTAAACCTTTTCATGAATTTTTATAGTAGAGGTCTCATACAGTATTTGTCCTTTTGTGATTGGCTTATTTCACTCAGCATAATGCCCTCCAGATTCATCCATGTTGTGAGATGTTTCACAGATTCATCACTGTTCTTTATCATTGTGTAGTATTCCATTGTGTGTCTGTACCGTAGTTTGTTTATCCATTCATCTGCTGATGGGCACCTAGGTTGTTTCCATCTTTTTGCTACTGTGAACAATGCTGCAGTGAATATGGGTGTGCATATGTCTATTCCTGTGATGGCTCTTATTTCTCTAGGATATATTCCCAGGAATGGGATTGCTGGATCCTATGGTATTTCTATTTCTAGCTTTTTAAGGAAGTGCCATATCATTTTCCAAAATGGTTGTACTGTTTTGCGTTCCCATCAGCAGTGCATAAGTGTTCCCATCTCCCCATAGCCTCTCCAATATTTGTTATTTTTTGTTTTTTTTGATTTGTGCCAGTTTAGTCGAGGTGAGATGGTATCTCACTGTGGTTTTGTTTTGTATTTCTCTAATGGCTAGTGATCTCGAGCATTTCCTCGTGTATCTGTTAGCCGCTTGAATGTCTTCTTTGGTGAAGTGTCTGTTCATATCCTTTGCCCATTTTTAATTGGATGATTTGTCTTTTTGTTGTAGAGGCGTTGGATTTTCCTGTAGATTTTAGGGATTAGAACTTTGTTGGATTTGTCATAGCAAAAAAATTTTTTGCAGTCTGTAGGTTCTCTTTTGACTCTTTTGGTGAAGTCTTTTGATGAGCATAAGTGTATAATTTTTAGAAGATACGAGTTATCTAGCTTATCTTCTGGTGTTGGTGTATTGTTAGTTATGGTTTGTATCCTGTTAATGTTGTGTATTAGGGCCTGTAGGGCTGACCCTATTTTTCCTTCTATGATCTTTATAGTTTTTGGCTTTATCTTTAGGTCTTTGATCCATTTTGGATTAGTTTTAATGTATGGTGTGAGGTATGGGTCCTGTTTCATTTTTTTGCAGATGGACATCCAGTTTTGCCAGCATCATTTGTTAAAAAGACTGTCTTTTCCCCAGCTGATGGACTTTGAGACTTTGTCAAAGATCAGGTGACTGTAGGTGGATAGATTTATATCTGGGTTCTCAATTCTGTTCCATTGGTCAACGTGTCTGTTTTTGTACCAGTACCAGGCTGTTTTGTCTACCATAACTGTATAGCAGGCTCTGAGGTCCGGTAGTGGGAGTCCTCCTACTTTATTCGTCTTCTTCAATAGCGCTTTACTTAGCTGAGGCCTCTTCCCTGTCCATATAAAGTTAATGATTAGTTTTTCCATCTGTTTAAAGAATGTTGTTGGTATTTGGATCCAGACTGCATTGTATTTGTAGATTGCTTTGGGTAGAATTGACATTTTCACAATGCTAAGTCTACCTATCCATGAGCACGGTATGTTTTTCCACTTATGTAGGTCTCTTTTGGTTTCTTGCAGTAGTGTTTTGTAGTTTTCTTTGTATAGGTCTTTTACATCCCTGGTTAGATTTATTCCTAAGAATTTTATTTTTGTAGTGGCTATTATAAAAGGTATTATTTTCCTGATTTCCTTTTCGTTGTTCTCTTTATTGGTGTATAGGAATCCAACTGATTTTTGTATGTTTATCTTGTATCCTGCTACTCTGCTGAATCTTTCTATTATTTCCACTAGTTTTCTCATGGAGTCTTTTGGGTTTTCTATATATAGTATCATATCATCCACAGATAGGGGCACTTTACTTCTTCCTTACCAATTTGAATGTCCTTTCTTTTTCTTGCCTTATTGCTCTAGCTAGGACTTCCAGCACAGTGTTAAATAGGAGTGGTGATAAAGGACATCCTTGCTTTGCTCTTGTTCTCAAGTGGAATGTTTTAAGCCTCTCTCCATTAAGAATGATGGCTTTTGGTTTTGTATAGATGCCCTTTACTATGTTGAGGAATTTCCCTTCTATGTCTATTTTATTGAGAGTTTTTATCAGGAATAGGTGGTGGACTTTGTCGAATGCCTTTTCTGTGTTGAGTGAGATGATCATGTGATTATTTTATTTTATTTATGTGGTGGACTATGTTGATTGATTTTCTAATGTTGAACCATTCTTGCATAACTGGTATGCATCTCACTTGGTCATGGTGTATTATTTTTTTGATGTGATGCTGAATTTTATTGGCTAGATTTTTTTTGAGAATTATTGCATCCATATTCACGAGAGATATTGGTCTGTAATTTTCTTTTTTTGTGATGTCTTTGCCTGATTTTGGTATCAGCGTTATGCTGGCTTCATAGAATTAATTCAGAAATATCCCTTCCATTTCTGTGTTCTGAAGTAGTTTGTGTAGTAGTGATGTAAGCTCTTCTCTGAATGTTTGGTAGAATTCTCCAGTGAAGCCATCTGAGCCAGGGCTTTTTATTTTCTTGGGAGTTTTTTAGGTTACCTTTTAAATCTCTTCTCTTGTTAGGGGTCTGTTAAGATTTTCAACTTCAGTTTGTGTTAGTTTGGGTAGGTAGTGTGTTTCTAGAAATTTGTCCATTTCCTCTAGGTTTTCAAATTTGTTGGTGTATAGTTTTTCATAGTACTCTGTTATGATCCTTTTTATTTCAGTTGAGTCTGTTGTAATGTACCCCGTTTCATTTCTTCTGTGGGTTATTTGCACCCTCTCCTGCTTTTCTTTTGTCAATTTGGCCAATGGTTTGTTGATTTTGTTGATCCTTTCAAAGAACAAACTTTTGGTTTTGTTGATTCTTTCTATTGTTTTTTTCTATTCTCTATTTCATTTATTTCTGCTCTGATCTTTATTATTGCCTTTCTTCTGGTGGCTGTGGCTTCTTTTGCAGTTCTCTTTCTATTTGTTCAAGTTGTCCAGCTAATGTTTTGTTTTGTACCTTTCTTCTTTTTTGATGTATACATCTATTGCTATAAATTGACCTTTGAGCACTGCCTTTGCTGTGTCCCAAAGGTTTTGGTATGATGTGTTTTCATTCTTGTTTGAGTCTAGGAATTTTTGATTTCATCTTTGATTTCTTCTGTTACCCAGTGGTTTTTAAGCAGGGCGTTACTCAGTTTCCATGTATTTGATTTTTTTCCCTTGCTCTTCCTGTTATTAATTTCTTCTTTGATGGTATTGTGATCAGAGAAGATACTTAGTATTATCTCAATGGTTTGGATTTTGTTGAGGGTTGGTTTGTGGCCTAAGGTTGTGGTCTATTCTGGAGAACATTCCATGTACATTGGAAAAGAATGTATACTTTGCTGCTGTTGGGTGGAGTGTTCTACAAGTCTATGAGGTCAAGTTGGTTGATTGTGGCCTTTAGATCTTCTGTATCTCTATTGATTTTCTTTCTAGATGTTCTATTCTTTACCAAGAGTGGTGTGTTGAAGTCTCCTACTATTGTTGTGGAACTATCAATTTCTCTTTTCAGTGCAGTTAGAGTTTATGTATTTTGGAGCCCTGTCATTGGGTGTGTAGATATTTATTATAGTTATGCCTTCATGATGGATTGTCCCTTTAATCATTATATAATACCCTTCTTTGTCTTTTATGGTGGATTTTGTTTTAAAGTCTATTTTATCTGAGATTAGTATTGCCACTCCTGCTCTTTTTTGGTAGCTGTTTGCTTGATATATTTTTTTCCATCCTTTGATTTTTAATAGATTTATGTCTTTGTTTCTAATGTGTGTCTCTTGTAGACAGCATATTGATGGATACTGTTTTTTTTTAGTCCCTTCCATCACTTTATGTCTCTTTATGAGTGCATTTAAGCGATTTACGTTCAGTGCGATTATTGATAGGTGTGAGTTTATTGCTGTCATTTTGTAGTGCTTTTTTTTTTGTGCTGACATTTTCTTTGTTCCTCTTACTCTTTTGTGCTGAATTCTTTTTATTTGTATATTTTTTTTAATTTCTTTTGTTTTAGTAGATTTTGTGTTCACTGAGATTTTGTTTTTCTTCTTTATTTTAATGAGTAGTTAAAGTTAACTTTAAGGTTAACTTTCTTTGTGGTTCCCTTGAAATTTACCTCCATTTCCCAAGTTTAGACCAATCTTTTATCTCTTGATAATGCTTTGCCTTCCTCTCCATTAGAAAATTCTAAACTTACACCATTTATTCCCTCTTTTATTGTTCTGACTTGTCATCATTTACAGATTTACCTCTCTGGTTGCCTGTTATAATTTTTTTAGTTTTGTTTTATCCTTGAGACTTCACTATCTAGGTTGGTATCCGGCTGATGCTGTCTTATGTGCTAGACTCAGGTTGTTGTCCGATGCTGTTGGTTCTCTAATCGAAGGACTCCCTTTAATAATTCTTGTAAGTTTGGTTTGGTTTTTATGTATTTCCTTAATTTCCCTTAATGTCCTAATTTCACCATTATATTTCAAGAAGAGTTTTGCAGGATATATTATTCTTGGTTGGCAGCATTTTTCTTTCAAGATTTTATATATGTCGTCCTATTGCTTTCTTGCCTCATGGTTTCTGCCCAGTAATCAGAGCTTAGTCTTATTGTTTCCCCTTGGTATGTGACTTTTAGTTTTTCTCAAGCTGTTCCCAGAATTCCTTCTTTGTCTGTGGTTTCAGTGAGTGTGATTATGATATGTCTTGGTGTTTTTCTTTTGGGGTCTATACTATATGGGATTTGTTGAGCTTCTTGGATAGTCAGCTTTTCTTCTTTCATGAAGTTAGAGAAGTTTTTTGTCAGTAATTCTTCAATGATCCTCTCTGTGTTTTCTGTTTTCTCTCCTTCTTCTGGAACTCCAATCACATGCAAATTTTTACTTTTGATTGTATCCCACAGTGTTCTCAGGGTTTCTTCATTTTTTTTGTTTTTTCTTTTCTCTGATTTTTCCTCAAAGTGGTATCCAAGTATTTGTCTTCAATTTTGCTGATCCTGTCTTCCTTTGTTTCAAATTTGCTTCTAAAACCTTCTATTGCACTGCCCATTTCTGAAATCTTGTTGTTTACCTTTTGGATTTCTAATTGCTGTTTTTGTATGATTTCTAGTTGTTTATTTTGACATTTTATTCCTGTATTATTTTCCTGATTTTTTCCATTTTTTTGTCTATCTTTTCCATGATTTTGTCTATTTTTTCCTTATTTTTATCTCCATTTTCTTTTATCTGTTGTAGAGTTCTGAATTTCCTATCAGGTAGTTCCAGTGCCTTTTATTCTAGCAGAAGGTCATCTGGTGTTTTATTTTGGTGGCTTTCTGGAGCCATCCTCCTGTTTTCTTCATATGTTTTGATATTATCTGCTGTCTCCAGGACATTCAGAAATTATTTTCTTTGTTTATTGATTGTAGATTTGATTGTTTCATCCCGCTTTTTTGTTTTATTTCGTTATGTCCAGGCAGGCGGGCTGGGTGTGTTTTGTTGCTTGCTTATGTGGGCACAATACTTCTCACCATCTTGTTCAGGTGTGCAAAGCCGGTCACTCACCTATGGTGCAGCAGGGCAGATCCCACAGGGGTGGGGGGCGAGGATGGGTAGTTTACAGCGCGAACTGGGGATGACAGGGCAAGGCTGGGAGGCAGGGCTGGGGTACCACATCGGTACCACTTGGGTACATGGCACTTGGTGAACAGTGCAGATATGCAGGAGGGAAAGGAGAGGATGTGATGTGCAGAGCTAAGTGGATGGGTAAAAGAGGAGAAAGAAGAGAGAGAAACAAAGACAAAAAAGTGAAAAAAAGGCAAAAACTGAAGGAAAAAAGCAAAAAAGGTGAATAAAATGGCAATGTGGTAGGATTTGGCAGGTGAGGGCAGGGCAGACATGGAGAGGCCACGTGCTGGTGGCTCTCTAGCCAAGCGGTGTGGCTTGACCTGCTGAGAAGCAGCATGCATGGTGCATGGTGCTAGGTGGGTGGGGGAAAAGAAAGAGGGGAAAGAGAGAGAAGAAACAAACAAATAAAAAAAATAAAAAATAATAAAAAAATTAAGAAACAACAAAAAATATGGTGATGGGGCATCAGTTGTTGGGGACAGGGCAAAATTGGGGTGGCAGCAAGCTGATGTCTCTCTCACTGGGTGACACAGCATTGCCCGTCAGGAAGGGGTAGAGGCAGCACAGGGCCTAGGTGGGAGGGAGAAGGAAAAGGAGAAGGGGAAAGACAAAGAAAAATTAAAAATATGGTGCTGGTGGAGCTGGCCTGTGGCAGCAGTGCAGACCCAGGGAAGCCATGTGCCAGAGGCTCTCCAGTTGAGTGGTACATCACAGCCCCCCAAGAAGTTGGGGGTGGCAGAGGGGGTTGGGTGGATGGGAGAAAGGAAAGGAAGAAAAGGAGAGAGAGAGAAGAAACAACCAAAAAAAAGAAAAATAAGAAACCAAAACAATAAATACTTGGGTAGGCTGTGCACAGTGACTCTCCAACCAAACTGTGTGGCATGGCCCCTCCAGAAGTGGCAGGGACGGTGCAGAGGGCTGAGTGGATGGGAGGAAGGAAAGGGGAGAGAGAGAAAAAACAGAAAAGAAGAAGAAGAAGAAAAAAAGAACAAAGCAAGCAAACAAAAAAATCAAAGCTCATCAAGAAGGGGAAGTGATGGCACACAGGGGTAGTAGGCAGGAGAAAGAAAAGGAAAGAAAGGAACTAGAGAAAAGCAACAAAAAAAAAAAAAGCAAAAAAATAAAAAAATAAAAAACAAACAAACACACAAAAAACCCAACTCTCACCCCTCAAAAAAAAAAAAAAAAAAAAAAAGAACAAAGCAAAGAAACCAAAAAATCACATTCCATCAAGAAGAGGAGAGGATAGCACATGGAGTAGCTAGGTGGGAGAAAGAAAAGGAAGGAAGGGAGAGAGAGAAAAGCAACAAAAAAAGCAAAGCAAGCAAATAAAATAGAAACAAAAAAATGGTGCTGAAGCGGCTGGCTAGTGGGGGCGGGGAGGACCCCTGCCTCAGTGAGCTACTGTCTCTCCTGAGGAGCAACTGCGGTCTGATGGCAAGCCGTGGAGGCCTGGTACTGGGGTGGGAAAACGCGTATCCCTGGTTACCAGGTGCTCTGTCTCCTGTTGGGAACTCCATGAAGTTGCCTTCCCGTACTCCCTGTCTGAGTTGTTTGGTGGCTGTAGCCTAAGATGGTGAATCCAGCCACGTTAGCTGGTAGGGGACCTCCACTCTGTAGCTCTGGTTCTCTGTTCTCTGTCAGTTTCTTATTGTATTTGGTGCTTGATCGAGTTCTTTATTCCTTTATTTGGTATTTAGGGTTTCAGGATTGACGTTTGTATCTGTTTTACTTAGTTTTTTGCGTCTTTGTTGCAGAGGGACAGCCTCGTGCTTCTGTCTATAGCACCATGTTGACTCCCTCCAAATTTCTTCTTGAAGAGGATGGCTATCCCAATCCTCAATGATGCAGTGGGATAAAGAGTGTTTTGGGGTATACAAAAAGGTTTCCTTTTATGTACGTGATTCTGCTTCTTTCTGGACCGTCATTAGGACTGCCAGCCACAATATGAAGTCACTATTTCCAGAATGTAAATGTTTCTTCGGCTAAGTTCGGGGCTACCTTGACACTCTCTCATTTTGGGCCTCTGGAGTGGATCTCTGTGCCAGCAGAAGCAAAGGGTTCCTAAGACACTTCTCCTTTCTCTACACCCGCTCTGGAGCAAGTCCTATTTAGAGCAGTGTCCTTTTCTCTGGATGAAGCTGAAGTACCTTCCCAGTGGGTTTGACCTGGAAAGGAGTAGGCCGCTAGAAGCTCTCTGCCCCATTAGGAAAGGCTCTGAATCTGGCGGTGGCAGGTGGGGAGCAGGGGACAAGGCCAGATGCGAGCCAATCCTGCTTACACCCCTTTTTGTACACTCCTAAGATGGCCGCCCCTGAACATTTTTTTAAAAAAATAGATGCTTTCCACGAATAAGTGGAAAATGTGACTCTTCACTGTGTATACAGGGATCACCAGTAGAAATGGAGAGAGAGAAACTGCGCCGGTGTTCGGAGAGATGATCTATATGTGAATATGAGAAAGCTTAAAACCATAGTATAGTCCAGATAAAATCAACATTGCCGGTGCTAAAACATAAATCGTGGACAGCTTTCACCATTTTTGTAAGAGCTAACTTGCAAAAAGTGACAGAAACAACTATTCTAGAAGAAGAAAATACGCATTGCATGTACTGATCAAACAAGTTACTCGTTTTTCCATAAAAGAGCACTCCAGTGCATCATGTTCATCTTACAATGACAACAGTCATTAAGGGCTATCAATTTGTTCTGCCACCCTCCAAGGAGAAACTTTACTCAATCTTACTGGAATAGGAGGAGGGAGAAAGAAGAAGGAAAAAAAAAGAAAATATCATGAAGAAAAGTGGGGGCTAGTAATGGTGGTAATTGAGCTTATGCATCCTGTTCCAATCCCCCCTTCTTACTGGAAGTTTCTCAGTCTTGGCAAACAGGGCATTGCTTCTTTTCTGGCTACTTCCTGCTGGTTAGGGGCATCGCTCGGGTGAGAAACCTTATGGTATCAGCTAGGGGCTATAGATGGGGGTGGGGGTGAGTTAGAGTGGAAGTTGGCTGCATCTTGGTGAATTAGATGCCATGCATCCCCAGAGCCTGAAGAAGCGGGATCCCAACTTACCAGGGTGAAAAATTTTCCAGCCTTAAGAGTATTTGTAGTTTTTTTGGTCAATATTTTTATAAAATGGAACAAAAAAACAAACTAGAATAATCACTACTCTTAAGGTTATTAAGGAGGTTAACCAGGATCCCTGGAAAGAAAAAATGCTGGAGAACTTTAAAAGCTCTTTTCCACCTAGGGGCCAATTGGTCCTCTGGGTGCTGATTTGTCTTTTTTCCAGGTTTTCAACAGGACACAATCTTCGGGTTGGAACCTATGAAGGAGAATGTTAGAAGGGAAAGACAAAAGGTAAAAAGCATATTGATTAACAGTGTTTATAACGGTTCTCAGAGAATGTACCCAGTCTCTTTTCTCCACCTCGGTCATTACTGAGGTGGGGAAAGTCAAGTTTTTCAGGAATGATCTCCCACATATTCATTTATAAAAGCTTAATTTAAGCCCACTGTGAGGGGCTACCTGGATTCTGAGCAGGGCAATGGGCAAAACTTGTGTCCAACTGGAGTTTGTTTCCAGGCAAATTTTCACCAAGGTCTTCTTCAAGGTGTGATTCATTTTCTCAGTTAGTCCTGTTGATTGTGGTTTCAAGCTGAGTGTAATTTCCAATTTATATCTAGAGCCTTACTGACTTTTTATGTAATTGTTGTCATAAAAGCTCCCCCGTTATCACTTTGGACTGAGATTGGTGGACGAAAACGAGGTATGATTTCTTTGAGCAATGCCTTGGTTACTTCTTGGGCTTGTTCAGTTCTACAAGGGAAAGCCTCTACCCACCCTGAGTAGGTATCCACAAAGACCAACAGGTATCTGAAGTTCCCGGGTGCCCGGGGCATTACTGTGAAATCCACTTGCCAGTCTTCTCCCATGCTTGTTTCTCAGTGTTGGACTCTCAGTTCTGTTGGGTGGGGCACAGTCCATGGGTTGTGTCTTGCACATATGTGACACCTCTTTGTAACATTCTGAATGGTTTTTAGGAAATTCAGCCCAGTGGCCACGTGTTGGATTCACTTGAGGCTGGCATCTCTCTCATAGAGAGTCTCTTCATGTAGAGCTTATACTATACCGTAGACTTGGGCCTCGGGTAACGGTACTTTTCTTTCAGAGTTTATCAGCCATTTAGAATGAGAAGTGAGGTGACAGCCTCGTTCTTCAACCCTATCCAGGTCCTTGGTGAAGTAGCTCCTGACCTCTTGTTCTTCTCTCTGGATCTGGAGGGGCTAGGGCAGCTGTCAGCAAGGCTGGTTTTTGCTTTATTTTTCCTTTTTGTTCTGTCATCTGATCTCTGTTGTTGAAGACTTTGAAAACAATTTCGAGTAATTGCCCTGACTGAACCCTGACGACATCCTCACCGAAAACAGTAACTTGATGGGTGTGGGAGGAGGAGACCATACCTGAGGCAGTTGAACTCTCACTTTCTGGCTCTCTCTGCGCCAACCTCTTCTATCCCCTCTGTACTAGAATCAGGCTCCATTTATCTCTATCCCTACCTGTCCACTACGACTATGCCTTCTCCATATGGGGAGGGGGGACCAAAGCAAGTACCAGGACTAATCTTTTCAAGAGGGAGTCCTCTGTTGAGGACTCAGAGAGCACCTCTGTCTTTGGTTTTTCCTGAAGAAGAACTTGGTTAGAAGGATTCAAGGTCTAGTAGAAGGACATGAAATCTTGGAACACATCCCATTTCTTTTCTTTCTTACAAAACACATCAAGTTGTAGAATTGTATGGTAAGCCATGGATCCATGCTGTGACCATCCTTCCTGGTCTCTTAATTGATATTGGGGCCAAACAAGTGTGAGGACTTGGAGATTCCATCTAACAAACATAGTGTTGAAAGGGAAACCTGGAAGATGCCACTTGTCTAAGTGATGAAGGTAAACATCACCAGTGATGTCATGTAGATCCCTGATAAGATGTGATGATAAGAACCCTTCACTTCTGTGTTATTCCTCCCCCAAATCCATATCTCCATGTGTCTGTCAGTTTGCCGTACTATGGGGGCTTGCATGTTGCTGTGATGCTGGAAGCTATGCCACTGGTATTCAGATACCAGCAGGGTCACCTTTGGCGGACAGGTTTCAGCTGAGCTTCCACACTAAGACAGACTAGGAAAAAGGACCCGGCAGTCTACTTCTGAAAAGAATTAGCCAGTGAAAACCTTATGAATAGCAGTGAAACATTGATATAGTGCTGGAAGATGAGCCCCTCAGGTTGGAAAGCATGCAAAATACAACTGGTGAAGAGCTGCCTCCTCAAAGTAGAGTCCACCTTAATAACGTGGATGGAGTCAAGCTTTCGGGATCTTCATGTGTTGATAGGAGAGAATGTACAAAATGAGAATAAACAGCTGCAAACATTCATTAATAATCGGAACATGGAACATATGAAGTATGAATCTAGGGAAATTGGAAATTGTCAAAAATGAAACAGAACACATGAACATCAATATCCTAGGCATTAGTGAGCTGAAAAGGACTGGTATTGGCTATTTTGAATAGGACAATCATATGGCCTACTATGCTGGGAATGACAACTTGAAGAGGAATGAAGTTGCATTCATTGTCACAAAGAACATTTCAAGATCTATCGTGAAGCATAACGCTGTCAGTGATAGGATAATATCCATAAGCTTACAAGGAAGGCCAGTTAATACAACTATGATTCAAATTTACCCATCAACCACTAAAGCCAAAGATGAAGTCAAAGATTTTTACCAACTTCTGCAGTCTGAAATTGATCGAACATGCAATCAGGATGCATTGATAATTACTGGTGATTGGAATGCGAAAGTTGGAAACAAAGAAGGATCAGTAGTTGGAAAATATGGCCTTGGTGATAGAAACAATGCTGGAGATTGAATGATAGAATTTTGCAAGACCAATAATTTCTTCATTGCAAATACCTGTTTTCTCTACAACATAAATGGCGACTCTGCATGTGGACTTTGCCAGACAGAGTACACAGGAATCAAATCAACTACCTCTGTGGAAAGAGACGATGGAGAAGCTCAATATCATCAGTCAGAACAAGGCCAGGGGCCTACCGTGGGGCAGACCATCAATAGCTCATATGCAAGTTCAAGCTGAAGTTGAAGAATATTAGAACAAGTCCATGAGAGCCAAAATACAACCTTGAGGATATCCCACCTGAATTTAGAGGCCATCTCAAGAATAGATTTGATGCATCAAACACTAATAACTCAAGATCAGACGAGTTGTGGAATGACATCAAGGACATCATACGTGAAGAAAGCAACTGGTCACTAAAAAGACAGGAAAGAAAGAAAAGACCAATAAAAATGTCAGAAGAGACTCTGAAACAAGTCTCCAGGAACGGGTGGAATACCAGTTGAGATGTTTCAACAAACGGATGCGGTGCTGGAAGTGCTAACTCGGCTATGCCAAGAAATTTGGAAGACAGCTACCTGGCCAACTGACTGGAAGAGATCCATGTTTATGCCTATTCCCAAGAAAAATGATCCAACAGAATATGGAAAATATTGAACAATATCATTAATATCACACATGAGTAAAATTTTGCTGAAGATCATTCAAAAGCGGTTACAGCAGTACATAGATAGGGAACGGCCAGAAATTCAAGCCAGATTCAGAAGAGGACATGGAGCCAGGGATATCATTGCTGATGTCAGATGGATCCTGGTTGAAAGCAGAGAATACCAGAAAGATGTTTACCTGTGTTTTACTGACTATGCAAAGGCATTCGACTGTGTGGATTTTAACAAATTATGGATAACATTGAGAAGAATGGGAATTCCAGAACACTTAATTGTGCTCATGAGGAACCTGCACATAGATCAAGAGGCAGTTGTTTGAACAGAACAAGGAGATACTGTGTGGTTTAAAGTCAGGAAAGGTGTGAGTCAGGGTTGTACTCTTCCACCATACTTATTCAATCTGTATGCTGAGCAAATAATCCAAGAAGCTGGGCTATATGAAGAAGAACGAGGCATCAGGATTAGAGGAAGACTCATTAACTACCTCCAATATGCAGACGACACAACGTTGCTTGGGGAAAGTGAAGAGGACTTGAAGCACTCACTGATGAAGATCAAAGACCACAGCCTTCAGTATGGATTACACCTCAACATAAAGAAAACAAAAATCCTCACAACTGGACCAATAAGCAACATCATGATAAATGGAGAAAAGATTGAAGCTGTCAAGGATTTCATTTTACTTGGATTCACAATCAACACCCATGGAAGCAGCAGTCAAGAAATCAAAAGATGCATTGCATCGGGCAAATCTGCTGCAAAAGACCTCTTTAAAGTGTTAAAAAACAAAGATGTCACTTTAAAGACTAAGGTGCTCCTGACCCAAGCCATGGTGTTTTCAGTCACCTCATATGCGTGCAAAAGCTGGATGATCAATAAAGAAGACCAAAGAAGAACTGACGACTTCGAATTGTGGTGTTGGCAAAGAATATTGAGTATACCGTGAACTGCCAAAAGAACAAACAAATCTGTCTTGGAAGAGGTACAACCAGAGTGCTCCTTAGAAGCAAGGATGGCAAGCCTACATCTCATATACTTCGGACATGTTATCAGGAGGGATCAGCCCCTGGAGAAAGAGATCATGCTTGATAAAGTAGAGGGTCAGAAAAAAAGAGAAAGACCCTTCATGAGATGGACTGACAAAAACGGTGGCTGCAGCAGTGGGCTCCAGCATAACAACAATTGTGAGGATGGCACAGGACCAGGGAGTGTTTCGTTCTGTTGTGCATAGGGTCACTGTGAGTTGGAAGTGACTCCACAGCACCTGACAACAACAACAAATAAATACAATATAAAATGAAAAAGCATATTATGAACAACTTTATAGCAATAAATTAAACAACTTAAGACAAATTCCTTGTAAGACAAAAACTACCAAAATTACTGATTATCAAAACCTAAAGAGCCCAATACATATGTTAAAGAAATTGAACTTGTAGTTTTAAAATCTTCCTACAAAGGAAACTACAGGCCCATATGGATTCACTGGTGAATTCCAACAAACATTTAGGGAAGAAATAATACCAATTCTATGTAAATTATTCCAGAAAATGAAAGATGAGTGAATGATTCTCAATTCATTCTCTGAAGTCAGCATTACCCTGATAACAAAGACAGTAGAAGACTCTTAAAAAAAAAAAAAAGCAAGAAAAAAATCTACAGACCAATATTCTCATTAAAAATAGATGCAAAAATTTTAAACAAATTTTTAGAAAATTGAATCCAACAGTATATAAAAAGGATACTACTTCATGAGCAATCAGGGTTTATCTCAGTAATTCAAAATAGGTATTTATTTTTATTATTGTTGTGCTTTAAGTGAAAGTTCACAATTCAAGATAGTCTCTCATACAAAAATTTATAATACATTGTTTTGTGAGCCTACTTGCTCTACCTATACTGTGACAGCACAGTCTTCCTTTCCACCTCGGATTTCCCATGTCCATTCAACCAGCTCCTGACCCTCTCTGCCTTCTCATCTCGCCTCTAGACAGGAGCTGCCCATTTAGTTTCATGTATCTACTTGAGCTAAGAAACACACTCTTCATGAATATCATTTTATGTCCCATAGTCCAGTCTAATTTTTGTCTGAAGAGTTGGCCTCCAGAATGGTTTTAGTTTTGGGCTAACAAAGAGCCCGGGAGCCATGTCTTCCAGGGTCCCTCCAGTCTCAATCAAACGATTCTGTCTGGTCTTTTTACTAGAGTCTGAGTTCTGCACCCCTCTTTTCTCCTGCTCGATCAAGGACTCTCTGTTGTGTCCCCTGTCAGGGCAGTCATTGTGGTAGCTGGGCACCGTCTAGTTCTTCTGGTCTCAGGCTGATGGAGTTTCTGGTTTATGTGGCCCTTTCTGTCTCTTGGGCTAATACTTTCCTTGTGTCTGCGGTGTTCTTCATTCTCCTTTACTCCAGGTGTGTTGGGACCAACTGATGCATCTTAGATGGCTGCTTACTAGCTTTTAAGACCCCAGACGCCACTCACCAAAGTGGGATGCAGAACATTTTCTTAAAAAACTTTATTATGCCAACAGACCTAGATGTCTCCTGAAGGCATGATCCCCAGACCCCTGCCCCTGCTACTCTATCCCTCGAAGTGTTTGGTTGTATTCAGGAAACTTCTTAGCTTTTGGTTTAGTCCAGTTGTGCTGACTTCCCCTGTAGAGTGTGTTGTCCTTCCCTTAACCTAAGATAATTCTTGTCTACTTTCTAGTTAGTGAATACCCTTCTCCCTCCCTCCCCACCCTCGTAACCATCAAAGAACGTTGTCTTCTGTGTTTAAACCTTTTCTTGGGTTCTTATAATAGTGGTCTTATACAATATTTGTCCTTTCGTGACTGACTAAGTTCACTCAGCATAATACCTTCCAGATTCCTCCATGTTATGTTTCATGAATTCATCGTTGTTCTTTATCATTGTGTAGTATTCCATTGTGTGAATATACCATAATTTCTTTATCCATTCATCTGCTGATGGGCACCGAGGTTGTTTCCATCTTTTTGCTATCGTGAACAATGCTGCAATGAACGTGGGTGTGCATATATCTATTCATGTGAGGGCTCTTAATTCTCTAGGGTATATTCCAAGGAGTGGGATTGCTGTTTCATATGGTACTTCTATTTCTAGATTTTTAAGGAAATGCCAAATCAATTTCCAAAGTGGTCGTACCATTTTACATTCCCACCAACAACCTATAAGTGTTCCAGTCTCTCCACAGCCTCTCCAACATTTATTATTTTGTGTTTTTTGGATTAATGCTAGCCTTGCTGGGTGAGATGGTATCTCATTGTAGTTTTCATTTGCATTTCTCTAGTGGCTAATGATCGTGAGCATTTCCTCATGTGTCTGTTAGCCGCCTGAATGTCTTCTTTGGCAAAGTGCCTGTTCATATCCTCTGCCCATTTTTTAATTGGGTTGTTTGTCTTTTTGTTGTTGAGGTTTTGCAGTATCTTGTAGATTTTAGAGATTAGATGCTGATTGGATTTGTTGTAGCCAAAATTTTTTTCCCAGTCTCTAGGTTGTCTTTTTACTCTTTTGATGAGCGTAAGTGTTTTATTTTTAGGAGCTCTCATTTATCTAGTTTCTCTTCTTGTGTTTGTGCATTGTTACTTACAGTTTGTATTCTGTTTATGCCATGTATTATTCCATGATCTTTATCGTTTTCAATTTTATATTTAGGTCTTTGATCCATTTTGAGTTAGTTTTTGTGCACGGTGTGAGGTATGAGTCTTGTTTCAGTTCTTTGCAGATGGATATCCAGTTATGCGAACACCATTTGTTAAAGAGACTGTCTTTTCCCCAATTAGCAGACTTTGGGCCTTTGTCAAATATCAGCTGCTCATAGGTGGATGAATTTATGTCTGGATTCTCAATTCTGTTCCATTGGTCTATGTATTTGCTGTTGTATCAGCACCAGGCTGTTTTGACTACTGTGGCAGTATAATAGGTTCTAAAATCAGGTAGTGTGAGGCCTCCCACTTTGTTCTTCTTCTTGAGTAATGCTTTACTTATCCGAGGCCTCTTCTTTTTCCATATGAAATTGGTGATTTGTTTCTCCATCTCATTAAAAAATGCTGTTGGAATTTGGATCAGGATTGCATTGTATCTGTAGATCGCTTTGGGTAGAATTGACAGTTTCACAATGATGAGTCTTCCTATCCATGAGCAAGGTATGTTTCTCCACTTATGCAGGTCTCTTTTGGTTTCCTGCAGTAGTGTCTTGTAGTTTTCGTTGTATAGGTCTTTTAGGTCTCTGGTTAGTTTTTCTTTTTTCTTTTTCTGTTTATTGTAGTTTAAGTGAAAGTTTACATTTCAAGTTAGTCTCTTATACAAAAATATATACATACATTGTTATGTGACCCTAATTGCTCTCCTTATACTGTGACAGCACACTCCTCCTTTCCACCCCTGATTCCCCATGTCCATTCCACCAGCTCCTAACCCTCTCTGCCTTCTCAACTCACCTCCGGAGAGAAGCTGCCCGTTTAGACCTGTGTATCTACTTGAGCTAAGAAGCACACTCTTCACAAGCATCATTTTATGGCCCACAGTCCAGTCTAAACTTTGTCTGAAGAGTCGGCCTTGGAAATTGTTTTAGTTCTGGGCCGATAGAGAATCCAGGGGCTATGCTTTCCAGGGTTCCACCAGTTTCAGTCAGACCATTTGGTCTAGTCTTTTCACTTGAATTTGAGTTCTGCACCTCACCTTTCTCCTGCTCCATCAGGGACTCTCTGTTGTGTTCCCTGTCAGGGCGGTCATTGGTGGTAGTTGGGCACCATCTAGTTTTTCTGGTCTCAGGCTGATGAAGTCTCTGGTTTATGTGGCCCTTTTGTCTCTTGGGCTAATTCTTGCCTTGTGTCTTTGGTGTTCTTCATTCTCCTTTACTCCAGGTGGTTGGGACCAGGTGATGCATCTTAGACGGCCGCTTGCAAGCTTTTAAGACTCCAGACACCACTCACCAAAGTAGGATGCAAAACATTTTCTTAATAAGCTTTGTTATGCCAATTGCCCTAGATGTCCCCTGAAAGCATGGTCCCCAGGCCTCCACCTCTGCTACTCTGTCCCTTGAAGTGTTTGATTGTATTCAGGAAAACATGAGCTGTTCTTGAGAACTTTTCCCTCACACTCAGGAGCAGAGGGTACTATTGGGGCCTGTCACTGTGCTGATATGAGTCAGGGGCAGAAGTAAAGGCCAGAAATGTAAATATCAAACCCAAGAGTGGGCAACAGATCCTGTCCAGAATCTAAGCGGTGGATGGTGAAGGGTGAAGACATAAAGTAGACGCCCCGAACTGCTCAATGAAGAAGCACCCAAGGTTCAGAGAGGGCTGAGTGTCAGGGAGCAGGGCTGCTGTCAGCCCACAGCGCTGGGAACAGACCCAACTGCATCCAGTAACTAGCTAAGTCCCCCGTAGGACAGATTCTTACTTAAGGAATAATCCCAAAGGAATCCTATTTTGAAAATAAAGGCAACTTCCAGTGCTATAATTTTCTTCTTACTAAGACGTTTCTTCCTAATGATAGAAATGAGTGTTCATTCATAGCTAAGACACCTCTTCAGATGGTTACCCGTCAGAGCGGACTGTCCAGTGCCATGGGGCGTGGTGTTCTCATCAGTGTGTTTTCCTTCCAAGATCTCCAGGATTTCCCACAACCTACTCTGCAATGTAACCCAGCAGGTGTCGTTTTGATTCGTGATTACAGACCCTTGGAAAAACCTTACCCTTTCTGCTGCCGAGCTACCAAACCAAACCCACTACCATCGAGTCGATTCCTACTCATAGCAACCCTGTTGGACAGAGTAGAACTGCACCATAGGGTTTCCAAGGCTGTAAATCTTTACGGAAACAGACTGTCGCATCTTTGTCTCACGGAGTGGCTGGTGGGTTGTAACCACCCACCTTTTGGTTCGCAGCAGAGCCCTTAACCACTGCGCCACCAAGGCTGCCCTGGTAAGCTACAGGCAGCCATAAATTAATCACCGATGAGTGTGCCGACAGCAGGTAAATCAATTTGTTGACTAAAAGCTGTTTTCACAGACATTGAAGAAGTCAATTTCTACCCCTCTTCATATATGATTCCTTCCCAAGGGGTAAAGGATTTCATTCCGTTAGCTGATAGAGATTGGTGTAGGTCAGTTGTTTTCAAACAGGGATGAGATTTTGCCCTCCAGGGGACATTTGGCAATGTCTGGAGACATTTTTTGTTGTCACAACCAAAATGAGGGATGTAATCCCACTGATATCAAGTGGGTAGAGGCCAGGAATGCACAGGACGGCCTGAGAGTAGAGGCTGACCAGCCCAAAATGTCAATGGTAAGACACTGATAAACACTGCTGTATACCTTTTACCAGCTTCTCCCAAGGCTCCCCCTCATTCCTGCTCTTTCTTGTCTCTCTTGACATGACCCCTCCGCCAGCCCCCCTTCTGCAGCCCCCCTCCTCCAGTCCCCCACCTTCCGTCCCCCTCCTCTTGCATTCTTTGGCTCCAGTCCATCTGAATGAGCCCTTTCTCCAAGGTCTGTCGTAGACTCTCAGCTCTCCTGGCCCTTTTTTTTGCCTTGATTGCAGCAGGAAGCAGCCACTAGAGGGCACTCACGCTCTTCCTCGAGCTCAAGTTGCCCCTCCATTCCCTGGGACACAGCAACAGGCTGCTTTTACTGCCACCCCATCAGCCCTCAAACACTCTCTAGATTTGCTGAGGGTGAAGCTCCATGGGCAGACATCAGGGGCCCCAGAGAGAAACTTCACATTGGAGAACTGTGGCAGCGTGGACTAGTGACCCAGAATCAACCCCAGGGCCAAGTCACTGGGGAGGAACATGGGTCCAGACACAGTGGGCGGTATGGGCTGGACATTCAGGGCCCAGACCCTGCCCCATGTGTGAGCACTGGGGGAAGTGGCTGTGGGCCTGTGGCCCTAAGGTCTCTGTCACTTAGGACCTGTGCACATGGGCCTTGGCAGGGTTGCTGTGGAACATTCCAGAGTGGGCCTTCAAATTCAAATTGCATTTTGTCCTGGGTGTCTTGTATCTCTCACTTATATGTCCTCCTGGATGTTTCAAGGAGTCCCCTCACTGGAAGAATCGGGAGAGATGTGTCAGCTACCCTGGCCCAGGTAACATTCAGGGTCTGCGGGGGCAGGGGGTCTCTGGGCATCTCTGTGGACCCAAAGTCAGGACCCGGCACGTTGGAGTGTGTGGTCCTGCCAACCCCACATCTGGAGGACACTGTGGTTGGGTTGTCTGTGGGTGCAGAGGAGGAGCTGGATCTACAGTTCCCAGAGTCCCCTCTGTAGAGTGGGACAGTGGAGGATCGCAGGTGAGTCAGGGCAGGTGGAAGTGAGGAGAGGCTGTTATGACTGGGAGGTGGTACTAGTCAGCTGATGGACAGATGCAGGTCCCAGCCGGCTCAGCTGCAGCAGACTGAGTCAGTGGGAGAGAAGCTCTCATCTTGAGAATCCAGCACTTTCCCTGCAAATGTGAGAGTGCTTAACAACAAAAATGAAAAATAACCCAGTCATAAAATGGGCAAAGGACTTGAATAGACATTTCATGAAAGAGGACCTTCAAATGGGCATCAAACACGTGAAAAAAATGGTTGGCGTCACTAGCCATCAAATAGACGCAAATCAAAACCACAGTAATACACCATTTCATTTCCACCAGGATGGCTAAGATTCAAGAAAAAAACCAAACAAACAGAAAATAACAAGTATTGGTGAGGATATGGGGAAATTGGAACCTTTACCCATTGCTGGTGGGAATGCCAAATGATACAGCTGTTGTGGAAAACAGTGCAGTGCTTCCTTAAAAAACTAAAAACAGAGCTACCATTCCACTCCTGGTATATACACAAGACTTGAAAGCCAAGACTCAAAAAGAAACTTGCACTCCAATGTTCATTTCAGCACTATTCACAAAGTGGAAACAACCTGAATGCCTATCAACAGATGAATGGATAAACAATATGTGGTAGTGGCTTCGGGCAACACAGATCCACTCTCCCACAGTCTTGGAGCCCACCAGTCTGAAATGGGTTACCCTGGGTTGAAATGAAGGTGTTGGCAGGGCTGAGTGCCTTCCGGGGGCAAGGGGGGATGCTCAGGGACAGGATCTCTCTCCTTGCCTTGGCCAGCTTCTGGAGGCTGTTCTCATCCCTCCACTCAGGATCCCTTATCACACCACCACTTCTCCCTGTGTTTGCACCAAGGACCAATACTTTTGTCCTCCTCTGTCCTCCACTCTCCTCAACCCTGCCTCCCTCAGACAGGGACATGGGAGATGCCATTCAGGGCCCAGCAGAAGACTACAGGATCCTCTCCACTTGTCAACACCCTTCACATCATCACAACTGCAATGTCCCCTTGATCACGGAAAGTCACATGCACAGGCGGCAGGGGTGCCTTTGTCCCTGAATGTCTTGGGCCATTCTTCTGCCCACTAGGGCAGGAGAAAAGCTTCCAGAGGTTTGCTGTTCCCAGAAAAGAAATACATTTGTTTTGCAGACTTGATCCTGCTCCAGATGCAGGAACTTAATCAGGCTGAGTGTTTTCAGGGTAAGTAGGCCCCTGGTTGCTCCCCCAACCCTGGAGGGGGCATTTGCATTGTAGAACTTCTTGGCTCCCAGCCTGGCTGGAGGGCTGGAACATTGGGTTGAAAAAGGCTCCAAGCATGCTGGCAAATGCTCATTGGTCTGGAGCACTTCCTGTGTGGAGGAGCACCTTGATCTTTCCAGCAACTTCTGCTGAACGCAGTCTCTCCAGGACTGAAGCTACACTGTCACTGAGACCGGTAGTCACCCTTTCACTTTACTATATTTTTTAAGACTTATATGATTATGTTGATCAAAGATAAAACCATGGAATTTATATCAGAATATATGGCTACATTTCTCATTGATAAGGTAAGGATATTTCAAACAGAGCAATCAATGATTATCAATGATTACGATCAAATGACATTCTTCAAACGCATGTCTATGTATCTCTTTAACAATATTTGCATATTTTTCATGGGCAAGACTGCCGAAGTGCTCCAAAACTATGCTGTTAAATATTTAAGAAACATCCTGTGTTTGCTGAAAAAGCTGACTCGTCGTAGACCAGGAAGGGTGATTCTGGTTTAAATGATAATGATAAGTCCAGGAAGGAAAGAGAACCATCACCAGATAAATGAATTGATATCTATGTTCTCTATCACTGTTGCACCATCTGTTACACCCTTCTGTTTTAACATCAGCCACAGGCTGGAAGTTTCTGTGCTCAATTCTTGGCTCTCATCACGATCATTTCTGCCATTCTCTTGGCCTGCAGCAGGAGACAGGCTTGAACCTGAGCAAATAAACCTACAATTAGTAAATGCAATGTGGTCTCACGGCTTGTTTCTGTGGGGATTTCCTTTTCCTGTTGGGTTCAAGGTCTCTGTCAGGGACCCTAAAGAGGGGAGGGGGCTGAAGCTGGAGAGAGCCCTTGAGATGAGGGAGGGAGGAGATCTCTCTGGGCAGAGGGGTGTAGGGACTTGAACCTAGGTGGGGCTCAGTGCAACAGACTGGAGGTGGGGCAGAAGAGTTCCAAAGGCTGTCATTCTGAGAGGAAGAGTCCTAGGGGGCTTGGAAAAAACACCTCACCTCACTTAGGAGAGGAAGTTCAGGGCAGCGAGGAGTAGATGAGGATCAACTGTGGTTGGTCTGACGGGGCATTCCCTCATTTGTGGGCAGGTCTAAAAAAAGTGACTAGGATAGAGAGTATGGCCCTGAGGACCAAGGTGGGGAGGGGACAAGGCACCAAAAGGGTCTACTAGAGGGAGGACACCTTCTAGAGGGACAACTGTGGTGTGGAAGCGGAGAGGCAAGAAAACCCTGGTGGTGGGGAGGAAGCCCTGCTAATGGAGAGAAAGACCAGGGAGTTAAAGAGGGGTTTGGGGATGGGGGTTGGAGAGAGAGATCAGGAAGAATCCTTAGTACGTGGAGACCCCTTCCGGCCCCCATAGTATTTTCTGGACATGGATAGCCTGCAAAACTTGGGCTCCGGTGGCCCCTTTTTCAAATCAAATCATCTGAACATCCACCTTGATAGCAAACAAAGCAAGGCCCAGTCAGTCTCAGACAAAAAGAGAGGGAGCGGATAGACTGGGTCCTCTCACTCCCCGGCAGCCTACAGCCCCGTTCAGCAAGGTCCTCTTCAATGTCCTCAGCCCCTGGTCAGATGGCTGCAAGGGTGCTGATATCACACCATTCTGATGGTTCAACATCTTTCAAACTGAACCAGTGTATGAATGTGTCTTTGAACAATTTTTTTTTTATTGTACTTCAGGTGAAGGCTTACAGAACAAAGTTTTTCATGAAACAGAAGTACACATGTTGTTTTATGACATTGGTTAACAACCCCACAACATATCAACCCTCTAACTTCTCAACCTCTTTTTATTTTTTTTGGTGAAAATACACATAGCCAAAGGTACACCATTTCAAAAATTTCTACATACACAGTTCAGTGACATTGACTATGCTCTTCCAATTGTGCTGTTATTCTCACTTAAGATGAAGGCTTACAGAACAAAATAGTTTCTCATTTAACAGTTACTACAAATGTTGCCCTATGACAATGGTTAACAATCTCACAACACATGAACAATATCCTTACTCAACCTTGGGTTCCCTATCACCAGGTTCCTTGTCCCCTTCTGCTTTCTGGCCCTTGTCACTGGACTCCTGTACCTCGTTAGTCTCATCTGGTTTTACGGGGCTGTCCACTCCCAGGCTGAACCGTGAACCTCGGAGGTAACTTCGCCACTGAGCTAAAAGGGTGTCTGGGAGCCATACTCTCGGGGTTTCTCCAGTCTCCTTTAGGCCAGTAAATCTGGTCTTTCTTTTTTGGGAGTTAGAATTATGCTCTACATCCTTCTCCAGCTCTGTCCAGAACCCTCTGTTGTGATCCTGGTCAGAGCAGTCAGTGGTGATAGCCGGGCACCATCTAGCTGTACTGGACTCAGTCTGGTGGAGGCCTTGGTGGCTGTGGACAATTAGTCCTTTGGACTAATCTTTTCTTTGTATCCTGTTCTCTTCATTCTCCCTTGCTCCCAAAGGGATGAGACCAGTGGAGTATCTTAGATGGCCGCTCACAGGCTTTTAAGACCCCAGGCACTACTCACCAAGGGAGAATGTAGAGCATTGTCTTTATAAGCTGTGTTATGCCAGTTGAGCTAGATGTTCCCTGAGACCATGGTCCCCACAGCCCTCCACCCAGCAATTCAGTCCCTCAGGGAGTTTGGATGTGTCTATGGGGCTTCCATGACCTTTCCTTGTTCAGGTTGTGCTAGTTTCCCCTGTATTGTGTACTGTCTCACCCTTCACCCAAGTTACCACTTACCTACTATCTATTTAGTATCCCCCCCCCCACACCTCCCATCCCTGGTAACCAACTAAGATTGTTACATTTTGTGTGTGAACTTTTTCATGGGTTTTTACAATAGAGGTCTCATACAATATTTGTCCTTTTGTGATTGACTTATTTCACTCAGCATAATGTCCTCCAGTTTCATCCATGTAATGAAATGGTTCACAGATTCATTGTTGTTCTTTCTTGTTGCATAGTACTCCATTGTGTGTATGTACTATAGTTTGTTTATCCATTCATCTGTTGATGGGCATCTAGGTTATTTCCATTGTTTTGCTATTGTGAACAATGCTGCCATGAACATAGGTGTGCATATGTCTATTCGAGTGAAGGCTCTTATTTCTCTAGGACATATTCCTAGGAGTGGGATTGCTGGATCGAATGGTATGTCTATTTCTAGCTTTCTGAGGAAGTGCCATATCATTTTCCAAAATGGTTGTATCATTTTGCATTCCCACCAGCAGTGCATAAGAGTTCCGATCTCCCCGCAGCCCCTCCAACATTTGTTATTTCCAGTGTTTTTGATTCGTGCCAGTAATGCTGGGGTGAGATGGTATCTCATTGTGGTTTTAATTTGCATTTCTCTAATGGCTAGTGATCGCTAGCATTTCCTCATGTGTCCGTTGGCCATTTGAATGTCTTCTTTGGTGAAGTGTCTGTTCATTTCCTTTGCCCATTTTTTAATAGGATTATTTGTCTTTTTGTTGTAGAAGTGTTGGATTTTCTTGTAGATTATGGAGATTAGACCTTTGTCTGACTTGTACTGTCCAGAATTTTTTTTCCCAGTCTGTAGGTTCTCTTTTTACTCTTTTGATGAAGTCTTTTGAAGTGCATAGGTGTTTGATGTTTAGAAGGTCCCAGTTATCTAGCTTATCTGTTGGGGTTTGTGTGTTGATGGTTATGGTTTGACTCCTGTTAATGCCATGTATTAAGGCCTGAAGTGTTGGTCCTGTTTTTTCTTCTATGAACTTTGTAGTTTTAGGCTTTATATTCAGGTCTTTGATCCATTTTGAAGTAGTTTTTGTATACGGTGTGAGGTATGGGTTCTGTTTCATATTTTTGCAGATGGCTATCCAGTTTTGCCAGCACCATTTGTTAAAAAGACTGTCTTTTCCCCATTTGATGGACTTTGGGCCCTTGTCGAAGATCAAGTGACCGTAGGTGGATGGATTTACATCTGGGTTCTGAATTCTGTTCCATTGGTCAATGTATCTGTTGTTGTACCAGTACCAGGCTGTTTTGACTACTGTAGCTGTATAGTAGGTTCTCAAGTCAAGTAGTGTGAGTCCTCCAACTTTCTTCTTCTTCTTCAGTAGTTCTTTACTTATTCGGGGCTTCTTCCCTTTCCATATAAAGTTAATGATTAGTTTCCCCATCTCTTTGAAGAATGTTGTTGGTATTTGGATTGGGATTGCATTGTATTTGTAAATTGCTTTGGGTAGAATTGTCATTTTCACAATGTTGAGTCTGCCTATCCATGAGCATGGTATGTTTTTCCATTTAGGTAGATCCCTTTGGGTTTCATGCAGTAGTGTTTTGTAGTTTTATTTATATAGGTCTTTTACATCCTTGGTCAGATTTATTCCTAAGTATTTTATCTTTTTAGGGGCTATTGAAAATGGCATTGTTTTCCTGATTTCCTTTTCATCGTTCTCCTTATTGGTGTATAGGAATCCAACTGATTTTTGAATGTTTATCTTGTATCCTGCTACTCTGCTGAATCTTTCTATTAGTTCCAGTAGATTTCTCTTGGAGTCTTTAGGATTTTCTGTGTATAGTATCATATCATCTGCAAACAGGGACAGTTTAACTTCTTCGTTACCAATTTGGATGCCCTTTATTTCTTTTTCTTGCCTTAGTGCTCTAACTAGAACTTCCAGCACAATGTTAAATAGGAGTGGTGATAAAGGGCATCCTTGTCTTGTTCCTGTTCTCAAGGGGAATGTTTTCAGCCTCTCTCCATTAAGAATGATGTTGGCCATTGGTTTTGCATAGATGCCCTTTATTATGTTGAGAAATTTCCCTTCAATACCTATTTGATTGAGAGTTTTTATCAGGAATGGGTGTTGGACTTTGTCGAATGCCTTTTCTGCATCAATTGAGATGATCATGTGATTCTTTTCTTTCCTTTTATTTATGTGGTGGATTACATTGATTGATTTTCTAATGTTGAACCATCCTTGCATACCTGGTATGAATCCTACTTGGTCGTGGTGTATTATTTTTTTGATATGATGCTGAATTCTATTGGCTAGAATTTTGTTGAGAATTTTTGCGTCTATATTCATGAGAGATATTGGTCTGTAATTTTCTGTTTTCGTGACTTCTTTTCCTGGTTTTGGTATCAGCATTATGCTGGCTTCATAGAATGAATTTGGAAGTGTTGCTTCCTCTTCTATGCTCTGAAATAGCTTGAGTAGTACTGGTACAAGCTCTTCTGTAAATGTTTTGTAGAATTCTCCAGTGAAGCCATCTGGGCCAGGGCTTTTTTTGGTTGGGAGTTTTTTTTTCATTACCTTTTCAATCTCTTCTCTTGTTATGGGTCTGTTCAGATTTTCAACATCACTTTGTTGTAGTTTGGGTAGGCTGTGTGTTTCTAGAAATTTATCCATTTCCTCTAGGTTTTCAAATATGTTGGAGTATAGTTTTTCATAATATTCTGTTATGATCCTTTTTATTTCAGTTGGGTCTGTTGTAATGTCCCCCATTTCATTTCTTATTTGGGTTATTTGTGTCCTCTCCTGTTTTTCTTTTGTCAGTCTGGCCAGTGGTTTGTCGATTTTGTTGATTCTTTCAAAGAACCAACTTTTGGTTTTGTTGATTCTTTCTATTGTTTTTCCATTCTCTATTTCATTTATTTCTGCTCTGATCTTTACTATTTCCTTTCTTCCGGTGGTTGTGGGCTTTTTTTGCTGTTCTCTTTCTATTTGTTTGAGTTGTGTAGTTAATGTTTTGATTTTGTCCCTTTCTTCTTTTTTGATATGTGTATCTATTGCTATAAATTGTCCTCTGAGGACTGCATTTGCTGTGTCCCAAAGGTTTTGGTATGATGTGTTTTCATTCTCATTTGATTCTAGGAATTTTTTGATTCAATCTCTGATTTCTTCTATTACCCACTGATGTGTAAGCAGGGTATTATTCAGTTTCCATGTAGTTGATTTGTTTTTCCTTGCTCTTTCTATTGTTAATTTCTACCTTGATGGCATTGTGGTCAGAGAAGATACTTTGAATTATCTCAAAGTTTTGGATCTTGTTGAGGATTTCTCTGTGGCCTAAGATGTGATCTATTCTGGAGAACATTCCATGTGCATTGGAAAAGAATGTGTACTTTGCAGCGGTTGGATGGAGTGTTCTATATATGTCTATGAGGTCAAGTTGGCTGACTGTGCCCTTTAGGTCTTCTGTATCTTTGCTGAGTTTCTTCTTAGTTGTTATATCCTTTACTGAGAGTGCTGTGTTGAAGTCTCCTACTATTATTGTGGAACTGTCAATTTCTCTTTTCAGTGTTGTTAGAGTTTGTTTTATGTATTTTGGAGCCCTGTCATTGGGTGCGTAGATGTTTATTATGGTTATGTCTTCAGGATAGATCGTCCCCTTAATCATTATATAGTGTCCTTCTTTGTCTTTTATGGTAGATTTTGTTTTAAAATCTGTTTTATCTGAGATTAGAATTGCCACTCCTGCTCTTTTTTGGTAGTTGTTAGCTTGGCATATTTTTTTCCAACCTTTGACTTTTAATAAATTCACATCTTTGTTTCTAAGGTGTGTCTCCTGTAGACAGCATACTGATGGATCCTGTTTTCTTATCCATTCTGTCACTCTCCGTCTCTTTATGGGTGCATTGAGTCCATTTACATTCAGGGTAATTATTGATAGATGTGGGTTTGTTGTTGTCATTTTGTAGTGCTTTTTTTTGTGGTGCTGAAGTTTTCTTTGTTCTTCTTACTCTCTTGTGCTGAGTTACTTTTGTGTGTGGATATATTTTTCATTTCTTTTGTTTTTGTAGGTTTTGTTTTTGCAGAGACTTATGTTTTTCCTTTTTTTTTTATGAGTATGTTTGTTAACTTTCTTTGTGGTTACCATAAATTTTACCCTTATCTTTCTAAGTTTGAAACAGTCTGCCATTACTTGGTATCGCTTTGCCTTCCTCTCCATTAAAAGGGTCTGTACCTATGCTCTTTATTCCCTCTTTTATCGTTTTGATGTTGTTGTCATTTACTGATTAACTGATCTGATGCCCTGTTGTATTTCTTTTCGTTTTGGATAGTCCTGGAGAGTTCATTTCCTAGATTGGTATCTGGCTGGTACAATCCTGCATCCTAGGTTCTGCCTGTGAGCTGAAGCTGTTTGTCCTCAGATCAAAGAACTCCCTTTAATAATTCTTGTAAGTTTGGTTTGACTTTTACATATTCCCTTAATTTCTGTTTATCTGGAAATGACCTAATTTCACCATCAAATTTGAACGAGAGTTTTGCAGGATATATTATTCTTGGCTGGCACTTTTTTTCTTTCAAGATTTTATATATGTCATCCCATTGCTTTCTTGCCTGCATGGTTTCTGCTGAGTAATCTGATCTTAGTCTTATTATTTCTCCTCTGTATGTGACTTCTTGTTTTTCACGAGCTGCTGTCAGGATTCTTTGTTTGTCTTTGGTTTTTGCGAGTGTGAATATGATATGCCTTGGTGATTTTCTTTTGGGGTTTCTTCTATATAGGGTTCGTTGAGCTTCTTGGATGGCCAGCTTTTCATCTTTCATGATATTGGGGAAATCTTCTGTCAGCAGTTCCTCAATGATCTTCTCTGTGTTTTTTGTTTTCTCCCCCTGTTCTGAAATTCCAATCACTCGCATATTTTTGCTTTTGATTGTGTCCCACATAACTCTCAGGGTCTCTTCATTTTTCTTTGTTCTTTTTTCTGAGTTTTCCTGAAACAGAGTTGTATCCAAGTGTTTGTCTTCAATTCCACAGATCCTGTCTTCCACCATTTCAAATCTGCTTCTCAGCCCTTCTATGACACTGTCCATTTCTGAAATCTTGTTGTTTATCTTCTGGATTTCTAATTGTTGTCTTTGTATAATTTCTAGTTGTGAATTTATTTTGGCATTTTGTTCCTGCATTATTTTCCTGAATTCTTCCAATTTTTCCCCCATATTTTGCATGAATTTGTCTATTTTTTCCTAATGTTTGTCAGCTTTTTGCCTCAGTTCTTGGAGAATTCTGAGTATTAGAGATTTGAATTCCCTATCAGGTAGTTCTAGTGCATTTTATTCCAGAAGAGAGTCATCTGGTGTTTTATTTTGGAGACTTACTGGAACCATCCTGTCCTGTTTTTGTAAATGTTTTGTTATTGTCTGCTGTTTTGGGGGCATTAAGTAGTTATTTTTCTTGTTTATTGATTGTAGATTTGTTTGTTTTGTCCATTTAAAAAAAAATTGACTATGTCTGAGCAGGCAGACTGTGTGTTCTTTGTTATTTGCTCATCTTTGGGCACAATACTTTTCACCTCCTTTTTCAACTGGCAGTGTCAGTCACTCAGATATGGTACAGCAGGGCAGGTCTAGCTGAAGAGGAGTTACTGGGATGGGTTGTTTGTGGCACTTACTACAGCCACCAGAGCTGGTCAGTAATCAGTGCAGGGCAGGTCCCAGTAGGCTGTGCCTGTGCTGCTTGGTGGTATGATGTCAAGCGCATGGTGCAGGTAGGCAGGATGCAGCAGGGAGATTGTTATGTGTGGAGCTAAGATGGATATGGGAGAGAGGAGAGAGGAACAGGAGCCAAAAACATACAAACAAACAAAAAAGAATGCTAGGGGAGCTTGCCATTGGAGTGGAGAGATGAGAGACTACGAAATGGAGAAAAACAGAAAGGGGAGGTGGAAGAAAAGAAAAGAATGAATAAGTAAGGATTAGAAAGTTTAAGAACTGCGAAGTTCCCAGGGATCCCACCGGTGCAGCTATGAGGTCTGGGGAAGTCACTCTCAGGTGTTGCAGTACAGCCTGGCTAGAAGGCGTAGAGGTATACAATGGCAGGTATTCAGGGAACAGAAACAGAAGGAGGATATAGAGAGATGAAAAACTGAGCAATAAAGAAAGACAAAAAGGGAAAAAGAGGAAAAAGAAAACAAAACCAATTAAAAAAAACAAAAAACAAAAAAACAAGAAAGGTCCCCAAAGAAACAGGGAAAAAAAAAAAAAAAACGTAAAAAGAAATGCTCTCAGGGATCCCTCTGCATGTCTGTGGAGGCTGAAGGGGCATCTCCTTGCCACGCAGCTCAGCCTGGCCAGAAAAGGCTCCAAACTCAAGAAAAGGAAAAGAAAACAAACAATTCAAAACAAACAAATGAACAAAAGCCCCGGGATCCCACCAGCACAGCAGCCCAAACCGGGAAGCAGCTCCACACTTGAATGGAGTTCCGCAGACCCTCAGGAAGAAGTAAAGATGGCGCACAGAGCCAGGTACTTGAGCGAAGGGAGGGGGAGGTGGCGAGAGGCAAGTAAGAAGTCAAAAGAAGCTGAAAAAAAAAAAGCAACACTAGCAGCCAACAAATGGCACTCGGGGAGCCAGCTAGTGAGGGCTGGTGTTTCTGGACAACAGACTGTGTCCGTGGGAAGCAGAGGGGGCTGAGTGTGGGTGAAGAAGGGTAAAGAGTGGGAAAGCATACATCACAAATTACAGGAGCTCTGCAGCCCCTCAGGAAGAAGCAAAGATGGCGCACGGAGCGAGGTACTCGAGCGAAAGGAGGGGGAGGTGGGGAGAGGCAAGGAAGAAATAAAAAGAAGCGGAAAAAAAGCAACACCAGCAGCCAACAAATGGCACTCAGACAGCCACCTGTTCGGGTGTGTGGAATCCAAGCAGCCGTGTTTCCCGGTCAAGAGACTGTGGCCGCGGGAAGCAGAGGAGGCCGAGTCGGGGTGAAGAAGGGTGGGGGGTGGGAAAGCGTATATCACCAATTACCGGTTGTTTTGTCTCCCGCTGGAAGCTCCGTGAGGCTACTTTCTCGTACCCCCTGTTTGCTGGTCTCCGATTGGAGTCCGAGATGGCGGATCTCCACTGCGTTAGCTGGTAGGGGACCTCTGCATGAATCTCTCCTCGCTCTCCGTTCTCTGTCAGTTTTCTCACTCCATTTGGTGCTTGGCTGAGTTCTTTATCTCTTCATTTGATGTTTTAGGGTTTCAGGATTGTTGTATTCTCTGTTCAGCTTAGTTTTTCAGATCTTTGCTGTGGAGGGATGGCGTGGTGCTTCTGCCTAGAGTGCCATTTTGCCGGAACTCTGAACCATTTTTGAATCCTTGTTGGTTGAATATTGTACCAACCAGCGGTGGCAAAACAAACTGCTTCTGAGTTACAAAAAGAACAGACTGGACACAGAGACATACACAGGGGAAGACAGACATCATGTGAAAATTGTCGACAAGGAACCAATGAATGCCCTGGGCTGCTGACGAGGAAGGAGCTGACACGACCGAGACCCTGATTTGGACTCTTAGCCTCTAGAGCTTTGAGAAATAAATTTCTGTTCTTTAAAGCCACCCACTTGTGGTATTTGTGGGACAACAGCACTAGGTAACTAACTTGAGTATTTCTTTCTAGATTATAAATAACACAAAAATATGGGATTTGATTTGTGAGTTGACTAAAACTTTTATTACAATATTCTGATTTATAGGGTTTTGGCCCTGTGTGGACTCTGTTCTCTGTATAGTCTGACATTTTGATAAAGTCCAGGGCAGACCTCGATGAAGGTGAAGAATCTGATTGAATCCCTCACCATTTCTGCACAGGAGTCTCTCTGGAGATGATGAAGTTTGGGGTTCTGAGTACTCACCACACTATAATGTGCAGGTTTTCTCTCCCATGTGAACACCTGTGACTTCAGAGAATTCAGCTTCTAGGAAGGCTCTTAAATCGTCCCACCTCTGTCCTGCTTCTGTAAGTGAGAATGCTCCCTGTGATGGTGAAGACGAAGACAGGAGTTCTGGTTGATCTCCTACTACACTCTTCATCTAGGTAGGGTTCCCCCCCCCCCCCCCCAGCGAGGACTGTACAGTGAGTCTACAGAATGAAACCGCCATGTCCTCTGCTGGGTGTGCACATCTCAAACATTTCAAGAGTGTCTTCTACCAGCCCAACAAATGTCCACTGCTCCAATCAAGTGGGTCTCTTAAGAGGTTCTGAGTTTCTGTGTGGGATGATGAAAACACTTTTGGAAATACATAGTGGTGATGGTAGCAGAGGTGTCTTTGTGGTGCAGGGGTTTAGTACTCAGCTGCTAACTGAAATGTTGGCAGTGTGAACCCACCAGCTCCTCCACAGGAGAAAGATGTGGCAGTCTGCTTCCACAGTGATTTACAGCCTTGGAAACCGTATGGGGCAGTTCTACTCTGTCCTATAGGGTTGCTAATAGTCGGAATCTACTCGACAGCAATGGTTTTTTTTTTTTCTTTCTTCTTCTTAATGGTAGCACAACATGGTGAATGCAATTATGCAGTTAATGTCACTGAATTATACATATTAAAATGGTGACTAACTCCAGTTTTTTGTTGTATATATCTTATCACAATGAATTTTTAAAAACGTATACAATAGTATCTACCTCCTAGGATTGTTGTAAAATTTAAATAAGATAATGTATGTAAAGGGATTAACACAGTGTCTAGAACACAGAAAGAAGTGAGTACTCAAAAAAAAATTTAGCCAAAAATCCTGTGTGTAGCAAAGTTAAACACATGAACTAGTACATTTATGCACAATCTCACCAACCCCGAACACTGCTTTCTGAGTCCTTAGGAAGAAGTCTGAGAGGTTGACGGGAGGAGACTGATAAGTGAAAAGAGAACTGAGGTAGGGGACCCACCATGATCATCTTAAAATGTAAGTCAGACAGTGGTGCTCTTCTGCCTCGCTGTCTTCACAGCTCCCACCGCTCTTAGAATTACACCAGGGCCAGCAGCACGTGCTTGCATGGTCAACTTTTGTCGACTCCCACAGCCTCATCTCCCCTTCTCTCTTCCTTCCTCTTAGGTTCCAGTCTTACTAGCTGTTATGGATTGAATTGTGTCCCCCCAAAATGAGTGTAAACTTGGCTAGGCCATGATTCCTAGTATTGTGTGATTGTCTACCATTTTGCATCTGATGTGATTTTCCTACGTGTTGTAAATCCTACTTCTATGATGTTAATGAGGTGGATTTATTGGCAGTTATATTAACAAGGCAGGACTCCATCTACAAGATTAGGTTGTGGCTTAAGTCAATCTCTTTTGAGATATAAAAGAGATAAGTGAACAGAGAGACGGGGGACTTCATACCGCCAAGAAAGTAGTGCCAGGAGCAGAGCACGTTCTTTGGACCTGGGGTCCCTTCACTGAGAAGCTCCTAGACCAGGGGAAGACTGATGACAAGGACCTTCCTCCAGAGCTGACAGAAAGAGTAAGTCTTCCCCTGGAGCTGGCGCCCTGAATTAGGGCTTCTAGTGCTCTAGATTGTGAGAGAATAAACTTCTGTTGTTAAAGCCATCCACTTGTGGTACTTCTCTTACAGCAGCACTAGATAACTAAGACACTAGCCTTGTTTCTGCTTGCCACCTGATTAGCTTTTAAACACCTGTCCACCTGAATTCAAACATATATTATTCTGGCAAGTCTTCCTACTTACCCTAGACCTGGCCAGGTCCCTCAGCCATCTGCTAGCACACTACTGTCAAATAAAAAACTGGTTTAGACTTAGGTAGGTAGAGACCTTAGTCCAAAAGACTACGCAATGGGTGTAATAATGGCTTGGGGGCAGCGTCTGACCTCCTCCAACCCCACAAGGGGGTAGGAGAACCAACATCAACGCCCAAGGCTGATTTTTATGAGGTGATGGTCAGACACGCCTCATCTCTCAGCCATCTTTACCAATTTTGACACCAACCGTCCCTCCCACAGCACTCTCTACTTCTCTGCTGAGTTTGATAATTCATTGCAATGGCCACACAGAACTCACAGACCATACTCACAATTATGGGGTTTATTAGGGAAGTAACAGTTACAATTCAGGTTCAAGAACACTCAGGATATAGTTCTTCCATCAGGACAGCCTCCCAGCTGTGCTGAACTCTCCCTGGCCCTCAGTCTCTGCCCAAACGCACTCAGCTTTCTCTCTCTGTGGGCCAGGAAGCCCACCGCACCCTCTCCTGCTGCCAGGTCGCTGCTGCTGGGTCTCTCCTTCCTTGGTGGTGGTGGTGGGCTCCTCCCTTCTGCTCTGGAACTGGTTCTCTTTAAGGCAAAACTTACCAATCCCCTTGGTGGGCCACAATTACTCTATGCACAGTCACCTGGGTGGGAGTTACAAGTCCACGGCTAGAAAGGCCACACACAAAAGTAATCTCACCGCAATGGAGCAGACGGACTATTGCAATAGGGAGGAGGCTCTGACTATAAGATTTCAAGAAGTCCAGAGTGAACATGAAAGGGATTTTTGTTTCTTTTTTAAATAGGAGGCGATAAACAAGGTTAGAAAGAATTGGGGGTTGGGGAGTAGGTTGAACAGAGTGTGATCTGACAGTTGGGCAGGAAATGTTTTTTGTTCTGTAGTTGGCAAGATCTCGGAATGGGTCTTTAAGGGAAGCTTGCTTATAAAGCTTAAAGGTGTATCAAAGCTCAGAGGCCTGTAGGGGAGAGAAGCTTGACTATCGTTTGGTCAAGTTAAAGTTTGCATGCATTTTGTCCAGATTGGTCGGTGGGTCAAACACTTCAGCTAAGCATTTATGAGACAATGAGCGGGAATTGGGAGGATCTGTGTCTGGCCTTGTCTTGAGTCAACAACGGGGTCATCTGTGAGTTTTATTGAAGTCATATGGGGTGATGGTTCTTTGGAAGGGTGGTTCTTTGCAATGAGCTGTTTTCCCCAGAACATAAAAAAGGTGGGAGGTTTCTTTTTTTCTTTTTTATCGTACTTTATATGAAGGTTTACAGAGCAAACTAGTTTCTCATTAAACAATTAATACACATATTGTTTTGTGACATTGGTTGCCAACCCCACAACATGTCAACACTCTCCCCTTCTTGACCTTGGGTTCCCCATTAACAGCTTTCTTGCCCCCTCCTACCTTCTTGTCCTTGCCCCTGGCCTGGTGTGCCCCATTAGTCTCGTTTTGTTTTATGGGCCTAATCTTTGGCTGAAGGGTGAACCTCAGGAGAGACTTCAGTACTGAGCTAAAAGGGTGTCTAGGGGTCATATTCTCGGGGTTTCTCCAGTCTCTGTCAGACCAGTTAAATCTGGTCTCTTTTTGTGAGTTAGAATTTTGTTCTATGTTTTTCTCCAGCTCTGTCTGGGACTCTCTGTTGTGGTCCCTGTCAGAGCAGTCAGTGGTGGTAGCTGGGCACCATCTCGTTGTGCTGGACTCAGTCTGGTGGAGGCCATAGTAGTTGTGGTCCATTAATCCTTTGGACTAATCTTTCCCTTGTGTCTTTGTTTTCTTTCATTCTCCCTTGCTCCCGAAGGGATGAGACCAGTGGAGTATCTTAGATGGCTGCTCACAAGCTTTTAAGACCCCAGATGCTACTCACCAAAGTAGGATGTAGAACATTTTCTTTATAAACTATGTTATGGCAGTTGAGCTAGATGTTGAAAAGGTGAGGGTTTCTTAACTGTTGCTGCTCTCCAGGAGCCTATGGCTCTGGTAAAGTTCAACACTGTCACTACCTGTACTTTTTTCTCATAGTACTTAGCTCAATTTGCAATTAAATATTTCTCTCATTACTGATTGTTATCTACCTCCCCCACTAAACTATAAGTGTCTTAGGGTGGAATAATGTTTTGGCTGTCTATCCTATGCTCAACCTTTAGTGCTGAATCCAGCTGGTAACATATTCTCATCAACTACTTACTGGATGCAAGAATACGCACTTACCAGCGGCCTCAACCATATCAAACGAAAACCAAACCTGTTGCCAATGAGTGGATTCCGACTCATAGCGACCCTATAGGACAGAGTTCCCAAGGAGTGGTGGGTGGCTTTGAACTGCCAACCTTTTGGTTAGCAGCCATGTTCTTAACCACTGCACCACCAAGGCTCCACCTCAACCACACGCAGGTCAAAAGGCACCACGGCTTTACTGATTACTCAGATTGTTTGAGCCATGAACCAAGCTCAATTTGTGGCTGGACTTTCAAATACATGTGCTAACATAGGCCCTCTTTCTGCTGAAGACAGCTTGTGCTGGGTTTTGCTACTTACAGTCAAGTGTGGGTGCTAACTGACCCAGAAGTTAGTCCTCCGGATGAATCCTGGGTGGAGTTCAGGGTGAGTAGCATCACTTCTATCACAGGCTGGAGAAAGCAAGATCCTTGTCTGGCAGTAGTGAAATTGCTAAACGGTTGTTTGCTGTAAGTTGGGACCCACAGATCATTGATTTGCTGCAATGAACACGCATGGATATTTCACTTGGTGCACTTGTGCATTTCTATAAGGTAATACCTACAATTGTATTTGCTCAATCATAGGGTATGCACATTTTATAATTGCCTGCTATTGAACTGCCCCAAATACCCTCAATTATTTTGTCTTAACTGTGCTGAATGACGCCTATTCCCAGCTCCTCTACATCGAGCCTAAATATTGCCACTTTTTAAATATTTCCAAATTCTTGGACCTTCGAAAAGCCCGAGTATGCAATTAATTGATTCCGTTGTAATCTCATAGTCCCTTTTATGGACTTCTTTATAGTACTCATCAGCCACACTGTAATTTTTTGTTTCCGTGTTTCTGCCCACCGTGCACCATTCACCTCTAAGCTGTGGTGCTATGAGAGAGAATGAGTGAGATGATAATGTCAGTATATCAACATCTAGAAGAAAATGAACGTATCAGTGAGATACAAGAAAGATTTTTCAATTCGTCAGAGATCCACAAAACCTATGCCAATATATTTTCAAACAAAATGGGAATTTATCTTGAAAAAGGTAAATCACCAAAATTGACTCAAGAAAAACTAGATGATATGAATAGAACAATAACCATTAAATAAATCAAAGTAAGAGCCAATAATTTCCCTCTTCCAACAAAAAATGCCAGGTCTTGATGCTTTTTATAGGTGAATTTTAATAAATTTTCAAGTTTAAGCTAATGCCCAATAAACTCTTAGAGAATTAAAGAAAAAAAGAGAACATTTCTTAACTCATTTTATGAGATAGAAGCTCTGGTGGCATAGTGGTTAAGAGCTTGGCTGCTAACCAAAAGGTCGGCAGTTTGAATCCACCAGCCGCTCATTGTAAACCCTATGGGCCACTTCTACTCTGTCCTATAGGGTCACTATGAGTCGGAATCGACTTGACGGCAATGGGTTTGGTTTGGTTTGATTTATAGCTTGATACCAAAACTAGAAAACAAAATTAGAGACCAATTTTATATACAAATATATACCCAAATTGCATAAAATATTAACAAACCAGATGCAGAACTAAAAATAATAAACAACTACGTGATCATGACCAAAGTAGGATTTGTATCAGGAATACAAGCATGTTTCAGCATTAGAAGGTACTTCTTCACATTAACAGACTAAGGGAGAAAAAATACTATCTCAATAGATTTAGTAAAAAGTATTTGAAAAAATTCAATTCTATTCATGAAAAAAAAAAATCTTCGAACCTTCTAAGAAAGTAGAAAAGAAAACGCATGCTCCCCTATGAGCCTTTTGAACATTAAATGAGTCAATAGAGGAATGTTCTTAGACCAGTGCTGGGCCCACATTAAGTGTGAAACAAGCATTCACACATGGCCATAGCCCTTTTCTCTCAGTGATTTCCATGTTTTGTCTGTTTTCCTTTATGTTATGGTTGATTTCCTCAATTACATCTTCCAGACCATCTGGTTGGGCTTTAGACCTGTCTAGTCATTCAGTCAATACGCTCCATTTTGTTTCTGTTCACATTTTGAATTGCTGGAAACTCTTCTGGTTCTCTGTGCCATTTTCACAGCAGTCCATTCAGCAATCTTCCCGAATCCCTAAACAGAGTCTTAAGATTGTTTAAAAGTTTCCCTCGGACTTTCAAACGGTCTGTTTCCTCCAGTCTTTTCTTCTACTTGTTCTTCATTCATTTATTCCACTTATCTTCTACATATGAAATCACCAGAAGGTTTGTTTGCTGGCTACCTATTTTTCTTCTTCATTGGCTCATTTTCCTATTTTGTTATCAATTATCCTACAATGTGTTATGATCCTTGGTTTTAAAGTTCATGTTTATTAAAGAGTTGATTGATTATCAGGGGTTTCTGGTAAAGTTATGCTCTGTACTGCATAGGTCTATATAGGAGCTTTTATTTATATTTTCTTGAAAGGGAGGACTGGCATACAAAAAATTTCATGTTGAATGTATTCTAAAGAATTATTTATAATATCTGATTAGTGCTTCCTTGCCCCAACTTCTCTGTGATGGCCCCTCGGATCTTAAGATGTATGTTTGCTGTGTCATTTTTTAGATACTCCTTATCAGATAAAGGACATTCTCTTTTATTCCTGGTTTACTGAGATTTTGACATGGATTGAGGTTGAATTTTAGCCACAGCTTTTTTTCTGAAAGCATCTTTTGAAAAATTCATATGATTTGTTTTCTCCTTTCAGTTGTTCATGTTGTGAATTACCTTGGATTTCTACTGTGAAAAGAATCCCACTTCTCACTGCACAGCATCTTGTTCACTCCCGTTTGTACGGCATTTAATATTTCTTTTAGCATAATAATATTACTAAGATTCACCTGTTATTCCCTTTCTGTATTTTTTTCTGGATTGGGAGTCAAAGTAATATTAACCTCAGAATACGCGCTGGGGAAGTGTTCTGCATCCTAAGTATTTTTTATCATTAGTTATAAGTATCTGCAAGTCTCCACTATTTCTTCTTTGAACAAGGAGTTTTTTAAAAGGTTATTTCCATACAGATGGTGGTTTTCTGGTTATCCTTTGTTCAGTTTTCTAACTTAATAGCAGAGTGGTCATAGAACATGGTCTGTGTGATATAATTTTTTTTTTACAATACTTGCTTAAAATTGCTGTTTGGCCTAGTATGCAGCAAATATCTATAAATGTGCCTGTGTGCTTGGAAAAATATGTATTCTATGTATGTGTTTATATATGCTTACTGTAATCTGATGTTCCTCACCCACTGCAACCCTTTGAGTCAATTGAGGCCTTTGAGAAAGAGAAACAGGACTTTATTGCAACTGGTCAAGCAAGGAGCTGGGAGACTAAGTCTCAAATCAAGTTCCCTGAGGATGGGGATTTTAGGGCAGTTATAGAGTTTGGGATAAGGAACTTATGCATAATTCATGAAGTTTCTGGGAATATGCAGGCAATTTCAGGAACTAATTGACATGTATGGGGGTGCAGTGGGGTACAATATGATGGCTGGGGAGCATGACACGTGAAGATTACCTAAGGCCGGTTTTGCAGCTTATTGCTCATGTCTGAATGTGGGGGGGGGGGGGAGTTGATGAGTAGGAAGCGGCCTTGAGCAGAGAAGCAGTAAGATGAACTTGTGTTGTTACCCAGACAACACAGAAATGTCTTATCAGGAATTCAGAGAGCCTGGCTGGGATGGGAGAAGGAGTGGGGAATAGTTTCACGCCTCTGGTTACATTTCAGAAGGGGGAACAGTTTAACCCTATCAGTTACATTACTGATTTGTTTGCCTGCTTGATGTATCAATTCCTGAGAGAAATGTGTTAAAATTTCCTACGTCCGTTAGTGTAAGCCCTTATTTTTCCCGTGACCCATCAGTATAGAGCTCCTTGAAGGGACTTTATGATAGAATTCAGTAAAAGCATCCAGAGGAATTACAATATTGCACACAGATGGCTTCCCTACTTACATCCAGAAACACACACAAATGGGATCTTATCGCTTGAGTTCTAATGACTGGTCTCCTTGACTCATAAATAGCTAGCTCTTTTGCCTCACCTGACATTCTTACTAGGGTTATGTTTCTTCCTGAAGGATCAGGCCAAGGTTTCTACTCAATATGAGGGCAGTAATATTCCCACTAGTGTTTGCAGAGGAGACCTTGAAAGATGTCCTTGGCCCCCTATGGAATCTAAGGAGACAGTGGATGGAATTTTGAGGAAGGACTGAGGACAGACCAGACAGTGGTGTTGGTGTCTCCAAGGCCCATCTAAGTAGATCAAACCCCCTATCTGTCTACATTTAACTTTTGAAGTCTCAGGTGATTGCGCTCAGGGTACCTGAACCCCTCGAGATGCTCTGCTGAGGGTTAGGAGGTCTAAAGTCCCAGCGACTATAGCTACTGAGGGCAGGAGTGGGAAGGGAAAGGTTTGTCTGGACCAAGAGGAGTGAATGAGGTAAAGATTTTGAAGGAGACAGAGAAAAGGATTCCAGGGAGCTGAAGGGAAGGTCTAGATGGTCAAAAGGAGAAAGGATTGGAAGACAGTGGTCTTAGAGGAGCCAAGTTGGAGAGTTTCCAAATCACCTGATGTGGTCATGGATGTTCCATGTTGTCTAAAGAGAAAGTCTGTCATTTCTGAAGATGCTGACCTGAATGAATACCGAAAAGGAAAAACACGTGGTTAACGGATCCATGCCCAGATGTGAGAATCTGGGTATTCTTATCTTCCTCACTCCCCACACCCCAAGCAATACCCAGGTGGGGGAGGTGAAGGAACCCCCTTAGAGGGTATGAGGGCTGCAGGATATCAGGAATGGAACCAGAGCAATTGCTTCCTGAAATAGACTGTCTTTAACAGCAAAGTAGGCATGTGGAGCTGTTGAGAATCTCTTGGGCCCATTTTTTAATAGGATTATTTGTCTTTTTGTTGTAGAGGTGTTGGATTTTCTGGTAGATCATGGAGATTAGACCTTTGTCTGACTTGTACTGTCCAAAATTTTTTTCCCAGTCTGTAGGTTTTCTTTTTACTCATTTGGTGAAGTCTTTCGAAGAGCATAGGTGTTTGATTTCTAGAAGACCCCAGTTATCTAGTTTATCTTCTGGGGTTTGTATGTTGATGGCTATGGTTTGTATCCTGTTAATGATGTGTATTAGGGCCTGTAGCGTTGGTCCTATTTTTTATTCTATGAACGTTATAGTTTTTGACTTTATATTTAGGTCTTTGATCCATTTTAAATTGATTTTTGTATATGTTGTGAGGTATGGGTCCTGTTTCATTTTTTTGCAGCTGAATATCCAGTTTTGTCAGCACCATTTGTTAAAAATACTGTCTTTTCCCCATTTGATGGGCTTTGGCCCCTTGCTGAAGATCAGGTGACCGTAGGTGGATGGATTTACATCTGGGTTCTCAATTCTGTTCCATTGGTCAATGTATCTGTCGTTGTACCAGTACCAGGCTGTTTTGACTACTGTAGCTGTATAGTAGGTTCTGAAGTCGGTAGTGTGAGTCCTCCAACTTTATTCCTCTACTTCAGTAGTGCTTTACTTATTCGGGGCTTCTTCCCTTTCCATATAAAGTTAATGATTAGTTTTTCCATCTCTTTGAAGAATGTTGTTGGTATTTGGATTGGGATTGCATTGTATTTGCAAATTGCTTTAGGTAGAATTGACATTTTCACAATGTTGAGTCTGCCTATCCATGAGCATGGTATGTTTTTCCACTTATGTAGATCCCTTTGGGTTTCTTGCAGTAGTGTTTTGCAGTTTTCTTTATAGGTCTTTTATATCCCTGGTTAGATTTATTCCTAAGTATTTTATTTTTTTAGGGGCTGTCATGGATTGAATTGTGTCCCCCAAAAAATGTGTGTAACAACTTGGCTAGGTCATGATTCCTAGTATTGTATGATTGTGTTATCTGATGTGATGTCTTTATGCGTTGTAAACTCTACCACTATGATGAGATTACTTGTGATCTCCTCATGTGTTGTAAATGCTATCATTGTGTTGAGGTTATACTGATGAGGTTGACAAGATCAGTATCTTAATGCAATCTCTTTTGAGATATAAAAGACAGAAGCAAGCAGAGACACATGGGAACCTCATACCACCAAGAAAGCAGTGCTGGGATCAGAGCATGTCCTTTGGACCTGAGGTTCCTGCGCAGAGAAGCTCCAAGACCAAAGGAAGACTGATGACATGGACTTTCCTCCAGAGCCAACAGAGAAAGTGTTCCCCTGGAGCTGATGCCCTGCATTTGGACTTGTAGCCTACTGGACTGTGAGAGAATAAATTTCTCTTGTTAAAACCATCCACGTGTGGTATTTCTATTGGAGCAGCACTACATGACTGAGACAGGGGCTATTATAAATGGTATTGTTTTCCTGATTTCCTTTTCATCGTTCTCTTTATTGGTGTATAGAAATCCAACTGATTTTTGTATGTTTATCTTGTATAATGCTACTCTGCTGAATCTTTCTATTAGTTCCAGTAGATTTCTTGTGGAGTCTTTAGGGTTTTCTATGTATAGTACCATATCATCCGCAAACAGGGACAGTTTAACTTCTTCATTACCAATTTGGATGCCCTTTATTTCTTTTTCTTGCCTTGTTGCTCTAGCTAGGACTTCCAGCACAACGTTAAATAGGAGTGGTGATAAAGGGCATCCTTGTCTTGTTCCTGTTCTCAAGGGGAATGTTTTCAGCCTCTCCATTAAGAATGATGTTGGTCATTGGTTTTGCATAGATGTCCTTTACTATGTTGAGAAATTTCCCTTCTATACCTGTTTTATTGAGAGTTTGTATCAGGAATGGGTGTTGGACTTTGTCGAATGCCTTTTCTGCATCAATTGAGATGATCATGTGATTCTTTTCTTTCTTTTTATTTATGTGGTGAATTACATTGATTGATTTTCTAATGTTGAATCATCCTTGCATACCTGGTATGAATCCTACTTGGTCATGATGTATTATTTTTTTTGATATGATGCTGAATTCTATTGGCTAGAATTTTGTTGAGAATTTTTGCATCTATATTCATGAGGATATTGGTCTATAATTTTCCTTTTTTGTGGCGTCTTTGCCTGTTTTGGTATCAGTGTTACGCTGGCTTCATAGGATGAATTTAGAAGTGTTGCTTCCTTTTCTATGCTCTGAAATAGCTCGAGTAGTACTGGTACAAGCTCTTCTGTAATTGTTTTGTAGAATTCTCCAGTGAAGCCATCTGGGCCAGGGATTTTTTTGGTTGGGAGTTTTTCTATTACCTTTTCAATCTCTTCTTGTTGTGGGTGTGTTCAGATTTTCAACATCACTTTGTTGTAGTTTGGGTAGGTAGTGTGTTTCTAGAAATTTATCCATTTCCTCTAGGTTTTCAAATTTGTTGGAGTATAGTTTTTCATAATATTCTGTTATAATCCTTTTTATTTCGGTTGGGGCTGTTGTAATGTCCCCCATTTCATTTCTTATTTGGGTTATTTGCATCCTCTCCTGTTTTTCTTTTGTCATTCTGGCCAGTGGTTTGTCGATTTTGTTGATTCTTTCAAAGAACCAACTTTCGGTTTTGTTGATTCTTTCTATTGTTTTTCTGTTCTCTATTTCATTTATTTCTGCTCTGATCTTTATTATTTCCTTTCTTCCAGTGGCTGTGGTCTTTTTTTGCTGTTCTCTTTCTATTTGTTTGAGTTGTGTAGTTAATGTTTTGATTTTGTCCCTTTCTTCTTTTTTGATGTGTGCATCTATTGCTATGAATTGTCCTCTGAGGACTGCCTTTGCTGTGTCCCAAAGGTTTTGGTATGATGTGTTTTCATTCTCATTTGATTCTAGGAATTTTTTGATTCCATCTCTGATTTCTTCTATTACCCAGTGGTTTGTAAGCAGGGTATTTTTCAGTTTCCAGGTAATTGATTTTTTCCTTGCTCTTCCTGTTGTTAGTGTCTACCCTGATGGCATTGTGGTCAGAGAAGATACTTTGAATTATCTCAACGTTTTGGATCTTGTTGAGGATTGCTCTGTGGCCTAAGATATGGTTTATTCTGGAGAACGTTCCATGTGCATTGGAAAAGAATGTGTATTTTGCAGCTGTTGGATGGAGTGTTCTATATATGTCTATGAGGTCAAGTCAGCTGATTGTGCTCTTTAGGTCTTCCGTATCTTTGCTGAGTTTCTTTTTAGTTGTTCTGTCCTTTATGGAGAGTGGTGTGTTGAAGTCTCATACTATGATTGTGGAACTGTCAAATTCTCTTTTCAGTGCCCTTAGAGTTTGTTTTATGTGTTTTGGAGCCCTGTCATTGGGTGCATAGATGTTTATTATGGTTATGTCTTCATGACAGATTGTCCCCTTAATTATTATATAGTGTCCTTTGTCTTTTATGGTGGATTTTGTTTTAAAATCTATTTTATCTGAGATTAGTATTGCCACTCCTGCTCTTTTTTGGTATTTGTTAGCTTGATATATTTTTTTCCAACCTTTGACTTTTAATAAATTCACATCTTTGTTTCTAAGGTGTGTCTCTTGTAGACAGCATATTGATGGATCCTGTTTTCTTATCCATTCTGTCACTCTCCATCTCTTTATGGGTGCATTGAGTCCATTTACATTCAGTGTAATTATTGATAGATGTGAGTTTGTTGCTATCATTTTGTAGTGCTTTTTTTTTTTTCGTGGTGCTGACGTTTTATTTGTTCTTCTTACTCTCCTATGCTGAATTCCTTTTGTTTGTGATTTTCTTCATTTCTTTTATTTTTGTAGGTTTTGTTTTTGAGACTTTATGTTTTTCCTCTTTATTTTTATGAGTATGTTTGTTAACTTTCTTTGTGGTTACCATGAAATTTACCCTTATCTTTCTAAGTTTGAATCAGTCTATTATTACTTGGTATCGCCTTGCCTTCCTCTCCATTAGAAGGTTCTAAACCTACACTGTTTATTCCTGCTTTTATTGTTCTGATGTTGTTGTCATTTACAGATTAACTGCTCTGAAACCCTGTTGTATTTCTTTTGGTTTTCAATAGTCCTTGAGAGTTCATTTCCTAAATTGGTATCTGGCTGGTACGATCCTGTGTCCTAGATTCAGCCTGTGTGCTGATGTTGTTTGTTCTCAGATCAAAGGACTCCTTTTAATAATTCTTGTAAGTTTGGTTTGGTTTTTACATATTCTTTTAATTTCTGTTTATCTGGAAATGTCCTAATTTCACCATCATATTTGAACAAGAATTTTGCAGGATATATTATTCTTGGCTGGCAGTTTTTTCCTTTCAAGGTTTTATATATGTCATCCCACTGCCTTCTTGCCTGCATGGTTTATGCTGAATAATCTGATCTTAGTCTTATTGTTTCTCCTCTGTATGTGACTTCTTGTTTTTCACGAGTTGCTCTCAGGATTCTTTGTTTGTCTTTGGTTTTTGCGAGTGTGAATATGATATGCCTTGGTGATTTTCTTTTGGGGTTTCTTCTATATAGGGTTCGTTGAGCTTCTTGGATGGCCAGATTTTCGTCTTTCATGATATAGGGGAAGTTTTCTGTCAGCAGTTCTTCAATGATCCTCTCTGTGTTTTCTGTTTTCTCCTGGCATCCTGGAACTCTGATCACTCACAAATTGTTGCTTTTGATTGTATCCCAGATAACTCTCAGGGTCTCTTCATTTTTCTTTGTTCTTTTTTCTTAGTTTTCCTCGACAGAGTTGTATCCAAGTGTTTGTCTTCAATTCCACTGACCCTGTCTTCCACCATTTCAAATATGCTCCTCAGCCCTTCTGTGACACTGTCCATATCTGAAATCTTGTTTATCTTTTGAATTTATAATTGTTTTTGTATAATTTCTAGTTGTGAATTTATTTTAGAATTTTGTTCCTGCATTATTTTCCTGAATTCTTCCATTTTTTTGTCTGTATTTTCCATGAATTTGACTGCCTTATCCATGAATTTGTCTATTTTTCCTCATTTTTGTCTGCTTTTTGCTTCAACTCTTGGATAATTCTGATATTTAGAGATTTGAATTCCCTATCAGGTAGTTCTAGTGCCTTTTCTTCTACTGGAAAGTCATCTAGTGTTTTATTTGGGACACCTACTGGAACCATCCTGTCCTGCTTTTGAAACGTTTTGATATTCTCTGCTGTCTTCTGGGCATTCAGTAGTTATTTTTCTCATCTATTGATTGTAGATTTGTTTCATCCTTTTTTTTATTTGGCTGTGTCTGAGCAGGCAGACTTTATGTTCTTTGTTGTTTGCTCGTCTGTGGGCATGATAAGTTTCACGTTCTCCAATGGGCAGGGTCAGCCGCTCAGGTATGGTACATCAGGGCAGGTCTAGCTGAAGATGAGTTGCTGGGATGCGTTGTTTGTGACACTCACTACAGCCACCAGGGCGGGTTGGTAATCAGTGCAGGGCAGGTTCTTGTAGACCATGCCTGTGCTGCTTGGTGGTGTAATGTTAAGCACACGGTGCAGGTAGGCAGGATGGAGGGGGGAGATTGTTATGTGTGGAGCTAAGATGGATATGGGAGAGAGGAGAGAAGAACAGGAGCCAAAAACATACAAACTAACAAAAAAGAGTGCTAGGGGAGCTTGCCGTTGGAGTGGAAAGATGAGACACTATGAAATGGAGTAAAAAAAAAGGGGGGGGGAGAAGAAGGAAAAAAAAGAATGAATAAATAAAACTTCGAAAGAAAAAAGAACAGCTAAGCTCCTAGGGATCCCACCAGTGTGGCTACGAGGTCTGGGGAAGTTGTTCCCAGGTGCTGAAGTGCAGCCTGGCTAGAAGGCGTAGAGGTATTTAGCGCCAGTATTCAGGAAACAGGAAAAGAAGGAAGGTACAGAGAGATGAGAAACTGAATAATGAAGAAAGGGAAAAAGGGAAAAAGAGGGAAAAGAAAACAAAACAAATAAAAAAAAAAAGAACAAGAAAAGCCCCCCAAAAAACAAAAAAAAGCATGAAAAAAGAAATGCCCTCATGGATCCCCCTCTGCAAGTCTGCACAAGCTGAGGGGGTAGGTCCCAAGACGTGTAGCACTGCCCAGCCAGAACAGGCTGCCAACTTGAGAAAAGGAAAATAAAACAAGCAAACAATTCAAAACAAACAAACAAAAGCCCTGGGATCCCACCAGCATGGCAGCCCAGACCGGGAAGCAGTTCCACACTGGAATGGTGCTCCGCAGCCCCTTAGGAAGAAGCAAAGATGGTGCATGGAGACAGATATTTGAGTGAAAGGAGGGCGAGGTGGTGAGAGGTAAGGAAGAAATCAAAAGAAGCAGAAAAAAGCAACACCAGCAGCCAACAAATGTAACTAAGGGAGCCGGCCAGTGTGGGTGGGTGGAATCCAAGCAGCCGGTGCTTCCCGGCCAAGAGACTGTGACCGTGGGAAACAGAGGAGGCCAAGTGGGTGTGAAGAAAGGTGGGGGGTGGGAAAGTGTACATTGCAAATTACTGTTTGTTCTGTCTCCTGCTGGAAGCTCCGTGAAGCTGCTTTCTCATACCCCCTATTTGCTGGTCTCTGATAGGAGCCCAAGGTGGTGGATCCATGCTGCATTAGCTGATGGGGGACCTCTGCATGAATTGCTCCTCGTTCTCCATTCTCTGTCAGTTTTCTCACTCCATTTGGTGCCTGGCTGAGTTCTTTATCTCTTCGTTTGATGTTAGGGTTTCAGGATTGCTGTTTTCTCTGTTTGGCTTAGTTTTTTGGATCTTTGCGGTGGAGGAACTGTGTGGTGCTTCTGCCTAGAGTGCTACTTTGCCAGAAGTCTCCCTTTCATCCTCTTTTGATGCTTCCTGCATCATTTATTATTTTCCCTGTACAATTCTTCAAACATCCAGTAATAATAAGAACACAGAATGTACAAAGTATGAATCTAGGAAAATTGCAAGTCATCAAAAACGGAATGGAAAGCATAAACATCAATATCCATTAGTGAACTGAAATGGACTGGTATTGGCCATTTCAAATGAGACAATCACATGGTCTACTACGTCAGGAATGACAAATTGAAGAAGAATGTCATCACATTCACTGTCAAAAAGAACATTTCAAGATCTATCCTAAAGTACAAAGATCTATCCTGTCAGTGATAGGATAATATCCATATATCTACAAGGAAGACCAGTTAATAAACTATTATTCAAATTTATGCACCAAATACTAAAGCCAAAGATAAAGAAATTGAAGATTTTTATCAACTTCTGCAGTCTGAAATTGACAAAACATGCAATCAAGATGCATTGATAATTACTGCTGATTGGAATGTGAAAGTTGGAAACAAAGAAGGATCAGTAGTTGGGAAGTATGGTCTTGGTGATAGAAATGATGCCAGAGATCTCATAATAGAATTTCGCAAGACCAACGAGTTTTTCATTGCAAATTTTTTTTTTCACCAACATAAACAGCAACTATGCATGTGGACCTCACTAGATGGAACACACAGGAATCAAATTGACTATCTGTGGAAAGAGATGATGAAAAAAGCTCAATATCATCAGTCAGAACAAGGCCAGGGGCCAACTATGGAACAGACCATCAATTGCTCGTATGCAAGTTCAAGTTGAAGCTGAAGAAAATTGAAACAAGTCCACAAGAGCCAAAATAAGACCTTGAGTATATCCCACCTGAATTTAGAGACCATTTCAAGAATAGATTTGACACATTGAACATTAATAACCAAAGAACAGATGAGTTGTGGAAGGACATCATACATGAAGAAAGCAAAAGATCCTTAAAAAGACAGGAAAAAAAGACTAAAATGGATGTCAGAAGAAACTGAAACTTGCACTTGAACGTAGAGCAGTTAAAGCGATTGGTGGCTCCCCAGACTCTCTTGCTTCAGGAAGACCTACTGCTGTGGGGGACCAGGCACTGCATGCTGCTCTCAAGGACAATGAATAGCTGTGGTAAAAGATGCTGTCTTCAGGTCCTGTCTTTTCCTTGATCAGCCCCGAATTCTCTCCAGTTCACAGCAGACGTGCATTTATGCACAAAGCAACACAACTGTGCGCAAATAGCTGTGACCCTTGAAGAGTGACCCCCACACCCTGAAGTTACCCCTAATAACCTCAAAGGTGCTCTTCCCCCTCCCCCCCACCTTCTCTCTAGCTCTGAGTTCTCTTCGCCCTGAGCTTATCAAGGATCTGAAACCCCTCTCTCTTCTCTCCTCGTTCACCTCCCTCTCCCCAGGACTCCTATTCAACTGCTACACAGCTCCTCTGGAACTTTCCTTGACACAAAAATCTCCTAGGGATTTTTCTATCTTGCAAGATGCGTTGAAGGGGGTCTTTGGCAGGGAAGCAGAGATTTTGCTTTTCCAAAGCACTTCCAAAGACTGCCAGAAGAACGATCAAATCTGCTGTGGAAGAAGTACAAACAGAATGTTCCTTAGAAGCAAGGATAGCCAGACTCCATCTCACATACTTTGCACAATTAGTTAACTTGTGCTACTATAACAGAAATAGCACAATTGGATGGCTTTAACAAAGAGAAATTTATTTGCTCACAGTCTAGGAGACTAGAAGTCCGAATTCAGGGTGCCAGCTCCAGGGGAACTCTTTCTTTCTCTTGTCGGCTCTGGGGGAAGATCCTTGTCATCAGTCTTCCCTTGGTCTAGAAGCATCTCAGTGTAGGGACCCTGGGTCCAAAGGACATGCATCACTCCCAGCTCTGCTTTCTTGGTGGTAGGAGGTCTCCCTGTCTCTCTGCTCAATTCTCTCTTTTATAGCTCAAAACAGACTCAAGATACAGTTTAATCTCATAGATCGAGTCCTTCCTCATTAACATGACTGCTTATAATCCTGCTTCACTAACATCATAGAGGTAGGATTTACACCACATATGAAAATCACATCAGATGACAAAATGGTGGACAATCACACAATACTGGGAATCATGGCCTAGCCAAGTTGGCACATTTTGGGAGGACACAATTCAATCCATAACAGACACATTATCAGGAGGGACCAGTCCCTGGAAAAGGACATCATGCTTGGTAAAGTAGAAGGTCATTGAAAAAGAGGAAGACCCTCAATGAGATGGATTGACACAGTGGCAGCAACAATGGGCTCAAGCCTAACAAAGACTGTGAAGATGATGCAGGATCGGGCGGTGTTTCGTACTGTTGTGCATATGGTTGCTATGAGTCAGAACTGACTCCATGGCACCTAACAACAACAAAATGCTTCCAGGTGATTGGGAAGCTGCCAGTGCCCAGACCATGCTTTGACAGCAAGAGTCTTACATTTCACCCTGGTTAGAGGAGGACACTGGAAAACCCAGGCACTCACTCAGGAAACCAGCCGCCCTCCATCCTTACCCCTGTCCTTGAACTTAGTCCTTCCCCCACCCCCTTATAATCAGGTACACCTGCCCCCTCCCCACTCAAATTCCTCTCTTTCTTGAGTCTTGGAAGGGTCTTAGCTCGCCTTCTTCCTCTAGTAATTACAGTGGGTATTTATATCTTGTTTCTCTGTTAATGTAAATGGCAGTCAGAAAGGAAAGAATGAATAAGCATGCCAGTTGTTACCATGACTATAGCCTAAAATGGAGACTAATTACTTCAATGTTTGTATCACCTGTAGTCCTGGGAGCTGCAAATTTTAATATACTTGGCAGCTAACTGAAAGGTTGGAGTCCACTCAGAATTGCCTCGGAAGAAAGGCCTGGTGATCTACTTCCAAAATGTCAACCATTGAAAACACTATGGAGCACAGTTCTACTCTGACTCATATTGGGTTGCCATGAGCCAGTCAATTTGACATCAGCTGGTTTGATTAAAGTATAGGCCTAGACAAGCTAAGACTCAAGAAAATGTTAGATAAACTTCGTTGTGATAGTGACAATGTGCCTTCTCAATTTTGGACATCACAGGCATTGACCCATTTCTCCACTGGATATATACACATATTTATTTTATTGTTTCCTTGTAATTTAGAAAATCATACAATCTGTTGGATAACATCCAAAGGTTTCTTCCATTTTTAACTTCCGTAACACAGGAAGTTGATCCTACAGAAAAATAAGAAGGAAAACATCTGGAAATTCATCTGAAAGTTTAGGATACATTTATTGGAATAGAATTATAAACACAAAGCCAAAAGAAAACAACCAGAGCATTTTAATAATTAGAAGTATTTTTCCTAATTAACCTACTTAATATATGTTCACAATTCATGCAATGTTCCATATTTTTCTGCTATAACTTTGTATCGCATATGTACAAAGCAGAAAAATGTTAAGCTATGAACACAATGTAATTTTCTGTGAATGATTTTGTGGTCAAAGGTTTATTTGTCCTGCTAAGGATACAGTGGAGGACTGGCAGTGCCTGGTTTCTTCACAGGACGGATACTCAGGAAGACTTGGTCATCATTAATTGGATGTGCAGGAGAAAAAAATGGGCGTAGTGGCTCTGCAGCAGAAACGCTGGTGAATGTAAAGATATGGGATCCGTCACTAATGTCATAAAAAGAAACATTTCCAATATCAATATCCAGGAAAATCCCTACTTGGTGTAAGCAGGGCATAGTGCTGGCTGAGTAAACCTCTCCATTTCTCAAACTCATAGTCCAGAATCCAAACTCTGTAGACAGTTTGATCTTTCTTTGTCGATTAACAGATTCTTTGCAAACACCTAGATCCCATTCTTTGCTGTTTCCTACATCCACCTCCCAATAATGGCGGCCAGAGGTGAATTGAGGGGAGCCCAGGACACAAATTGAGTAGCTGAATCTCTCAGGAAGCATTTTCCGATTCTGTCTGACATATCCACATTGGACTCTCCTCAGGTCATCAGAAATGATGAGGTTGTTGTTGGCTGTGTCAACATCTAAGGTCATATCCACTGAGGAGAGAAAAATAAGTAGCTCAACAAATGGAAAGGACATAGGCTCACACTTCACTTCTACTGCAAAAGCTCAAATATTCCATTCACTTTCACTTCTTTAATTCTTCTCTTCTTCCTTAAATCAGAATATTCCTGGGGATACTTCCCTGGACTTTATGACTGAGTTAAATTGTATATATATATATATATTTAAAAATGAATACAATTGCAACAACCCAAAACCAACCCACTGCCATCAAGTCAATTCTGACTCATAGTGACCCTATAGGAGAGAGCAGAGTTCCCTCACAGGGTTTACAAGGAGTGGTTGGTAGATTTGAACTGCTGGCCTTTTGGTTGGCAGCTGTGCTCTTAACCACTGTGCCACCAGGGCTTCCTTTGCATTCCATGCTAGGAGTCCTGAAAGTAGATGCATAATCTGGGGAAGTCAAGATCAAGGAATGAGTTCCTTCCCATGCATTTGAGTAGGGATGTATTTGGATCTTTGTAGCAACTGAGACCTAGAACTTGCACAAGATAATGCTCAGAAGGGTGGGGAAACTTGGGGGAGGAATAGCATTATGGGTGGTCAATAATTCTAGATGGCCGTAATTATCAAGAAGTGGTTCTAATGTATACTCAGGGGTGATAACAACTTTTGCTAATGCCTATATTTAATGGAGAGCCTTTGGAACACTTGCACAGTGGTTAAGAACTCAGCTGCTAACCAAAAGGTCAGCAGTTCTAATCCACCAGCTGCTCCTTGGAAACCCTATGGGGCAGTTCTACTCTGTCCTATATGGTTGTTATGAGTTGGAATTGACTCGATGGCAACGGGTTTGGTTTGGTTTTGGTTTTATGGGTTGGAGGCAGTTTGTGCAGATTCCTTACCTTGGAACTTCAGTATTCTTGGGTTTAGGTGTAGAATAGTTCTCAGGTGGGGTTCTAGTTCCTTGATCTTGGATATCAACCTCCCCAGCTGGAAATTTTGCCTGATGTCATTCTTCTGAGAGACCACAGGGCAGAAGGGGCACGATAAACCCTCTCCATTGGGCTCTGTCGGCAGTGACTTGAGGCAGTGGAGGCAGCAGGCATATCCACATTTCAGGAACATGGGGTTTTCAAGATAGCCCAGGCAGCTAAAACATCTACTTGCTTCTTTAAATTGTTCGGTCATGGTTGCTCTCTGAAGAAAAATATGCAAGAACATAGAGTTTCCATTAGTTGAATGACAATATTCCTTGGGGTTCTTTTGTCTTTACATGCATACATATATCATGTACCTATTAAGTGCAATCACCACATTAGGTTATGAAGATACCACATAATACACATATAAAGATTCATGGCCCTGATTTACTGTATGTGAAATGCTTGTTGGAATGAAGGACAGGATTCATCATTTGTCTTTAAGTTGAGGTGTTGAAGAAGTCTAGACCCAGGGTTGCCAGTATGGTAGCCACCAGCCATATGGGGCTATTAGCACCTGAAATGGAACTTACCTGAACTAAGATGTGCTGTAAGTGTAAAATGCACACACTGGACTTTGCAGACAAAATGAGAAATTCAGAATGTAAACTATCCCGTTAACAACTTTTAAAAATTGATTACATGTTGAACCAGTACTACTCAAACTATTTCAGAACATAGAGGAGATACTTCCAAATGTATTCTATGAAGCCAGCATAACCCTGATGCCAAAACCAGGTGAAGACACCACGAAAAAGAAAATTACAGACCAATATCTCTCATGAACGTAGGTGCAAAAATTCTCAACAAAATTCTAGCCAATAGAATTCATCATATTAAAAAAAACAATACACCTCAGCCAAGTGGGATTCATACCAGGAATGCAAGGATGGTTCAACATTAGAAAATCAACATAATCTACCACATTAATAAAACAGAAGAATCACATAATCATCTCAATTGATGCAGAAAAGGCATTCAATAAAGTCCAACACTCATTCTTGATAAAAACTCTGAATAAAATAGGAATAGAAGGGTATCTATACAAAACAAACATCCAATGTCATTCTTAATGGAGAGAGGCTGGAAACATCCCCCCTGAGAACAGGAACAAGACTAGGATGCCTTTTATCACTGTGGGGATATATGCCATTTCAACATGGCTGCACTATTGACAACTGCAGCCTCCACAGGCCTCTATGCTGCACAGCATGTTAAGACTTGTCCCCAACATGTTGGGATTTGTCCCCAACATGTTGAGACTTGTCCTCAACATGTTGAGACTTGTCACAATTTGTTTTCCCAAACCTATTGTCCCTTTACTGATTGGCTTGTTTACCTGAATTCCCTCTCCCTTGCCCACACCCAAAGCCCGTTGTTCTGTTAATTGCTTTATTGCTTGCTGTATTGACTATAAAATAAACTGGGACTGAAGCGGGGTTTGACTTCTCAGAGTGACCCTCCTGGCCCCACTTCTCTGTAAGAGTTGTGGCATTGGTTCTTGTCTTCGCCGTCCCGACAATTAGTCATCGCTGCGACAGATGGTGCCTCGTGTGAGGGAACTGTAGACCCCTTGCATTCAATCCCTTCTGGTGGTGAGTATCGGACGTCCATTTCAGGCTGTTTAAAGGCACAGCCCGAGAGCGGCAGGGTTTTTCTGTGGGCGGAATTTTCCCGAACGCTTTCAGATCAGGCTGCTATAGCCCCAGAGTGGCAGATCTTTCCTGACTGCTCCCAAGGGATTTCAGGCTTCAGGCCAGGAGCTTTCCTATCATTCTTTCCTTCATTTTCCTATTCCTCCTTGCTATGGGGAATTCTCTTTCTCCTGAGCAGCGTCAACACAAAACCCAGTTGTTGGGATTGTTAAAGGCCTCTAAGCTTAAGGTGCCAGAAAAAGCTCTTACCCAACTTCTGCTTTTAATTGAACGTGCCCATCATACTCTCAAACAGCTCTTAAATAAACAAAAGGGGGGAGATGACGGGTCTAGAGTATGTGACCAGAATGAAAGACTTGCCAAAGCTCTCTTTACTTTTAACTTTTTATTGGTTGCCAAAGATGGTTGTACCGCTGCAGAATGACATTTTATCCTCCCGACACCTGACCTCTCCCACAGGTCCTCTATAAAGATCCTCAAAATCCCTCTGTCTGGCAAGGACCTGTAGAATTGGATATATGGCTGTTTTGTCTCCTACAGGTCCGATTTGGATTCCTGCTTGACTAGTAAAACCATATCATGTTCTGGCGACAGCCACCCCCTTACCACTGGGACCTGCTATATCCACTGACACTACCGGGGCCGCCAGCCACTCCAACTCCAGAGCCACAGCCAACACCAACGCCCCCTCCTCCAGAGAAGAAAACTAAACAGCAAGGCTCTGCTGTGCTGATAACATAGAGAGGTTTGAAAGCCCTCTCCTCTAAAGCTGATAATATTCTCTCAGTTACCGGTGCCCCACTTACACCTGAAAACCTGTTTCTAGCCATGGTCTTTCGTGACTTTTAACTCTCAACAGGTTTGTATTCTTCTTCTCTTTTTTCAAGTTTTTACAACCTCTGCCTCTACCACCTATACGTATTGGGCTCATGTTCTTAGCCCCGTCTTCCACCCGGTTACTTGGGGAGAACCAGAGCCCCCTCTTTCCTCTAATGATACTGTTGTTACTGGGGGACAATATTTGGCCTATTCCAAACCACTTACTAACTCCCCTGAAGAGGGATGGTTTGTATGTCTACAAATTGGACACTCTATGCTGACGCCCTTCCTTTGTGTTTCACTACCCAGCCATGCACTGCTTCTGCGTGCGTGCCTATATTAGAACAATGGTATGTGAATTACATTTACTACAATGGCACATGTTGATCAAGAGATCCTCAAGCATCTGGGTGCTTTAGAAGCCTCAGTCCTTTGGCTTGGAGAACGACAAGAAGCCCTCTGGGAACATTCTCAATTAACCTGTGATGCTGAATACACTCGCTTCTGTGTTACAGCCTTTCCGTATAATGAGTCCTGGAAGGATGTTAAAAATAATCTTCTGGCTAGCTTTGCTTCTCCATTGAAAAGTGATATTCAAAAATTACAATTTCAATTACAAGAACAGCTCTTGAGATTACAATCAGAGTCTAATAAGGCTACACTTAATACACTTAATGATTTTGCCTACTGGCTCAATCCCACACATTGGTTCTCTGGACTCAATCTCCGTGTCTGGATCCTTTTTGCTATAGGATGTTTAATAGTCTTGTGCCTCCTTATAGTCATCTGATGTCTCTACTCCCTGAAGATCTCCCACCACCAATAGAAGTTGGCCTTCTATGCCTGGACCATTCACTACCAGTTACCTAAATAAGAGACGGGAAAAATAAAGATCTCCTCTTAAGAAGGCCCTTCCTATGCTATTATTTTGATAATCAGTAATTACCTGTATTTTGTTAATCAGTAAGTTCCCAATGAAAATTTGTTGTGTGTAAACTCCTCTATATTTTCTGCTTCTCCTAGTTAGATGCTTCTGTATAGATTTCTAAGTTAGATGATTCCTTTCCAATTGATAGTGAAATTGTGTAAATCAATGTTTGTTTGATTGTTAACGAATCTTTGAGCCTTTATAAATCTTTAAGCCTTTAAGAATAATAATTTCAGTGGATGTTAAAAGTTAGTGTTTACCTGACAAAATGAGAGTCAGAGGAAACCCATGGGTCCAACAATCAAGATATTACTAGTGCAGAGGATTATATTATCCTCATAAGATCATCCTTTATTGTCTTACACACCTGAAAGACACATTGAGTCCGCTCACTCCGGCTATGCAATTGATAAGAGCATAGCTCTTACTTAGTAACCTGGTGAAGAACCAGATGGTATCCGGCGGAAAACCAGCACCGTGAGTTTAAAGAGCTTACCATAGCCGCCATCTAGGTGACTAAGTCCAGGTGTTACTCATAGCTATGCTACTTCTCCTCCTTAAACATATGAAGTGTGCCCCAGATGTAGCTGGGCTCACAAAGACTCACTAAGATGCCATGCCCTGAGGTGTGGAGACAGTAGCTGAGATAATCTTGGATTTTTTCTCGTAGAGAAAATTTTACTTTCTCCTAATGGACACTTGTTGGACCAGTGAAAATCCTCTTGATTCTTATTCCATTAACTAAACAAAAGGGGGGAAATGTGGGGATATATGCCATTTAAACATGGCTTCACTATTGACAACTGCAGCCCCCATAGGCCTCTGTGCTGCACAGCATGTTGAGACTTGTCCCCAACATGTTGAGACTTGTCATGACTTGTTTTCCCAAACCTATTGTCCCTTTACCGATTGGCTTGTTTACCTGAATTCCTTCTCCCTTGCCCACACCCAAAGCCCATTGTTATGTTAATTGCTTTATTGTTTGCTGTACTGACTATAAAATAAACTCCTGGGACTGAAGCTGGGTTCGACTCCTCAGAGTGACCCTCCTGGCCCCACTTCTCTGTAAGAGTTGTGGCATTGGTTCTCGTCTTCTCCATCCCGACAATTAGTCGCCGCTGCGACATATCACCACTCTATTTAACACTGTGCTGGAAGTCCTAGCTAGAGCAATATGTCCAAGAAAAATAAATAAAGGGCATCCAAATTGGTAAGGAGGAAGTAAAACTGTTGCTATTTGTAGATATGATACTATACATAAGAGAACCCAAAAGACTCCACAAAAAACTACTGAATGAACATAAAGATTCATCAGAGTAGCAGGATACAAGATAAACATAGAAAAATCAGTTGGATTCCTATTTGGATTCCTATATACCAATAAAGAGAACTACAAAGAGGAAATCAGGAAAGCAATACCATTTACAATAGCCTCTAAAAAAATAAAATACTTACAAATAAATCTAACCAAGAACACAAAAGACCTATACAAAGAAAACTACAAAACACTAGTGCAAGAAACCAAAAGAGATGTACATAAATGGAAAAACATATCATGCTCATAGATAGGTAGGCTCAACAGTGTGAAAATGTTAATTCTACCCAAAGCAATCTACAAATACAATATGATCCCAATCCAAATACCAACGGCATTCTTTAATGAGATGGAAAAACTAATCATTAACTTTATATGGAAAGGAAACAGGCCCAGGAACCTACTCTACAGCTACAGTAGTCAAAACAGACTGGTACTTGTACAGTGACAGATACATTGACCGATGGAACAGAATCGAGAACCTAGATGTAAATCCATCCACCTCTGATCACCTGATCTTCAACAAAGGCCCAAAGTCCATTAAATGGGGGAAAATACAGTCTTTTTAACAAATGGTGCTGGCAAAACTGGGTGTCTATCTGTGAAAAAGTGCAACAGAACCCATACCCCACACTATACAAAAAAATTAATTCAAAATGAATTAAAGACCTAAATATAAAACAAAAAACTATAAAGATCATAGAAGAAAAAATAGGGTCAATGCTAGAGGCTCTAATACACAGCATAAGTAGGATAAAAACCATAACTAACAATACACAAACACCAGAAGATAAGCTAGATAACTGGGATCTTCTAAAAATTAACACTTATGCTCACCAAAAGACTCCACCAAAAGAGTGAAAACAGAACCTACAGACTGGGAAAAATCTTTTGACTATGACAATATCTGACAAAGGTCTAATTTCTAAAATCTACAGGAAAATACAACACCTCTGCAACCCAGTTAAAAATGGGCAAAGAATATGAACAGACACTTCACCAAAGAAGACATTCAGGCAGCTACCAGACACATGAGGAAATGTTCGTGATCACTAGCCATTAGAAAAATGCAAATCAAAACTACAATGAGATACCATCTCACCCCAACATTACTGGTACGAATCAAAAAACAGAAAACAGGGACTTCTGAGCAACATGGTGCTATAAACAGAAGCACCACATCATCCCTCCACAGCAAAGATCCAAAAAACTAAGTCAAAAAGAGACAAATGTCAATCCTGAAACCCTAAGCATCAAATGAAGAAATGAAGAACTCAGCCAAGCACTGAATGGAATAAGAAAGTGACAGAGAACAGAGAGCAAGGAGAGATACATGCAGAGGTCCCCTATCAGCTAACATAGCATGGGTCTGCCATCTTGGACTCCTACTGGAGATCTGTGAACAGGAGGTACGGGAAAGCAGCTTCACGGAGTTTCCAGCAGGAGACAGAACAACCAGTAACCAGTGATATATGCTTTCCCACCCCCCACCCTTTTTCAGCCCCACTCAGCCTCCTTTGCTTCCTGTGGCCACAGTCTCTTGGACAGGGAGCACCAGCTTCACCCCAGTGCCATTTGGATTCCATCCGCCTGCACTGACCAGCTCCCTAAGTGCCATTTGTTGGCTGCTGGTACTGCTTTTTTCTGCTTCTTTTGATTTCTTCCATACCTCTCACCACCTCCCCCTTTTTTCTCAAATACCTGGCTCCGTGTGCTATCTTTCCTTCTTCAGGAAAGGCTGTGAAACGCCGCCTTGACTGTGGAACTTCTTCCCAGCCTGCACCGCCAGGCTGGTGGGATCCCCAGGGCTTTTTGTTTTCTTTTTCTTTTCTCAGCTTGGGACACCCTTCTAGCCAGGCACTACTGCGTGGTTTGGGAGCTACTCCCTCAGTCTGCGCATACTAGCTGTGGGATCCCTGGGGGCATTTTGGGGTTTTTCTGGCCTGCCTGTGTGTTCAGGGGTTTTCCGGCCTGCCAGCATGTTCATGGGTTTTCCAGCCTGCCTGAGTATTCAGGGGTTTTCCATCCTGCCTAGTATTCGGGGGTTTTCCAGCCTGCCTGTTAGGGTGTTTTCTGGCCTGCCTGAGTGTTCACAGGTTTTCCAACCTGCCTGAGTATTCGGGGGTTTTCCAGCCTGCCTAGTATTCGGGGGTTTTCTGACCTGCCTGTGTGTTTGGGGGTTTTCCAGCCTGAGTGTTTGGGGGTTTTCCATCCTGCCTGAGTGTCCGGGGGTTCTGTCCTGCCTGCGTGTTCGGGGGTTCTCCGGCCTGCCTGTGTGTTTGGGGGTTCTCCGGCATGCCTGAGTGTATGGGGGTTCTCCGGCCTGCCTGCTTGTTCAGGGGTTCTCCGGCCTGCCTGCGTGTTCAGGGGTTCTTGGGCCTGCCTGTGTGTTCGGGGGTTCTCTGGCCTGCGTGTTCGGGGGGGTCTCTGGCCTGCCTGCGTGTTCGGGGGTTCTCTGGTCTGCCTGCGTATTTGGGGGTTCTCCGGCCTGCCTGCGTATTTGGGGGTTCTCCGGCCTGCCTGCGTGTTTGGGGGTTTTCCGTCCTGTGTGTTTGGGGGTTTTCCATCCTGAGTGTTCGGGGGTTTTTCGGCATGCCTGCATGTTTGGGGGTTATCCGGCCTACCTGTGTGTTCTGGGGTTTTCCGGCCTGCATGTATTTGGTTTTCCTGTGTTTGTTTTCTTTTCTTTTCTTTCTTTTTCCCTTTTTGTCTTCTTCATTTCTCAATTTCTCGCCTCTCTATACTTAGCTTCTCTTCCTGTCTCCTAAATATCTGATGCTACATAACACCTCTACCCCTTCTAGCCAGGCTGTACTTCATGACCCAGGAGCAACCTCTCCCCCGGCACCAGTCCTCACAGCCTCACTGCCGGGATCCCAGGGAGCTTTGTTTTGCTTTGCTTTTTTTCCTGATTTTTATTAATTTTTTTTCTTGTTTTTCTCCATTTATCAGTCTGTCATCTCTCCACTCCAACAAAAAGCTCCCTAGCACTGTTTTTTGTTCATTTGTTTGTATGTTTTTGGCTCCTGTTCCTATCCTCTTTCCCATACCCATTGTAGCTCCACACATCACAATATCCCCCCTCCTTCCTGCCTACCTGCACCGTGCACTGGACATCATACCCCCAAGCAGCACAGGCATGGCTTACTGGAACCTGCCCTGCACAGATTCCCAGCCCACCCTGTCAGACCTAGTACATGCCACAAACAACCCATCCCAGCAACTCTCCTTCAGCTGTACCTGCCCTGCTGTACCATACCTGAGCAGCTGACCCTGTCCATTGGAGAAGGAGATGAAAAGTATTGTGCCTGCAGATGAGGAAACAACAAAGAACGCACAGCCTGTCTGCTCAGACATAACCAAATAAAACAAAAAAGCAGGATGAAACAAACAAATCTATAATCAATCAATGAGGAAAATAACTACTGAATGTCCTGAAGACAACAGACAATATCAAAGCATACATAAAAACAGGACAGGATGGTTCCAGTAGGTGTCCAAAATTAAACACCACATGACCTTCCAGTAGAAGAAAAGGCACTAGAACTACCTGAAAGGGAATTAAAATCTCTAATATTCGGAGCTATCCAAGAGTTGAAGCAAAAAGCAGACAAAAATGATGAAAAAAATAGACAAATTCATGGAAAATACGGACAAAAAATGGAAGAATTCAGGAAAATAAGACAGGAACAAAATGCTAAAATAAATTCACAACTAGAAATCATACAAAAACAACAATTAGAAATCCAGAAGATAAACAACAAGACTTCAGAAATGAACAGTGTCATAGAAGGGCTGAAGAGCAGGTTTGAAATGATGGAAGACAGGATCAGTGCAATCGAAGACAAAAACTTGGATACAACTCTGTTTCAGGAAAAACCAGAAAAAAGAACAAAGAAAAATGAAGAAACCCTGAGAGTTATGTGGGATACAATCAAAAGCAAAAATCTGCAAGTGATCAGAGTTCCAGAACAGGGGGAGAAAACAGAAAACACAGACAGGATCATTGAAGAACTGTTGACAGAAAACTTTCCCAATATCATGAAAGATGAAAAGCTGACCATCCAAGAAGCTCAACAAACCCCATATGGGATAGACACACCCCCCGACACACACACACAAAAAAAACCCACGGCATATCATAATCACACTCGCTAAAACAAAACACAAAGACTCCTGAGAGCAGCTCGAGAAAAAAAAAAGTCACATACAGAGAAGAAAGAATAAGACTAAGCTTGGATTATTCAGCAGAAACCATGGAGGGAAGAGGCAATGAGATGACATACATAAAACCTTGAAAGAAAAAAATTGTCAGCCAAGAATAATATATCCTGCAAAACTCTCATTCAAATATGATGGTGAAATTAGGACATTTCCAGATAAACAGAAATTAAGGGACTATGTAAAAATCAAACTTACAAGAATTATTAAAGAGAGTCCTTCCATCTGAGAACAACACATCAGACCACAGGCTGAATCTAGGAAGTAGGATCATACCAGCCGGATACCAACCTAGGAAATTAACTCTCAAAGACTATCCAAAACCGAAAGAATTACAACAGGGAACCAGAGAGGTTAATCTGTAAATGACAACAACACCAGAACAATCAAAGAGGGAATAAACGGTGTAGGTATAGAATCTTCTAATGGAGAGAAAGGCAAGGTGATACCAAGTAATAATAGACTGGTTAAAACCTAGGAAGATAAGGATAAATTTCAAGGTAACCACAAATAAAGTTAACAAACCTATTCATCAAAATAAAGATGAAAAACAAAGTCTCAGTAAAAGCAGTACTACAAAAACAAATCCACAAACAAAAGGAATTCAGCACAGGAGAGTAAGAGGAACAAAGAAAATGTCAGCACCACAAAAAAAAGCAATACAAAATGACAGCAATAAACTCACACCTATTGATAATTACCTGAATGTAAATGTTCTAAATGCACCCATAAAGAGACTGTGACAAAATGGATTTAGAAAACAGGATCCATCAATATGCTGTCTACAAGAGACACACCTTAGAAACAAAGATGTAAATTTACTAAAAAATCAAAGGATGGGAAAAAAAACATATCAAGCAAACAGCTACCAAAAAAGAGCAAGAGTGGCAACACTAGTCTCAGGTAAAATAGACTTTAAAACAAAATCCACCATAAATAATGATTAAGGGGATGATACATCATGACAACACAACTATAATAAACATCTACGCACCAAATGACAGGGCTCCAAAATACAAAAAACAAACTCTAACAGCACTGAAAAGAGAAATAGACAGTTCCTCAATAACAGTAGAGACTTCAACACACCACTCTCAGTAAAGGACAGAACACCTAGAAAGAAACTCAGCAAAAATAAAGACCTAAAGGGCACAATCAGCCAACTTGATCTCATAGACCTACATAGTACACTCCACCCAAGAGTTGAAAAGTACACATTCTTTTCCAACACACATGGAATGCTCCCCAGAACAGACCACATCTTAGGCCACAGACTAATCCTCAACAAGATAAAAAACGTTGAGATAATACAAAGTATCTTCTCTGACTACAAGGCCATCAAGTTAGAAATTAACAACAGGAAGAGCAAGGAAAAAAATCAATTACATGGAAACTGAATAACATCCTGTTTACAAACCACTGGGTAATAGAAGAAATCAGATATGGGATCAAAGAGAATGAAAACACATCATACCAAAACCTTTGGGATGCAGCAAAGGCAGCCCTCAGAGGACAATATATAGCAATAGATGCACACATCAAAAAAGAAGAAAGGGACAAAATCAAAACATTAACTACATAACTCAAACGAATAGAAAGAGAACAGGAAAAAAGCCCACAGCCACCATAAGGAAGGAAATAATAAAGATCAGAGCAGAAAGAAATGTAATAGAGAATAGAGAAACACTAGGAAGAATCAACAAAACCAAAAGTTGGTTCTTTGAAAGGATCAACAAAATTGACAAACCACGGCCAGAATGACAAAAGAAAAACAGGAGAGGATGCAAATAACCCAAATAAGAAATGAAATGGGGGACATTACAACAGACTCAACTGAAATAAAAAGGATCATAACAGAGTATTATGAAAAACTATACTCCAACAAATTTGAAAACCTAGAGGAAATGGATAAATTTCTAGAAACACATTACCTACACAAACTAACACAGAGTGATGTTGAAAATCTGAACAGACCCATAACAAGAGACTGAAAAGGTAACAAAAAAAAAAAAAAAAACTCCCCAATAAAAAAAGACCCTGTCCCAGATGGCTTCACTGGAGAATTCTACCAAATATTCAGAGAAGAGCTTATACCAGTACTACTCAAACTATTTCAGAACATAGAAAAGGAAGCAACACTTCCGAATTCATTCTATGAAGCCAGCATAACCCTCCGAACAAAACCAGGCAAAGATGCCACAAAAAAAAAAAAGAAGAAGAAAATTACAGACTAATTATCTCTCATGAATATAGGTGCAAAAATTCTCAACAAAATTCTAGCCAATAGAATTCAACATCATATCAAAAAAATACTACACCACGACCATGTAGGATTCATACCAGGTATGCAAGGTTGGTTTAACATTAGAAAATCAATCAACGTAATCCATCACATAAATAAAAGGAAAGAAAACAATCACATGATCATCTCAATTGATGCCAAAAAGACATTTGACGAAGTCCAACACCCATTCCTGATAAAAACTCTCAATAAAATAGGTATAGAAGGGAAATTTCTCAACATAGTAAAGGGCATCTATGCAAAACCAACAGACTACATCATTCTTAATGCAGAGAGAATGAAAATATTCCCCTTGAGAACAGGAAGAAGATAATGATGCCCTTTATTACCACTCCTATTTAACACTGTTCTGTAAGTCCTAACTAGAGCAATAAGGTAAGAAAAAGAAATAAAGCGCATCCAAATTGGTAATGGAGAAGTTAAACTCTCCGTGTTTGCAGGTGATATGATACTGTACATAGAAAACCCTAAAGACTCCACAAGAAAACTACTGGAACTAATAGAAAGATTCAGCAGAGTAGCAGGATACAAGATAAACACACAAAAATCAGTTGGATTCCTATACACCAATAAAGAGAACGATGAAAAGGAAATCCGGAAAACAATAGCATTATAATAGCCCCTAAAGAAAATACTTAGGCATAAATCTAACCAGGGAAGTAAAAGACCTATACAAAGAAAACTACAAAAAACTACTACAAGAAACCCAAAGGGATCTACATAAATGGAAAAACATACCATGCTCATGGATAGGTAGACTCAACATTGTGAAAATGACAATTCTACCCAAAGCAATTTACAAATACAATGCAATCCCGATCCAAATACCAACAACATTCTTTAAAGAGATGGACAAAGTAATCATTTAACTTTATATGGAAAGGGAAGAAGCCCTGGATAAGTAAAGCATTATTGAAGAAGAAGACTAAAGTAGGAGGACTCACACTACCTGACCTCAGAACCTACTATACAGCTACGGTAGTCAAAACAGCCTGGTACTGGTACAACGACAGATACACTGACCAAGGGAACAGAATTGAGAACCCAGATGAAAATCTATCCACGTACAGTCACCTGATCTTCAACAAGGGCCCAAAGTCCCACCTGATCTGCAATGAGGGCCCAAAGTCCATCAAATGGGGGACAGTCTTTTTAACAAACGGTGCTGGCAAAACCAGATATCCATCTCCCAAAAAATGAAACAGGACCCATACCTCATGCCATATACAAAAATTAATTCAAAATAGATTGAAGACCTAAATATAAAGCTAAAAACTATAAAGTTCATAGAAGAAAAAATAGGATCAACGCTAGAGCCCCTAATACACAGCATTAACGGATACAAACCATAACCAACAACACACAAACTCCAGAACATAAGCTGGATAACTAGGATCTTCTAAAAATTAAACACTTATGCTCATCTAAAGACTTCACCAGAAGAGTAAAAAGAGAATCTACAGACTGGAAAAAAATTTTTGGACATTTACAAGTCAGACAAAGTTCTAATCTCTAAAATCTACAATAAAATCCAATACCTCTACAACAAAAATATAAATAATCCAATTAAAAAATGGGCAAAGGAAATGAACAGACACTTCACCAAAGAAGACTTTCAAGCGGCCAACAGATACATGAGGAAATGCTCGCAAGCACTAGCCATTAGAGAAATGCAAATTAAAACCACATTGAGATACCGTCTCACCCCTGCATTACTGGCACGTGTCAAAAAAAACTGGAAATAACAAATGTTGGAGAGGCTGCGGGGAGAAGAGAACTATTATGCACTGCTGGTGGGAATACAAAATGATACAATCATTTTGGAAAATGATATGGCACTACCTTAGAAATAGAAATACCATACGATCCAGCAATTCCACTCCTAGGAATATATACTAGAGAAATAAGAGCCATCACACGAATAGATATATGCACACCCATGTTCATGGCAGCATTGTTCACAATAGCAAAAAGATGGAAACAACCTAGATGCCCATCAACAGATGAATGGATAAACAAACTATGGAACATACACACAACTGAGTATTATGCAATGATGAAGAATGATGAATCTGTGAAGCATCTCATAACATGGATGACGTTATGTTAAGTGAAATAAGTCAATCACAAAAGGACAAATATTGTATGAGATATCCACTCATGAAAAAATTTATACACAAAAAGAAACAATCTGTTGGTTACGACGGATGGGAGGGGTGGGGGGTAATACTAAATAGACAGTAGATAAGTGGTAACTTGGGTGAAGGGTAAGTCAGTACACAGTACTGGGGAAGTCAGCACAACTTGTACAAGGAATAGTCATGGAAACTCCATAGACACATTCAAACTCTCTGAGGGACTGAATTGCTGCGTGGAGGGGCTGTGGGGACCATGGTCTCAGGGAACATCTAGCTCAATTGGCATAACACAGTTTACAAGGAAAATGTTCTACAGTTTACCTTGGTGAGTAGTGGCTGGGGTCTTAAAAGCCTGTGAGCAGCCATCTAAGATACTCCACCAGTCTCACCCCTTCGGGAGCAAGTGAGAATGAAGAAAACAAGATACAAGGGAAAGATTAATCCAAACGACTAATGGACCACGACTACCACAGCCTCCACCAGACTCAGCCCAGTATAACTAGATGGTGTCCAGCTACCACCACTGACTGCTCTGACAGTGATCACAACAGAGGATCCCGGACAGAGCTGCAGAAAAATGTAGGAAAAAAACACAGAAAACATCAAAAGTTGGAGAGATTGTAGGGAGATTGGAACTCTTATGCACTACCGGTGGGAATGCAAAATGGTACAACCATTTTGGAAAATGATCATGGAGCTTCCTTAAAAAGCTAGAAGTAGAAATATCATATGATACAGCAATCCCACACCCAGAATATATCCTCAAGAAATAAGAGTCATCATACAAACAGATATATGTACACTTATGTTCACTGCAGCATTATTCACAAGAGCAAAAAGATGGAAACAACCTAAGTGCCCATCAACAGATGAATGGATAAACAAACTACGGTACATACATACAATGTGTAGTACTACCTAACAATAAAGAACAGTGATGAATCTGCCAAACATCTCACAACATGGATGAATCTGGAGGGCATTATGTTGAATGAAATAAGTCAATCACAAAAGGACAAATACTGTATTGAGACCACTATTATAAAAACTTATGAAAAGTTTTACACACAAAAAGAAATAATCTTTGATGGTTACAGGGGATGGGAGGGGTGGGAAGCCAAAAACACTAACTAGACAATAGATAATTGGTAACTTTGGTGAAGGGTAAGACAGTACACGATACTGGGGAACTCAGCACAACTTGACCAAGGCAAGGTCATGGAAGCTTCATAGACACATCCAAACTCCCTGACAGACAGAATTACTGGGCTGAGGGCTGGGGAACATGGTCTCAGGGGACAGCTAGGTCAATTGGAATAACACAGTTAATAAAGAAAGTGTTCTACATCTTTGGTGAGTAGCATCTGGGTTCTTTAAAGCTTGTGAACTGACGTCTAAGATACTCCACTGGTCCCACTCTGTCTGGAGCAAGGGAGAATGAAGAAAACCAAAGACACAAGGGAAAGATTAGTCCAAAGAACTAATGGACCACAACTACCACAGCCTCCACCAGACTGAATCCAGCACAACTAGATGGTGCCCGGCTACCACCACTGGCTGCTCTGACAGGGATGACGATAAAGAGTCCCTGACAGAGCTGGAGAAAAAATGTACAACAAAATTTAAACTCATAAAAAAGACCAGACTTACTGGTCTAACAGAGACAGGAGACACCCTGAGAGTATGGTCCCCAGACACCCTTTTAACTCAGTACTGAAGTCACTCCTTAGGTTCACCCCTTAGCCAAAGATTAGACAGGCCCATAAAACAAACAACAGTACATTCAACCATGTGCATGAGACTAAATGGATACACCAGCCCAGCGGCAAGGACTAGAAGGCAGGAGAGAGCAGGAAAGCTGGACAATTGAAACGGGGAAACCAAAGTCGAGAAAGCGAGAGTGTTGACACATTGGGAGTTTGGCAACCAACGTCACAAAACAATATGTGTATTAATTGTTTAATGATAAACTAATTTGCTCTGCAAACTTTCATCTAAAGCACAATAAAAAAAGAGATGATAAAAATAATGAAGTATTTTATTAAAAAAAAAAATAGAGGGTCCCAGATAGAGCTGGAGAAAAAGGTAGAACAAAATTCTAACTCAGAAAAAAAGGACCAGACTTACTGGTTTTACAGAGACTGAAGAAACTTCGAGAGTATGGCCCCTGGACATCCTTTTAACTCAGTACTAGATCACTCCTGACGTTCACCCTTCAGCCAAAGATTAGACAGGCCCATAAAACAAACGATAATACATATTGCTTGACCATGTATACTAGGCTAAATGGGCACAACAGCCCAGGGGCAAGGACAAGAAGGCAGGAGGGGACAGGAAATCTGGATGAATGGAAATGGGGAACCCAAGGTCAAGAAGGGGAGAGTGTTGACACATCATGGGATTATCGACCAATGTCACAAAACAGTATGTGTATTGTTTAATGAGAAACTAATTTGCTCTGTAAACCTTCATCTAAAGCACAATAAAAAAAATTGATTACTTGTTAAACTGACAATACTTTGCATATGAGTTATTCTGACTTGCTTCCTTTTACTTTCTTTAACGTGGCTTCTAGAAAATTTATAATTATATACATGAGTCACACTATATTTCTATTTGCCAGAATGGTCTAGACTAAGAGATGCTCCACATCTCCCAGCTAGTCCAACCTGGCTCAGGCACTTACAGCCTGGAGCTGAGAGGTTGAGTAATTAAATAAAGGGAACTCTGTTCTCCTTTTGGTAGAGTAGGGCAAGCTGTAATTTGATTAAAGAAAATAAAGGTGATGTCATTTCATCAGCCTGGGTATTGAAAATCTAAGTTCTGCTGAGTGTTCCTAGAACAGAGGGCCCAGCATGCCTGTCTTAGGCTGGGTTCTCTAGAGAAGCAAAACCAGTAAAGTGTATAAACATATATACAGAGAGAGATTTATATCAAGGAAACAACTCACGTGACTGTAGAGGCTAGAACATCCCAACTCCACGGATCAGGGTAGAGGCCTCTCCCAAGCCACGCAGCTGCAGAAGCTGGCAAGCGCAAGATCAGCAGGTTGGAGAGGAGGGCTCCCGCTCACAGGCTGTGCAGATCAACAAATCCCAAGTTCCGCAGATAAGCTGACAGGCTCAAGTCCCAAGAACCAGAGATGAGATGACAGAAGGCAGCTGCAGGATCCAGTGGGAGCAAAAAGCCAGAAGGTCTGCTTATATTCAGATGCAGGCCACACCCCCAAGGAGACTCCCTTTCATCTGACTGACTACTCACAGTATATTCAATCATGGAAGTGATTATATTAAAACACTGAGAATCATGGCCCAGCCAACTTGATACACAATCTTAACCATCACAGTCCACCCCTTGTGAACTTGGCACATGTACACGTCTCCTTAAATCATACATAATCTCTGAATAAAGACAATTAGAAAGTCATACTTGCGCCTAACATGATACAACTAACACGCGTACAATCAAAAATGCATTAGCCCCATTTATAGCTTATATTTTATAAGGGAACAAAAATATTTGATGCACACATACAGAGCAGAAATATTCATAACAATTACAGTCCCTGTTTCTGCAACTGGTCACGTGGCCGTAACTGGTATTTAGAACTACCTCCTTCCAACACCCATTCTATATTCCCTTTGCCCTCAGCAAACACCTCGGCTGGTCATGGTTCTTTGCCTGGTGGGGTGACCCAAATCTTCATTCCTGAAGGGTTTGGGTCATTAATAGTCATGTCGGAATTAGGTTGCTGTAGTTTTCCATTGATGTTAATCACGTGGCATGGTAGTACTAAGAGATGCCCTAAGGAATTTCCTGCATTCCAGACATACTTTTCTTTACCTCCATTATGTAATATCAATCTGATTTCCTCTTGGTGATCAGGATCAATCACACCAGTCAGTATGGTAACTCCCTTTTTTTGCCTGTTGAGCCAGAGGCGTAAGGAGCCCAAAGTGGCCAGGTGGCATTCTTAACTTCCAGTTCAATGGAATCAGTGATGTATCTCCACGTGGGAGCATTCCTCCCTTTGGAACTAAGACCTCTAGTCCTGAAGAGCATAAGGTCGAGGGGACAGGAAGCAAAAATCTTGCCAGTGGGTCAGTAGGGGTAATAGTGAGTGGTGCCACTCCCATTTCCACCCCTTGATTCCTGGACCCGTGAATCCTGGCTATGGGAGAAACAGCACCATATACTGGACACTGGTTTAAAGCATATACAGCCTCCTAGAGAACATTGCCCCAACCCTGAAAAGTATTGCCACCTACCTGGCGCCATAATTGTGTCTTTAGAAGGCCATTCCATCATTCTATCAAAGCAGCTGCTTCAAGATGATGGGGAAAATGGTAAGACCAGTGAATTCCATGAGCATGAGCCCACTGTCGCACTTCATTTGCTGTGAAGTGAGTCCCTTGATCTAAGGCAATGCTGTGTGGGATACCATGACAGTGGATAAGGCATCCTGTAAGTCCACAGATGGTAGTTTTGGCAGAAGCATTCCGTGCAGGGAAGGCAAATCCATATCCAGAGTAAGTGTCTATTTCAGTAAGGATAAAACGCTGCCCTTTCCATGATGGAAGTGGTCCAGTGTAATCAACTTGCCACCAGGTTGCTGGCTGATCACCTTGAGGGATGGTGCCATACCAGGGACTCAATGTTGGTCTCTGCTGCTGGCAGATTAGGCACTCAGGAGAGGCTGTGGCCAAGTCAGCCTTGGTGAGAGGAAGTCCATGCTGCTGGGACCATGCATAACCTCCATCCCTGCCACCATGGACACTTTATTCAAGAGCCCATTGAGCAATGATGGTAGTAGCTGGGGAAAGAGGATGACTGGTTTCCACAGAACGCGCCATCCTATCCACTTGATTGTTAAAATCATCCTCTGTTGAGGTCACCCTTTGGTGAGCATTCACATGAGACACAAATATCTTCATTTCTTTGGCCCATTTGGAGAGGTCTATCCACATACCTCTTCCCCGTAAATCCTTGTCTTCAATTTTCCTATCATGTTCCTTCCAAGTCCCTGACCATTCAGCCAAACCATTGGCCACAGCCCATGAATCAGTATATAATCGCACATCTGGCCATTTCTCCTTCCAAGCAAAGTGAACAACCAGGTGCACTGGTCGAAGTTCTGTCCATTGAGAGGATTTCCCTTCACCACTGTCCTTCAGGGAGGTCCCAGAAAGGGGTTGTAGTGCTGCCACAGTCCACTTTTGAATGGTGCCTGCATATCGCACAGAACCATCTGTAAACCAGGCACAAATTTTCTCTTCCTCAGTCAACTGATCATAAGGAACTTCCCCACGAGGCCATAGGTGCAGACTAGGAGACGGAAGGTAATGTGACAGGAGTGGAGATCACGGGCTTTTGGGCCACTTCCTCATGCAACTTACTTGTGCCTTACTGTGTCTTACTCGGGCCCAATTTCAAATATACCACTTCCATTTAATGATGGAGTGCTGCTGTGCACGTCCAACTTTATGGTTCTGTGGGCCAGACAACACCCAGTTCGTGATGGGCAGCTCAGGCCTCATGGTGACTTGGTGTCCCATGGTTAAGCGTTCAGTCTCTACTAAGGCCCAGTAAGGAGCCAAAAGTTGTTTCTCAAAAGGAGAGTAGTTATCTGCAGAGAATGGCAGAGATTTGCTCCAAAATCCTAAGGGTCTGCACTCTGATTCACCAATAGGGACCTGCCAAAGACTCCAAACAGTGTATCTATCTGCCACTGACACTTCAAGCACCATTGGATCAGCTGGATCATATGGTCCAGGTGGTAGAGCAGCTTGCACAGCAGCCTGAACCTGTTGCAGAGCCTTCTCTTGTTCCGGTCCCCACTCAAAACTAGCAGCTTTTCGAGTCACTTGATGAATAGGCTGGAGTAGCACACCCAAATGAGGCATATGTTGCCTCCAAAATCCAAAGAGGCCCACTAGGTGTTATGCCTTCTTTTTAGTTGTGGGAGCAGCAAGATGCAATAACTTATCCTTCACTTTATAAGGAATGTCTCAACATGCCCCACACCACTGGACCCCTAGAAATTTCACTGAGGTGGAAGGTGCCTGAATTTTTGTAGGATTTATCTCCCACCCTCTAGCACACAAAAGTTTTACCAATAAGTCCAGAGTCATTGACACTTCTTCCTTACTAGCTCTAATCAGCATAATCTCATCGATATAATGGACCAATGAGAAGTCTTGTGGAAAGGAAAGGCAATCAAGGTCCCTGTGGACTAAATTATGACATAGGGCTGGAGAGTTAATGTAGCCCTAAGGTAGGCAAATGAAGGTGTACTGTTGGCCTTGCCAGCTGAAGGCAAACTGCTTCCAGTGGTCCTTTGAAACAGGTATGGAGAAAAAGGCATTAGCCAGATAAATAGCTGCATACCAGGTACCAGGAGATGTATTAATTTGCTCAAGCAGTGAAACTACATCTGGAACAGCAGCTGCAATTAGAGTTACCACCTGGTTAAGTTTTTGATAATCTACTGTCATTCTCCAAGACCCATCTGTTTTTTGCACAGGCCAAATGGGTGAGTTGAATGGGGACGTGGTGGGAATCACCACCCCTGCATCCTTCAAGTCCTTGATGGTGGCAGTAATCTCTGCAATCCCTCCAGGAATGCGGTATTGCTTTTGGTTTACTATTTTCCTTGATAGGGGCAGTTCTAATGGCTTCCACTTGGCTTTTCCTACCATAATAGCCCTTACTCTATTTGTCAGGGATCCAGTGTGGGGGTTCTGCCAGTTTCTGAGTATATCTATTCCAATTATGCATTCTGGAACTGGGGAAATCACTACAGGATGGGTTCGGGGACCCACTGGACCTACTGTGAGATGGACATGAGCCAAGACTCCATTAATAACCTGACCTCCATATGTCCCCACGCTGACTGGTCGGCCACAGTGACGTTTTGGGTCTCCTGGAATTAGTGTCAGCTCAGATCCAGTATCCAGTAATCCCTGAAAAGTCTGACTATTTCCTTTTCCCCAATGAACAGTCACTCTCGTAAGAGGCCATAGATCCCTTTGGGGAAGGCTAGGAGAAAGATTAACAGTAAAAATTTTTTGGCAGTGTATTGGAGTCCATCCTCAAGGGGACCCGGCCTCCTCTTCATTCAAGGGGTTGTGGGTCTTTAAACTCACTCAAATCTGGGAATTGATTGAGCGACTGTGACTCTCTATTCTGGCAATTCAAGTTAGACGGCTGTTCACCTGACATAGAATTCATCCATTTGTATAGATCAAGTAAATATTTAGATTTCCTATCTATTTCACTCCTAGGGACACCATGACTAAGTAGCCAACACCATAAGTCCATACGAGTCAGACTATTCTGGTTACTGCTTTGACTCCTCTGTCCATTACTGTAACCTTGCCCACCTTGTCTTTGTCGATTGAGTGCAGCCACTTGGCCCCTACTACCACAGGGTCCAATCAGCCCCACTGTAGTTAGGTGTCTTAATTCAGTTAGGGCAGTTCCCACCGTCAAATCTGACTTACATAAAATAGCAATCACAGCAGTCTTCTAGGATGCTGGAGCTCCCTTCACAAATTTGTTCCTCACAGTTGTGGTAAAAGGCGTGTCCTCTGGACACTCCATGTGTGGGTCTGTGGGCCTAACTTGATAAATCCACTCTAGCATGACAATTACCCTAAGCCTTTGGATACCTTCTTCTACAGTATAACAAGGCAGGTCTTGTAGTTCAACTTGATTTAGTGTTGGCCGCCTCATAATCCATGCTTCAGCAACCCAGCCAAATAAACTATTAGATCCTTTCCTAAATTCTCTAGCCGAAACATTGAATGAACAATCTGTGCTTAGTGGACCCATATCAATAAACTCAGACTGATCCATCTTTATGTTCCTTGCATCATTATCCCACACCCTTAATAGCCATTCCCACACATATTCCCCAGGTTTCTGTTTGTACATATTAGAAAAGTCAAGTAGTTCCTTTGGAGTGTAGTGTATCTCCTCCTGGGTCACACATTGTACTTCACCTTTTGGGGCTTGCTGGGACTTAAGCCTAGTTACAGGTTTAGAAGCCAGAAATGGCAGTGTGGAATTGTTTTAAGAACATTCAGCATTATCTTGTAAAGCATCTGCCTCAGGCAATGCTCCAGGCAATGACTCAGGCAAGGGCTCTTTACAGGCAGCTGGGCTAGGGCTAATCTCCTTAGACGGGAGTGGAGGGGTTAATGGTTTTTCTGGGCAGGGTGGTTTAGCAGACAACATGAAGTAATCTCTTCAGATGGGACTGGTTCTGCTGACAGGAGTGATTCAATGGAATTTACAGGCTCAGTGTCCCCAGCTTCCTGCTTATCTGCCCATATGTCCCCATCCCAAGTCTCAGGATCCCATCTCTTCCCAATCAATACCCTTACCTTCAGACACCTCTCAAGGTTTGCAATTCATCTGGTGTTGTAATTCAGCCACTCTTACAATAAGACTCTGGGTTTGGTTTTCATCAATTTAGGCTGTTACTACAAGAAATAAGGCTTTCTTTCAAAGCACAAGTGGAAGCCTTGAGGTCATGTATGCGGCACTTGAGCCTTGACTCTGAAGCCCTGAGTGCATCTCTTTCCTTCACGAGTTTGTCGAGCGAAACTAGGGCAAACCAACCAGCTTCCTTATACTTTTCATGTAGAAAGGTATCACACACGTGTTCAGCCTGAGCCTCGCCTTTCACCAATACCTCATCTACTGGTGGTGATATTCTGTGTATTTGTATCGCCACCTCGCTCCATGGACTAGCAGTGACCCCTTTACTACTGGAAGCAGAGTCATCAACATCTTTAAGACTAACCAGACTTGAAAACCAATTTAGAAAACTCATCCTTACAATTTTGTTTCTCTAGAACCACTCCCAGTACCAAATGTCTTAGGCTGGCTTCTCTAGAGAAGCAAAACCAGTAAAGTGTATAAATATATATATATATATATAGAGAGAGAGTCATATCAAGGAAACAGCTCACATGATTGTAGAGGCTAGAACATCCCAAGTCCGTGGATCAGGGTAGAGGCCTCTTCCAAGTCGCACAGCCACAGAAGCTGGCAAGCCCAAGATTGGCAGGTCGGATAGCAGGGCTCCCACTCACAGGCTGTGCAGATCAATGAATCCCAAGTTGAGCAGATAAGCTGACAGGCTCAAGTCCCAAGAACCAGAGATGAGATGACAGAAGGCAGCTGCAGGATCCAGTGGGAGCAAAAAGCCAGAAGGTCTGCTTATATTCAGATGCAGGCCACACCCCCAAGGAGACTCCCTTTCATCTGACTGACTACTCACAGTATATTCAATCATGGAAGTGATTATATTAAAACACTGAGAATAATGGCCCAGCCAAGTTGACACACAATCTTAACCATCATGGTCTCCAAGTGCACACACTGGACCTGGCATAGAGTTGACCTCTGAGAACAGTTGTGAAATTAATAAATTACTCCTTCCTCAGAACTTTCTTTCTCATATCAGCATTCTGTAGAAATCTGAGAAAAGGGGAATTTCTAAAGACTGCACTCACCTCTCCTTCACTAGGTTCTTCTCTGGCTTCCAACAGCTTCCTCTGGCATCTCAGTTCTGGACTAGAAGCCACTGACTAGAGCTTTTTATACTGAGGGTCCTTCCTCCCACCTGTAATCCAATCAGGTTTTGATTAAATTCTGGCTTAAATGGAATTTCTACTGATGACATAAAGAAGTTACTACAAACAAAGGAACGAGATGGATTGGCACAGTGGCTGCAACAATGGGCTGAAGCATAACGATTGTGAGGATGGCGCAGGACCTGGCAGTGTTTCGTTCTGTTGTACACAGGGTCACTAAGAGTCAGAACCAATTCAGTGGCAACTTTTACCAAACCCTAGAACTCACCTTCCGGTGCATTCAGACCTGCCAATAATCTGGACACCAGCCTTTGAGAAAGTAACTTTATTGCAATGTGCAGAGCAAGGAGATGGAAGGAAGTTCCTCAGATCTGACTCTGCAAGCTACGGGAAATCAGGACTTATACGTGATTTGAGCAGCAAGATGGTGGCCACGCAGCTGTACTGGGGAGGGAAAATTCTAGAAGGTGGCCAGGAAACAGGAGGTGACGTGGTTCTTCTCAGACCTCTCGCTTCAGAATAGAGTCCAGGTGATGATTTTTCTTCTGCTTCATTCCATCTGTTGCTGTGCCCTCTGTTGAGGTCAGTTAGTCTCAGCTGGCCCTTCTTCACATGCAGGGTGGGCCAAATCTGGCTTGGGCTAGTTTAAGGACTAATGGAAATTTACTGACATTTGTAGAGTCAGGTTACAATCCCCACCTTGAGTTGCAGCAGTTCCTTACATCTTAAAGGATAAGAGTTGGCCGCTCATCTGGCTACTTCCTGCTGACATGGGGTGGAGTTTTAGGGACCTAGGAACAGGCAAGGAATGATTAGCTCCTGGGGGTAGCAGTCAAAGAATTCTTAGAATGTGGAAAAGGAGAACTATTATAGAGCTTTAAGTCTTACTTTTTTATACAATCTATATCCCCTTACCTTCACCACCAAACTCATGAAAAGAAATATAAATTTAATATATGCCAGGCAATGCACAATAACTCTATAAAGCGGTCACTGTTATCTACTGTTATTTTTCAGATAAGGAAAATAAGCCACATGGAAGTGAAGCCCCTTGACCCAAAATCAAAAGCTAGCAGAGCCAAGATTTGAACACAGGTAGATGGTCTCCAGGACCCTTCTGTTATACTGCCACCAGAAGATTTATTGGCTTTCTTCTGCTGCCAGGCCCTTTCATACATGCAGAAGTTTTCCCTTCAATCCAATTAACAACCTCCTAGTAACACTGTACACATGCCGACGGCTTCCAGCTTCTAGGCACCAGTGCTATCCGCCAGCTTCTGCTGCCTTGCTCCACCTCTAAGATTTAGGAGGGCAGAAAATGGCCAAACTGAAGTGCTGAAGAGAAGCAGAGGCAATTGCCTTGTATAAGCAGAACACATGCCACTCACTAACCACCGAAATGCAAGTTGGCCTCACTCCCGGCCCAGGAGACTGAAATAGAAATGGATCAGGGAATGGGGAGACAGGATGCAAAAGTGTTTAAGCTAATGTTAAAATACTTAAGTCCCTGGACTACTTAAGAACCATCTGAAGCACTACATACCCAGGCTGCCTTAAGGAAAGGGCTCTCATACAGCATTTCATAGGGGCTCACTTGGAGCCTGCTTCTAGGGGCCAAGTATTCACTCACATTGCCCACACTAGCTTAGGTTTCTAATGAGAACTTTTAAGCACACAGTCAGTGCAGTCCTAAATGTCCTGAAACCTCTTGGATGACTTTGGATACAAAGGCTCCCCTGTTATCACTTTGAATTGAATAAGATAGGCCAAAACTAGGAATAATTTCATTGAAGAGAGCTTTGCTTACCTCGGATGCCTTTTCCGTTCAGAAGGGAAAGGCTTCTACCCATCCAGTAAAGGTATCTACAAACACTAAAAGATCCTTGAGAGACTTCGGCAACGTGGCACTCTAGGCAGAAGCACCACGCTGTCCCTCCACAGCAAAGATCTGAAAAACTAAGCCAAACAGAGAAAACAGCAATCCTGAAACACTAAAACATCAAACGAAGAGATAAAGAACTCAGCCAAGCACCAAATGGAATAAGAAACTGACAGACAACAGAGAGCAAGGAGACATACATGGAGAGGTCCCCTATCAGCTAACACAGCACAGATCCGCCATCTTGGACTCCTATCAGAGACCAGCAAATAGGGGGTACGAGAAAGCAGCTTCACGGAGCTTCCAGCAGGAGACAGAACAACTGGTAACTGGCAATACATGCTTTCCCACCTCCTACTCTTCTTCACCCCCACTCGGCCTCCTCTGCTTCCCACAGCCACAGTCTCTTGGCTGGGAAGCACCAGCTGCTTGGATTCCACCCACCCGCACTGGCTGACTCCCTGAGTGCCATTTGTTGGCTGTTGGTGTTGCTTTTTTTCCTCTTCTGTTGATTTCTTCCTTACCTCTCACCACCTCCTCCTCCTTTCGCTAAAATACCTGGATCTGTGCACCACCTTTGCTTCTTCCTGAGGGGCTGTGGGGCTCCGTTTGAGTGTGGAACTGCTTCCCCGTCCATGCTGTCACGCTGGTGGGATCCTGGGGCTTTTGTTTGTTTGTTTTGAATTGTTTGTTTTCTTTTTCTTTTCTTTAGTTGGGAGCCCGTTCTGGCCGGGCAGTGCTACGCAGCTTGGGACCTACCCCCTCAGCTTGCACAGATGCGCAGAGGGATCCCTGAGGGCATTTCTTTTCTCGTGGGTTTTCTTCTCTTTTTGGGGGGGGGGGGGGGTTCGTGTTCTTTTTTTTAAATTTGTTTTCTTTTCTTTTCCCTCTTTTTCCCTTTTTGTCTTTCTTCATTACTCAGTTTCTCAACTCTCTATACCTTCCTTCTCTTCCTGCCCCCTGAATACCAAGCACTGAATACCTCTATGCCTCCAAGCCAGGCTGTACTTCAACACCCGGGAACAACTTCCCCAGACCTCGTAGACACACTAGTGGGATCCCTGGGAGCTTTGCTGTTCTTTTTTCTATCTAATTTTTATTTATTCATTCTTTTCTTTTTTCTTCTTCTCCTTTTTGTTTTTCTCCATTTCATAGTCTCTCATCTCTGCACTCCAATGGCAAGCTTCCCTAGCACTCTTTTTTGTTCATATGTTTTTTCGCCCCTGTTTCTCTCTCCTCTCACCCATACCCATCTTAGCTCCACACATAACAATCTTCCCCCTCCATCCTGCCTCTCTGCACTGTGTGCTTAACATTACACCACCAAGCAGCACAGGCATGGCCTACCAGAACATGCCCTGCACAGATTACCGACCCACCCTGCTGGCTATAGTAAGTGCCACAAACAACCAATCCCAGCAACTCATCTTCAGCTAGACCTGCCCTGCTGTACCATATCTGCTGTACCATAGCTGACCCTGCCAATTGGAGAAGGAGGCAAAAAATATCGTGCCCACAGATGAGGAAACAACAAAGAACACAGAGTCCGCCTGCTCAGACATAGCCAAATAAAATAGTATGAAACAAACAAATCTACAGTCAATAAACGAGAAAAATAACTACTGAATGCCCAGAAGACAGCAGACAATATCAAAACATTTACAAAAACAGGACAGGATGGTTCCAGTAGGCATCCAAAATAAAATACCAGATGACTTTCCAGTAGAAGAAAAGGCACTAAAACTACCTGATAGGTAATTCAAATCTCTAAATATCAGAATTATCCAAGAGTTGAAGCAAAAAGCAGACAAAAATGAGGAAAAAAATAGACAAATTCATGGAAAAGACAAATTTATGGAAAATACAGACCAAAAAATGGAAGAATTCAGGAAAATAATGCAGGAACAAAATGCCAAAATAAATTCACAACTAGAAATTATACAAAAACAGCAATTAGAAATCCAAAAGATAAACAACAAGATTTCAGAAATGGACAGTGTAATAGAAGGGCTGAGGAGCAGATTTGAAACGGTGGAAGACAGAAGCAGCGGAATTGAAGACAAACACTTGGATACAACTCCGTTCAAGGAAAACTCAAAAAAGGAACAAAGAAAAATGAAGAGACACTCAGAGTTATGTGGGATACAATCAAAAGCAAAAATTTGTGAGTGATCAGAGTTCCAGGATAGGGGGAGAAAACAGAAAACACAGAGAGAATCATTGAAGAACTGCTGACAGAAAACTTCCCCAGTATCATGAAAGATGAAAAACTGGCCATCCAAGAAGCTCAATTAACCCCATGTAGGATAGACCCCAAAAGAAAATCACCAAGGCATATCATAATAGCACTCGCCAAAACAAAGACAAACAAAGAATCCTGAGAGCAGCTCGTGAAAAACAAGAAGTCACATACAGAGGAGAAACGATAAGACTAAGCTCAGATTATTCAGCGGAAACCATACAGGCAAGAAGGCAATGGGATGACATATACAAAACCTTGAAAGGAAAAAATTGCCAGCCAAGAATAATATATCCTGAAAAACTCTTGTTCAAATATGATGGTGAAATTAAGACATTTCCAGATAAACAGAAATTAAGGGAATATGTAAAAACCAAACCAAACTTACAAGAGTTATTAAAAGGAGTCCTTTGATCTGAAAACAACTTCAGCTCACAGGCTGAATCTAGGATGCAGGATCGTACCAGCCAGATGCCAATCTAGGAAATGAACTCTCCAGGACTATCCAAAACCAAAAGAAATACAAGGAATCAGAGCAGTTAATCTGTAAATGACAACAACATCAGAACAATAAAAGAGAGAATAAACGGTATAGGTATAGAACCTTCTAATGGAGAGGAAGGCAAGGGGATACCAAGTAATAATAGACTGATTCAAACTTAGAAAGATATAGGTAAATTTCATGATAACCATAAAGAAAGTTAACAAACATAAAAATAAAGAGGAAAAACATAAAGTCTCAGTAAAAACAAAACCTACAAAAGCAAAAGCAATGAAAAAAAATCCACAAAGGGAATTCAGCACAGGAGAGTAAGAAAACATCAGCACCACAAAAAAAAAAAAAAAACTACAAAATGATAGCAATAAATTCACATCTACCAATAATTACACTGAATATAAATGGACTCAATACACACATAAAGAGACGGAGAGTGAGAGTGACAGAATGGATAAAAAAACAGGATCCATCAATATACTGTCTACAAGAGACACACCTTAGAAACAAAGATGTAAATTTATTAAAAATCAAAGGTTGGAAAAAATATATCAAGCTAACAACTATCAAAAACAGCAGGAGTGGCAATACTAATTTCAGATAAAATAGACTTTAAAACAAAATCCACCATAAAAGACAAAGAAGGACGCTATATAAAGATTAAGGGAACTATCCATCATGAAGACATAACCATAATAAACATCTATGCACCCAATGACAGGGCTCCAAAATACATAAAACAAACTCTAACGGCACTGAAAAGAGAAATTGACAGCTCCACAACAATAGTAGGAGACTTCAACACACTACTCTCGGTAAAGGACAGAACATCTAAAAAGAAACTCAGCAAAGATACAGAAGACCTATAGGGCACAATCAGCCAACTTGACCTCACAGACATACATAGAACACTCCATCCAAAAGCTACAAAGTACACATTCTTTTCCAATGCATATGGAACGCTCCCCAGAACAGACCACATCATGGCCACAGAGCAATCCTCAACAAGATACAAAACGTTGAGATAATACAAAGTATCTTCTCTGACCACAATGCCATCAAGGTAGAAATTAACAACAGAAATAGCAAGGAAAAAAAATCAATTACATGGAAACTGAATAATACCCTGCTTACACACCACTGGGTAATAGAAGAAATCAGAGATGGAATCAAAAAATTCCTAGAATCAAACGAGAATGAAAACATATCATACCAAAACTTTTGGGATACAGCAAAGGCAGTCCTCAGAGGACAATTTATAGCAATAGATGCACACATCAAAAAAGAAGAAAGGGACAAAATCAAAACATTAACTACACAACTCAAACAAACAGAAAGAGAACAGCAAAAAAAGCCCACAGCCACCAGAAGGAAATAAAGATCAGAGCAGAAATAAATGCAATAGAGAACAGAAAAACAATAGAAAGAATCAACAAAAGTTGGTTCTTCGAAAGAATCAACAAAATCGACAAACCACTGGCCAGACTGACAAAAGAAAAACAGGAGAGGATGCAAATAACCCAAATAAGAAATGAAATGGGGGACATTACAACAGACCCAACTGAAATAAAAAGGATCATAACAGAATATTATGAAAAACTATACTCCAACAAATTTGAAAACCTAGAGGAAATGGATAAATTTCTAGAAGCACAGCACCTACCCAAACTACAACAAAGTGATGTTGAAAATCTGAACAGACCCATAATAAGAGAAGAGATTGAAAAGGTAATAAAAAAAATCCCAACCAAAAAAAAAGCCCTGGCCCAGACAGCTTTGCTGGAGAATTCTACAAAACATTCAGAGAAGAGCTTGTATCAGTACTACTCAAACTATTTCAGAGCATATAAAAGGAAGCAACACTTCCGAATTCATTCTATAAAGCCAGCATAACCCTGATACCAAAACCAGGCAAAGACGCCACAAAAAAAGATTACAGACCAATATCTCTCATGAATATAGATGCAAAAATTCTCAACAAAATTCTAGCCAATAGAATTCAGCATCATATAAAAAAAAATAATACACCACAAGCAAGTAGAATTCATACCAGCTATGCAAGGATGGTTCCACATTAGAAAACCAATCAACATAATCCACCACATAAATAAAAGGAAAGAAAGGAATCACATGATCATCTCAACTGACACAAAAAGGCATTCGACAAAGTCCAACCCCCATTCCTGACAAAAACTCCCAATAAGATAGGTATAGAAGGGAAATTTCTCAACATAATAAAGGGCATCTATGCAAAACCAACGGCCAACATCATTCTTAATGGAGAGAGGCTGAAAACATTCCCCTTGAGAACAGGAACAAGACAAGGATGCCCTTCATCACCACTCCTATTTAACATTGTGCTGGAAGTTCTAGCTAGAGCAATAAGGCAAGAAAAAGAAATAAAGGACATCCAAATTGGTAATGAAGAAGTTAAACTGTCCCTGTTTGCAGATGATATGATACTATACATAGAAAACCCTAAAGACTCCATGAGAAATCTGTTGGAACTAATAGATTCAGCAGAGTAGCAGGATACAAGATAAACATACAAAAATCATTTGGATTCCTATACACCAATAAAGAGAATGATGAAAGGGAAATCAGGAAAACAATACCATTTATAATAGCTCCTAAAAAAATAAAATACTTAGGAATAAGTCTAACCAAGGAAGTAAAAGACCTGTACAAAGAAAACTGCAAAACACTACTGCAAGAAACCCAAACGGATCTACATAAATGGAAAACATATCATGTTCATGGATATGTAGACTCAACATTGTGAAAATGACAATTCTTCCCAAAGCAATTCACAAATACAATGCAATCCTGATCCAAATACCAACAACATTCTTTAAAGAGATGGAAAAACTAATCATTAACTTTATATGGAAAGGGAAGAATCCCCGAATAAGTAAAACATTACTGAAGAAGAATAAAGTTGGAAGACTCACACTACCTGACCTCAGAACCTACTATACAGCTACAGTAGTCAAAACAGCCTAGTATTCTGTAAGCCTCCACCTGAAGTACAAAAAAAAAAAAAAAAAAAAAAAAAAGCCTAGTATTGGTACAACGACAGATACATTGACCAATGGAACAGAATTGAGAACCCAGGTGTAAATCCATCCACCTACGGTCACTTGATCTTCGACAAGGGCCCAAAGTCCATCAAATGGGGAAAAGACAGTCTTTTTAACAAATGGTGCTGGAAAAACTGGATAGCCATCTACAAAAAAATGAAACAGGACCCATACCTCACAACATATACAAAAACTAATTCAAAATGGATCAAAGACTTAAATATAAAGCCAAAAACTATAAAGTTCATAGAAGGAAAAATAGGACCAACACTACAGGCCCTAATACACGGCATTAACAGGATAAAAACCATAACCATCAACACACAAACCCCAGAAGATAAGCTAGATAACTGGGATCTTATAAATATCAAACACCTATGCTCTTCAAAAGACTTCACCAAATGAGTAAAAAGAGAATCTATAGACCGGGAAAAAATTTTTAGACATTACAAGTCAGACTAAGGTCTAATCTCCATAATCTACAAGAAAATCCAACACCTCTACCACAAAAAAACAAATAAAGCTATTTAAAAATGGGCAAAGGAAATGAACAGACACTTCACCAAAGAAGACATTCAAGCGGCCAACAGACAGGTGAGGAAATGCTCACAATCACTAGCCATTAGAGAAATGCAAATTAAAACCACAATGAGATACCATCTCACCTCTGCATTACTGGCATGCATCAAACAAACGAGATAACAAATGTTGGAGGGGCTGCGGGGAGATCGGAACTCTATGCACTGCTGGTGGGAATGCAAAATGATACAAGCATTTTGGAAAATGATATGGCACTTGCTTAGAAAGCTAGAAATAGAAATACCATATGATCCAGCAATCCCAATCCTAGGAATATATCCTAGAGAAATAAGAGCCATCACTTGAATAGACATATGCACATCCATGTTTATTGCAGCATTGTTCACAATAGCAAAAAGATGGAAACAACCTAGATGCCCATCAACAGATGAATGGATAAACTATGGTACATACACACAATGGAGTACTATGCAATGAGAAAGAACAATGATGAATCTGTGAAGCATCTCATAACTTGGATGAAACTGGAAGACATTATGCTGAGTGAAATAAGTCGATCACAAAAGGACAAATATTGTATGAGACCTCTATTGTAAAAACCCATGAGAAAGTTCACACACAAAAAGCAACAATCTTTGTTGGTTACAAGGGATGGAAGAGGTGAGGGGGAAATATTAAATAGGCAATAGATAAGTGGTATTTTTGGTGAAGGGTGAGACAGTACACAATACTGGGGAAACCAGCACAACTTGTACAAGGAAAGGTCATGGAAGCTCCATAGACACATCCAAACTCCCTGAGGGACTGAATTGCTGGGTGGAGGTGCTGTGGAGACCATGGTCTTCGGGAACATCTAGCTCAATTGGCATAACAGTTCATAAAGACAATGTTCTACATTCTACCTTGGTGAGTAGTGTCTGGGGTCTTAAAAGCCTGTGAGCGGCCATCTAAGATACTCCACTTGTCTCGTCCCTTCGGGAGCAAGGGAGAATGAAGAGAACAAGATACAAGGAAAAGATTAGTCCAAAGGACTAATGGACCACAGCTACCAAGGCCTCCACCGGACTGAGTCCAGTACAGCTAGATGGTGCCCGGCTACCACCACTGACTGCTCTGACCAGGATCACAACAGAGGGTTCTGGACAGAGCTGGAGAAGGATGTAGACCATAATTCTAACTCACAAAAAAAAAAAAAAAAAAAGACCAGATTTACTGGCCTAAAGGAGACTGGAGAAAGCCCAAGAGTATGGCCCCCAGACACCCTTTTAGCTCAGTGGTGAACTTATCTCCGAGGTTCACCGTTCAGCTTGGGAGTGGACAGCCCCATAAAACCAAATGGGACTAATGAGGTATAGTAGTCCAGTGACAAAGGCTAGAAGGCAGAAGGGGACAAGGAAGCTGGTGATAGGGAACCCAAGGTTGAGTAAGGAAATTGTTGATGTGTTGTGAGATTGTTAACCGTTGTCATAGGGCAACATGTGTACTGTTTAATGAGAAACTATTTTGTTCTGTAAACCTTCACCTAAAGTGAGAACAGCAGCACACTCGAAGAACGTAATCGATGTCACTGAACTGTGCATAGGAGGTGGTGGGCCTGTTTTTGGATTGTTTGCACTACTTTCTGGATAGTCTTTTGCAGATTAGGCCCTTTAATTAGCTTGGCTAGCCAGTGAAACATAGCATCCCGATCGTAATGTGTGCTCTCATGAGCTGCCTTTATTATCGGGTACATCAGGTGTTCCGGTATTAACACCTGTCCTTGGGAATTGACAACCACCGTCTTCTGCTGTTATTAAGGTCAGAGCCCCATTCACAAGCTCTGCTTATATCACATTCAGTGTTCTAGGGGTTTTATGATAACTGAAGATTAGAAATTAAAGCAAGGCAAGTGATGGGAGTTTTTGTTTGGCCACCTGACCCTTTAATTATGTGAGAGTCTCCCTTCTGGCACCCGGGGCAGTGTATAACTGCCACCTGTGTTGACCATAGTACATTATCCCAAAAAGGTACCTCTAGTAGGCTTTCTTTCCTCCAGCCCCCCTAGCCAAGATGCCCTTTGCTGTCACAGGCTTGCCAGGGTTTGGGGTGAGGTAAGGATGGTAACCATCACGCCAGGCCCTGAAGATGTGTGCCACCTCTGCCTGTGTTTGGCAGCTCTCCACCCTGCCAGTGAAGCTGGTTGAGGGCTGGGACTGCAGACTTGTCCCTGCCTGGGGCAGCTGGAGGGTCCCCTGTGTGCCTGAGACAGCAGCAGAGGCCATCTTCTCCAACTCTCTGGTCCGTTGTCTCAGTAAGCTGTCCTCCCACTGATGTTACAACCCAGGGCTCCTCATGGGTTGCAGGGGAGTCCCTGGGCCTCATCAGTCTGAGTTATCAGCTGACAGCTGCGAGAGCAGTGTTATGGGTTTCCTGCTCTGACTGGGTTGGCTGCAAGGGACACTGGTGTTTCCAGTTACCCTCTTGTTTGGGGCCTAGATTTAGGGGTCCTTGAGTTGGCCACTGGCCCTTTTGGGGCCCACGAGGACTTACACTGCATAAGGTCTACCTGGGTGGTAGGTTACCCCTGAGAGCTGCTGCCAGGAGCGCAGCCTTTTTCCTTGTACCTGGTCCCGATTATTGAAGGCCTTAGAGGCAATCTCAACAAGTTGTGAAAGATTCATTCCTAGAGCTCCTAACTTTTGAAGTTTCTGCCTGATGTTGGAGCACTCTGGCTGATGATGGTCATATTTATTAACCTGACATTCTCTGGGTCTTCAGGGTTTATATCAGTAAACTGCTGGTATGCTTTGTACACCTACCTGTTTGAGGAAGCTGGAGAGATTTCCCTTGGGGCCTTGTTGTACATCCTAAACTTTCCTAAGGCTCTTCTGTCCTGGGGCCCCTTGCTGTAAACCAACTATCAAACAGTTTTTATAATGTTCTAGCTGTCCTGCCCCCAGCCAATATCTGTGGCAGGTACAGCCTGGGCTGCCGGGAGCCTAATACCATTTTGAGGGTTGAGGTTAAGCAACCTGTTGGCCTCTTGGCGTGCCTTTTCTAAGATCTTCCTTTCTGCTGGTGTTAAAAGAATATTCCTATTATACAGCTCAGAGGTGGAGAACAGTGTACAGACCCAGATAAACCCTCCAGGCTGGCCGTTGTGATCCAGTCTAGCAGGCATTTGTCTCAGTGGAAATTGCCTTGAGAAGATTTGGGTGGATCCCTGGCCAGATTGTACCCCATTATGGGTGTGTACTGGGGAGACTATTCCCTGGGCAGGACCAGGAGTTTCTGACTCATGAGGGGCTGGTGAGCAATTCGCCGGAGGGTTCCACCAAAGGGTTAGCAGCTGCAGCAGAGAACAGTGCTGGGCCGAAACGAGGCCTACACCTTCAGGTGGAAGGGGTATTGGATAAATGCAAATCTGGGTGGGGCTCAGAACTAAGTCCCCACTCTATACACAGGGTTACCAGCTTGAAACAAAAAGCCTGGGTTTCTCCCGAGCATATCCTAGTTCCCCTTTTAGCACATCCAATTAAGTATTGGGTGAAGACGGAGTTACACGCTGTCTGTAATCTATAATACCCAATATTCATTTCTAGCATACAGTTTAGGTCTGCTTTACAACATTAGGTAGAAGAAACATTCAATATCCATAGGACACTCAGATAAACGCATAATCCTAAGTGAAAAAGAGGAAGACCTTCAACGAGATGGACTGGCACAGTGGCTTGTAACAACGGGCTCAAGCATAATGATTGTGAAGATGGTTCAGGAACAGGCAGTGTTTCGTTCTGTTGTGCATAGGATTGCTATGAATCGGAACCCACTCAATGGCCCCTAACAATTCCACCTAACAACGACAAATACATAACCCTTTTAAAACATTCCAGTTTTGTCTTCTCTTCTCCACACCTTAACTATCTTCCCATTTATATGCATATGGCTTTGGGCCTCCGGCTGGGTAGAACGAGAAGACCCTGACCCCCTAACAATCATCCTGTTTATCTGGCCTGGCTTTGACCCAAAACCAAGAAAACTAAACCCACTGCCATCAAGTTAATTCTGACTCGTAGCGACCCTATAGGACAGAGTAGAACTTCCCCATATGGTTTCCAAGGAGCTCCTAGTGGACTCAAACTACTGTAGCTCCTAACTACTATGCCACCAGGGACTTTTTTCCCCTTCCTTTTTCCCCTGCACCGTTAGCTTACACTGTTTTTGTAGGTTTTTATTTTGCCAGAGAGACATAAAGACTTGTACATAGGGGATTTCATCCCATTTTCCCTCTCTTGCAAAACAGATCTAACTGTAAGATGGTAGTATAGTTACGTGACCCCAAACAGTAATTAGAATCCACATGAAAAAAACAAACAGCACCACTAAAGGTACACTCATTTGGTTTCCCACACGTCACTTACACACACTCACTCACTCACTCAGAACCTGAACCTGACCAAGGTCAACAACCAGAAACTACGCTGCCCGTTCTCTGCCATCAGCTACGGGGAGTGGTGGGGCAAGATAACCAGGATGTCTTAGTAGGCTTCAATCCCCCCCTAATGGGGATGTCTTACTCCTACTTTCAACCCTCCAGATACTTCCCCATCTCCAAACCCAAGCACTTACACTTAACAAGAGAAATTTTGAGGGCACTTACCTAGTGGATGTCCATACCTGAGTTAGTTTCTAATTCTCAAAGTAAAAGCACCTCAGGCGGGTCGCCACCTCGGTTGAGGTTAGGAGGCTCAGTGTGCAGAGGGCTGAGGGTCGGTGGAAGTTCCACTCGCGGTTGATGGGGTGCCAGGCTCTGAATGGAGGGTCTGTGCAACCCTCTGGCCCCACACTGGGTGCCAAAATTGTTACCAAACCCTAGAAGGTGAGTTCTGTCTGACGCACTCAGATTTGCCAATAATCTGGACACTAGCCTTTGAGAAAAAGTAACCTTATTATAATGTGCACAGCAAGGAGCCAAGAAGCAGTTCATCAGCTCTGATTCCCAGAGCTATGGGGATGCAGGGCTTATTTATGATTTGCAAGCAAGATGGCAGCCACGCAGCCGTACTGGGGAGGGAAAATTCTAGAAGGCGACCAGGAAACAGGAGGTGACGTGGTTCTTGTCGGACCTCTCACTTCAGAATATGGTCCTGGTGATGATTTTCCTTCTGATTCATTCCACCTGTTGCTGCGTCTTCTGCTGAGGTCAGTTAGCGGTCACAGCTGGCCCTTCTGCACATGCAGGGTGGGCCAAATCTGGCTTGGGCTAGTTTAAGGACTAATGGAAATTTACTGGCATTTGTAGGGTCAGGTTGCAACAATTTTTTAAAATATGAGATACAATTCTTTTTTTAAAAATCTTCAAAGAAATTTCCTCTTGGTTTTCTATGATTCATAGGCAATCAGGGTTGGAAAAGCAGAGATGAAAAAGGGCAGAGGGGCTATTAGGAGGATTAGATTACATTTAAGTAATTCAATTAAATTGTGTTTTATTTCATTGTGTTTCATTTCGTAGTAATCATTTGCTGGTGTTGCTAGATACTCTTGTCATTTCAAGAACCATGGTGGTGTAGTGGTTCAGTGCTATGGCTGCGAACCAAAGGGTCAGCGGTTTGAATGTTTGAATCTGCTAGGTGCTCATTGGAAACTCTTTGGGGCAGTTCTACTCTGTCATATAGGGTTGCTATGAGTTGGAATTGGAATCGCATTGAGGGCAACAGGTTTGATTTTTTTGGTTTTCTTGTCATTTCAAATCCAAAGAAAAGACGCATTCTCAGCTCTTAAGTACTGTAGTCTCTTTTAGTTAAACTGAAAACTCATAACTCTAACTAAAAATTGTGAGCAATATTTTATTAGAAATCCTTTCACATTGCGTTTTTTCATTGACTAGGAGCTATAATAATTTATATATATCCTGCCGTTCCCCTGTAATCCAATCAGATTTTCATTAAATCTATCTTTCTTATTATGTTAATGAGTTTAATGTATTTTATAACTACTTTGAAAATGTTCCCCACCTTTTTTGTGAGTTTTCTTGTGTTTATAGTTTCCTGGATACTTGCTCATCTAGGATTAATCCCAACGTGTTTTCCAATTTCTTATTTTAAGCTGACCATGAGCAGAGGTTATATTCTCTTTGATACCACCAGGTTGCCTCAGTTGTGGAAAAGACCAACCCCAGTGGTATTTGGTGACCCCATGGTTCCCCTAATATGTGTTTCATCCTGGAATTACATTTCTGTTAACTATTTGGGTAAGAACTCTTCCAATAAGGAGAAACCCATTGCCTTCGAGTCATTTCTGACTCACAGTGACCCTACAGAGTAGAACTGCCGTATAGAGTTTCCAAGGAGTGCCTGGTAGATTCGAACTGCCAAACATTTTGGTTAGCAGCCATAGCTCTCAACCACTATGCTACCAGGGTTTCCATTAAGGAGAAGAGGAGAGCAAATTTTGTTTCCCAGGCCATTCCAGGGGCTGAACTTGGGACAGGAAAGCTGGTTATAGGGAATCCAAGGTCGAGAAGGGGAGAGTGTTGACATGTCACAAACCAATGTCACAAAACAATATGTGTATTAATTGTTTAATGAGAAACTAGTTTCTTCTGTAAATCTTAATCTAAAGTACAATAATAATTTTTTTTTAAAGTAAAAAATAAAAGATCAAGAGAAAAAACAGAAACTTGACCATCCTTGGTTTCAGGTGTAGAGTAGTCCTCAGACGGGGCTTCAGTTACTTGATCTTAGAAACCTCCCTATATGCATTTTGTCTTGATCTCTTTCTTCTAAGAGACCACACAGTAGGTCCTATCTGCAGTGAACTGAGGCAGTGGAGGCAGATACAGATCCACATTTCTGGTACATTGGGTTTTCAAGATAACACAGGCAGGTAAGACATCTACTTGCTTTTTTAAAGTGTTCAGCCACGGCCACTGTCTAGAGAAAAATGTGTACAACCATGGTGTTTCCATGAGTTGTGTGACTATAAGTCCTTGGGGCTGTTTCATCTTTATATGCATAGAGATATCATGTACCTACTATGTGCCATCTCTGGTACTAAATAATGAAGATAAAACATAAATACCAATATAAATAACTCCTGGCACTGATCTTCTCCTATTCAAAATGCTAGATGGAATGAAGGACATAATTCATCATTTGGCTTTTTAGTTGAGGGAGTGAAAGGGACTAGATCTGTGCTGTCCAGTATCATAGCCTCTGACCATGTGTGGCTATTGAACCCCTGAAATGTGGCCTATGTGAATTAATATGTGCTGTAGGTGTAGAATATACATTGTATTTTGAAGAAATAATAAGAAAAAGAGACTATAAATCTCCTTAGATCCTTTAAATGTCGATTACATGTTTTGCCTTTTAAAATTATTTTGAGTTGCTTATTTTTACTTTCTTTATGTTGCTACTAGAAAATTTATAATTATTGTAAAATGGTGGGAGTAGTAGTAGTATTGACAGTACCTGTCTAACTTCAGAGCGATAGTGACCAGAATCAGCCCAAAGCCAATTCCCATGAGGTGGAGTTCACACATACCTCCACTCTCCAAATTTTTATCAATTCTGACACTAGCCATGTCCCATGGCACTCTCTACTTCTTTGCTGAGTTTGATTATTTGTTTCAATAGCCACACAGAACTCACAGATCATACTAACAGTTCAATGGTTTATCAAGGAACAGGGCACAATTTGGAATCAGGATCAACAGGCTACAACTCAGGATCAGGATCAGGAAGCAGGTAAGCAAAATGTCACTTCTTCAGTGCAAGACAGCTCTCTTAGCTCCTCTCAGCCCTGCCAGCCTCCTCAGGATAGCCTTCTCTAGACCCTGCTATCTGTCATCACTGGTTCTGCCAATGGTCCCCTTCTGGGTTTCTCACTGACTTCACTGTTACAGCTGTTGACCAGTGTCAAAGCTCTTTTAGGAGATTCCTTGCCTCCTCCTTCTCTCTCCCTGTTTCTTCTATATTGCCTTTCTTCCTTCTGCTTCTTCCTACTGCTTCTCTTCTTGCTTCTTTCTGTCTGAAAAATCTTTGTGGGGTTGGCTGTATATATATACAAACTCCCCATAAATTTCAAGGCATGGCCCTCCCACTAGGGTCATGAACTGACCCATTCCCTCCTGGTAGGCCACAGATGCTTCATTTGCATAGTAAGTGTGGCTATGCTACCACTCACCTCATTTGCATACTCTATTGACCAATCCCTGCAAGGTGCATACTAATCACAGGGCAGGCTGCAGCCCATGACCAGGCAAAAAGTATCAAAACCAAGTTGTTTACAACTTACCCAGAAAATGTCAATCAACCTGGACAAAAGTAACAAACCCTCTGGGGTAGAAAACTAGGGCAAAGGTAACTCCTCAGGGTTTAGGGGGAAAATCTCTCAAGCTGTTTTCCCAAAGAACCAAGACAAAAGGCCACATAAAGTAGCTCTTTTCACCACACTTATATTGGTCCCATTATATTTCTATTGGACAGTGCCAGTCTAGATTCAAGGACCCTCCAACTTCCCCAGTTGGCCCAACCTGGCTGTGACAAAAACCTATAGCAGCAACTGAGAGGTTGAATAAATCAATGGAAAAAACTCAGTTCAGCATCTAGTAGAGTATGCCAAACTATGGAATGTAGACACATCCTCTACTTCCACTGCATCACTGTGCTGGATAAGTTGCCCCAGGGGTGGGGGCGGGGCTTCAGTGTCCCTCTAATAGTCTATGTTCCCTTTGAAAAATGACATCAGGCCCAGTTGTCAGCTGGGGAAGATGGTTTCCTGGGTCAAATGGATGGAGCCCAGGCTGAATCCCTATTGGGCCTATATGAATTAATACGTGCTGTATGTAAATGTAGGATGTTGAGATCTTTGGAAGAACCCAAGAATGCTGAAGTACCAAGGTAGGAAATACAAAATACACCCTTCTCCCACATGAAGATGCCAAGAATAGCCAACATTGTGATTGCCTCTCCATTCAATATGTGAATTACCTAGATTCTGATACTTAAAATGTCTCACCACATAGGACTCATTTCTACATGGCAAACATGGGTTTCTGTAGATAGGAACTGGTAAAGCCTGTTTGACCCAGACCTTTTGATTTATATCTGTCCATCCTCACTCATTTGCCTCAACTGCCTGTCCCCTTATGCATTTGTCTACGTGACTTCTGACCTCAGAATGGAAGCCCCCAAACCTAAAACTGAATTTCAGGATCTTCATAAACTGGGCCCTCCCTTCCTCTTCAGAGCCAGCTCCTTTCTACATACCAATCTCCATTAGAAGGTGTGGTATAATGGATTATTTTTATGTGGCCTTTCTAGCCATGGTCTTGTAAACTCACCCAAGTAATTGGGTGGGACTGTGTGATAGGGTAATTGTAGTCCACCAAAGGGATTGGTCAGTTTTGCCATCCTGCTGGGTTTGAAATGAAAGAAACCCACCACCACTAAGGAAGGAGAAACCAGCAGCGGAGAACCAGCAGCAGGAGATGGCACCGTGGACTTCCCAGCCCACAGAGAGAGAAAGCTGAGTGCCTTTGGGAAGAGGCTTAGGGCAGGATGCAGGGATAGGTGGCCTGCAAGCACATCTGAGAAGAGGCTGTCCTGATAGAAGAACAATATCTATCTTGGGTCTGAGCCTGAATTATAACCTGTTACTTCCCTAATAAACCCCATAATTATGAATGTAGTCTGTGAGTCCTGTGGGGCCATTGCAATGAATTATCGACCCAGCAGAGAAGTGGACAGAGCCATGGGAGGGATGGTTGTTGTTAGAATTGGTAAATAAGGTAGACATAGGAGGCAAGTCTGACCTCCGCTTCATGGGAATGAGCCTTGGGCTGTTGATCTTTATTCTTCTTTCCCCTTGGGAATCAGAGGAGGTCAGACGCCGCCCCCTGTGCCGTTTTTACAGAAGGAACTAGTATTCCTTAGTGAAATGACTAAAACCAGAGCTACATCTAGGATGATACAAGATGAGCCTGGTGCATCTTGTTGTGTAAGAACATAAGAGCTTTGTAGAACTCCCACTGGTAAATCTGGCACAACAAGAGCACAAAAATAAATAATGATTGTATCCGAATGCAACTGATTTTATAATATATGTATCTATGAATAAGAATGAATACATAGATGAGGACAAGGGAAAGCTCTTCTTTATGTTGGATGCCAACTAATACAAGTCAAAAGCTGCCATTAGGCAACCGTCATGGTATTGGTTATTTTAGATGGGAGCTGCCAATTGATGTTAAGTCTGGTTAGTGGAGGTGTGATGAGGAATAAACAGCATAATCCAACAATATCTTTCCATAAAATACTTCTAAATCAGAAAGACAAAATGGTAAATTTAAGGTGTAGAGACTTGCCAGATGCCAACCCGACCAGGTTATCAAGATTAACATCACCAGTGGTGAAATAGATAGATGCAATGTGGCCCCTGGTATTCTTCACTGAGAAGAGCACAACATCATTTCTTTGGTCTTTTTGCCAAGGAAGCATGAACTAGATCTGGTCATAAGAAAACATCAGATAAAATCTGCAGGAGAATCATTGTGTAGAATGTAGAATGATGAGAACTTGAAAGACAAGGAACAATAGAGGAAGAGTTTGAAATTGGAGGATGACATGACAACTGAAGTAACACATGTTCCTGATGGGGATCCTGGACCAGATAGGAAAATGATACTTTCTTGGGTCAACCGGAAAACTTGAATGTGCTCTATGAATTGAGTCATGTTGTATCATTTTATTACCATTTTGAAAAAGAAAGATCTTTTGTCCAATTTTTCCAGAAAAAAATGCAAGTGAAATTATTTTAAGATAAGTAACATCTCAGATAATTCAACAACAAAGGACCTGTACTGCCATAAAAACAAAAGGATGTCCTTCATACTAAAGGAAAATGATACCAGAGGGAAACATTTTTACAGTAAATAATAATGAGCACTAGAAATGGCAAACATGAATAAATGTGTAATCTATATTTTCTTCCCATTTCTTAATTTCTGTAAGGACAGTTGATCAAGAAAGTAAAATTAATAACATATATTGTGGGTTAAAGTATATATAGATTTAAAGTATATAAAAGTAATAGAATAAAGCATTGGAAAATGTAGATGAAATTATACTTTTTAAGGTTGTGATATATTGTGTGAAATGGTACTTATATTGGTAGAATATAATGTGTTAAGAATGCATACCATAATAGGCATTACAACCACTAAAAAATTGTTATAGTTTAAAGTTGTCACATAAAAGTAAAAAGAATGTTTAAAAAACAGACTAAGCTGAAGAAACGCAAAAGGAGATAAAAGGGTGAAAAGTAGATAGAGCAAATAAAAAATGAACTCCCTGGTTTCTGTTCTTGAATGATGAAAAGTAAAAATCCAAATGACAAAGCCATGGATGGCAGCTTCTCCAAACTCACTAATATTTCCTTATTCATTCAATCAATAAAGTTTATTGGGGGTCAACCAGGTAAAGAAAATCTGCAAAGTTCTGGGAAGGGGGATCATTGGAAACCATTACTTTCCTGCAGGCTACCCCAGCATTTTGTAAGAAATATGAGTGAAATAAAGACACCCAATATTGTTGAAAAACATGATATCCATCTTATGGGTTTCTTATCTTCATCTATGAAATAAAATCTCCATTAATCTGAGAGTAAAAATTATGTGACTAATATTGAATTCTGTATCAAAGTGTGTCCAGCATTAGCAATATCCACCTTGAGATAAAGTTCTTGGAAACTGTTTAAACACTCTTGAAAGAAAGAATACTCTTTTATAGAGTGGCACCGGTAGAGGGGGGGATTCCTGTCATCCATAATTTTATGAATCTTTTATGAGTTTATAATCTCATCAATAGACTGGCAGATCTTCTAATGTACCAGGATCAAATTGACCTAAGATCATTGCGGAATTTCATGCAGAAAAATTGGTACTCAGTTAATGATCACTGAATAGAGTAATTACAGATATTTTAGGAGCTGTCATCTACATATTTTCTCTCTGAACAGAGATTTTCAACAACTTAAGAGCAGAACCAAGGGGCTCTAGTATCTCTGAGGATCAGCAGTAAGGGGCTAACAGTGGGAAAACATGAAGACAAAATATGAGAGATAAACATCAGCCATGGATAAAAGTCTAAGGAAATAATAATATAAACACCAAAAATAGAGTTTATTGTGTAAAAACTGACAAAGGTGACCACTAGCATCAGGATGGTGTGGGAGGCTCTGGTGTCAGGAGAATTATGATAATGGTTGGAGGTGTGAGTATGCCGCACTCTCTGATGCTGTCTCTGAAGAAGAAGCACCGTGGAGCCACTGGCCCAGACCATGAGGACAATAAACATAGCATCAGTGGCTGACCACGAGATGACAATGCCTGCACTGGAACCCGAGTATGAGCAGAGCCACTTTCCTTGAGTGTCAGTATCATTGTGCTTGTCCTGTGAACCAGTGATCTTCAAAGGAGTATAGATACCCATGAAGACACTGAACATCCAGCAAGTGCAACAAGAACAACCAATAACCTTTGGGACTCTTTCTTGGATCATCCAAGATCCAGCTCTCATGGGGATGAGAGTGACAAGCTGAAAGATGCTCAGAACACAGGTGGAGCACAGGGTGGTGCCACAGGCCACTCGGTGAATGTAATAGACAAGTTTACACCCAACACTGGACAGGGGATTCCTAAGTTCAAAAACAGCCATCATGTCAAGAATCCCAATGGCAAGAAGAACCAAGAAGTTGGTCACTGCCATTTGGGCAAGTATCCTGTGTGTGGGCCTCAGCTTGTGGCCAAGCAACACAGGAAAGACATTATGGAAGAAGAAAATAACATTGGCAAGAGTCCCAGCCACAACCTGGGAAAGAAAGATGGTTTTCAAAGTCACTTGCCCAGTGGCTTTTAGGGCATTGTTCTGAAAAGACACAGAGAGGGCTCCAGAGTTGCCTGACATGAGAAGGAGGGCTATCACAGTGCAGGCATCAGCAGTCTTCCTGGTTATCCAGTCTTGGAAAAGGATTGGAGAATCTTTTCTTTTCCTGAAAATAGAGATGCACAATTGACACCGAAAATGCATTTAATAAAATCCAACACCTTTCCTGGTAAAAACTCTCAGCAAAATAGAAATAGAAGGGAAACTCCTCAACATAATTAAGGGCATTATATGCAAAACCTTGCCAGATGGAATACACAGGAATCAAATCGACTACAGCTGTGGAAAGAGATGATGGAAAAGCTCAATACCATCAGTCGGAAGAAGGCCAAGGGCCAACTACAGAACAGACCATCAATTGCTCATATGCAAGTTCAAGTTGAAACTGAAAAAAATTAGAACAAGTCCACCAAAGCCAAAGTATGACCTTGAGTATATCCCACCTAAATTTAGAGACCCTCTCAAGAGTAGATTTGACACATCAAACACTAATGACCAAAGACCAGACGAGATGTGGAATGACATCAAGGACATCATACATGAAGAAAGCAAGAGGTCATTAAAAAGACAGAAAAGAAAGAAAAGACCAAAATGGGTGTCAGAAGAGACTCTGAAACGTCAAGTAGCTAAAGTGAATGGAAGAAATGATGAAGTAAAAGAGTTGAACAGAAGATTTCAAAGGGCAGCTCGAGAAGACAAAGCAAAGCATTGTAATGACATGTGCAAAGACCTGGAGTTAGAAAAACAAAAGAGAAGAACACGCTCGGCATTTTGAAGCTGAAAGAACTGAAGAAAAAATTCAAGCCTCAAGTTGCAATAGTGAGGGATTCTATGGGCAAAATACTAAACGACGCAGGAAACATCCAAAGATAGTGGAAGGAATACAAAGAGTCACCGTACCAAAAAGAACTGGTCGACATTCAGTCATTTCAGAAGGTAGCATATGATCAAGAACCTATGGTACTGAAGGAAGAAGTCCAGGCTGCACTGAAAACACTAGTGAAAAACAAGGCTCCAGGAATTGACGGAATAGCGGTTGAGATGTTTTAATAACTGGACGCAGCACTGTAAGTGTGTTAACACATCTTTGCCAAGAAATTTGGAAGACAGCTATCTGGCCAACCGACTGGAAGAGATCCATATTTATGCCTATTCCAAAGAAAAGTGATCCAACAAAATGCGGAACTTATCAAACAATATCATTAATATGCAAGTAAAATTTTGCTGAAGGTCATTCAAAAATAGTTGCAGCAGTACATCGACAGAGATCTGTCAGAAATTCAAGATGGATTCAGAAGAGGATGTGGAATGAGGGATAGCATTGCTGATGTCAGATGGATCCCGGCTGAAAGCAGAGAATACCAGAAAGATGTTTACCTGTGTTTTATTGACTATGCAAAGGCTTTCGACTGTGTGGAGCATAACAAATTATGGATAACATTGCGAAGAATGGGAATTCCAGAAAACTTAGTTGTACTCATGAGGAAGCTGTACAAAGACCAAAAGGCAGTCATTAAAACAGCACAAGGGGATACTGCATGGTTTAAAGTCAGGAAAGGTGTGTGTCAGTGTTGTGTCTTTTCACCGTACTTATTCAATCTGTATGCTGAGCAAATAATCTGAGAAGCTGGACTATATGACGAGGGACACGGCATCAGGATTGGAGGAAGACTAATTAACAACCTGCAATATGCAGGTGACACAACCTTCCTTGATGAAAGTGAAGAGGACTTGAAGCACTTACTGATGAAGATCAAAGACTAAAGCCTTCAGTACGGATTACACATCAACATAAAAAAATCCTCACAACTGGACCAATAAGCAACATCATGATAAAAGAAGAAAAGATTGAAGTTGTTAAGGATTTCATTTTACTTGGATCCACAATCAACACCCATGGAAACAGCAGTCAAGAAATCAAACGAGGTGTTGCATTGGGCAAATCTGCTGCAAAAGGCCTCTTCAAAATGTTAAAAAGCAAAGATGTCACTTTAAGAACTATGGTGCGCCTGACCCAAGTCATGGTGCTTTCAATCGCCTCACATGCATGTGAAACCTGGACAATGAATAAGGAAGACCCAAGAAGAATTGACACCTTTGAATTATGGTGGTGATGAAGAATATTGAATATATCACGGACTGCCAAAAGAATGAACAATCTGTCTTGGAAGAAGTACAGCCAGAATGCTCCTTAGAAGCAAGGATGGTGAACTTCATCTTACATAATTCGGACACATTATCAGGAGGATCCAGTCCTTGGAGAAGGACATCATGCTTGGTAAAGTAGAGGGTCAGCAAAAAAGAGGAAGATCCTCAACAAGATGGATTGACACAGTGGCTGCCACAATGGACTCAAGCATAACAATGATTATGAGGATGGCACAGGACCAAGCAGTGTTTCGTTCTGCTGTACAAATATCACTATGAGTCGGAATCGACTCGATGATGCCTAACAACAACAACAACATGCAAAACCAATAGCCAACATTATTCTCAATGGAGAAAGTTTGAGAGTATTCCCCTTAGAACGGGCACAAGACAAGAATGCCCTTTATCACCACTCTTATTCAATATGTTACTGGAAGTCCTAGCCAGAGCAATAAGGCAAGAAAGAGAAATAAAGTGTATTCAAATTGGAAATTAAGAAGTAAAACTATCCTTAATGGCAGATGAGATGATCCTATACATAGAAAATCCTAGAGACTCCACAAGAAAGTTATTGGAACTAATATAAGGATTCAGCAAAGGTACAAGATCAACACACAAAAATCAGTTGGAGTAACTAGATAGTAGACAAATGTCAACTTTGGTAAAGAGAAAGCACACAGTATAAGTGAAGTCAGTGCAACTTGACCAAAGCAAAGCCATAGAAGTTTCCTAAACACATACAAACAACTTGAGGGAGTGAGTTGCTGGGGCTGGGGGCTGGGGACCATAGTCTCAGGGGGCATCTAGGTCAATTGGAATAACATAATTCATAAATAAAATGCTCTACATCCTACTTTGGTGAGTAGCACCTGGGGTCTTAAAAGCTTGCAAACCATCATCTAAGATACATCTGTTGGCCCCATCCCATCCAGAGAAAGGAGAATGAAGAAAACCAAAGACACAAGGAAAATATTAGCCCAAAGGACTAAAGGACTACAGGAATCAGAGAGTACACCAGCCTGAGCCCAGAAGAACTAGTTGGTACCCGGCTACCACCAACAACCGCTTTGATAGGGATCACAACAGAGAGTACCAGACAGAGCAGGAGAAAAATGTATGACAAAATTCAAAATTCAAACTTACTGGGCTGACAGAGACTGGAGGAGTCCCCGAGACTATGGTCCCTGGACATGCTGCTAACTCAGAATTGAAACCACTCCGGAAGCCCACTTTTCAGACAAAGATTAGACAGGCCTATAAAACAAACAATAACACACATGAGAAACGTGCTTCTTAGTTCAATCAAATATATGAGACCAAATGGGCAACTCCTGCCCAAAAGCAAGATGAGGAGGCAGGAAGGGACAGGAATTAGACGAATGGACACAGGGAACCAGATGGAAGGGAGGACAGTGCTGTCATATTGTGGGGATTGCAACCAATGTCACAAAACATATGTATAAATTTTTGAATGAGAAACTAACTTGACCTATAAACTTTCACCTAAAGCAGAATACATTTTTTTAAAAAATCACTTGAGTTCCTGTACACTAACAAAGGGGACTCTGAAAGGGAAATCAAGAAACCAACACCTTTTACGATAGCTCAGAAAAGGATAAAATACCTAGGAATAAATCTAACCAGGAACGTAAAAGACTTACACAGACAGTAATCAAAACAGCCTGGTACTAGTATAACAATAGACACATACACAAATGGAATAGAACTGAGAATCCAGAAATAAACCCACACATCTATGCTCAACTGATTTACAACAAGGGTGCTGAGTTCATCTGATGGGTAAAGAAGAGTCTCTTCAAATGGTGCTGGGAAAATTGGATTTCCACATGCAGAAAAATGAAACAGGATCCATGTCTCACACCATACGCAAAAACAAATTCAAAATGGATTAAGGACCTAAATGTGTAAACTAAAACTATAAAATTCTTAGACAAACAAGCAGGAGCAATGCTGTCAGGGCTAGCTTTTGACAATGGATAATAACGAAATCACAAACACCAAAAGACAAAATAAATAAATGGGACCTCATAAAAATTAAAAACTTGTTCATCAAAAGACTTTACCATAAAAGTAAAAAGACAAGCTACCAACTAGGAGAATATCTTGGGAAACCATATATCCTACAAGAATCTAATAACCAAAATATACATAAAACTTTGACAACCTAACAACAAACAGACAAATAACCCAATCAAAAAATGGGCAAAGGGCTTGAATAGACGTTTCACCAAAAAGGACCTTCAAATGGGCATCAAACACATGAAAAGATGCTCGGCGACAGTAGTCATTAGAGAGAAGCAAATCAAAACCAAAATGACATACCATTTTATTCCCACTAGGTTGGCTAAGATAAAAAAAGAAAGAAAAAACAGAAAATAACAAATGTTGATGAGGATGATGAGGTTGTGGGGAAATTGGAACACTTATCCATTGCTGGTGGGAATGCAAAATGGTAGAGCTGTTGTGGAAAATAGTGTGATGGTTCCTCATAAAACTACCATATGACCCAACAATGCCGCTTCTAGGTATATAACCAAAAGACTTGAAAGCAGAGACACAAGAGACTTGTATACCAGTGTTCATTGTGGCACTAATCACAATAGCCAAAAAGTGGAAACAACCTAAATGCCCATCAACAGATGAATGGATAAATAAATGTAGTACATACATAAAACAGAACACTACTTAGAAGGAGAAATGAAGTCCTGATACATGCTACAGTATGTATGGAGCTTGAAGACATTATGGTGAGCAAAATAAGCCAATCACAAAAGGATGTTGTATGATGTCACTTACATAAAAAGACAAATGTATAGAGAACCAGGGGCGAGAGGGAGGGGGAAAAAGGGGGTTAATGCTGATGGAAAAATCACGTTGATTAAGGGTACGGTTGAACAGCTGATTATTGTAATTGCTGTCAATAAGTTGTGCACCTGTAAAAAGTTGAACTGGCAAAAGTTGTGTGACAGATATATTTACAACAATGCCAAAAACAAAAAACAAAAGAAGTAGCTGCTGAAGGTGACTATGTATAACCAAACACTTCATGGGATTTGGTTCCTTGGTTAGGAGGTTTAGGGTCATGGTTTCATGGGACATCCTGGTTAATTGGCCTAATAACATGTTTAGTTCTTCTGTTCAACTTCCTTGTTTGTCATGTAGTGCCTGGGGTCTTAACAGCTTGCATGTGGCCATCCAAGGCACAACAATTGGTCTCTATTTACCCGGAGCAACAGAGGAAGAAGGAGAGTCAGGAACAGGAGGAGGATATGCAACGTGTGGCTAATTGCCTTCATAAACAACTGCCTCCTTTGCTATGAGACCAGAAGAACTGGATGGTTCCCAGCTACCATTACTGAACATTTTGATCAAAGATTCTATAGATGAATCCTGATTAAAAGGGGGAAAATGCAGAACAGAATTTCAAATTCTTATGGACTCCAGACTTCCTGGAGCCGTGGAAGGCAGATGAACCCCTGAAACTATTGCCCTGAGATAATCTTTAAACCTTAAACCAAAAATATCCCCTGAAGTCTTCTTAAAAACCAAGTCATAATTTAGTATAACTAGTAAAAAAAAAAAAAAAAGGTTTACCTTGAGCATTATTCTCTTTTAAGAACTGTCTATATGGGATCAAACTGACAACAGCAACTGGAAAGATTAGATAGAAACCTTAGGGGGACGTGATTTTATGTTAATGGGAGAGGAATAACTCAGAAAAAGAGGATGAGACCGATTGCACAACTTGAAGAATGTAACCAATGTCACTAAAGTGTACTTGTAGAAACTTGAGTTGATGTATGTTTTGCTGTGTACATTCTCAACAAAGGAAACCTTGGTGGTGTAGTGGTTAAAAGCTACGTCTGCTAAACAAAAGGTCAGTAGTTCGAATCCACCAGGTACCCCTTGGAAACTCTATGGGGCGGTTCTACTCTGTCCTATGGGGTTGCTATGAGTTGGGCAAGGGTTTGGTTTGGTTTTTATTGGTTTCATTTGGTTTTATTCTCAATAGCAACAACAAATTGTTTCTTCAAATTTTTAAAGACTTATACAAGGAAAACTATAAAACACTGCTGCAAGAAACTAAAACAGATCTACATAAATGGATTGGAAGACTTAACATTGTGAAAATGTCAATACTACCAAAAGCCATCTATAGATACAATGAAATCCAAATCCAAATCCCAACAACATTCTTTAAAGAAATGGAAAAACTAATCTTCAACTTTATATGGAAAGGAAGGAGGTGCTGAATAGCTAAAGCAAGACTGAAGAAGAACAAAGTAGGAGGCCTCACACCACCTGATCCCAGAACCTACTATACAGCCACAGTAGTCAAAACAGCCTGGTACTGGTACAACAGGCACATAGACCAATGGAACAGAATTGAGAACCCAGATGTAAATCCATCCACCTATGGTCAGCTGATCTTTGACAAAGAGCCAAGGTTTATTAAACAGAAAAGAGACACTCTCTTTAACAATTGGTGCTGGCAAAACGATGTCTATATGCAGAAAAATGAATCAGGACCTATACCTCACACCATACATAAAAACTAACTCAAAATGGATCAAAGACCTAAATGTTAAACCTAAAACTATACAGTTCCTGGAAGATAACGTAGGGACAACGCTAGGGGCCCTAATATGTGGCATAAATAGAATACAAAACATAACTAAAAATGCACAAACAGCAGAAGATGAACTAGATAAATGGGACTTCCTAAAAATTAAACACTTATGCTCATCAAAGGACTTCTCCAAAATAGAAAAAAGAGAACATACTGATTGGAAAAAAAAATTGGCTACGACATATCCGACAAGGGTCTAATCTCTAAAATTTATAGAAAACTTTAACACCTCAACAACAAAAAGAGAAATAATCCAATTTAAAAATGGCCAAAGGCTATGAACAGATACTTCACCAAAGAAGACATTCAGGTGGCTAACGAACACATGGAGAAATGCTCGTGTTCATTAGCCATTAGAAAGATACAAATCAAAACTACAATGAGTCAGCATCACACCCCGACAATAATGGCACTAACTAATGAAAAAAAAAAAAAAGAAAGAAAATAACAAATGTTGGCAAAGTTGTGGGGAGACTGGAACTCTTATACACTGCTGGTGGGAACGTAAAATGGTACAACCACAATGGGAGACGGCATGGCACTTCCTTAAAAAGCTAGAGATAGAAATATCATATGATCCAGCAATCCCACTCCTAGGTATATACGCTAAAGAAATAAGAGGTGTGACATGAATAGACATATGCACACCCAACCATGTTCACTGCAGCATTATTCACAATAGCAAAAAGAAGGAAACAACCATCTAAGATACTGGTCCCATCCCACTTGGAGCAAAGGGGAATGAAGAAAACCAGACACAAGCACTAAAGGACCACATGAACCAGAGACTCCACCAGCCTGAGACCAGAAGAACTAGATGGCGCCCAGCTACCACCAATGATCACCCTGACAGGGAACACAACAGACAGTCCTTGACAGAGCAGGATAAAAAATGTAGAACAGAACTCAAATTCACGTAAAAGACCAGACTTAATGGTCTGACAGAGACTGGAGGAACCCCCGAAACTATGGCACCCAGACACACTGTTAACCCAGAACTGAAACCATTCCCGAAGCCCACTCTTCAGACAAAGATTAGGCAGGACTATAAAGCAAAAAATAATACACATGAGGAATGCGCTTCTTAGTTCAATCAAATATATGAGCCCAAATAAGCAGCTCCTGTTCAAAAGCAGGATGAGAAGGCAGGAAGGGACAGGAACTGGTTGAATGGACATAAGGAACCTGGAGTGGAAAGGGAGAGTGTGCTGTCACATTGTGGTGACTGCAACTAATGTCACAAAACAATACGTGTATAAATATTTGTATGAGAAATTAACTTGAGCTGTAAACTTTCACTTAAAGTACAATTAAAAAAAAACCAAAACTAAAAAAAAAACTACCAAAAAAAAAAAAAAAAAGCCCTGGCCCAGATGGCTTCACTAGAGAATTCTACCAAACTTTCAGAGAAGAGCTAACACCACTTCTACTAAAGGTATTTCAGAGCATAGAAATGGATGGAATACTCCCAAACTCATTCTACGAAGCCAGCATAACCCTGATACCAAAACCAGGTAAAGACACCACAAAAATAGAAAATTACAGACCGATATCCCTCATGAACATTGACGCAAAAATCCTCAACAAAATTTTAGCCAATAAAACTCAGCAACATATCAAAAAAATAATTCACCACGACCAAGTGGGATTTATACCAGGTATGCAGGGATGGTTCAACATTAGAAAAACAATCAACGTAATCCATCACGTAAATAAAACAAAAGACAAGAACCACATGATCTTATCAATCAATGCAGAAAAGGCATTCGACAAAGTCCAACACCCATTCATAATAAAAACTCTCAAAAAAATAGGAATAAAAGGGAAATTCCTCAGTATAATTAAGGGCATTCATACAAAACCAATAGCCAACATCATCCTGAATGGAGAGACTTTGAAAGCATTCCCCTTGAGAACGGAACCAGACAAGGATGCCCTGTATCACCGCTATTATTCAACATTGTGCTCGAGGTCCTAGCCAGAGCAGTTACGCTAGAAAAAGAAATAAAGGGCATCCAAATAGGTAGGGAAAAATTCAAAGTATCTCTATTCACAGATGATATGATCTTATGCACAGAAAACCACAAGGAATCCACAAGAAAACTACTGGAACTAATAGAAGATTTCAGCAAAGTTTCAGCATACAAGATAAACATACAAAAATCAATTGGATTCCTTTACACCAACAAAGAGAACCTTGAAAAGGAAATCACCAAATCAATACCATTTACAATAGCCCCCAAAAAGATAAAATACTTAGGAATAAATCTAACCAGAGATGTAAAAGATCTTTACAGAGAAAACTACAAGACACTACTGCAAGAAACTAAAAGAGACCTGCATAAGTGGAATAATATACCTTGCTCATGGATAGGTAGACTCAACATAGTGAAAATGTCAGTTCTACCCAAAGCAACCTACAGATAACAATGCAATCCCGATCCAAATTCCAGCAGCGTTTTTTAATGAGATGGAGAAATAAATCACCAACTTCATATGGAAATGGAAGAGGCCCCGGATAAATAAAGCACTACTCAAGAAGAAGAACAAAGTGGGAGGCCTTAAACTACCTGATTTTAGGACCTATTATACTGCCACGGTAGTCAAGACAGCCTCATACTGGTATAATAACAGATACATAGACCAATGGAACAGAGTTGAGAATCCAGATATAAGCTCATCCACCTATGAGCAGCTAATATTTGACAAAGGCTCAAAGTCCATTAATTGGGGAAAAGACAGTCTCTTTAACAAATGGTACTGGCATAATTGGATATCTATATGCAAAAAACTGAAACAAGACCCATATCTCACACCATGTACAAAAACTAACTCAAAATGGATCAAAGACTTAAATATAAAATCGAAAACAATAAAGATCATGGAAGAAAAAATAGGGACAACGCTAGAAGCCCTAATACATGGCATAAACACAGTACAAACCATAAGTAGCAATACACAAGCACCAGAAGAGAGACAAGACAAATGGGAGCTCCTAAAAATCAAATACTTATGCTCATCCAAAGACTTCACCAAAAGAGTGAAAAGACAACCTACAGATTGGGAAAAAATTTTTGCCTACGACAAATCCGATCAGCGTTTAATTTCTAAAATCTACAAGATACCCCAAAACATCAACAGAGAAAAGACAAATAACTCAATTAAAAAATGGGCAAAGGATATGAACAGGCACTTCACCAAAGAAGATATTCAGGCAGCTAACAGACACATGAAGAAATGCTCATGCTCATTAGCCATTAGAGAAATGCAGATCAAAACTACAATGAGATATCATCTCACCCCAACAAGGCTAGCATTAATCCATAAAACACAAAATAATAAATGCTGAAGAGGTTGTGGAGAGACTGGAACACTTATACACTGTTGGTGGGAATGTAAAATGGTACAACCACTTTGGAAATCGATTTGGCCCTTCCTTAAAAAGCTAGAAATAGAAGTACCATACGATCCAGCTATCCCGCTCCTTGGAATATATCCTAGAGAAACAAGAGTCGTCACACAAATAGATGTGTGCACACCCATGTTCATCGCAGCACTGTTCACAATAGCCAAAAGATGGAAGCAACCTAAGTGCCCACTGATGGACGAATGGATAAACAAACTATGGTATATCCACACAATGGAATATTACGCAATGATAAAGAACAATGATGAAGCTGTGAAACATCGTATAACTTGGTGGAAGCTGGAACTTATTATGCTGAGTGAATTTAGTCAGTCACAGAAGGACAAATACTCTATAAGACCACTATTATAAGAACTCAAGAAAAGGTTTAAACACAGAAGAAAACATTCTTTGATGGTTACTAGGGTGGGGAGAGAGGGTGAGTGTTATTCACTAACTAGATAGTAGATAAGAATGATCTTAGATGAAGGGAAGGACAGCACACACTACAGGGGAAGCCAGCCCAACTGGACTAAACCAAAGCTAAGAAGTTTCCTCAATACAATCAAACACTTTGAGAGACAGAGTAGCAAGGATGCGGGGTCTGGGGACCATGCTTTCAGGGGACATCTATGTCAATTGGCATAACAAACCTTATTAAGAAAATGTTCTGCATCCTACTTTGGTGAGTGGCGTCTGGGGTCTTAAAAGCTTGCAAGCAGCCATCTAAGATGCATCAATTGGTCCCAACCACTTGGAGTAAAGGAGAACGAAGAACACCCAAGGCACAAGGAAAATATTGGCCCAAGAGACAGAATAGGCCACATAAACCAGAGACTTCATCAGCCTGAGACCAGAAGAACTAGATGGTGCACGGCTACCACCAATGAAAGTCCTGACAGAGAACACAACACAGGGTCCCTGATAGAGGAGTAGAACGATGGGATGCAGAACTCGAATACTAGTAAGAAGACCAGACTTAATGGTCTGACTAAGACTGGAGGTGCCCCGGAAAGCATTGTCCCTGGTCTCTCCTTCACCCCAGAACTAAAACAATTTCCGAGGCCATCTCTTCAGACAGGGATTGGACTGACTGTGGGGCAAAAAGTGATACTGGTGAAGAATGTGCCTCTTAGACAAGTAGATATAAGAGACCAAAGGGGCGGCTTCTGTCCAGAGGTGAGAGGGGAAAGCAGAGAGAGTTAGGAGCTGGCTGAATGTTCATGGGGAATCAGGCAGAGGGGAGGAGTTGCTGTCACAGAATGGGGTGAGCGGTTGGGGTCTTATAACAATGTATGTTAAAAAAAGAAAAAGAAAAAGAAAATTCTGTATGGGAGACTAATTTGAAATGTAAACTTCATTTAATTACATCAATTAAAAAAAAAAGAAAAAAAAAGGAATTCAGCACAAGAGAGTAAGAGAAACAAAGAAAATTCAGCACCACAAAAAAAAAGCAGCACAAAATGACAGCAATAAACTCACACCTATCAAATATTACACTGAATGTAAATGGCCTAAATGCACCCATAAAGAGAAAGAGAGTGACAGAATCGATTAAAAAAAAACAAACAGGATCCATTAATATGCTGTCTACAAGAGACACACCTTAGAAACAAAGACATAAATTTATTAAAAATCAAAGGATGGAAAAAATATATCAAGCAAATACCAAAAAAGAGCAAGAGTGGCAATACTAATCTCAGATAAAATAGACTTTGAAACAAAATCCACCATAAAAGACAAAGAAGGACACTATATAATGATTAAGGGGACGATCTACAAGAAAATCCAACACCGCTACAACAAAAAGACAACTGATCCAATTAAAAAATGGGCAAAGGAAATGAACAGACACTTCACCAAAGAAGACATTCAAGCAGCCAACAGACACATAAGGAAATGCTCCCAATCACTAGCCATTACAGAAATGCAAATTAAAACCACAAATGAAATACCATCTCACCCTGGCATTACTGGCACAAATCAAAAAAACTGGAAATAACAAATGTTGGAGAGGCTGTGGGGAGATCGGAACTCTTATGCACTGCTGGTGGAAATGCAAAATGATACAATCATTTTGGAAAGTGATATGGCGCTTCCTTAGAAAGCTAGAAATAGAAATACCGTACGATCCAGCAATCCCACTCCTAGGAATATAACCCATAGAAGTAAGCGCCGTCACATGAATAGACATACGCACACCCATGTTCATTGCAGCATTGTTCACAATAGCAAAAAGATGGAAACAACCTAGATGCCCATCAACAGATGAATGGATAAACAAACTATGGTATATACACACAATGGAGTATTATGAAACGATAAAGAACAATGATAAATCTGTGAAGCATCTCATGAAACTGGAAGACCTTACGCTGAGTGAAATAAGTCAGTCACAGAAGGACAAATATTGTATGAGACATCTACTGTAAAAACTCATCAAAAAGTTTACACACAGAAAGAAACAATCTGTGTTGGTTACAAGGGATGGAAGGGATGGGGGGAAATACTAAATAGACAACAGATAAGCGGTAACTTCGGTGAAGGGTGAGACAGTACACAATATGGGGGAAGCCAGCACAATTTGTACAAGGAAAGGTTATGGAAGCTCCATAGACACATTCAAACTCCCTGAGGGACTGAACTGCTGAGCAGAGGGCTGTGAGGACCATGGTCTTCGGGAACCTCTAGCTCAACTGACATAACACAGTTAATAAAGAAAATGTTCTACTTTCTACCTTGGTGAGTAGCATCTGGGGTCTTAAAAGCCTGTGAGCAGCCATATAAGATATTGCAATGGTCTCACCCCTTCGGCAGTAAGGGAGAATGAAGTAAACAAGATACAAGGAAAAGATTAGTCCAAAGAACTAATGGACCACAAGTACCATGGCCTCCACCAGACTGAGTCCAGTACAGCTAGATGTTGCCTGGCTACCACCACTGACTGCTCTGACTGGGATCACAACAGAGGGTCCCGGACAGAGCTGGAGAAAGATGTAGAACAAAATTCTAACTCACAAAAAAAGACTGGACTTACTGGCCTGACAGAGACTGGAGAAAGCCCGAGAGTATGGCCCCCAGACACCCTTTTAGCTTAGTAATGAAGTCACTGGAAGGGACAGTGTTGACACGTTGTGAGGTTGTTAACCATTGTCATGAAACAATATGTGTACTGTTTAATGAGAAACTATTTGTTCTGTAAAACTTCATCTAAAGAACAATTTTAAAAAAAGGAAAAAAAATAAAAATAAAAGTTCAGAGTTATCAAAATATCTTGTTCTTCAGGAAAGTCTGTGTCCAATTTATGAAACTAACATGTAGGCAACACAGGAAGAGCAGATTGATAATAATCAGCTCTGGGTACACCAGCTCTGGGTCCCAGTCCAAACTCGCACTGAGCAGTGCTGAGATACTATAACATACCCTTGACCTCTCAGAACCTAATAGCAGGACTTTAGGTAAGAGACAGGAGAGCCAGTTATGAAGCGTCCAGCCTCTGGAGCCAGAAAGCTCTTAGTTTTTGTTAAGCTCATCCTTTTTTAGGTTAGTGTAACCGGGAGAATTTTTAACCTGGAGAATTTTATTAATCACTCCCTGCCATTGCTTTTTTATTTCAAAATTAAAGAAAGGATTAAAATAGAACTTAAATCATAACGTTGTTTAAATATAAAATGTGGATTTTACGTTAATTATTGATCACCGTGGCCGGAACAAAGTTACTTCTCATTTAATACGAGTAGAAAGTATTGTTATTATAGATACAATTTGTTTCTTTGTTTTGAATGCTTACCATAGCCAGGTATGTGAGGGAACAATAATAACAGTAAAAGTGGGAAATCTATCAATTCTTTCCCAACAAATTTTGCTGAAGATAATTCAAAAACAGTTGCAGCAGCACATCAGCAGGGAACAGCCAGAAATTCAAGCCAGATGCAAAAGAGGATGAAGAACTAGGGATAGCATTGCTGATGTCAGATGGAACCTGGCTGAAAGCAGAGAATACCAGAAAGGTGTTTACCTGTGTTTTATCGACTATGAAAAGGCATTTGACTGTGTGGATCATAACAAATTATGGATAACATTGCGAAGAATGAGAATTCCACAACACTTAATTGTGCTCATGAGGAATCTGTACATAGACCAAGAGGCAGTTATTCGAACAGAACAAAGGGATACTGCGTGGTTTAAAGTCAGGAAAGGTGTGTGTCAGGGTTGTATCCATCTACCATACTTATTCACTCTCTATACTGAGCAAATAATCCAAGAAGCTGGACTATATGAGGAAGAACACTGCATCAGGATTGGAGGAAGACTCATTAACAACCTGTGTTATGCAGATGACACAACCTTGCTTGCTAAAAGTGAAAAGAACTTGAAGCACTTACTGATGAAGATCAAAGACCAAAACCTTCAGTATGGATTACACCTCAACATGAAGAAAACAAAAATCCTTACAATTGGACCAATATAGGCAACTTCATGATAAAAGGAGAAAAGATTGAAGTTGTCAAGGATTTCATTTTACTTGGATCCACAATCAACACCCACTGGGTAAATCTGCTGCAAAAGACCTCTTTAAAGTGTTGAGAATCAAAGATGTCACTTTGAGTACTAAGGAGTGTCTGACCCAGGCCATGGTATTTTAAATTGCCTCATATGCTTGCGAAAGCTGGACAATGAATAAGGAAGACCCAGGAAGAATTGATGCCTTTGAATTGTGGTGTTGGCGATGAATATACCATGGACTGCCAGAAGAATGAACAAATCTATCTTGGAAGAAGTACAGCCAGAATGCTCCTTGAAAGGGAGGATGGTGAGACTTCATCTTACTTGCTTTGGACAGGTTATCAGGAGGGACCAGTCCCCAGAGAAGGACATCCAGCTTGGTAAAGTAGAGGGTCAGGGATAAAAAGGAAGACGCTCAAGGAGATGAACTGACACAGTGATTGCAAAAATGGGTTCAAACATAGCAATGATTGTGAGGATGGCAAAGGACCAGGCAGTATTTTGTCCCGGGTCACTATGAGTCAGAATCAACTTGCTAACACCTAACAACAACATGTTCCAACAGTGACACTATTCTGTCAGACGTGAAAATTAACTGGAGTCCATCTCACTAAATTTTTTTCTCTCCCCTTCTGCCCCGGGTGAAAGGAGAGACAGACCCTTTCTTATTCACACAGAGATACATGTGTTTGTGTGTTTCAAGGAATCTTGTTTTATGTTGGGATGTTTGAGTCCTAATCCAAACACACACATCAATTTATCCACTTATATTCCCACCCAAGCCTAGATCTGTTAGATCTGAGAAAATTAGCAGATACTTTATTTCATGAGTGAAGAACTCAGCGGCTTTGGCTGTCTAAGGCTGGGCACAGATCCCAAAGAGCTGCATCCTTCTCTCTCTCAGAGTCAGGGTCTAGAGCACAGGGATTTGCAGTAAAGCTCTCCATTATGGTCCACGCTGAGAGATTCCACAGCTCACACCCTTCCCTCACCCAGCCCAGCCAGAGCGTGGATGGAGCTGCTCATAATGAGGCAGGATTAGCACCTGTGCTGTCCAATAATCCTACACAACCACCACTCTGTGTTCCTCTCCTTTTGGACAGTCCTTCTCCCTGTTCCTGCCCTGGGCTTAAACATAAAGAAACACTCACCCTGCTGGTCTTGCTTCAGAGCTCTGTGTGGGGGACTGTCATTCAGCATGAGTCCAGGACACCAGAGGCCATAATGAAATAGGTTCAGTGTTCATGGACCTCATCTCCCCACAGAGATCCCATTATCATGTCATCTGTAGGACAAGTGACAGTGTCTGCATGGGGAATCTGGGGCATCTCCAACAAGGAGCAAATTTTACCCCTGGTCTAATCAGCATCGGCCACTTCTGTTGATTAATGAGAACTTCTGGAAATTCATAAGAAGGTCCTAATGAGCAGTCAGACAGCTGATAGAGAAAATTTTCAGCGTTCCCTAGGGAAGAATCTAAATTCAGAATCAGAGCTGCAATCAAAGGTGGAAGGGTAACTTGAAGGTGGGCCAAGTGCTCCCTTTACTTTATTCTAATTGCGCATTCTCTCCAATGTTCTTTCACATTTCCAAATTGTGCTGACCCCATGATTGGTTGATACTGAGCATCATCATTTGATCTGGAGTCTGATCTCTCCTAGTACTTTAAATCCACAACTCTTGCTGCTTGTGGCCATGACCTTTTAATTCCTAGAATAAAGTCTGGAATTGAAGCTCTCAGAATCCTTTGGTCTCCTTAATGTCCCTCTAGCTCCACAGTGATATCATGACCTGTTTCCCAAGCCATCTGTAATGCCCTGCGTCCTTGTGTCTCTGCATGGACCACCAGGCTGTAGCACTGTAATCTTCAGGAAGTACACTAGGAAGAAGCATTCCTGGATGCAGAGAGAAGGCTTAGTAAACAGAAACATATGACTGAGGCCTAACGTGAGAATTGTATAAAATTGGAAAAATATACCAACAACCTAATAGAAAAGAACAAGTACCCAATTTGAATAGACATTTCTCCAAGGAAGATATATAAATGGACAATGACTGCATGAAAAGATAACCAATGTCATTAGTCATTAGGGAAATACAAATCAAAACCACAGTGAGATCCCACTTCACACCTACTAGAATGCCTGTTTTCAGAAAAACTAAAAAAAAAAAAAAAAAAAAAACCCAGATGTTTCAAAGATGGAGAAATTTGAGCCCCGGTACATTGTTCTTCATAATGTAAAATGGTGCAGCCACTGTGGAAACAGCTTGTTGGTTCCTGAAAATATTAAACATAGTATTACCACATGACCCAGCAATTCCACTTCTAGGTCTAAACACAAAAGAATTGAAGGCAGGGACTCATAGAAATACTTGTTTACCAATGTTCACTGTGGTATTATTTATAATAGCTAAATGGTGGAAACAATGCAAGTGTTCATCAATAAATGAATGGATTAACAAAATGTGGTATATACATTCAATGGGATATTATTCGGTGATAAAGAGTATTGAAGCTCTGATAAACGCCACAAATTGGAAAAGCCTTGAAAACATCAACCTAAGTCAAATAAGTCAGAAACAAAAAGTCAAATATTGTACACCAGAGACACAATAAAATATATGTATTTTTAAAGTCAATGTTGTATGATCTGATTTATATCAAGAGGAGGCAAATTTATAGAGACAAAAACTTCTTAGTGGTTATCAGGGGCTGAGGGAAGGGGATATTGTAGAGTTATTGCTTAAGGGGTATTGAGTTTGTCTTTGGGGTGATGAAAAACTTTTGGAAATGCACACGGTGGTGAATATAATTAATGTCACTCAGTTAGACACTTAAAATAGTTAAAATGGCAAAGATATATATATTTTTTACCACATTAAAAATTTTCAAAACCCAATAGAAAATTGGGAAAAATCATAAATATAAAACATAAAGAGAAAGTTCACAAAAGACATACTATGGTGGTCCTTAATGAGGGTCAGTTAGGGTAAACCCTCCAGAATTTCTTCGGATATCCTATATTGTTCACATTTCATTCCATTTTTAGAATAAACTTGAATTTTCAACAAATGCAGCAACAAAAACTTTAACAAAATACTACCGAAGTAATAATTGGGCTTTCTTCAAATTTTTATATCTGCTAGAGCAACTGGACATCGTTACAGTATTGAGTGTACCTATCCATGATCATGGTATATCTTTCCATATATTTATGTTACTTCTGTTTCTCCCAGAAATGTTGTTTCTTTTCAGTGTAGAGTTCTTCCATAGTTTTGGTTAAATTTTCTTCAAAGTGTTCCATGTTTCTGCTGTTATTTTAAATGGAATTTACTTCTATATCATTTTGAATAGTTTGTGGCTAATAAATAGAGAAGGCATTTTTGTTTATTAACATTGTATTCAAAACTTCCCTAATTTCAATAGTTAGTTGTTAGTTGTTTTGTAGCATTCTTACAATTTTGTACGTAAACAATCGTGTCTTTTGCTGATAAAGACACTCGTATTTCTTCTTGGCAACTTTTATTGTTCTATGCTGTACTTGCCTATTTTCAACGTCTAGGAACTCCAGAACAATGTTGAATTGGAAGGATAACTGTGGGCATTATTGCCTTATTCCTAATCCTCAACCTGCCTTAATAATACAACCATACTTCAGAACTGGGAATGGGTCCTTAATTCTGCATATAAAATAGAATATGTGGCCAAAAGTAGACAGAGAATAATTACTATTTCATAATTTGTAAGCAATCTGATTTTCTCCATGTTCTCTCCTGATTTTTCATGCTGCCAAGAGGATAATTTCCCTAACATTTCACTGTATCTATGCTTAGCTACATCAACATCAGTGCTTTAGGTTCTATTGGCATTGTATTTTTGCCCACAATAACATTTGACTTGCTCAGTCTCTCTTTCCTCCTAATTCTCTTTTCTGCTTTTCACAGTGCTTCAGATTTTTCATTTGCCTACTACACAGCTCATACTCTGAGAGTAATTTTTTTTCTGTTCCATATTTGGCCCCTGGCTTTATTCTGAATGATGATAATGAGCTTTTCCATTGTGTTTTTCCACACATGTGGTCAATTTGATTCCTGTGTATTCCTTCTGTCGAGGTCCATGTGTATAGTCGCTGTTTATGTTGGTGAAAAAAGGTATTTGCAATGAAGAAGTCGTTGTTATTTGTAGAGGTTTTCTGCATCCATATACACAGAGATATCGGTCTGTAGTTTCTTTTATTGCTATATTTTTGTCTGGCTTAGGTATCAGGATAATGATGGCCTTATAAAATGAGTTAGGATATTTTGTTTCCTCTTTTATGGTTCAGAAAAGTTAAGAAAGATTGATGTAAATTCTTCTTCATATGTTTAGAAGAATTCACCGGTGAAGCCATTTGGATTTTGCCTTTTCTTTGTTGGGAAGTTTTTAAATTATCATTCAATCTCTATACATGAAATAATTCTATTTAGTTTTTATAATTTTTCAGGAGTATATTTCGGTAATTTGTGTGATTCTAGGATTTTGTCATTTCATCTAGGTTATCTACTTTGTTGAGGTATATTGCCCATAATATTCTCTTGTAATTTTTTTATATGTCTGAATTTTGTAGCACTGTCCCCACTTTTATTTCAGTTTTAGTAATTTGAGTCTTTTATTTTAAGTCTGTCTCTTTAATTGCCAATTTTGTTGATCTTTTCAAAGAACCAGCTTTTGGTTTGTTAATTTTTTGTATTGATTTTCTGTCCTTTATATTGTTTATTCACTCCAATCTTTATTTTTTCCTTCATTCTCTTAGCTTTTGGGTTACCTTGCATTTCTTTTTCTAGTTCCTTATGGTGTATAGTTAGATTATGAATCTGAGAACTTTTTGTTTAATGTAGGCAATTTCACCTATCAATTTTCCTTCGGATACTACGTTTGCTGCATCACCTATGTTTTGATATGTTTTGTTTGCATTTTCATTCATCTCAAGTATTTTCTAATTTCCATTGTAATTTTGTCTTTGACCCTTGGTTGTTTAAGGTTATGCTGTAGTTTCCCCATGCTTGTGAATTTTCCACTTTTCCTCCTCTTATTGATTTCTAGCTTCATTCCATTGTGGTTGGAGAAGATACTGTACATTACTTTAGTCTTTTAAAATTTATTGAGAGTTGTTCTGCAGCCTAACATATGCTCAAACCTGGAGAATGTTCTATGTGTACCTGAATATAATGTGTGTTCTGCTATTGTTGTGTGGAGTGTTTTATATGTCTGTTAAGTCTAGTTGGCTTACTTGGTGTTCAGTTCCTCTGTTTCTTTATTGATCTTCTGTTCTATCCAGCATTGAAACTCGGCTATTGAAATCTCCAATTATTACTGTAGAACTGTGTATTTCTACCTTCAGATGTGTCAATTTTTGCTTCCTATGTTTTCTGGTTTGTTGTTGGGGCTTATCTGTTTATAGTTGTTATATATTATTTTTGGATTGCCCTTTCTATCATTCCATAATGTCTTTTGTGTCTTGTAACAATTTTTGACTTAGGATCTACTTTGTCTGGTATTATAGCCACCTCAGCTGTCTTTTGTTTTGCTCCCAGTGCTGTTTTCTTGGTGGTATGAAGTCCTCAACTCTCTGCTTGCTTCCCTTTCCTTTTATCTCTTGTAAGATAAAAGGTGATGCAGGCCACACCCCAGGGAAACTCCCTTTACATTGGGTCAGGTATGTGACCTAGGTAAGGGTGTTACATCTCACCCTAATCCTCTTGAAGATAATCTAATCTTGTCCCATTAACCACAGACAAAGATTAGGATTTACAGCACATAGGAAAATTGCATCAATCACGAAATGGAGGACAACCACACAATACTGGGTATCATGGCCTAATCAAGTTGACTCATATTTTGGGGGGACACAATTCAATCCATGACACTGCCCATGCAGCCCTCCTACTTATCCCTAACCACCCAGGGCTAGGTCATCTCATCCCTAGCCACCAGGGGCTAGGTCAATGGATACCAGCCACAAGCTTAGAGTCCACCTGATTTCCTCCTCTTCAGACCAGCCAGCCCAAACTTTAGGGTTTTCCCGTGCATCCTCAGGTTCCCAGTCTTAAACTCGGGAGTACTCCTCCGTCCCTCTACTTCAGACCAGCCAGCCCCACTACTCCCTTTAGGTCCAATAATTCACTGAAACAACTCACAGAGCTCATTGGAAACACCATAACTGTGGTACAATTTTAATATAACAGAACAGGATACGACTAAAGATATTCATGGGATGAGGCCCAGAGGGGGTCCCAGAGCAGAACCTCAACATCTCAAAAGAACACACTTATCCTCAAGAGAACAGATGTTCACTATAACCATCTAGGAGACTTTAACCGGGAAATGGGCTATCTCTGAGGCAGCACAGATTCTAGATCCAGACCTCAGACAGCTCTCCACCAGCGCCTAACAACAACAAAGGGCAAAGGAGCACACAAGGGAAGTGATTGAACCATATTTTTTCATTTTCTTTTTTGTATTTTTAAAGTTATTGTCTTAATAGTGTGCTTGGGGATAACAATTAACCTCCTAAATGATAATAATCAAGTTTGAATTGAAACCAACTTAATCTCAATATACAAAATCTCTGTTCCTCTACATGTTGTTGTTGTTGTTAGGTGCTGTTGAGTAGGTTCCAACTCATAGCGACCCTCTGTACAACAGAATGAAACACTGCACAGTCCTGCGCCATCATCACATTGTTGTTATGCTTGAGCCCATTGTTGAAGCCACTGTGTCAATCCATACTGTTGAGGGCCTTCCTCTTTTTTCACTGACCCTCTACTTTACCAAGCATGATGTTCTTCTCCAGGGACTGATCCCTCCTGATAACATGTCCAAAATGTGTGACACGTAGTCTCGCCATCCTTGCTTCTAAGGAGCATCTGGTTGTACTTCTTCCAAGACAGATTTGTTCGTTCTTCTGGCAGTCCATAGTAAATTCAGTATTCTTCACCAACAACATAATTCAAAGGCATCAATTCTTCTTGGGTCTTCCTTACTTATTGTCCAGCTTTCACATGCATATGAGATGGCTGAGAACACCATGGCTTGGGTCAGGAACACCTTAGTCTTCAAGGTGACATCTTTGCTTTTTAACACTTTAAAAGAGGTCTTTTGCAGCAGATTGGCCCAATGCAATGCGTCTTGATTTCTTGACTGCTGCTTCCATGGGTGTTGATTGTGGACTCGAATAAAACGAAATCGTTGACAACTTCAATCTTTTCTTCATTTATCGTGATGTTACTTATTGATCCAGCTGTGAGGATTTTTGTTTTCTTTACGTTGAGGTGTAATCCATACGGAAGGCTGTGGTCTTTGATCTTCATCAGCAAGTGTTTCAAGTCCTCTTCACTTCCAGCAAGCAAGGTTGTGTCACCTGCATATTGCAGGTTGTTAATGAGTCTTCCTCCAATCCTGATGCCCCGTTCTTCTTCATATAGTCTATCTTCTCAGATTATTTGCTCAGCATATATATTGAATAAGTATGGTGAAATGATACAACCCGAACACACACCTTTCCTGACTTTAAACCACGCAGCATCCACTCGTTCTGTTCGAATGGCCATCTCTTGGTCTATGTACAGGTTCCTCACAAGCACAATTAAATGATCTGGAATCCCCATTCTTTGCAATGTTATCCATAATTTGTTATGATCCACATAGTCGAAAGCCTTTGCATAGTCAATGAAACACAGGTAAACATCTCTCTGGTACTCTTTGCTTTCAGCCAGGATCCATCTGATGTTAGCAATGATAGCCCTTGTTCCACATCCTCTTCAGAATCTGGCTTAAATTTATGGCAGTTCCATGTCGATGTACTGCTGCAGCTGAATGATCTTCAGTAAAATTTTACTTGTGTGTAATATTAAAGACATCGTTCAATAATTTCCACATTCTGTTGGATCATCTTTCTTTGGAATAGGAATAAACACGGATCTCTTCCAGTTAGTTGGCCAGGTAGCTATCTTCCAGATTTTTTGGCATAGAGGAGTTTGTTGAAACATCTCAACTGATATTCCGTCAATTCCTGGAGCCTTGTTTTTTGCCAATGCCTTCAGTGCAGCTTGGACTTCTTCCTTCACTACCATCAGTTTCTAATCATATGCCACCTCCTGAAATGGTTGAATGTCAATCAATTCTTTTTGGTATAGTGCCTCTATATTTCTTCTATCTTTTTTTAACGCTTCCTGCGTCATTTAATATTTGCTCCATAGAATCCTTCAGTATTGCAACTCGAGGCTTGAGTTTTTTCTTCAGTTCTTTCAGCTTGAGAAATGCCAAGTGTGTTCTTCTCTTTTGGTTTTCTACCAGGTCTTTACACGTCATTATAAGACTTTGTCTTCTTGAGCCACCCTTTGAAATCTTCTATTCAGCTCTTTCACTTCATCATTTCTTCCTTTTGCTTTAGCTGATTGACATTCAAGAGCAAATTTCAGAGTCCCTTCTGACATCCATTTTGGTCTCTTCTTTCTTTCTTTTCTTTTTAATGACTTCTTGCTTTCTTCATGTATGATGTCTTCCACAACTCATCTGATCTTTGGTCATTAGTGTTCAACTGATCAAATCTATTCTTGAGGTGGTCTCTAAATTCAGGTGGGATATGCTCAAGGTTGTACTTTGGTTCTCGTGGGCTTGTTCTAATTTTCTCCAGTTTAAGCTTGAATTTGCATATTAGCAATTAATGATCTGTTCCACAGTTGGCCCCTGGCCTTGTTCTAACCGTTGATATTGAGCTTTTCCATCGTCTTTTTCCACAGATGTAGTCGATTTGATTTCTGTGTATTCCATCTGGTGAGGCCTATGTGTATAGTCACCGTTTGTGTTGGTGAAAAAAGGTATTTCCAATGAAGAAGTCATTAGTCTTGCAAAATTGTATCATGTAATCTCTGGCATCGTTTTTATCACCATGGCCATATTTTCCAACTACTGATCTTTCTTCTTTGTTTCTAACTTCTGCATTCCAATCACCAGTGATTATCAATGCATCCTGATTGCGTGTTTGATCAATTTCAGACTGCAGAAGTTGGTAAAAATCTTCAGTTTCTTCATCTTTGGCCTTAGTGGTTGGTGCGTAAATTTCAATAATAGGCATATTAATTGGTTTTGCTTGTAGGCATATAGATATTATTCTATTACATACAGTGTTGAACTTCAGCATAGATCTTGAAATGTTCTTCTTGACAATGGATGCAACACTAGTCCTCTTCAAGTTGTCATTCCTGGCGTAGTAGACCATATGAATTGTCTGATTCAAAATGGCCAACACCAGTTCATTTAAGCTCACTAATGCCTAGCATATTGATGTTTGTGTGTTCCATTTCAATTTTCCTAGATTCATACTTCCTACATTCCACGTTCCAATTATTAATGGATGTTTGCAGCTGTTTCTTCTCATTTTGAGTCGTGCCACATCAGCAAATGAAGGTCCCAAAAGCTTGACTATCCGCGTCATTAAGATCAAGTCTACTTTGAGGAAGCAACACTTCCCCAGATGAGGGGCTCATCTTCTGGCACTATATCAGACAATGTTCTGCTGCTATTCATAAGGCTTTCACTGGCTAATTCTTTTCAGAAGTAGGCCACCAAGCCCTACTTCCTAGTCTGTCTAGTATGGAAGCTCAGCTGAAACCTGCCCACCATGGGTGACCCTGCTGGTATTTGAAATACTGGTGGCAAAGCTTCCAGTATCACAGCAACACACCAACCACCACAGTATGACAAACTGACAGACAAGAGGTGACTATAAAAGTTACTAGACAATATGTTTTTTAAAAATCAGTAGCCCTCTGAATACCTAAGCTGACCAGAACATGTCCTCAGACATCCCATTCAGTGTGGAAAAGATTTCCACAGGTCAAAGTAGTCTAATTCTCAGTATTTATCCCAATCTTAACTTGTAAGGCTGAGAAGTCACATCTTGGACAGCAGTTCCTTGGTGGTCTTCAACCCTCCTCAATCCACACCAAATATTAAACTTCCCAATCATTAGACCCAGTACACAGATTGTTTTAATTATTAATTAGGTTATGAGTGCCTATGTTTTTTGCTTTGCTTTGTTTTGGATTTTACAAGCTAGTATCAGGCTAGGTACCTGAGCTAAAAATTGCCCACAGCACGTATAGTTGACACATTAAAATCAAGTTTGATTGGACCTGATATGAGTAACTAACAAGATTCTCTGGGTTACAACACAAAGATTGACTTACTCTCTTTTAAAGTGTGATGTTTTCCAGATGCAATGATCTGTAATTATCCCTGAAAGATTCAGAAGCCATTGTCTGGTGCGGAATGGAGAACTGGAGCCAAAACCAAAGTCCAGAGTTACCAAAATACTCTTCCAAAAAAAAAAAAAGCTGAGTCGTCTTTTGACTCTACCATGTAGAGAAGATAGGAAGCAGTACAGTGATATGTTTAATAGCATCGGCTTTGGATTAATCAGATCCAGGTCCTTGTCTTTACTCACACTTACTGGTGCTGAGATGTTAGAATATGACCTTGGCCTGTCAAATCCTTGGTTACATCATCTGTAATATGAAGATAATAGCAGAACTTTAGGTTAGAGGCCTCTTTAAAGTGTTGAAAAGCAAAGATGTCACCTTGAAGACTAAGGTACGCCTGACCCAAGCCATGGTATTTTCAATCACCTCATATGCATGCGAAAGTTGAATGATGAATAAGGAAGACCAAAGAAGAATTGACTCCTTCGAATTGTGGTGTTCGCGATGAGTATTGAATATACCTGGACTGCCAAAAGAACGAACAAATCTGTCTTGGAAGAAGCACAACCAGAGTGCTCCTTAGAAGCAAGGATGGCGAAACTACGTCTCACATGCTTTGGACATGTTATGGTAACTGAACGCCTCTCAGGTTCTTGTCCTGTCTTATTAGCCAATTGAAAGAAGACGGACACCAGCTGCAAGGGAAACAGGAAGTGGCAAGTTTATTATGTGTGCAGATAAGGAGCAACTCAGAGTCTAGTGACCAGAGGACCGTGAGCGTACTGAGCTGAGGACTTGGTGGTGACAGATAGCAAAGTCAAGAGGAGCCTGTCCTGAGAGGGCTGAGAGGAGCCTGTCCTTAGCATGTCCTAATAAGCCTCATAACTGTGAATATGGTCTGTGAGTTCTGTGTGGACATTGCAACAAACTGTCGAACCCAGCAAAGAAGTAGAGAGTGCCATGGGAGGGATGGCTGGTGTCAGAATGGGTAAGAAGTTTGGAGGGTGGAGGTATGTTTGATCTTCACTTTATAGGAATCAGCCTTGACTTTATGCTGATAATGGTCATCCTCTCTCCCCTAAAGTTAGATGAGGAGGTCTGATGATGCCCCTACACCATTTTTAAACTTGGGAGTGGAGTTGGTGTTTCTAGTTAGAAAATTAGTTAGAGTTGTCTGTATGATAGATCCTTTTCTTTTTTCCTTCATATATTTTGTGGTAATATCTCGCTGCTTCCTGAATCTGCCTATCAGCTTTAGTAAAGCGGTCAGCGTTTGGGTCCATGTTTTCAAGCAACTGAAGCCCTGATTTAATTTATAAAAAGCTTCAGCTAATCCTTTCACTGTAAATTCTTTGACAACTTCTCTCCTTCCTCATTACTTCTTTCTTCTTCAGCATTTCTTTCCTCTTCAAAATCTATTAAGTCCTGATCTGTCAATTCCCCTTCTTCATGATCCATGAGCTGTTTCACATTGGTGACATCAAGTTCTAAATTCAGCATTCTTGCCATGCGGACAATTTTTCCATCAATCTCTTCTATCATATTATCTTGATCAAATGCTTGGGGCATGTTCACATAACTCAGCAATTTTTTCCATATCCCCTGCATGCATTTTCCTCTCACTTCCTCCCAAGAAGATGTAATGTTCCAGATACACTGAAGAATTTTATACTTTTTCCAGAAATCACATAATGTTACTGTACCTCTATCTGTTACAGCTATTGCCTGAGCAATCGTAGTCCACATGTAGTATACCTTGAAGGAGGCTATTGCACCTTGATCCAAAGGCTGAATCACAGCTGTCTTATTGGGAGGTAGATACACCGCTTTCACATCTTGATTTAGATCATTTATATGAGGAAGATGTCCTGGGACATTATCAAGTAGCAGCAGAACCTTGAAATGAATGCAAATTATGCACTGCAACATTGTATATAGTACATATTACTAACCATAAGATGTACAAAAAAAGAAAAAAGGACGGTGGAAGGTACAGTTTGAGGTAACATCGTTAAGTCAGGGACTACCTCTATATGATTTGGATTCAAATTAAGGGGCTTGATTTCTTAACACAATCTCTGAACCTCACACTCAGCCCTGGATAGTGCTCCCCTCCTCCTCCCTGGTGAACTCACCAGCCCTGGGACTGTTGAACTATCTCTGTCCCTGGGAATCTTCCAGCTTTTGCTTTAATGAGCCCCAGCATCATTGCCCCCCATAGCCTAAGAGTCGATCTTCATCCTCATCACATCTATATCCCCCTCCTTGCCTCCTCGCTTCCACATTCTTATTCAGCCACTACCCAATGCCTTAGAAAATTTCACTCTCACAGAAATGCCCCGGAAATCTTCCTAACTTGCTACCTCCGTTGAAGTAGGTCTTGGGAGAGGCATGCGAGATTTGACTTACGTACGGCACTCCCAGACAATGCCAAACTGTCCACCCCATCCCACCCCTCTTTGAGAGCCAGTTCCACATTCTCTCTCCCTGGTCGGAGCTGGGCACTAGAAAACCTTGGCACTCAGCCTGGAAAAAAACTCACCCTCGATTTGGGACTCACTCCCACCTCAGTCTTGTATTCACTGCTGCTCCTCCTAGCTGGAGTCCCTCCCGGAACCTTCTGCTAGTCTGACCCTCTTCCTCTCTGGAATGCTGTAACGCTCTCAGCTCAAATCTTTGCCTCCACAAATCCTGACACCCTCCACTCCCTCATCACTCTGAAACTCCCAAGGGATTCTAATCTCCCTCTGGCCCTTCTCCTCTGAGGCAGTTTGAAAACAGAATATTGTTTTTAAGTCTATAACCTTGTCCCTTAAATGTGAAATGGAAATTGACGTGGAATTAGAGTAATGTTGGCGCTTAGGGTTGCTGCAGTGAGGAGACCTCCAGGGATGTGTCGTGTGGAGGGATATATCCAGCGGTCAGGATTTCCTCAGCAGTGCTTCTTCGGATCCTGAATAGAGGTTCCCAGGGGTTTAGGGAAGGGAGGAAGGTGCAGTGATTGTTTAATGTGCACAAAATTTCTGTTTGGAATGATGAAAAAGTCCTGGAAATAGATAGTGACGATGGTTACCCAACATTGCGAATGTACTCAATGCCACTGACTAGGAAACTTAAAAACAGTTAAAATGGAAAATTTTTATGTTATGTTTATTTTACAACAATAAATTTCACTAAGATTATGGGCTTTTCTCTGAGTTTCAGACGAATGCACAGTCCCTGGACCTGCCCTCTGAGCTCCCTCATTCCCAAGGTGTGAGAGCTGCGCCATCCGGCATGAAGGAAGTAGACGCCCATCTTCTCAGAAACCCAACTGTCATTAGCACCAGGACCGCCAGAGGGTGCTGTTGGGACGCTCTGGGCTCTGTAGATCTACTATGCAATTTGCATTTCAACGCAGTGCCGGAAGTTCCTCCCAGAATCTCTGCACCTCCTGCACAGTAAGTGCTCCCTTGAGGGGCGGGGGGCAATTATTATACTTGTGGAATTACAGTAATGGCGGCTGAGGCTGCGGCGGTGACGAGCCCTTCCAGAGATGTGTCACGTGATCGAGTGGTCAGGCTCTCCCTGGCCGCGCTTCTTCAGATCTTGGAGGCAAAGCTCCCTCTGCTACTGGGGTCCCAACAGGGATCTGGGAGGTCAGGTTTTCTCCGTGCTGCCAAGTCAGCAGGGAGGGAGGAAAACGGGAAAATGTTCCTTGAGAGGATTTGGGCCAGATCTTGAAGGAAATTTTGAAAATATGACAAGGATCGACACTGTGTGCAGATTAGGTAACAAAACTGGTTTCTTCACAGTGGGAGGTAAAGTCAATGTAATTCCTTCCAGCCAGGAAAGAGCTGGCATTGCCATCAGTTAAGTCCAATGGGCAAAGAAGTGCAAACTAGGTGAAAGACGATGAACAGGGCCAGAATTGGAGCACTCAGAAGGCTGTACTCCAGGTTTCCATGGAAACACCAAATTTCTCTGTACCACCATCCCCTCCCCCTTTGGATCAAACATAATTTCAAAGGAGGATTATTCTAACTCAGAGAACCAGGCCAGTTTCACTAGACATGGCTTAATTCTTGACACAAGTGCAGCAGGAATAGTCATTGTCTTAGTTACCTAGTGCTGCTATAACAGATTAAATACCACAAGTTAGGTGGCTTCGACAAACAAATTTATTTTCTGATAGTTTAGGGAGCTAGAAGCCCAAATTCAGGACGCCAGCTCTAGGGAAAGGCACACGCTCTCTCTCTCTCTCTCTCTCTCTGTCTGCTCTGGGGGAAGGTCTCTGTGTCTTTTTAGCTTCTATTCCTTGGTTCCTTGGCGATCTTCATGTGACATGGCATCTATCTTCCTCCAACTCTGCTTGTTTCTTCTGTGCCCGATCTGCTCTTTTTGGCAAAAGCCAGAACCTATGTAAGGCAGAAACCTGTCAGAGAAGGAAAACTCAAATATTTTCCACTAAAATGAGCAATAAAAAAGGGGTAAGACTGCCCCTGTCAAAGGCGGAAAATTCTGGAGACCCAGAAAAACAAGGCGGTCCCATTGAGTTCCAGCTTTCAGGTTTCACTGTATCTCAGAGACATACCCTACACTACACTAATACTGCCTCATTAACATAACGAAGAAAACTCATTTCCAAATGGGATGATAACTACAGGTATGTTGTTGTGTGCCTTCAAGTCGATTCTGACTCATAGCAACCCTATAGGACAGAGTATAATTGTCCCATAGGGTTTCCTAGGCCATAATCTTCTCAGAGTCAGATCACCAGGTCTTCCTCTGAGTGGCTGGTGGGTTTGAACAGCTGATCTTTCAGTTAGCAGCCCAGAACTTACCCATTGCACAACCAGGGTTCCTTAACCACAAGTATAGGGGTTAAGATTTACAACACACATTTTGGGGGGACACAATTCAATCCATAACAGTCATTTACCATGTAGCTTGCTTGGCCAGAAGATTTTCAGAGGAATCTCAGATTGGCCTTTGAAAAGTCTCTCCAGGCTAGGAAGCCAAGCTAAGAATGCACCATCAGCTCTCAACTGCAGTGTTAAGAGGTTTGGGTGACTCTCTTCTCGAGATCTCCAAATATCTAATAAATTAACCCGAGTTCCCAAAAAGCATCTGGTCATCTTAGGTTTGATGGGCATTCATCTCAAATAGAACATTGTTGTCAATTCCTTGATTATAGAACCAAGACTTCCAATTATGTACTGTTAACAGGGGGACACATTCTTATATGGGGGGGAGCCAGTGCAAATAACTGTATTGCCATGAACATGAAAATACTCAATAGCAAGAGTTTACGGAATTGGGAGGGATCAGACAGGGAGAAGAAGATCAATGTTACATGTGTCCTTACAAAAGCGTAGACTACTGAATGGTTATCAATTATAGATACTCCAAGAAGAGAGAAAGGAATTCCCTAAATCCAGAAATGAGAAGATTAAAGTATCAGGAATATTCCACACAAAACCCTTCATTATCGCTCATCAGTTCTTTCAGTGCTACGGAATTTATTCTTACTCTGTTCAATCTTGGGTTAAGCAATTGCATGACCTCATCTGAAATCTTGACTCAGTCCACTGGCATGGTCTCTAAGTTATTGAAGAAAACCAGAACCAAACCTGTTGCCATGAGAGATGCCATTAAAAGCGTGTGCCCCAGAGTACCCAGCCTAGACCTCTTCCAAGGGTCTCTAAGACAGTCCGGTTTTATTAAAGATGCAACACTCTGTGCTGTACAAGCTGATTTGCAAGAGCTTTCAGGAAGCCTTAGAGAAAAACAAACAACTGAACTGCATGACAAAAGACTTAAAATGACCTTGGATAGCTTACATTCCAGTGTTTTCTAAAGTGAAAGATCCAGTGGGAGTTCCTGACTAAAATAATGCAACTCAGAGGAAATTGGGTGGTGGCGCGGTGGTTAAGACCTACGGCTTCTGAACAAAAGGTAAGAAGTTAGAATTCACCAGCCCCTCCTCGGAAACCCTATTGGGACAGTTCTACTCTGTCCTATAAGGTTACTGTGAGTCAGAATCTACTCAACGGCAACATGATTTTTGGTGGGTGGTGGCATGAAATTCTTTTAAAAGGTAATTCTGGAAGCCACACAGGAGATAAAGATCCTTAGCTCTTTCAAAAGTAGAAAGACTTAGCTTAGTTTTGTTAACTAACAAAGGACATGAAAAAGTCAACATAAAGCACAGAAAGTGATTCCAATGAGACATGAAATCCTTGCCTTAAATTCTTTTGAGAAAAAAACTTCTCCTTGGCACTTCCTGGTCAGAATGACAGTTCTTTTTGACAAGTCCAGAAGGAATTTCTATAAAGGGCACTGTGCTACGGGTCAAGCTCAACATGGTCAGTGTCTTGAAAATGTTGTTTTGTCTTAAATTTTCTTTTAAGTGCACTGATAATTTGTGAGTTCACCACAGGAATCAAACCAACTACATCTGTGGAAAAAGATGGAAAAGCTCAATATCATTAGTCAGAACAAGGTCAGAGGCCAACTGCAGAACAGACCATGAATTGTTCATGTCCAAGTTGAAGTTGAAGAAAATTGAAGCAAGTCCATGAGAACCAAAATATGACCTCGAGTACATTCCACTGAATTTCGAGACCATCTCAAGAGTGGATTGGATGCATGGAATACTAATGGCCAAAGACCAGACAAGTTGTGGGATTACATCAAGCACATCATACATGAAGAAAGCCAAAGGTCATTAAGAAGACAACAAAGAAAGAAAAGAGCAAAATGGATGTCACAAGAGATTCTGAAACTTGCTCTTGAACATAGAGCAGCTGAAGCAAAAGGAAGAAATGATGAGGTCAAAGAGCTGAACAGAAGATTTCCAAAGATGGCACGAAATGTGCAAATACCTGGAGTTAGAAAACCAAAGAACGTGCTCAGCAATTCTCAAGATGAAAGAACTAAAGAAAAAAATTCAAGCCTCCAGTTACAATTATGAAGGATTTTATGGGCAAAATGTTGACTGATGCAGGGAGCATCAAAAGAAGATGGAAGGAAACACAGAGTCACTGTACCAAAAAGAATTGGTCAATGTTCAACCGTTTCAGGAAGTGGCATATTCAAAAGAACACACGATATTTAAACAAGTCCAAGCTGCTCTGAAGGCATTGGTGAAAAACAAGGATTTTCCTTCATAGTTGTCATGCGGGCAGGTCCCAGAAAGGGGCTGCAGTACTGCCGCTGTCCACTTTTGAGTGGTGCATCCATATCATGCAGAATCATCTATAAACCAGGTACAAGTTTTCTATTCCTCAGTCAACTGATCAGAAGGAACTCCCCATGTGGCCATAGGTACAGACTTGAAGAGGGCAGGTAATGTGACAGGAGTGGAGACCATAGACATTTGGGCCACTTTCTCATGCAATTGACTTGTTCCTTCACATCCTGCTTGGGCTCGATCTCATATATACCACTTCCACTTAAAGACGAAGTGCTGCTGTGCACATCCGACTCTATAGCTCTGTGAATCAGACAAACTCAGTTCATGATGGGCAGCTCAGGTAGCATGCTGACTTGGTGGCCCATAGTTAAGCGTTCAGTCTCTACTAAGGCCCAGTAACAAGCCAAAAGCTGTTTCTCAAAATAATAGTGAGGCAGGGTCAAGATGGTGAAATAGTCAGATGGTTTGTGTTGTCCCTCTTACAGCAAAGACTCAAAAAAAACAAGTGAATCTGATATATAAGACAATCTAGGAGCTGTAAGCATCAAAGACAAAGCTGAAGAATCAGACTGAGTGACAGATGGAAGGTGAGACAATCCAAAAACAGCAGACACTGAGATTTACGGATTGCCAGATCACGTTGTCCTGCTAGAAGAACCTGCAGAGCATGGACATACTGAGACAAGCAGCAGCATCCCAAGCCAGAACCCACCCCATCTGGTGCAGCTAAGCAGGAGTGACTCTGCATGCACATTCTGAATCAAACAGGAGTGATACCAGACCTGTGAAAGTTAAGTGCATGCTCCTAACCCATCATGCAGCCCCCCACCAGAGCTCCACAGGCGAAGGAGTACTCTCTCCCCCTCAACCATTCCCCTCACAGTTCTGACATCGTTCCAGCGGCATTCAATACTATCACACCCCTTAAGCCAGAAACTCACTGCCCCAGTCCAGAGAGATCAGCCCCTTCACCCAGCCACTGGCACAGGGGGTCCATGGGCTTGCAGTGTCCTGCACCCCCTCCAATCACCCACACCAGTGCCTTGCTGGCCAAGTCGGCACAGCAAGCCCGCATTAGCCTAAGGCAGACAGAGTTCCCAGCTGAAGCCCATTTTCACCAGCAGCAGCCAAGTGGGAACTGCAGATCTGTGACATTTGACACCGCCCCACCATCTAAGAAGGGACCTAAACCTCCCACAATGGAGGCCTGAGGGCCAGTGGTACCACCCACTCCATTCAGCCACTCACAGTGTGGACCTGAGACCAAGTGGTGCCCTCCAATCCCTCCAGCCAATGGCACCGGGCACCGAAGGACTGGCTGTACCACACCCCTACTACATACTCTAGGGTACAGGGGCACACTCTCCATCCAGGCACCCAGAGGCAGCTGACAGGTACCTTTGCGCCAACCATCTGGCAAACATCAGAGCAAACACACAACACCCAACCCAATGACCAGGAAGAACACCCCCTACACCCAAGACAGATACCTCATCTCACCAAAAACACCACCTATATCCTCAGCAGCCCAAGAACAGTGAACAGAGTCCAGAGCTCACACACTTAGTAGCTGCTCTGCCTGCCTGGAGACAGGAGGTGAGAGCTTCAATGTGGCCAGGTTAATGACAAAAGTAGCACATACACCTAGCCTACTTGGATATATCAAAACAAAACAAAACGGGACCTCATACCATCAAGAAAGCAGTGCTGGGAGCAGAGTGTGTCCTTTGGACTGGGGTCCCTGTGCAGAGAAGCTCCTAGTCTGGGGGAACACTGAAGAGAAGAAGGTCGACAGAGAGAAAAAGCCTTCCCCTGGAGCGGACGCCCTGAATTTGGACTTTTAGCCTACTTTGACTGTGAGGAAATAAACTTCTCTTCATTAAAACCATCCACTTGTGGTATTTCTGTTATGGCAGCACTAGATGACTAAGACAGAATTTGGTACCAAGAGTGTGAGGTGCTGCTCTAACAGATACCTAAAATATGGAAGCGGTTTTAAGATTGTGAATGGATAGACACGCGGCAGCAACGGAGGACCAGCAGCAGCAGAGAACCTACAGCAGCAGAGAAGCAGCAACAGCAGAGAACCAACAGCAGCAGAACCAGGAGACCGGTGAAAGACGGCGCTGGAGCCAACCTATGGAGCAAGAGAGCTGAATGCCTGTGAGCAGGAGGCTTCCTGGCAGAGTGGGGTGCCTCCGGGCACTTACTGGTGGAGCTACTGAGCTTTGGAACACTTGCCCAAGCAGGGGAGATGCGGATGTGAGGCCCAAGGGCCCAGAGGCCATAGGAAGCAGAAGCTGAAGAGACAAGGGACACAAGAAGCCGAGCTGCTTCAGTCTCAAAAGGTATGGCCATGACCTCAGGGGTTTCAAAGGGTGGAGCCATGGCATCTGGTGTTTCTAGAGGTGGAGTTGTCACTCCGATGGAGTAGGAGAATGGTGCGCCTAAAGCCAAGGGAGCAGAGTTTCTGTCCCAGTGGGCCTGGAAGGCGGAGCTGAAGCCCAGGGCCGAGGGTCCTCCACTCAAAATCCAGAGACTGTGGCCAATACCTAGAGTCTGGAGGGCAGGGCTATTGTGTAAATTGTCTCAGAGAACAGAAGATTATTTTCAAAGCCTTGAGGGCTAATGTAATGTGTTCTACTGACTTGCTTGGTGCCTGTTATCACTTCTTTTCCTCTAGTTTCTCCCATTTGTAATGGAAACGTCTAGCTTGTGCCTGTTCCGCCATTGTACCTTTGGAAGCAGATAACTTGTATTCTAGATTTCACAGATGAAGAGGAATTTTTGGATTTTGGACTTGGAATTAAGACTTTTGCTATGATATGATGGGGTGAATATGTTTTCCATGTTGCAAGGATGTGATTTTTGGGGGGGCCAAAGGGTGGAATGTCATGGTTTGAATTATGTCGCCCCAAAAATGTGTGTATCAATTTGGCTAGGCCATGATTCCTGGTACTGTGTGATTTTCCTGTATGTTGTAAACCTGCCTCTATGATGTTAATGAGGGAGGATGGGTGGCAGTTGTGTTAGTAAGGAAGGACCATGATCTACAAGACTGGATTGTGTCCTGAGGCAATCTCTTGAGATATAGAAGACAGAAATGAGCAGTGAGACAGGGGGACCTCATACCATCAAGATAGCAGTGCCAGGAGCAGAGCGCATCCTTTGGACTGGGGTCTCTGCACAGAGAAGCTCCTAGTCCGGGGAACACCAAGGAGAAGAAGGCCGACAGAGAGAAAAAGCCTTCCCCTGGAGCTGACGCCCTGAATTTGGACTTTTAGCCTACTTTGACTGTGAGGAAATAAATTTCCCTTCTTTAAAACCAAAACAAAACAAAAATTCAGGATACAGTAAACATACAATAAATAAATATAATGACTTCTTGATGCCTCAGAGACATCAGTCAAACCATATAAAAAAGCAAGACAAGATGGCTCCAGCAAGTGACCAAAATAAAGAACCAAAAAACCTTCTGGAGGAAGATAAGCAATGGAACTAACTGAAAAAGAATTCAAAAGACTAATATACAGAGCTCTCCAACAGATCAAGGAGATCAGGGAAAACACAGACAAAACCAAGAAACACACAGACAAAGCAATAGAAGAATGCAGGAAAACAATAAAAGAACAAAATGACAGAATAAATAGGCTACTAGAAACCATACAAAACAGCAAATAGAAATACAAAATATTAACAATAGAATTTCAGAATTAGACAACTCAATAGAAGGTCTTAGGAGCAGAATTGAGACAGTGGAAGTCAGAATTAGTGAGACTGAAGATAAATCCTTTGACACCAATTTGTTTGAGGAAAAATCCAAAAAAAAAAAGAATGAAGAAAGCCTAAGAATTATGTGGGATACTATCAAGAGGAAAAACCTACGAGTGATCAGAGTTCCAGAACAAGGTGGATAACAGAAAACATAGAGAGAATTGTTGAAGATTTGATGGCAGAAAACTTCCCTAATATCGTGAAAGACAAGAAGATATCTATCCAGGAAGCTCAATGAAACCCGTACAGAATAGAACCCAAAAGAAAGTCAGCAAGATACATCATAATCAAACTTGCTAAAACCAAAGACAAAGGAAGACTCCTGAAAGTGGCTAGGGACAAAGAAAAAGTCACCTACGAAGGAGAACCAATAAGACTAAGCTCTGATTACTCAGCAGAAACCATGCAGGCAAGAAGGCAATGGGATGACATATATAAAACCTTGAAGGAAAAAAATTGCCAGCCATGAATTACATACCCAGCAAAATTGTCTCTCAAATATGATGGTGAAATTAGGTCATTTCTAGATAAACAGAAATAAAGGGAAAATGAAAAAAACAGACAAAAATCACAAGAAATATTAAAGGGAGTCATCTGATTAGAGAACCAGCAACATCAGACAATGATTCAAGAATAGGGCAGAGGACATATCAACTAGATACCAAGCCAGATAGGGGATTCTCAAAAATAAAACAAAGCAAAAAGACTGAAGTTAGAGAACTAGACATGTCTAAATGATGATGTCAAAACAAAAAAGAGGGAATAAACGGTGTAGTCATAGAACTTCCATATGGAGAGGAAGTTAAGGCAATATCAAGAAAGAAAAGACTGGTTTAAACTTGGAAAAATAAAGATAAATTTCAAGGTAACCACAAAGGAAGCTAACAAACCTACCCATCAAAATAAAAAGAATGAAAACATAAAGACTCAGCAAACACAAAACCAATAATAATGAAAGAAATGAAAGAAAATCCATACACAAAAATAACTCAACACAGAAAATTAAGTGGAACAAAGAAACCATTAACACTACACACACACACAAACAAAAAAAATACAAGGATAGAGCATCTAGAAAGAGACTCAACAAAGAGACAGAAGATGTAAAGGCCATAATCAACCAACTTGACCTCACAGACATATATAGAACACTCCACCCAACAGCAGCAAAGTACACATTCTTTTCCAAACACATGGAATGTTCTCCAGAAAAAATCACATCTTAGGCCACAAAGCAACCCTCAACAAAATCCAAAACACTGAGATAATACAAAACATCTTCTCTGATCACAATGCCATAAAAGTAGAAGTGAATAACAATAAAAGCAAGGGGGAAAAAATCAAACACATGGAAACTGATTAATACCTTGCTTAAAAACCACTGGATAATAGAAGAAAATAGAGACAGAATCAAAAAATTCCCAGAATCAAGCAGTAATGAAGACACATCATACCAAAACCTTTGGGATGAGGCAAAGGCAGTGTTCAGAGGCCAATTTATAGCAATAGATACACACAACAAAAAAGAAGAAAGGGACAAAATCAAAACATTAGCTATACAACTCGAACAAATAGAAAGAGAGCAACTAAAGAAGCCCACAGCCACCAGAAAAAAGGAAATAATAAAGATCAGAGTAGAAATAAATGAAATAGATACTAGAAAAACAATAGAATCAACAAAACCAAAAGTTGGTTCTTTGAAAGGAGCAACAGAATTGACAAACCATTGGCCAAACTGACAAAAGAAAAACAGGAGAGGACACAGATAACCCAAATGAGAAATGAAATGGGAGACATTACAACAGACCCAACTGAAATAAAAAGAATCATAAGAGAGTACTATGAAAAACTATACTCCAACAAATTTGAAAACCTAGAGGAAATGGACAAATTTCTAGAAACACATTACCTAGCTAAACTAATGCAAACTGAGGTTGAAAATCTGTACAAACTCATAACAAGAGAAGATATTGAAAAGGTAAAAACAAAAAATTTAAAAAACTCCCAATTTAAAAAAAGAAAAAAAAAAGCCCTGGTCCAAATGATTTCACTGGAAAATTCTAACATTCAGTGAAGACCTTGCACCAGTACTACTCAAACTATTTCAGAACATAGAAAAGGAAAGGATACTTCTGAATTCACTCTATGAAGCCAGTATAACCCTGTGTCATGGATTGAATTGTGTCTTCCAAAAATATGTGTCAACTCCATTAGGCCATGACTCCCAGTATTGTGTGGTTGTCTTCCATTTTGTGATTGTAATTTTCTTAAGTGTCGTAAATCCTAATCTCTGCCTGTAGTTAATGAGGTAAGATTAGATTATGTTAAAGAGGATTAGGGTGGAATTGTAACACCCTTACTCAGGTCACATCCCTGATCCAATGTAAAGGGAGTTTCCCTGGGATGTGGCCTGCACCACCTTTTATCTTACAAGAGATAAAAGGAAAAGGAAGCAAGCAGAGAGTTGGGGGATTTATACTACCAAGAAAGCAATGCCAGGAGCAGAGCATGTCTTTTGGACCAGAGGTTCCTGTCCAGAGAAGCTCCTAGACCACAGGAAGATTAATGACAAGGACCTTCCTCTAGAGCCAACAGAGAAAGGAAGCTTTCCGCTGGAGCTGACACCCTGAATTCAGACTTCTAGCCTACTAGACTGTGAGAGAATAAACTTCTCTTTGCTAAAGTCGTCCACTTGTGATATTTCTGTTATAGCAGCACTAGATAACTAAAACACCCTACTACCAAAACCAGGTAAAGACACCACAAAAAAAGAAAATTACAGACCAATATCTCTCGTGAATATAGATGCAAAAACTCTCAACAAAATTCTAGCCAAAACAATTCAGCATCATATTAAAAAAAAAAAAAAAAACACCCCGACCACGTGGTATCCATACCAGCTATGTAAGGATAGTTCAACGTTAGAAAATCAATCAACATAATCCACCACATAAATAAAATGAGAAAAGAATCACATGATCATCTCAATTGACACAGAAAAGGCATTCTATAAAGTCCAACACCCATTACTGATAAAAACTCTCCATAGAATAGATGTAGAAGGGAAATTCCTCAACATAATAAAGGGCATCTATACAAAACCTACAGCCAACATCATTCTTAATGGAGAGAGGCTGAAAACATTCCCCCTGAGAACAGGAAGAAGATGAAGATGCCCTTTATCACCATTCCTATTTAACATTGTGCTGGAAGTCCTAGCTAGAGCAATAAGTCAAGAAAAAGAAATAAAAGGCATCCAAATTAGTAAGGAAGAATAAAACAGTTCCTATTTGCAGATGATATGAGACTATACATTGAGAATCCAAAAGAAAAGCTACTGGAACTAATAGAAAGATTCAGCAGAGTAGCAGGATACAAGATAAACATACAAAAATCAGTTGGATTCTTCTACACCAATAAAAAGAACTATGAAAAGGAGATCAGGAAAGCAATACCATTTATAATAGCCTCCCCAAAAATAAAATACTTAGGAATAAATCTAACCAGGGATGTAAAAGACCTATAGAAAGAAAACAACAAAACACTGCTGCAAGAAACCAAGAGACCTACATTAAGTGGAAAAACACACCATGCTCACACATAAGAAGGCTCAACGCTGTGAAAATGTCAATTCTACCCAAAGCAATCTACAGATACAATGCAATCTCAATCCAAAGTCCAACAGCATTCTTTAACAAGATGGAGAAACAAATTGCCAACTTTACTTAGAAAGGGAAGGGGCCCTGGATAAGTAAAGCATTACTGAAGAAGAAGAACAAAGTGAGAGGCCTCACACTACCTGAGTTTAGAACCTATTATACAGCCATGGTAGTACAAACAGCCTGGTACTGGTACAACAACAGACACATAGGCCAATGGAACAGAATTGAGAACCCAGGTGTAAATCCAACCTTCTATGAGCAGCTAATATTTGACAAAGAGCCAAAGTCTGTTAAATGGGGAAAAGACAGTCTCTTTAACAAATGATGCTGCCATAACTAGATGCCCATTTGTAAAAGAATGAAACGAGATCCATACCTCATACCATACACAGCAACTAACTCAAAACGGATCAAAGACCTAAATATAAAATTTAAAACGATAAAGATCATGGAAGAAAAAATAGGGACAACACTAGGAGCATAAATAGGATACAAACTATAACTAATAATGCACAAACACCAGAAGAGAAACCAGATAACTAGACGCTCCTAAAAATTAAACACTTATACTATCAAAAGACTTCACCAAAAGAGTAAAAAGAGAACCTACAGACTGGGAAAAATTATTGGCTACAACATATCTGACAAGGGTTTAATCTCTAAAATCTACAAGATACTGCAACACTTCAACAACAAAAAGACAAGTTATCCAATTTAAAAATGGGCAAAAGATATGAACAGACACTTCACTAAAGAAGACATTCAGGGGGCTAACAGACACATAAGGAAATGCTTGCCATCTCTAGCCATTCAAAAAAAATGAAACAAAACCCATTGCTGTCGAGATGATTCCGACTCATAGCAACCCTAGAGGACAGAGGAGAACTGCCCCATACTGTTTCCCAGGAGAGGCTGGTGGACTCAAACTGCCAACCTTTTTGATTAGCAGCTGTAGAACACCGTAGCTGTTAACCATTGCGCCAATGCAAATCAAAACTACAATGGGATACCATCTCGCCCCAACATTACTGACACGAATAAAAAAAAAAAACAGAAAATAACAAACGTTGGAGAAGTTGCAGGGATTTTTGAAGTCTTATGCACTGCTTGTGGGAATGTAAAACGATATAACGATTTTGGAAAACGATATGGCACTTATTTAAAAAGCTGGAAATAGAAATACCATACCATCAGCTATCCCAGTCTTATGAATATATCCTAGAGAAATAAGAGCCGTCACACGAATAGACATATGCAACTCATGTTCATTGCAGCATTATTCACAATAGGAAAAAGATGGAAATAACCTAAGTGCCCATCAACAGATGAATGGATAAAGAAATTATGGTACATACACACAACGGAATACTATGCAATGATAAAGACCAATGGATAAATCCATGAAACATTTCACAACATGGATGAATCTGGAGGGCATTATGCTGAGTGAAATAAGTCAGTGGCAAAAGGACAAATATTGTATGAGACCACTATTACAAGAACTCAAGAAAAGGTTTACACACAGAAAAAGCATTATTTGATGGTTACGAGGGTGGGGAGGGATGCAGAGGTGAAATCACAAACTAGGTAGTAGACAAGTACCAACTTCGATGAAGAGAAGGACAACACACAATATAGAGGGAATCAGCACAACCGGACCAAAGTAAAAGCACAGAAGTTTCCTCTTGTTGTTGTTAGGTGCCGTCAAATTGGTTCCAACTCATAGGAATCCTATGTACAACAGAAAGAAACGCTGCCCGGTCCTGCACCATCCTTACAATTATTGTTATGCTTAAGCCCATTGTTGCAGCCACTGTGTCAATCCATCTCATTGAGGGTCTTCCTCTTTTTCGATGACCCTCTACTTTACCAAGCATGGTGTCCTTCTCCAGGGACTGATCCCTCCTAATAACATGTCCAAAGTATGTGAGACGTAGTCTTGCCATATTTGCTTCTGAGAAGCATTCTGGTTGTACTTCTTCCAAGACAGATTTGTTCATTCTTTTGGCAGTCCGTGGTATATTCAATATTCTTCATCAACACCACAATTTAAAGGCATCAATTCTTCTTCAATCTTCCTTATTCATCGTCCAGCTTTTGCATGCATATGAGGCGACTGAAAACACCATGGCTTGGTTCAGGCCCACCTTAGTCTTCAAGGTGACGTCTCTGCTTTTCAATACTTTAAAGAGTTCTTTTGCAGCTGATTTGCCCAATGCAATGTGTCTTGATTTCTTGACTGCTTCTTCCACGGGTGTTGATTGTGGATTCAAGTAAAATGAAATCCTTGACAACTTCTATCTTTTCTCCATTTATCATGATGTTGCTTGTTGCTCCAGTTGTGAGGATTTTTGTTTTCTTTATGTTGAGGTATAATCCATACTGAAAGCTGTGGTCTTTGATGTTCATCAGTAAGTGCTTCAAGTCTTCTTCACTTTCAGCAAGCAAGGTTGTGTCATCTGCATAACATAGGTTGTTAATGAGTCTTCCTCCCATCTCGATGCTGTGTTCTTCTTCATAGAGTCCAGCTTCTCAGATTATCTGCTCAGCATACAGATTGAAAAGGTATGGTGAAAGGATACAACCCTGACACACACTTTTCTTGATGTTAAACCACCGCAGTATCCCCTTGCTCTGTTCTAATGACTACCTCTTGACCTGTGTGCAGGTTCTCTGTGAGCACAATTAAGTGTTCTGGAATTCCCATTCTCCTCACTGTTATCCGTAATTTGTTACGGTCCACAGAGTCGAATGCCTTTGCATAGCCAGTGAAAGACAGGTAAATATCTTTCTGGTATTCTCTGCTTTCAGCAAAGATCCATTTGACGTCAGCAATGATGTCCCTTATTCTATGTCCTCTTCTGAATCCAGTTTGAATTGCTGACAGTTCCCTGTCGATGTACTGCTGCAACCATTTTTTAATTATCTTCAGCAAATTTCACTTGCGTGTAATATTAATTATATTGTTCGATAATTTCTGCATTCTGTTGGATCACTTTTCTCTGGCATCGGCACAAATATGGCTCTGTTCCAGTCAGTTGGCCAGGTAACTGTCTTCCAAATTTCTTGGCATAGATGAGTGAGCACTTCCAGGGCTGCATCTGTTTGTTGAAACATCTCAGTTGGTATTCCATCAATTCCTGGATCCTTGTTTTTCACCAATGCCTGCAGTGCAGCTTGGACTTCTTCCTTCAGTACCATCGGTTCCTGATCATATGCTACCTCCTGAAATGGTTGAAAGTCAACTAGTTCTGTTTGGTATAGTGACTCTGTGTATTTCTTCCATCTTGCTTTGATACTTCCTTCGTCGTTTAATATTTTCCCCATAGAATCCTTAATATTGCAACTTGAGGCTTGAATTTTTTCTTCATTTCTTTCAGCTTGAGAAATGCTAAGTGTGTTCCTCTCTTTTGGTTTTCTATCTCCAGGTCTTTGTGCGTGTCATTATAATACTTTACTTTGTCTTCTCAAGTCGCCTTTGAAACCTTCCGTTCAACTCTTTTACTTCATCAATTCTTCCATTTACTTTAGCTGCTCTACATTCAAGAGCAAGTTTCAGAGTCTCTTCTGACATCCATTTTGGTCTTTTCTTTCTTTCCTGTCTTTTTAATGACCTCTTGCTTTCTTCATGTATGATGTCTTGGATGTCATTCCACAACTCGTCTGGTCTTTGGTTATTAGTGCTCAGTGTGTCAAATCTATTCTTGAGATGGTCTCCAAGGTTGTACCTTGGCTCTGGTGGACTTGTTCTAATTTTTTTCAGTTTCAACTTGAACTTGCGTATAAGTAATTGATGGTCTGTTCCACAGATGGCCCCTGGCCTCGTTCTGACTGATGTTATTGAGCTTTTCCATCGTCTCTTTCCGCAGGTGTAATCGATTGGATTCCTGTGTATTCCATCTGGTGAGGTCCACGTGTATAGTTGCCGTTTATGTTGTTGAAAAAATGTATTTGCAGTGAAGAAGTCGTTGGTATGCAACATTCAATCATGTGATCTCCAGCATCGTTTCTATCACCAAGGCCATATTTTCCAACTACCAATCCTTCTTCTTTGCTTCCAGCTTTTGTATTCCAATCACCAGTAATTATCAACACATCCTGATTGCATGTTTGATCAATTTCAAACTGCAGAAGTTAGTAAAAATCTTCAAGTTCTTCATCTTTGGCCTGAGTGTTTGGTGCATAAATTTGAATAGTAATCATATTAACTGGTCTTCCTTGTAGGTGTATGGATATTATCCTATCACCGACAGTATTGTAATTCAGGATAGATCTTGAAATGTTCTTTTTGATGATGAATGCAACATCATTTCTCTTCAACTTGTCATTCCCAGCATAGCAGACTATATGTCTATATAGTCCGATTCAAAATGGTCAATACCAGGTCATTTCAGCTCACTAATGCCTAGGTTTCTTAGTCATCTAGTGCTGCTATAACAGAAATACCACAAGTGGATGGCTTTAACAAAGAGAAGTTTATTCTTTCACAGTCCAGTAGGCTACAAGTCCAAATTCAGGGCATCAGCTCCTGGAGAAGGCTTTCTTTCTCTGTCAGCTCTGGAGGAAGGTCCTTGTGATGCATCAGTCTTCCTTTGGTCTGGGAGCATCTCAGTGCAGGAACCTCTGCTCCAAAGGAATTCCTCTGCTCTTGGCACTGCTTTCTTGGTGGTGTGAGGTTCCCATGTGTCTCTGCTTGCTTCTCTCTTTTATATATCAAAAGAGATTGGCTTAAGACACTATCCAATCTTGTATACCTCATCAGTATAACTGTCACTAATCTGTCTTATTAGATCATAGTGATTGAATTTACAACACAGAAGGAAATCACATCAGATTACACAATCATACAATACTGGGAATCATGACCTTGCCAAGTTGACAGATATTTTTGGGGGACACAATTCAATCCATGACACTAGGATATCGATGTTTATGTGTTTCGTTTCATTTTTGACAATTTCCAGTTTTCCTAGATTTATACTTCGTACATTCCACGTTCTGATTATTAATGGATGTTTGCAGCTGTTTCTTCTTATTTTGAGTCATAGCATATCAGCAAATGAAGATCCCGAGAGCTTGACTCCATCCATGTCATTCAGTCAACTCTGCATTGAGGAGGCAGCTCTTCCCCGGTCGTATTTTGAGTGCCTTCCAACCTGAGGAGCTCATCTTCCAACACTATATCATACAATGTTCTGCTGCTATTCATAAGGTTTTAACTGGCTAATTCTTTCAGAAGTAGACCACTGGGTCGTTCTTCCTAGAAGCCTCCAAACACTTTAACGGACTGAGTAGCTGGGGCTGGGGGCTGGTGACCATAGACTCAGAGGATATCTAGGTCCATTGGCATATCATAGTTCATAAAGAAAATGTTCTACATCCCACTTTGGTGAGTAGCTTGTGGAGTCTTAAAAGCTTGAAAATGGCCATCTAAGATACATCTATTGGTCCCATCCATCTGGAGCAAAGGATAACGAAGAAAACCAAAGACACAAGGAAAATATTAGCCCAAAGGACTAAAGGACCACACAAACCAGAGCTTCCACCAGCCTGAGCCCAGGAGAACCAGATGGTTCCCCGGCTACTACCACAAATTGCTCTAAGAGGGATCACAACAGAAAGTTCTGGAATGATGGGAGAAAAATGTAGAACAAAATTAAAATTCACCAAAAAAGACAAGACTACTGGTCTGGCAGAGACTGGAGGAACCCCTGAGACTATGGCCCTCACATACTTTGTTAAATCAGAATTGAAACCACCCCCAAAACCCATTTTTTTCAGACAAGGATTAGACAGGCCTAGAAAACAATAACACACCTGAGGAATATGCTTCTTAGGGTCAGTCAAATATACGAGACCAAAAGGGCAACTCATGCCCAAAAGCAAGACAAGAAGGCAAGAAGGTACAGGAAAACTGAACAAACTGACAGAGGGAACCCAGGGTGGAAATGAGGAGAGTGCTGTCACATTGTGGGGATTGCAACCAATGTCACAAAACAATATGTGTACAAATTTTTGAATGAGAAAGTAACTTGAGCTGTAAACTTTCACCTAAAACACAATGAAGAAGAAGAAGAGTAGTTTTCTGCAGAGGATGGAGGGCTTGGCTCCAAAATCACAAGGGTCTGCTATGATTCACCAATAGGAAACTGCCAAAGACTCCAAATAGCATCTCTATCTGCCACTGACACTTCAGGCACCATTGGATCAGCCAGATCATATGGCCGTAGTGGAAGATCAGCTTGCATGTCAGCCTGAGCCTGTTGCAGAGCCTTCTCTTGTTCTGGGTCCACTCAAAACTAGTAGGTTTTTTAGTCACTTGATAAATAGGTTGGAGTAGCACACCCAAATGAGGAATATGTTGCCTCCAAAATCCAAAGAAGCCCACCAGGTATTGTGCCTCCTTTTTAGTTGTAGGACAGGCCAGATGCAACAACTTATTTTTCATTTTAGAAGGACTATCTTGACATGCTCCACACCACTTAACGACTAGAAATTTCACCAAGGTGAAAGGCACCTGATTTTTTGCTGGATTAATTTCACACCTTCCAGCATGCAAATATTTTACCAATTAGTCCAGAGTCATTGACACTTCTTCCTTACAAGGTCCAATTACCATAATGTCATAATGTAATGAACCAGTGTGATGTCTTGTGGAAGGGAAAGGCAATCAAGGTCCCTGTGGACTAAATTATGACATAGGGCTGGAGAGTGGATATACCGCTGAGGTAGGACAATGAAGGTGTATTGCTGGCCTTGCCAGCTGTAGGCAAACTGATTCTGGTGTTCCTTCAAGACTGGAAACAAGAAAAAGGCACTGGGAGGGCTGTGGGGACCATGGTCTCGGGGAACATCTAGCTCAATTGGCATAACACAGTTTATAAAGACAACGTTCTACATTCTACCTTGGTGAGTAACATCTGGGGTCTTAAAAGCCTGTGAGCAGCCATCTAAGATACTCTACTGGTCTCATCCCTTCGGGAGCAAGGGAGAATGAAGAGAACAGGAAACAAGGAAAAGATTAGTCTGAAGGACTAATGGACCACAGCTACCAAGGCCTCCACCAGACTGAGTCCAGTACAGCTAGATGGTGCCCGGCTACCACCACTGACTGCTCTGACCAGGATCACAACAGAGGGTTCTGGACAGAGCTGGAGAAGGATGTAGAACAAAATTCTAACTCACAAAAAAAAGACCAGATTTACTGGCCTAAAGGAGACTGGAGAAACCCTGAGAGTATGGCCCCCAGACACCCTTTTAGCCCAGGGTGAAGTCATCTCCGAGGTTCACCATTCAGCCTGGGAGTGGACAGCCCCATAAAACCAAATGGGACTAATGAGGCACAGCAATCCAGGGACAAGGGCCAGAAGGCAGAAGGGGACAGGAAAGCTGGTGATAGGGAACCCAAGTTTGAGTAAGGATAGTGTTGATGTGTTGTGAAGTTGTTAACCATTGTCATAGGGCAACATGTGTACTAACTGTTAAATGAGAAACTATTTTGTTCTGTAAGCCTTCATCTAAAGTGAGAATAGTAGCACAATTGGAAGAGCGTAGTTGATGTCACTGAACTGTGCATGTAGAAATTTTTGAAATGGTGTATCTTTGGCTATGTATATTTTCACCAAAAAAAAAAAGGTCAAGAAGGGAGAGGGTTGACATGTTGTGGGGTTGTTAACCAACGTCATAAAACAATGTGTGCACTACTGTTTCATGAGAAACTATTTGTTCTGTAAGCCTTCACCTGAAGTACAATAAAATTAAAAAAATACAAAAAAGAAAAAGGCACTGGCCAGATCATAGCTGCATACAAGGTACCAGGAGATGTATTAATTTGCTCCAACTGGAACAGCAGGTGCAATTGGAGTCACCACCTAACTATTTTTACAATAATCCACTATAATTATCCAAGATCCATCTGGTTTTTGCATAGGCCAAATAGGTGAGGTGAAAGGAGGTGTGGTGGGAATCACCACCCCTGCATCCTTCAAGTCCTTGATGGTGGCAAGAATCTCTGTAATCCCTCCAGGAATGTGATATTGCTTTTGGTTTACTATTTTCCTAAGTAGGGGTAGTTCTAATGGCTTCCACTTGGCTTTTCCTACCATAAAAGCCCTTATTTCACTTGTCAGGGATCCACTGTTGGGGTTCTGCCAGTTGCTGAGTATATCTATTCCAATTATGTATTCTGGAACTGAGGAATTCACTACTGGATGGGTTTTGGGACACACCAGAACCACTGTGAGGTGAATCTGAGCTAAGACTCCATTAAAAACCTGGTCACCACTTACCCCCACTCTGACCGTTATGCCACAGTGACGTTTTGTGTCTCCTGGAATTAGTATCAGTTCAGAGCCAGTATCCAGTAATCCCTGAAAATTCTGATTATTTCGTTTTCCCAAATGAACAGTCACTCTCGTAAAAGACCATAGATTCCTTTGGGAAAGGCTGGGAGAAAGATTAACAGTATAAATTTCTAACACTGTAGTGGGATTCTTCCTCGATGGGACCCAGCCTCCCCTTCATTCAAGGGGTCCTGGGTCTGTAAACTGTCTAAAGTCTATGAATTGATTGCAGGGCCTTGACTCTCTATTCTGGCCATTTGAGTGAGACTGTTATACTCTTGACCTAGAATTCTTCCACTTGTACAGAGCAAGTAATTATTTAGTAGCTTTCCTATCTATTTCACTCCTAGACCATGACTAGGTAGCCAGTGCCATAAGTCCGTACAAATCAGACTATTCTAATTACTGCCTTGACTCTGCTGTCTATTATGTTAACCATGCCCACCTTGTCTTTGTCAATTGATTGCCTCTGCTTGGCCCCTAACAGCAGGAGGTCCAATCCGCTACATTGTAGTTAGGTGTCTTAATTCAGTTAAGGCAGTTCCTACTGTCAAATCTGGCTTACATAAAAGAGCAACTGGGGCTCCCTTCACAAATTTGTTCCTCATTGTTGTAGTAAAAAGTGTGTCCTCTGGGCACTTTATGGGTGAGCCTGTGTGTCCAACCTAATAAATCCACTCTATCACGCCAATTTCCCTAAGCCTTTGGATACCTTCTTCTTCAGTATAACAAGGCAGGTCTGGTACTTCAACTTGATTTAATGTAGGCCACCACTTAATCTATGCTTTAGTAAACCAACCAAATAAACTATTAGATCCTTTTATAACCTCTTGAGCTGAAACACTGAATGAAGAATCTGTGCTTAGTGGCCCCATATCAAGATGCTCAGATTGATCCAACTTTATCTTCCTTGCACCACTGTCCTCCACCCTTAGTAGCCATTCTCACACATGTTTCCCACATTTCTGTCTGTACATATTAGAAAAATCAAGTAGTTATTCTGGATAGCTTACCTCCTACTAGGTCACAGTTTGTATGACACCTTTTGGGGCTCACTGGGACTTAAGTCTAGTTATAGGTCTAGAAGCAAAAGTGGGTGGTGGGGGTGGGCCCTGGGAACACTCAGCAATGTCTTGTAAGACATCTATTCTAGGCAATGCCCCAGGCAAAGACTCAGATGCCGCCCCAGGTAATATCTCAGACAAAGATTCTTCAGACACAGCTGGGTTAATCTCATCAGATGGGGGTTTAGGGAATAATAGTTTTCCTGGGGAGGGTGGCTTAGCAGACAAAGTTGGAATTATCTCTTCAGATGGCAGTAAGAAGGCAGGCTGTGTTGGCAGGAGAGATTCAACAGACTTTAGGTGCTCAGTGTCCCCAATTTCATGATTATCTGCCCATATGTCCCCATCCCAAGCTTCAGGATTCCATTTCTTCCCAATCAATGCCCTAACTTTAACTTCAGACCCGATTCAAGGTTGGAAATTCAGTTGGCTTTGTAATTCAGCCACTTTTATGATAATACCCTGAATTTGATTTTTGGCAATATCAGCTGTTACTGCAAGAAGTAAGGCTTTCTTTCAGGGTGCAAATAGCAACTTTGAGATCTTTTATGTGGCACTTCAGCTCTGACTCATGTTGTTCTTTCATCACTTTGTCTAGTAAAGGTAGGACCAACCAACCAGCTTCTTTATTATGATGGTTAAGATCGTGTGTCAACTTGGCTGGGCTGTGGTTCTCAGTGTTTATATGTGATCACTTCCATGATGGGATCAGCTGTGAGAAGCCAATCAGTTGAAAGGGAGTTTCCTTGGGGGTGTGGCCTACATCTGAATATAAGCAGATGTTCTGGCTTTTTGCTCACTCTGGATCCTGCAACTGCCTCCTGTTTGTCTGACTTCCAGTTCTTGGGACTTGAGCTATCAGCTTATCTGACGATCTCGGGATTTGTTGATCTTCACAGCCTGTGAGTGGGAGCCCTGCTCTCCAACCTGCTGATCTTGGGTTCGCCAGCCCCTGCAGCTACATGAATCAGCAGAAGCCTTGTAGTCTTGCCTGCCAATTTTAGGATTTGTTGATCTTCACAGTCTGTGAGCAAGAACCCTGCTCTCTGACCTGCCATTCTTGAATTTGCCAGTCCCTGAGGCAACGTGAATCAGGAGAAGCTTCTATTCTGATCCATGGACTTGGGATGTTCCAGCCTCTACAATCGTGTGAGACATTTCCTTGATATAAATCTCTCTGTATAAATATTTATATGCTTTACTGGTTTTGCTTCTCTAGAGAACCCAGCCTAAGACACTTATTCTGAAAAAATTGTAGAAAAGTATCAAATACGTGATCATCCAGAGCCTCACTTCTCACCAATACTTGACTGGTAGGTGGTGATATTTTGCATATTAATATCGCCACCTCATGCCATGGATTAGCAGCACCCTCTTTACTACTGGAGGCAGATTCATCAGCCCCATTAAGACTAGTCAGACTTGAGAACCAATTTAGAAAACTCATTCTTAATATTTTGTTTCTCTAGAATCACTCTTGGTACCAAATGTCTTAGGCTGGGTTCTCTAGAGAACCAAAACTAGTGAAGCATGTGTGTGTATATATATATATAGAGAGAGAGAGACAGACAGACAGACAGACAGCCCTGGTGGCACAGTAGTTAAGAGCTTGGCCAAAAGGTCAGCAGTTCAAATCCACCAGCTGTTCCATGGAAACCCTATGGGGAAGTTCTACTCTGTCCTACAGGGTTGCTATGAGTCAGAATCAACTCAATGGCGAGTTTGGTTTGGTTTTGGGTTATATATATGTAGAGAGAGAGAGAGATTTATCTCAAGAAAATGGCTCTTGTGAGTGTAGAGGCTGGCAATTCCCAAGTCTGTGGGTTAGACAGCAGGCTGGGGGCTTCTCCTGACTCATGTAGCTGCAGGGGCTGATAAACTCAAGATCAGCAGGTAAGACAGCAGGCTACTGGCTCACAGGCTGTGGAGGCTGATGAATTCCAAGTTTGGCAGCCACTACGGCAGGCTCAAGTCCCAAGAACTGGCGGTCAGATGATGATCAGCCAGACGCAGGATACAGAGCAAACAAGCAAGCTCTGCCAGAATGTCAATATATATATTGAATGCAGGCCACACTCCCGAGGAAACTCCTCTTACAGTTGATTGGCTGATCACATCAGATCACATCACGGAGGATGACAACATCATTACGTAACTGCCAAATTACGACATTACATAACTGCCAAACTACATCATTACATAACTGCCAAACCACTGAGAATCATGGCCCCGCTAAGTTGACACAGAACCTTAACCATCACAGTACACCTGAGGCAGAGTTAAGGGGTTAATTTAAACTCAACTTAAGCCCAGGTCCTTATCCATACAACCATTGCCATGGGGGCCGTCCCTAACCCTGAAGATACTGAATTGAGCCCTTGGATGGAACAAATGGTTAAGGGCACTAGTAACTTAAAGACTGGGTAATCAAGCCTACCCAGAGGCACCTCAGAAGAAAAGCCTGGTGATCTACTTCCGAAAGGTCACAGCCACAAAAACAAATGGAGCACAGTTTTACTTTGCACACATGGGGTCATCATGAGTCGGAATCTACTTCAGGGCAACTGGTTGGTTTGTTTCTTTGTTTTAGAAGAAATTTATAAATATGATCAGGCTAAAGAGAACCCTCTGAAGTATATCAAGTGACAAACAAACAAAAAAGGAATGAAAGAAAGAAACTTGGATACAGGAAGAGATATTTAAATATCTATATATCAATATGTTTTTTAATTCAAACAAAGGTCCATGTTATGGATTAAATTGTTTCCCCCCAAAAAATGTGTATCGACTTGGCTAGTCCATGATTCCCAGTATTGTGTGATTGTTCACCATTTTGTCATCTGATGTGATTTTTCTATGTGTTGTAAATCCTACCTCTATGATGTTAATGAGGTGGGATTAGCAGCAGTTATGATAATGAGGCAGGACTCAATCTACAAGATTAGGTTGCATTTTAAGTCAATCTTTTCTGAAATATAAAAGAGAGAAATGAGCAGAGAGACATGGGGACCTCATACCTTAAAGGAAGCAGCGCCAGGAGCAAAGGCGTCCTTTGGACCCGGGGTCCCTGGGCTGAGAAGCTCCTAGACCAGGGAAGGTTGATGACAAGGACCTTCCTCCAGAACCAACAGAGAGAGTAAGGCTTCCCCTGGAGCTGGTGCACTGAATTCAGACTTCTAGCCTACTACACTGTGAGGGAATAAACTTCTGTGAGAGAATAAACTTCCACTTGTGATATTTCTGTTATAGCAGCACTAGACAACTAAGACAGTCCATAATTTGACCTAATTGGAAACACAAATTTACTAAAATAATATATACATCAGTAAGATAAAGATACACTGATTGGCTTTTGTGCTTCTACAGCATAGGTTCTGCGTTAACTTTAACATCTGCTGAAATGCTCCAGTTGGCAAACCTTTACGGACTTAACCAATACTGGGATTCATTCATAGTCATATCTGGGGATTCCACTAAATTTAAGTATGGTACCCCTTACAATCTTAGGAGAGTAACTAAATATAAAATAGAGGACCAATATGTATGCCTCATCTTAACTGTAGCCTTCCCTAAATATCCCAGAGTCATAGTACCTATTGCCCTAAAATACCCTACACTGGACGTGAGGGCTATGACACAATGAGTTGTTGTGGTTGTTGTGTGATGTCAAGTCCATTCCGACTCGTAGACACCCTATGTGACAGAGCAGAACTGCCCCATAGGGCTTCCTAGGCTGTAACCTTTACAAGAGATCACAAGGTCGTTTCTCCTGCAGAGCCTCTGGTGAATTCAAACCACCAACCTTTCTGGTTAACAGTCAAGCACTTAGCCATTGCACCAGGGCTGCTTAACACCATGAGTAATACATTAAAATTGAATTAAGTTTCCAGCACTTACAAATTGGCTTGACAAAATGAGACCTCCCTGATCCCCAGTTAAAATAGTTAATATGCCTTCAAGGATTGAAACTTATTACATAAAATCTAAGTGAATGAGTGCTTATCCCCACTGCTTCTCCATTTCACAGCCCAATTTTGCCTGCTCTTAAACCTGGAAAAGTTGAATGTCACTTCATGGTGGATTACTGCAACCTTAATACTGTGGTTTTATCATCCATTAAGGCCCCCCATAGCCAATATCCAATATTATTGAAATTACTGACTCCATCCAATTAACAACCAGTAAATATTTTGCTATTACAGATTTGGCTAATGTCTTAGTCATCTAGTGCTGCTCTAACAGAAATACCACAAGTGGATGGCTTTAACAAAGAGAAATGCATTTTCTTACAGTCTAGTAGGCTAGAAGTCCAAATTCAGGGCATCAGCTCCTCGGGAAGGCTTTCTCTCTCTGTCAGAGGAAGGTCCTCGTCATCATCAATCTTCCCTCAAACTAGGAGCTTCTCTGTGCAGGAACCTCAGGTCCAAAGGACACGCTGTACTCCCGGTGCTTCTTTCTTGGTGGTACAAGGTCCCCAGTTATTTGCATGTTTCCCTTTCCTTTTATCTCTTGTAAGATAAAAGGTGGTGCAGGCCACACCCCAGGGAAACACCCTTTACATTGGATCAGGGATGTGACCTTAGTAAGGGTGTTATATGGTCCCACCCTAATCCTCTTTAACATAAAATTACAATCACAAAATGGAGGACAACCACACAATTCTGGGAATCGTGGCCCAGCCAAATTGATGCACACATTTTTGGGGGGACATAATTCAAACCATGACAGCTAATATGTTCTATCCAGTGCCTATTTCAACAGCTTCTCAGCTGTAGTTTGTCTTCACTTCTGAAGGGGCACATTATACCTTTACTAGGCTGCTCATGGGCTGCCTCCACAGCTTTGCCATTGCACACAATCTTTGCAGGCAACACCTTAACTGCACTCACCTTTCTCCAGGAGCACAGGTGTGACATTATATTGATAACACCTTCCTCTGATATTTGTTTGACACTCATTAAGGACATACAAGCCCAACACCTTTTAGTCTTTTCATGTGTGTGTTCTAGAGACAACATATCCTTCATTTACAAACTCTGCTTAATTTCACTGATGCTGCTACTTACAAATCAGTTTACCTTGAACGAGGCCCCCTCCAACAAGAGGCTCTAGAATCTGTCCAAATTCAAATCAACAGATACTCCCATTACAGACTCTTACACTATAGAGGTTTTAACAATTTCCTCTCATGCCTCCTGAGTCTCTGGACCACCTATGATGGCCATAAGTTACACATGGGCTTTCAATGCAAGAAACTTCCCTTCCTAGCCTTGTGCTATACACCATTAGAGAGGCAATTGCTGGGCACATACGGAGCTCTCTTGGAAACAGAGGCCTTCCCAGACCCTGAGCCTGTGATCCTCCATACCCACCTGTCCATTATGGCTTGGATCATGGAAGTAGCACCTCATAAAATTGACATGGCTACCAAGGGCCCCTTGACACAGGATTAACTCAAATACGGGCTCTCTTTCGTATTCTACCAGCAGGAGGAAGTAGGTTTCCTTGTCCTCAGTCCCTTGCTGGTTGCCATAGTGCTGGAGATGGTCAGACCCCTGGACTACCTGGAGAGTCCCTTGGAATTAACTGGATGAACCACAGTGGGAGTTTGCAGATTGTACGGATCTCATTGTCACCATCCTAAGTGATGGAGCTCAGTAGAATGTTGCTGCTTTTCATCCTTTAACCAGGATATCCCTGATGAAGGGCGGAACTCAAGGGTCAGCACAGTTGGCCAAACTTTAGGCAGTCATCTTAGCACTGGATGCCCTAGCCCCATCTGTACATTTTTACAGTCTCTTGGTCCATTTCTGAATAGTTGTCTCCTTCAGGGTGAAGAACTCTGGGAATCTCTTCCTTCACAAATATCCAAAACTTAAACCAAGGTAATACATGTCTGTGCATATATTAAGGCCACAATACAAGGCCTCACCACGACACTCCTCTTCTTCAGAATTACAGACATTACTAACAGTGACCAATGCACAAACATCCCTTCCAGAATACACAATGCTAGGCTTTTGGAAAAGGCATCCATTGGAGTTTTCATCTCCCTGATAGGTCCTAGGCAGTGGATTTAAATGAGAAGCCTACAGGGATCCTTTAAAAAACTCCTATTTAAGTTACAAAATGACAAAGGGACTTCAGGCCTTCATCTCTCTTAATTCAAGCTCCCTCTTCTTCATACTGGTCCCTCCTTCAACCCCCTGGGGAGAGGACCTCCCACTAGATAGCACCTTCTCCTGCTGTCCTCCATCCAGCTATCTGCCGTGTCCTCCCGCCCTGCATCTCAGACCATGACTACCAACTACCCTTTTCCCTTGGTTACAAATACCACTAATCTTTACATACAGCTTACTGAACTATCAGTTCATACCGTCCATCAACAAAATTGCTAGATTTGCCACCTTGACCCTAGAGGTATACCAAGACATTATTGTCAAGAAAAATATAACACACACTTTTAATATAGTTTACAACTCCACCAAGATACTTTTAGAGACTCTGGAAATTTCAGATCTGTTTTCTTGGCTAATGCCATAGAAATGAGGAACTTGGTTATGGGCCAACCTACAAGCATTTCTTATACTTCTACTGGTTTTCCTCTTTTAATAAAACATTTTCTACATTGTTTAGGGCAACTTAAGCCCTACTCTCTGGAAGCGTCCTCCTATATGGACCACTCAAGTACCCCAAATAATCAAGCTCAAAATTAATGTCAAGACATCAAGGGGTCAATGATAATATTGTTCGGATTTTTTTTTTTTTTTAATGCTTTCTTGACTCAGTTTTGAGGCCCTAGCTAGTGACTGGTCAGTTCCCCTTCTTGAGCCGATGATTAAGTCCACACCCCAACCCCTTCCTTTATTGGGCTCTCACACCCCGAGGCCACTGTGCACCCACCCTAATTGCCTCGGAGCCAGGTACCAGACAACTAAGAACAGCCCCTATACCCAAGAGCCCACAAAATTATTCAAATTAGCCAATCTATAGGGAGGCTGAGAAACCTAGCTAACCTCACCTCACTTGCCACATTTAAGCTGCCCCCTATTGCTCCAGCTTGCTGTTACCCTGTCCTTGGGCACAACCTCCTGTGTGGCCCTGCATGGTAGCCTTCTCTCCTTTGGACCTACAAGTAACAAAGGGTTCTGCCTTTTATGTATCTGAGTGTCTTTGTGCTGTGTCCCATCATCCAAAGATCCTATTAAAAAAAAAGAAAAAGAAACTGCCATCGAGTTAATTCCGAGTCATAGCGATCCTATAGGATGGAGTAGAACTGCCCTCATAGGGTTTCCAAGGCCGTAATCTTTACGGGAGCAGACTCTTACATCTTTTCCTGCAGAGCTGCTGGTGGGTTCGCACTGCCACCGTTTGGTTAGCAGCCAGCACTTAACCACTGCAGCACCGGGGCTCCTCAAAGAACCTATAATCATACCTAATAACATGTGATTATGAAACAGTGCCTCAGAGGGTACAAGAGGAAGATGTATAAATTCACCCCATCTCTGCATTGCTGCAGCACCCTATGTCCATTCATTTCATGAACCCAGGTGGCCATCTCAAGTGACTGCACCAAGATATCCACTTGCTGCTTCCGATCACCTTACAATCCTGGGAAGAAGTTCTTCTGGTGGGTATTGACATGTCCTGCTTTGGTGCATTCGTTAAATTTCCATGGTGATTCGCACAGGGCCATGCCACATCCAGGCATCCTTTAATAGTCCCATTTTCCATTTACCATCTGCTTGACCATATATGACCAGGCTATCAGCCACTACCCATGAGTCAGTAAAAACCCCAACATAGGGGCTTTGGCTGTGGTTGTTGTTAGGTGCCATCGAGTCATTTCCAACTCATAGTGACCCCAATGTACAACAGAACGAAACACTGCCTGGTCTTGGCCATCTTCACAATCACTGTTATGCTTGAGCCCATTGTTGCAGCCACTGTATCAATTCATCTCGTTGAGGGTTTTCCTCTTTTCCACTGACCCTCTACTTCACCAAGCAAGATGTCCTTCTCCAGGAACTGATCCCTCCTGATAACATGTCCAAAGCATGTGAGATGGAGTCTTTCCATCGTTGCTTCTAAGGAGCATTCTGGTTGGACTTCTTTTATCATCATTCAATTCTTCCACCACTGCAGGTCAAACAGCATGCAGTTCAGTCCATTGAGCTAACTTGTTCTTACCTTCCTCAGTCAGAGTCTTTCCATTTGTCAATCTTAGTACAGTGGCCTTCCAAACAAGACATTGTCTGTCCACCTTGGAACTGCCAGCTGTAAGTCACGCAGCTCTTTGATGGTCAGTAGACAGCTTTTCATAGGACAGTGTCCAGGTGACAACCAAATCTGGAAGTTCCTCAGGTCGTTCCAAAGTCAGTCCTAAGGGAAAAGAGGCTACATGCCCTTGAATCTGATGAGTCTCTCCCTGCATGCCCCCACTAGCATAAATCATTTCCATTTTATTATGGAAATCTTCTGGGATTGCCTTCCTTGCTAGAATGTTTCTCCAATTTAGACATGATTTTGGAAGTGTCTACAACACACACTTATGCAGACTGGAGCTTATGGCAAAAGCCTGTGAGTGCCACCCAGCGGCAGCCACTGGGAATTTGGACCAGAAAATTTCCAGTGCTATGGTATGATACATACCATTTAAGAGATAATTACTAGATAGTTATTGGGTGTTTATGGAGACTGTCCCTATGACTGAAGGACACAAAATAATTCTGAAACCTTAAAAATGGCTTGCCTTTGTTCAAGCCCCTATTCAAATATGACCTTCTTTTAGGCCATTTTTTGTATAGGAGCAAGCAATATTCCCAGATGTGAAATAGGTGTCCCCCAAAATCCAGACAGATCAATCAAAAGCTGGGCTTTTTGTTTAGTTCTTGGAGTAGATAATAATAGCAGTTTATTTTTAATCTCCTGTGGCTCCTGAAAGTAAATTGTGGTTGGCTGTTTTCCAAGAAACAGACAGAGAAAAAAAGCATTTGGAAGATCAATCACTGAGTACCAGTCTTCTTTAGTTTGATGTATTTTTTGCACTGTTTAAACCACTCTGGGATGCACTGCTTTATTAAAGTCTTGATAGTCTACTGTTAGCTACATGAGACATCTGCTTTTTTCTTGGGCCACATAGGGCTATTATACAAAGAATTCATTGGTACCAGCACCCCAGCTCTTAACATGTCATCAGTTAAAACTATAATCTCTTTTTCCACCAGGTATCCTACACTGTTTCAAATTAACAACCCACGAGGGCTTGGGTGTCCCTGGGTGGTGAAAATGGTTAACACAATTGGTTGCTAACCAAAAGGTTGGAAGTTCAAGTCCACCCAAAGATGTCTCGGAAGAAAGGCCTAGTCTCCTTCTGAAAAATCAACCCTTGAAACCCCTATGGAGCACAGTTCTACTCTGACACATATGGAGTCACCATGAATTGAAAACAATTCAAGGCCAACTAGTTGTGCACTTGGGAAGTTCCAGTGGTTCCATGCAGAATGTCCAATCAAGACTGGCCTGAGGGTGAACTTATATGCCTTCTGTTTTACAATATTTGGTAGGAGAAGTGTTCCACAGTCAGACACAATATCTATCCCAATAATGCATCCAGGTAAAGAAAATGCATCCCCTTCACATAAACTCCATTTAAACATTCCAATTTTCATGTAAACTTTCAGCTTAATCCCATCAACCATTGAATTCCCCTCTTCTCACAACTTAACTGTAGGCCCTGTTAGGACTTTACCAACCGGCTTTGGAATCATGATGTGTTGGGCTCCCATGTCAAAGAGTTCTGGAAAAATCTGTTGTCCACCCCCTGGCTATTTTACCTACACATGCATATGGCACCCAGCTGAGAGTCATGATGAAGATTCTGTCCCCTCCATCAATCGTCATCTTGATTAATTGGCTCAACCATCACTCATGTTTCTCATTGTCATCTTTGCTCTCTCTATGTTTATATTCCTCCAAGCTGAAATAAAAAAGTACATTTTTTAGGGTCTTTTAATGTTGGGAAACATGAAGGGGCTCCCATCGGTCCATTCAACATATGATAGTGCTACATTAAGACCTTTGTTTTAACCTCATCGATGTCCACTTTATTCATCCCATTTCTTAATAACCATCGAAAGAATTCCACTCTGCTAGGATGAGTCCTTTGACTCTCCCCTTTGTCTCTCTCCATTTTCTTGTGACTCACTCTCATTTTCTTGGCCTCAGTAAGATCCATAAGGAGAAACTTGAATATCGTTCAATTTTTCAGCAGTAAGATTGGTTACTTGTGGTAATCATGAAAAAGAGGCCCCCTTAACCACAGTATTTGACATGACCTGGGCAGGGGCACATTCAGTGGATGAATATCCTGGTCATCAGAAAGCCAATCCATCATGCCTTGCATATACAGCATATCAGCTTTTTCATCTGGTAAGTTCCACTTGGCATTTATAGGAGGAAAAGGATAATCCTCCTTCTCAGAGTAAACAAATTTTACAGTGGCTTTTATCCAGTCCTCCAAGCTACCTATCCCCTTAGGAACAAGACACACTCCTCCTGAATCATCAGTAGCCATCTGTGATTGTTCAATAGAGAGCTGTGGATCCTGCGTCACCCCAAACATGCTCTTCCATTCTACAGCACTCAAAACCAAAGATGCTGTCATGGATCAAATTGTGTCCCACAAAAAGTAATGTTGAAATACTAACCTTTGCACCTTTAAATATGACTCTGTTTGGAAATAAGGGTTTTCTTTTACATTAATGAGGTCATACCAGAGTAAGGTGGGTCCTAAACCTAACCCCTTCTTAGTGATGTTTTATAAAAATTAAGAAGAAACACAGACATACTGAGAGAACCCCAAACACTATGAGATGGATTGTACCCACAAAAGATCCTGGACAGGAACCAGAGTACCTTACTGAGCAGTGACCTGGGCCAGGAAAATACACACCAAATACCTGACTTCATGGTAACATCAGTTGGAACTCATTAACTAGTACAAAAACAATCGCATCCGTCAAAGATTAAACATGTGTTTCCCTGGCTCCCCTGACGTATCTTTGCACATAAGTACTAGTTTATAAACACCATCCCTCACTATTGTGTGAGGACCTCTACCCAGCTGACTCAGCGCGTTGCTGTCTTAGGCTGGAATCTTGGCACCGACGTCTGTCTGTAAGTCACCTAATAAAAGCTGGATCTGACCAACCTGGCTTTTTCTGCCTCTTTTTTTGGAATCCGACCTATGCCCCTTGGAGCCACCCCTGCTGCTTGTCCGGGGGTGGGGGTGCAGCAAATAGTACTGTGAGCAGGGTTCTGAAAATATGGGCTGGGGAAAATAGGATCTTCGGGGGAAATCCCTGGTTGGCCCCAGACTTCAATATGGGGACCAGTGGTGAGTCTACTGGATGCTTGTGGAAGGCCAAGGGAGAGCCCCAAAACCCCCCCAGGGCTGGCAGAAGTTATAGAAGGATTAAAACCAACCAACCTCAATAAAGATAGCCACCATGCTGTAACCAACATAGGATGGCTGTTACTAGAGGATTCTCGGGGGAATCCCTGGTTGGCCCCAGGCTTTGCTCTGGGGACCAGTGGTGAGTCTGCTGGATGCTTGCATACCTCCGTGGGAAGTTATCTAGTGCTGCTATAACACAAATACCACAAGTGGATGGTTTTAACAAATGGAAATTTATTGTCCCACAGTTTAGGAGGCTAGAAGTCCAAATTCAGGGTGCCAGACCTAGGGGAAGGCTTTCTGCCTCTGTCGGCTCTGGAGGAAGGTCCTTGTCTCATTGAGCTTCTGCTCCTGGGTGATCTTCATGTGGCTTGGCATCTCTCTTCCCCCATCTCTGCCCTTGGGACTCTGCAACCCAGACTCCTTAAATCCTCTGGGCCTGCAAAAGTGGCCCACTCCCCTTGTTGGAAGATAGAGGACACTGTGGTAGAGAGAATAATGGTCCGCCAAAAAAGTCCACATTCTAATCCCCAGAACATATGAATATGTTATCTTACATGACAAAAGTATGAAAGGGTGCAGTCCAAGCACAGCCTTCCACCTTTCCCTGTGACCCATGAATGAGCCTTATGCTAAGGACAGATGTGTCAGCCTGGCTTCTTGGACACAATGCGAATGTGGGCTGACTCCTTTTCTGGGGTATCTTGACCCAAAACACATCCCATAGCAGATGGTGGCCTATCAGCACATCCCTCCCCTCTTGCCCTGAGTACTATCTCAGGAACTGCTTAGCTAATGTGTGCATCATACAGCACCTGGCCAACCCACTTCTGTATCTGTTCCTGGCAGGGGAGGAGTGATGTCCTTCTTCTACAGCAAAAGAAGCAAGTATGCAGACTGCCTCCCTGCATCAGCCATGGAGAGAGACCCGCTGGCCATGAGGGACCAATGCACAGTATTAAAGCTAACTCACTCTGTCTTTCCTCTATTTGAGTAAAGCATTGTTCCATCCAATACCTGTGTGTGAGTCATGTCTTTCTTGGCAACCCCAACAAATTATGGAGTTACTATCCTCCACATGATGGTACTCCTCTCCTGGAGGTGGTAACAAGCGTCACTAGCTCGATAAAAAGGGATTTTGAAGATGTGATTACGTTAAGGATCTTGAGATGATGGAGAGTGTATGTTTCCTAAGAATAATCTACTGGCGTCTCAACTTGCCTAAATTCCAGAGGGATAAGAAGAACCAGAATCAGCACAAAGCTGGTTCCTATGAGGTGGAGGTCAGATACACGTCCATTCTTCAACTTTTTCATCATTTCGGACACCAGCCACCACCCCCGACTCTCTATTTCTCTGCCGGGTTTGAAAATTTGTTGCAATGGCCACAGAGAACTCACAGACTATACTCACAGTTATGCGGTTTATTATGGAAGTAACAGGCTACAATTTGGGATCAGGATCAACTTGGAAGTAACAGGATACAACTCAGAAGACAGGATCCAATTGGTCAACCAAGTTAGCTCTCAGCTCCTTCTCGACTGGGCTAGCTGATGGCCCCTCTCGGCCGTACCTGCAGGCCAGGCCCTCCAAGTCTCTGCAGGTGGGTCCCTCTCAGCCTCTGTCACTGGGCCCCTCTTGGCCTGTGCTGCTGGGCTGTGCTGTGCTTGCCACTGTTTCTCACCTTCTCGCACCATCTTCAGTGTTACAACTCTCTTCAGGATCTAGGAGGTTCTCAGCATGGGGAACCTGGGTCCAAAGGACATGCTCCACTCCAGACTCTTCTTTATGGCAGTGAGGTCCCCCATAACCTCTATGGAATTGTCCTTACATAAGCCTAGAAGTATGGCAAAATCAACCGATCCCCAAGCTGAACCACAAGGGATTCAATCCTATTGGGTAGATTTCAAGCCCCCATTTGCATATTAATCAACCAATACCTTGGAAGATTGTGGCCCAGACAATAATTTTTGGCAGAATTATAAACCCAAGGACAGAAAGGCCATATAAAAAGAGGAACCCATAGCACTGCGCTAAGGCTGCCATAACAAAATACCACAAAGTAGGTGGCTTTCAAAACAAAAATCTACTGTCTCACAGTTCTGAAGGCTGAGAGTCCAAGAACAGGGTGTCAGCCATGTTGATTCCTTCTGAAGCTTGAGAGATAATCTCCTCCGTGCCTCCCTCCTAGCTTCTGGTAGCTCCAGGTGTTCCTTGGCTTGTAGCTCCAGTGTCACATGGCATCCTTCCTCTGTTTTCCTGTCTCTGTGTATCTTCTTCTCTTTTATAAGGCCACTAGTCATATAAGACTACAACTCCCCCCAATCCAGTATGACCTCATGTTAACAGATAACATCTTCAAACATCCTATTTCCAACCAGGGTAACATTCTCAGGTATAGGGATTAGGACTTCAGAATATATTTGTGGGAGACAAAATTCAATCCAGAGCAGAGATATTATCCTAGATTACCCAAGTGGGCCCAATGTAATGACAACAGTCTTTATAAGAGGGAGGAACGAGGACCAAAGTTAGAAAATGTGGTGACAGAAGCAGAGATTGGAGTGATACACTTTGAAGATGGAGGAAGGGGTTGGCAGCCTCTAGAAGCTGGAAAAGGCAAATAATGGATTCTTCCCTGTAACTGCCAAAGGGAATACAGCTTTGGCAACGCCTTGATTTTAACCATGTGAGACTCATTTCCAACTTCTGACTTCCATGACTGTGAGAGAATACATTTGTGTTGTTTTAAGCCACTAAGTCTGGTAATTTGTTACTGCAGCAATAGGAAACTGATACATCCTGCTTTCTGAAAGACTGTGCAGTGGCCTCAAGTGAGGCAAGTACTTTAGAAGACAATGCTTACCCCAACAAGGTCTACCTCACCTTCCTTCCTGGTCCCCAGACCCAGAATTAAATCTCAGCATAACCGTGCTGGTGAATTGCTGGGTCTGCCAAAGAAGAGAGGGACTGTGCCCCAAAAGAGCTAAAGAATGTGGTTAACGTGCACAATCAAGGTCAGGCAAACATGTTGGAGCTTAGATTCTGAAGATTCTGAAGATGATGGATCATAAATCCGAACAAAGGAGAGTTCGTCAATGTGGGGAACTCTCTTACTGCACAGGATTTAACCCCGTGGCAAGGGCCACAGGAGGCAGGTGCAATACAATGCTGAAGTTCTTGGAAGCTTAGAATAAATAAGTGCCCCTATATTTATTTTATTTTATTTATTTTGTTGTTGACATTGAGAATATACACAGCAAGACATACACCAATTCAACAGTTTCTACATGTACGATTCAGTGCCATTGATTACATTCTTTGGGTTGTGCAACCATTCTCACTCTCCTTTTCTGAGCTGTTTCTCCCTCATTAACATAAACTCACTGCCCCTAAGTTTCTTAGCTAATCTTTTGAGTTGCTATTGTCAGTTTAATCCTATAGAGATAGATCTTGAAAGAGCGTAATGCTCAAGGCAGACATTTCTTTACTAGTTAAGCTAAACAGTGATTTGGTTTTAAGAAGATTTCATGGGATAATTTTTGTTTAAGGTTTAAAGATTATCTCAGGGCAATAATTTCAGGGGTTCATCCAGCCTCCATTGCTCCAGAAAGTCTGGAGTCCATGAGAATTTTAAATTCTGTTCTACATTTTCCCCCTTTTAATCAAAGATTCTTCTACAGAATCTTTGATCAAAATGTTCAATAATGGTAGTCAGGCACCATTTAGTTCTTCTGGTCTCATGACAAAGGAGGCAATTGTTCGTGGAAGCATTAGCCACATAGTTCATATCCTCCTCCTATTCCTGACTCTCCTTCTTCCTCTGTTGCTCCAGATGAATAGAGACCAATTGTTGTGGCTTGGATGGTAAGCTCTCCTATTAAATGAAGTAGAGATATCAGAATTTCTGTGCAACATGTGAAATAAGGGACCAAAAGGCTCAGAGAAGTGAGCATGCTAGAATGGGTCTTGTATATAAGATGGAAAATCCACCAGCCAACTAGGGTTGAAGTGAGCAAGCACTTCACTGATGAAAGGGACACCAGCATCACTGAGAATCCAAGTGGTGTCCATCATCTGTAGACCAAGACTGAAAATAGGAGACGCTGTTACAGAGCTGGGCTCCATAGTAGCCACAGGGATGATACGATCTAGGAATAGAAGAGGTCAGCATTTAACCATCAGAAGCAAAGTGGATGGATGTAATCCTTATAATAGGCATGAATATCAGAGTGCAGTGAAGACAGTCACCTGCAGAGATCACTGGAAATGGTTCATAGAACATGGTGGTCCTAGTGACAAGGTATATGGATGACCAACAAGGGTGTCACTTAATATACATAGTCATGAGATGAAGAATGGAGATGCAGCTACCCCAGTATAAAGTCATGCTCTCTTGCCTAGTTTCAACACCTGAAACAGTCCACAGACCCAGAATCTTTTTGCTGATAAAGGGGCAGAGTCCTCATGAAGAAGGACTCTACAACACCAAGGCAAGTGTACAATGTTGTGATTCCCCCGTACATCTCTGAAGGGACCTACACCCATTTACTTGGGTAACTACATACTGGAAAAAGGGTAATATCCAGATCTTTCGAGAGGTCTTGGCACAGAGTTCAAGTTGACACCGACACCCAGGGACTGAGAGCCCTTCCATGGTCCCTACTGAAATGGTTGAACATCAACCAATTCTTCTGGTGCAATGACTCTGTGTATCCCTTCCACAGTCTTTTGATGTTTCCTGAATCATTCAATGTTTTGCCCATAGAACCCTTCAGTAATGCAACTCAATGCTTGAATTACTGAATATACCATGGACTGTCAGAGAACGAATAAATCAATCTTAGAAGAAATGCAACCAGAATACCTGTTGGAAATAAGGATGATGAGAGTTCAGCTTGCTTATTTTGGGACACATCATCAGGAAAGGCCAATTCCTAGAAAAGGGCCTCGTGTTTGGTCCTTATAACAAAGGAGAAGATTCACAGAGACAGGAAGACGGAGAAAGGAGGACATGTAACACTGTAGCTGCAAAGTAGAAGGCCAAAAAAAATAAGGGAAACCCTCTCTCATAGACTGAATTGTGTCCCCCAAAAATATGCATATCAATTTGGCTAGGCCATGATTCCCAGTATTGTATGATTGTCCACCATTTCATCATCCGATGTGATTTTCCTATGTGTTGTAAATCTTATCTCTAAATGTTGATGAGATGGGATTAGCTGCAGTTATGCTAATGAGGCAGGACTCAATCTACAAGATTGGATTGTGTCTTGAGCCAATCTCTTTTGAGATATAAAAGAGAGAGGTGAACAGAGAGACATGGAGACCTCATACAACCAAGAAACAAGAGCCAGTAAAAGAGCACGTCATTTGGATCTGGGGTCCCTGCGCTGAGAAGCTCCTTGACCGGGGAAGATGCAAGGAACTTCCCCCAGAGCTGACAGAGAGAGAAAGCCTTCCCCTGGAGCTGGCACCTTCAATTCGGACTTCTAGCCTCCTAGACTGTGAGAGAATAAATTTCTCTTCTGTGGTATTTCTGTTACAGCAACACTAGATGACTAAGACACCCTCTATCAGATGGATTGACACAATAGCTGCAACAATGGACTCAAATATACCAGTAATCATGAAGATGGCATAAGGCTGCTCTCTTGCACTCCAGCAGGCCCTGAGCCCTGTGCCCTGCACACCGTTTCTCTGTAGCCCTCCGCTGCCTTCTCTTCAGGCAAGTGTGATCCTGCCACCTCTGGACCTCTTGCCACTGCCTATGGGCCTCTCACTACCAAATGTAACAACTCTTGCCCCACTTTCTTCTATGATCACTCTGCTGCCACTTCTCTGCTTGGTGGGTTCCAGCTTCTGCTTCTTCTGGCTCTGCTGCTGTTTCTCCCGGTTACTGCTAACTACTGTGCCTTCTACTGGTCCAGCTATTTACCCTGGTCCAGCTCTCCATCAGTGTTACACCCTTTATCAGTATTACAGCTCCTTACTGGGATCTAAGGAGCCCTGGTGATGCAATGGTTAAGTGCTAGGCTGCTAACTGAAAGGTTGGCAGTTCAAACCCACCAGTTTCTGTGGGATAAAAGGCCTGGAAGTTGGCTCCCATAAAGATTACAGCCTAGGAAACCCTATGGGGCAGTTCTGCTTTGTCCTATAAGGTAGCTATGAGTCCAAAGCAACTTGATGGCACACAACAACAACAAAAACTGGGGTCTAGGAGGGGCCACAGGGCAGGGCTTCTTGGTCCTAATGGACAAGTTTACCTTTTCATCTCTCGTTGTCCTGGAGAACCTGAAAAGCCTGGTTTAAGCCATTTATGTAGGCCATTTCTTGTTAATTTCAAGGCAGAGCCTCTCTACCTGGATCGGAGTTTAATCAATCCCCTTAGCCAGATCAAAGCCCAACCAATCCTCATTAACCAGGAAATGTCCATCAACTCAGGCCTTGTCAACTACTGAGCAGCAGATCCAAACAAAAGCAACAAATCGTCAAGTTGTTTACAGCTTACCCAGGAGATGTCAATCAGTTTGGGATATCCCCTCCCAAGTTGTTTTTTCCCACAAACCCAGACAAAAAGGCCACATAAGAAAACCCATTGCACCACAGTCTACCCTCAAAGACTTAAGGATACATGGGTGATTGTTCCCATTATATTCCACTTAATTCATCAGTCTGGCCTCTCCAAATACTAGATGGATAACGTCAGGTAACAGTGGACTACTGCAATTGTGACCAAGTAGCAGCCCTAGTTGCAGATGCCATGACAAATGTTGTATCTTTACTACAGCATTAATAACACACTCTCAGGTATGTGGTATGCAGCTGTTGACCTGGCAAATGCATTCTTTTCAAAACTCATCAGGTAGAAGAATCAGCAACAGTTTGCATTTACATGGAGAAACAACAGTATACATGTACAGTCTCTCACTGTCTGCCAGAATATAGTCCAAAAGAACCTGGTTTATCTGGACATTCTGCAGAACATCATACTGGTCCATTATATTGATGACCACATGATAATCAGATCTGATGAGCAAGAAGTGGCAAGGATTCTGAATGCCTTAATAAGATAGAGAGTCTCCAAAGGGTGGAATCGGATGCCTGCTAACAAGTACCACTGATGACAATGACATCAGTGACAGGCTCAGCTCTAGTAATCAGCTATTTAAAACAAAGTGTAAGAGTTCTATGGCCTCAGGGACCATCTACATCTGTAAACACTCAGGGATTTGCTACATCTATGATGGTTTTAGGGATCTGGTGGTCTTGGGCATGTTGGACATACTTTCCAAAGTAAAGGACAAGTTAGTGCACTTTATGCCTCCTTCTAACCCATGTTAATAGAGGTATCTGTAGTATAGAAGGAGCCCTGGTTGCACGCTGGTTAAGCATTCGTCTGCTAACCAGAAGGCAGGCAGTTCAAATCCACCAGCCGCTCCTTGGAAACCCTATGGAACAAGTTCTACTCTGTCCTATAGGGTCGCTATGAGTCGGAATCAACTTGAATGCAACAGGTTTTTTGGTTTTTGTGGTAGAGAAAGATGTTTTGTGGCACCTCTGGCAAGCCTTAATAGGAGAATTGTAGTGTAGACCCTTATGGTTCTGGAGCAAGGTCATGCCTCCTGCAGCAATTAAATTAAAGAAAAGAAAAGAAAGCTCCTGGAATCCTTCTAAGTCTTGATATTGGTATCGTTTGCATTTTCATTTTAGCTTAAGTTATAGTTCAGTGTAAAAAATTAATGTTGCTTCTGTGTTTTTTTGCTGATGGTATTAGTTTCCTATGGCTGCTGTAAAAAAGCACCAGAAACTTAGTGGCTTATAAAAACACAAATCTTACAGTTCTGAAAGTCAGAAGTCTAAAGTCAAGGTGTTGGCAGGGCTGCATTCCTTCTGGAGGCTCCAGGGAGGGATCTGTTTCTTTGCCTCTTACAACTTCTAGAGGCTGCCTACATTAGGTGGCTCATGGCCCCTTCTTCACATCACATCACTCCAACCTCTTGGTTCTGTTGTCACATCACCTTCTTGTCCCCTATGTCAAATCTCCCTCTGCCTTCTTATAAAAACACTTGTGATTATATTTAGCTTCCACCCAGATAATCCAGGATAATCTCCTCATTTCAAAATCCTTAAATTAATCCCTTTTGTCATGTAAGTTAACATATTCATAGGTTCCAGGGTTTAGAATGTGGACATCTTTTGGGGCTGTTATGGATTAAATTATGTCCCCCAAAAAGATATGGCCAACCACGTGGCTGACACCCAGATAGTCCCGGAAAACAGAGGATTATTTTCAAGCCTTGAGATCTAATGAGATTTGCCCTGCTGGGTTTTGGACCTGTTAGGTACCTGTGACCCCTTCTTTCTCTCCAATTTCTTCTTTTTGGAACGGGTATGTCTGCATGATGCCTGTTTCACCATTGTACTTTGGAAGCAGATAACTTGTATTCTAGGTTTCACAAGGGCACAGATGGAGACAAATTTTCCCCAGGATGGAAAACACCTAGAGTATCACCCACACTTGATTCAGATGATTCAGAAAATGAGATTTTGGATGAGACTTTTGGGGATGCTGGAATGGGGTGAATGTATTTTGCACATGGGAAGGATATGAATTTTGGGGGGCCAAAGGGTGGAGTGTTATGGATTGACTTGTGTTTCCCCCAAAAAGATATGTTGAAGTCCTAACCCTTGTACTGGTGAATGTGACTCTGTTTGGAAATAGGGTTTTTCTTTCACTATGTTAATGAGATCATACTGGAGTACGAAGGAGTCTAAACCTAATCCTTTCTGAATGGTTTCTTATAAAGCGGAGGACAAACGCAGACACACACACAGGGAGGGGGAGGACTGAATGCCATGTGACAACGGAGACAGATGCATCTACAAACCCAGGAACACTAAAGATTGCCAGAAACTACTAGAAGCTGAAAGAGACAAAGGAGGATCTTCCTCTAGAGCCAGTGTCCTGAAATCAGACTTCCAGCCTCCAGAACTGTGAGAAAATAAATTTCTGTTCTTTAAAGCCACCCAGTTGTGTTTTTGTTTTTGTTTTTGTTTTTGTTTTAAATGGCAGCACCAGGTAACTAAGACAGCGACCATTATTCAGCCTACCACACTATCTGTCTCCTGCTCACAAGAACTTGGAGTCTTCCCCCTCCCCTTCACCGACCCCGTATGGGAACAGCAAGTCTCAATGCTCTCTGTAAGGCCCTACTTCCTCAAAGAACCCCAAAGACGGGTCCTACCCCTGCTGAGTCTTTCTGCAGCTGATGGGTCTGCAGCAGCTTGCATTGGCGCCACCTGGTGGAAGCAGGGCTCCACAGCTGGTGTGCATCCAAACCAAACCAAACCCATTGCCTTCCAGTCAATTCCGATTCATAGAGACACTATAGGACACAGCAGAACAGCCCCCCAGTATTTCCAAGGCTGTAATCTTTACTGAAGCAGACTGCCACATCTTTCTTCCCTTTAGCGGCTGACGGATTCCAACCACCGACCTTTCATTTAGCATTCATCTGGAGCAACAGAAGAAGAGTCAGGAAAAGGAGAAGAATATGGGCACAGGAAGCATCAAAAGAAGATAGAAGGAATACACAGAGTCACTATACCAAAAAGAACTGGTCAGCATTCAACCATTTCAGGAGGTAGTGTATGATCAGGAACCGATGGTACTGAAGGAAGAAGTCCAAGCTGCACTGAAGGCATTGGGGAAAAACAAGGCTCCAGGAATAGATGGAATACCAACTGAGATGTTTCAACAAATGAATGCGACCCTAGAGGTGCTCACTCATCTATGCCAAGAAATTTGGAAGATAGCTGCCTGGCCAACAGACTGGAAGAGATCCATATTTATGCCCATTCCAAAGAAAGGTGATCCAACCGAATGTGGAAACTATCGAATAATATCATTAATATCGCCTGCAAGTAAACTTTGCTAAAGATCATTCAAAAACGGCTGCAGCAGTATATCGACAGGGAACTTCTAGAAATTCAAGCTGGATTCAGAAGAGGACATAGAGTAAGGGATATCATTGCTGATGTCAGATGGATCCTGGCTGAAAGCAGAGAATACCAGAAAGATTTTTACCTGTGTTTTATTGACTATGCAAAGGCACTGGACTGTGTGGATCATAACAAATTAAGGATAACATTGAGAAGAATGGGAATTCCAGAACACTTAATTGTGCTCATGAGGAACCTATACATAGATCAAGAGGCAGTTGTTCAAAGAGAACAAGGGGATACTACATGGCTTAAAGTCAGGAAAGGTGTGCGTCCAGGTTGTATCCTTTCACCATACTTATTCAATCTGTATGCTAAACAAATAATCCGAGAAGCTGGACTATATGAAGAAGAATGGGGCATCAGGATTGGAGGAAGACTCATTAACAACCTGTGTTATGCAGATGACACAACCTTGCTTGCTGAAAGTGAAGAAGGCTTGAAGCACTTACTGATGAAGATCAAAGACCACAGCCTTCAATATGGATTATACTTCATCATAAAGAAAACAAAAATCCTCACAACTGGATCAATAAGCAACATCATGATAAATGGAGAAAAGATCGAAGTTGTCAGGGATTTCATTTTACTTGGATCCACAATCAACACCCATGGAAGCAGCAGTCAAGAAATCAGACGATGCATTGCATTGGGCAATTCTGCTGCAAAAGACCTCTTTAAAGTGTTGAAAAGCAAAGATGTCACTTTGAAGACTATGGTGTGCCTGACCCAAGCCATGGTGTTTTCAATTGCCTCATATGCATGTGAAAGCTGGGTGATGAATAAGGAAGACCGAAGAAGAAGTGATATCTTTGAACTGTGGTGTTGGTGAAGAATATTGAATATACCATGGACTGCCAAAAGAACCAACAAATCTGTCCTGAAAGAAGTATGACCAGAATTTTCCTTAGAAGCAAGGATGGCAAGACTACGTCTCACATACTTTGGACATGTTGTCAGGATGAATCAGTCCCTGAGGAAGGACATCATGCTTGGTAAAAGTAGAGGGTCAGCAAAAAAAAGGAAGACCTTCAACAAGATGGATTGACACAGTGGCTGCAACAATAGGCTTAAGCATAACAATGACTGTGAGGATGGCACAAGACCAGGCAGTGTTTTGTTCTGTCGTACATAGGTTTGCTATGAGTCAGAACTAACTCAACAGCACCTAACAACAACAGCAACATGGAATGTGTGGCTAATTGCCTCCATAAACAATTGCCTCCTTTGCCATGAAACCAGAAGAACTAGATGGTGTCTGACTACCATTATTGAACATTTTGATCAAAGATTCTGTAGAAGAATCCTTATCAATAGGGGGAAAATGCAGAACAGAATTTCAAATTCTCATGGATTCCAGACTTTCTGGAGCCATGGAGGCTGGATGAACCCCTGAAATTATTGCCCTGAGATAATCTTTAAACCTTAAACAAAAAATAGCCCATGAAGTCTTCTTAAACCAAATAATAGTTTAGCTTAACTAGTAAAGAATGTCTGCCTTGAGCATTATGCTCTTTCAATATCTATCTCTACAGGATTAAACTGACAACAGCAACTCGAAAGATTAGATAAGAAACTTAGGGGCAGTGAGTTTATGTTAATGGGGGGAACAACTAAGAAAAGGAGGGTGAGAATCGCTGCACAATTCAAAGAACATAATCAGTGTCACTGAATCGTACGTGTAGAAACTGTTGGATTGCTGTGTATATTCTCAATGTCAACAACAAAAAAAATAAAATAAACATAGGGGCACTTATTTATCCTAAGCTTCCAAGAACTTCAGCATTGTATTGCACCTGCCTCCTGTGACCCTTGCCATGGAATTAAATCCTGTGTGATAGGAGAGCTCCCCACACTGATGAACTCTACTTTGTTCAGATTTGTGACCCATCATCCTTAGAATCTTCAGAATCTAAGCTCCAGCATGCTTGCCTGACACTCGTCATGCATGTTAACCAGATTCTGTAGCTCTTTTGGAGCACAGTCCCTCTCCTCTCTTTGGCAGACCTAGCAATATACCTGCACAGTTAAGGTGAGATTTAATTGTGGGTCTGGGGACCAGGAGGGAAGGTGAGGCAGACTTTATTGGGGCAAGCACTGTCTTCTAAAGTACTTGCCTCACTTGAGGCCACTGCACAGTCTTTCAGAAAGCAGGATGTATTAGCTTCCTACTGCTGTTGTAACAAATTACCAGACTTAGTGGCTTAAAACACACAAATTTATTCTGTCATAGTTATGGAAGTCAGAAGTTGGAAATGAGTCTCACATGGCTAAAATCAAGTTGTTGCCAAAGCTGTATTCCTTTTGGCAGTTACCGGGGAGAATCCATTTCCTTGCCTTTTCCAGTTTCTAGAAGCTGCCTACCTCTTCCTCCATCTCACAGTCATGGAAGTCAGAAGTTGGAAATGAGTCTTACATGGTTAAAATCAAGGTGTTGCCAAAGCTGTATTCCCTTTGGCAGTTATAGGGAAGAATCCATTATTTGCCTTTTCCAGCTTCTAGAGGCTGCCAACCCCTTCCTCCATCTTCAAAGTGTATCACTCCAATCTCTGCTTCTGTCACCACATGTTCTGACTTTGGCCCTCCTCCCTCCCTCTTATAAAGACCGTTATCATTACATTGGACCCACCTAGGTAATCCAGGACAATATCTCTGCTATGGATTGAATTTTGCCACCACTCCCACCTCAAAATACATGCTAAAGTCCTAACCCCTGTACCTGAGAACGTTACCGTGGTTGGAAACAGGATGTTTGAAGATATTGTCAGTTAACATAAGGTCATATTGGAGTAGGATGGGTCCTAATTTTATATGACTGGAGTCCTTGTAAAAGAGAAGATACACGGAGACAGGAAAACAGAGGAAGAATGCCATGTGACACTGGAGCTACAAGCCAAGGAACACCTGGAGCTACTAGAAGCTAGGAGGGAGGCACGGAGGAGATTATCTCTCAAGCTTCAGAAGGAATCAACATGGATGACACCCTGTTCTTGGACTCTCAGCCTTCAGAACTGTGAGACAGTAGATTTTTGTTTTGAAAGCCACCTACTTTGTGGTATTTTGTTATGGCAGCCTTAGCGCAGTGCTATGGGTTCCTCTTTTTATATGGCCTTTCTGTCCTTGGGTTTATAATTCTGCCAAAAATTATTGTCTAAGCCACAAATTTGCAAGAGGGTGGTTGATTACTATACAAATGTTGTTGCTGTTGTTACGTGCCATCAAGTTGGTTCTAACTTATAGTGACACCATGTACAACAGAACAAAACACTGCCTGGTCCCGTGCTGTCCTCACAATCTTTGTTATGTTTGCAGCCACCGTGTCAATCCTTCTTGTTAGGGGTCTTCCTCTTCTTCCCAGATGCTCTATTTTACCAAGCATGATGTCCTTCTCCAGGGACTGATCCCTCGTGATAACATATCCAAAGTATGTGAGATGTAGTCTCGCCATCCTTGCTTCTAAGGAGCATTCTGGATGTACATCTTCCAAGACAGATTTGTTCATTCTTTTGGCAGTCCATGGTATATTCAATATTCTTCACCAACACCACAATTCAAAAGGGTCAGTTCCTCTCCCGTCTGCCTTATTCATCATCCAGCTTTCCCATGCATATGAGGTGATTGAAAACACCATGACTTGGGTCAGGTGCACCTTAGCCTTCAAGGTGACATCTTTGCTTTTTAACACTTTAAAGAAGTCTTTTGCCTCAGATTTGCCCAATGCAATTCACGTAACATTTATTACAGTATATTGTTATATTCTATTTTATTATTATTGTTGTTAATCTCTTACTGTACCTAATTTATAAATTAAACTTTATGATAGATATGTATGTATAGGACAAACATAGTATATATAGGGTTCGATACTATCCACGGTTTCAGGCATCCACAGAGGTCTTGGAAAGAATCACCCACAAATAAGGAGGGACTTACAGTCACTACGAGTCAGAATCAACTCTACTGCAAAAGGTTTTTTTTTTTTGTTGTTGTTGTTGTTGTTTTTTTAACTGCTGTAAGATGATGCCATCTTGTGGTCAAATGTGCCGGGGTGTATCAAAGTCTCCCTGCTCTCAAGCCCAGTGCTTGCCAAGAGTTAGCTACTGTGATATGATCACCGGTGTTTTGGTTTGGTTTGGTTTTGCCTGTCCTGTTGTGTTTTCCGAGTATCCCAAGCATCTGAACAGTGCCCAGCATGCAGCAAGCACTCAGTAAACATTTGTGGAATGAATGAAAAGTGTAGCCCTGGACAGAGGGCCCTGGGCCCCAGACCCCAGACTCGTAGCCCACCTTACCAATCAGTAGTCACATTTTAATGCCAGGTGCTGTGCTGTCGCTTCCAACGTGAATCTTTACTCAGCTCCTTGAGGTAGGTACCATAATCATCCCTATTCACCCATAAAGAAACCGAGGCTGGAAGAGGGGGTCATCTGACTAATACAGAGCTCATAGATGCCAGATCATCCAGTGCCCTGAACTCTAACCCCCAGGGAAGCCCACACCTTTAACACCTGACCCACCAGGACCCAGGTACCCATACCTCTGACCACTGACCCTCAAAACCCAGTCAGCCACGCTCAGCCTCTGACCTGTATGGACAAAGGCACTCAGCCCCCTGACCTCTGTCCTTTGAAGACTCAGGCACCCAGGTCCCTGTTCTCTGACCCGTGGGAACCCAGGACCTAAAACTCTGGTCATGAGCCAAAATAACCCCAAACATCTGGCGTAGTCTGGCCCAGAGATGTCACGGTAGCACAGTTGAGGGACGAGAGGCTCAGCGTATCTGACATGGAGAACCAGCAGCAGCTGTAGCAGACACGCCTGGCCCACCCCCACCTCAAAGACACAGCCTGTGCTGAGGCCTAGTGGGTCACCTCACAGACTCTGCTCCCATGGGCAACGGGAGCCGCCTTCCATGAAAATGTCCGTCTGTGTGCACACACAAGATTGGCTCATGTCTTAGTTTGGGTTTCTAGAGGAGCAAAACCAGTGAGACATATATATACAGAGAGAGAGAAACTGATCTACTTCAAGGAAATGCCTCACACAATTTTGGCGGCTGGCAAATCCCAAATCCATAGGTGAGGTGTATGCTGGAGACCTCTGCTGACTCACAGGATTGTGCGGGCTGGCAAATCCAGAATCTGCAAGTCAGGCAGCAGGCCACAGACCTCTGCAGGCTTACATCCCAAGATCCGTAGGTCAGGCAACAAGAAGAATGCAGGGTCAAGAGAAAGCGAGCTCTGCCCGAAGGTGAGTGGTTAAGCACGCGGCTGCTAACCAGAGGGCCAGCGTTTTGAACCCACGAGCCACTCCATGGGAGAGAGATGTAACAGTCTGCTTCCATAAAGATCATAACTTTGGAAACCCTATGGGGCAGTTCTACTCTGTCCTATAGGGTCACTATGAGTTGGAATCGACTCAACAGCAATGGCCAGAAATCCGTTTATATTCTGGAGGCAAGCCACACCCCCTAAGGAAACTCTTCTTTCAACTGATTGGTTGATCACATCAGAACACATCATGGAAGTGATTACATCACATCCCATTACATTACATTTTATTACATTACAGTGCTGTCATGTATTGAATTGTGTCCCCGAAAAATATCTGTCAACTTGGCTAGGCCATGATTCCCAGTATTGTACAATTGTCTACCTTTTGTTATCTGGTGTGATTTCCCTGTGCTGTATATTCTGTCACTATGAGGTAATCAGATGGATTAGTGGCAGTTATATTGATGAGGTCTACAAGATTAGATAGTGTCTTCAGCCAATCTCTTTTGAGATACAAAAGAGAGAAGCAAGCAGAGAGACAGAGGGACCTCATACCACCAAGAGAGCAGTGCCAGGAGCAGAGCTTATCGTTTGGACCTGAGGTTCCTGTGCTGAGATGCTCCCGAACCGGGGGAGGACTGATGACAGGGACTTTCCTTCAGAGCCAATACAGAGAGGGGGACTTCCCCTGGAGCCGACACCCTGAGTTTGGACTTCTGGCCTGCTAGACTGTGAGAGAATAAATCTCTCTTTGTAGGGGCCATCCACCTGTGGTATTTCTGTTATAGCAGCACTCAATGACGAAGATAAATACATTATATTACGGTACAGTACATGACAGAACAGCAACCAGGCCAGTATCTACCAAACCACTGAGAATCTTAACCTAGCCAAGTTAACACATAAAATTGGCCATCACAGCCTGTACACACCTCCCACACACGCAGTCAAGCCATAATAGAGTTACACATGTCATCTTCCCCCAAACATGCTCCTTGCCTCTGTTCCCATCCTCCAACCCCCAAGCCAATGCCCTAAGCCCTGTCCTGGACACCTCCCTCCCACCCAGCCCTGCCGATCAGCATCCACAGCCTGTCCACTGTCCTCTGTCCTCCTGAGCTTCCCTTTACCAGGATCTCCTCCCCTCCTCACCACCCTGCCCTGGTCCAGCCCCATTCTGCACACCTGGGTCCCCACCTCAATCACCTCTTTTTTTGACATATAATTTATATACCATAATATTAACCAGTTCATAGAGTACGATTCAGTGGTTTTTAGTATATTCACAGTCTGTGCAATGACTACCACTATCTAATTCCAGAACATTTTCATCATCTCAAAATGAAACCCAGAGTACGTACTCGTTAGCAGTCACTCCCATTCCTTCCTCCCAACCACCATTTTCGACCTCTCTAAAGGTTGGCAGATCGAGTCCACCCAGAGGTGCCTTGGAAGAAAGCCCTGGTGATCTACTCGCAAAAGATCACAGTCACTAAAAACCCAGTGAAGCATAGTTCTCTGACACACATGGGGTTGCCATGAGTTGAAGTTGACTCCGTGTCACTGGTAATCCACCCTCCACACAGCAGCCTGAGGAAGCTTTCTAAACTTAGCTAATGTCCCTCCCCTGCTCAAAACAGGGTCATGTTTGTGATTTAGAACAGTACTTCTCAAACGTGATGGGCATGCAAAGCGCCTGGGGATCTTGTTAAATCCAGATTCTGATTCAGTAGGTCTAGGGTGGGACCTGAGAGGCAGCAGGTCTAACAAGCTTCCAGGTGAGACTGTGGCAGTTAGTATTTTCTGAAACTGACCACTGCAATATTCCTGGTCCCGCATGCTCTTCCAGAACCTGGCACTCCCCCATCAAAAGGTGCAGTCTGTGTTTCCCCTCCCCTGGGAACTGAGCAGGATTTTGTGATTGCCTCAATAACTGGAAGGCAGTGAAAATGACCCTGTGTGACTTCTGAGGGTAGGTCAAACAAGGCGATATGGCTTCTGCCTGGCTCTCTCTCTCTCAGGACACTTGCCTTTGGAACCTACCCACCATGTTGTGTGAAAGCCCAATCTAGCCACGTGGAGAGGCAACATAAAGAGGAACCAAGGCTCCCAGCCAACAGCCAGTATCAACTGCCAGACGCATGAGTGACTGTGCCCTCGGATGATTCTAGCTGAGGTCGTGGACATTGTGAAGCTGAAATGAGCTATCCCTGCAGATTGTAGATTTGTGAGCAAAATAAATGTGTCATTGTTTTAAAACAACTATGTTTTGGGTTGTTTCTTATGCAGCAATAGATAGGTGTAACAATACCGATGTTGCTGCCCATAAACCACACTTTGAATAGCATGGGGCTAGACCATTCTATGACCCCTATCGCCTCACGTCCTTTGCATATACTGTGTTTTCACTTACTACACTCTTTCCATGCTCTTTCTTTGCCTGGCTCATTTTTACATATTCCTTCAGTTATCCTCCAAAAACCGCTTCCTGATATTAGAGGCTGGGCGTGTTGCCTTATCTGGGTTCCCTGTGCCTGCCCCTCTCCTCCATCCCAGCCCCAGCCCCTCTACCTGCACCTCTCCCATCCCAGCCCAGACTCCTCTGTCTGCACCTCCCCACTCCCCGCCCCAACCACTCTGGCTGTTTCTGTCACTGGTGTGGTGATGAGTCTCTCCATCTGCTGGGCTGAGAGCCCCAGAGGGCAGGTGCTGGCTTGGTCAGTGCCAGGGGGAGCTCAGTAAATGGGGTGTTGATGACAGTAGTGGTGGGCTGGCCACAACCACCCAAACTTCCTGAGTGACTCCCCCATAGATGCCACCTCTGTGACCCAGGCCATGGTTCAGAGCAACTGCCACCCAGACAACATCAGGAGACACCCACATGCTGGTCTTGAATGATGAGCCTCCTCCCAAGCAACTGCCCAGCCTTCTGTCAGCAGCACCCTCCCCTACCTCTTTCTCCCCAAGAGACACATCTGTGAAACAGGACCCTGGGGCCACAGAGCCCGACCTCCTCATGCCTGATGACTCCCACTGCCTGGATGTCTCCCAGGAGACCCTCGGGATCCCCCAGCTTCTGTCTAGAGCACTGTCATGGATTGAATTAAGTCCCCCCAAAAATGTGTGTATCAATTTGGCTGGACCATGATTCTCAGTATTGTATGGTTGTCCTCCATTTTATTATTGTAATTTTATGTTAAAGAGGATCAGGGTGGGATTGTAACGCTCTTACTAAGGTCACATCCCTGACCCAATACAAAGGGAATTTCCCTGGGGTGTGGCCTGCAGCACCTTTTATCTTATAAGAGATAAAAGGAAAAGAAAGCAAGCAGAGAGTTGGGGACCTCATACCACAGAGAAAGCAGTGCTAGGAGCAGAGTGCACCCTTTGGACCTGAGGTTCCTGCTCTGAGACTCTCCCAGACCAAGGGAAGACTGATGCATCACAAGGAACTTCCTCCGGAGCCAACAGAGAGACAAAGCCTTCCCCTGGAGCTGATGCCCTAAATTTGGACTTGTAGCCTACCAGACTGTGAGAGAATAAATTTCTCTTTGTTAAAAGCCATCTGCTTGTGGTATTTCTGTCATGGCAGCACTAGATGACTAAAACAAGCACTAAGGGTGGGAGAGGAAGCCCTGGCCATTTGCATGCTCTGTGGGGTGTCTTTCCTCTCCCCTGGGTGCTGGAGTCTGACTTTCAACCTTCCCCCCACACCCCTACAGCAGGGCTCCCAGCAGCCGCACCCCTGGCTCAGGTTGGCAAAGGAGGACCAGGATGATGATTGTCATGGATTGAATTGTGTCCCCAAAAAATATGTGTGTAAATTTGACTAGGCTATGATTCCCAGTATTGTGTGATTGTCCACCGTTTTGTCATCTGATGTGATTTTCCCGTGTGCTGTAAATCCTACCTCTATGATGTTGATGAGATGAGATTAACAGTGGTCATGTTAACGAGGCAGGCGGGACTCAATCTGCGAGATTGGATTGTGTCTTCAGCAGATCTCTTTTGAGATATAAAAGAGAAAAGCAAGCAGAGAGACAGGGGGACCTCATACCACTAAGAAAGCAGTGCTGAGAGCAGAGCACTTCCTTTGGACCTAAGGTTCCTGCAAGGAGAAGCTCCTAGACCAGGGAGAGATTGATGCAAGGATCTTCCTCCAGAGCCGACAGATAGAGAAAGCCTTCCCTTAGAGCTGGCGCTCTGAATTTGGACTTCTAGCCTCCCAGACTGTGAGAGAATAAATTTCTCTTTGTTAAAGCCATCCACTTGTGGTATTTCTGGTACAGCAGCACTAGATGACTAAGACAGCAATGGAGCCTGAACCCTACCCCTACACTGCACCCCCCCTCAGTCCTGGCGACTCCACTGGACCAAAAGACGCAACTTGGGTTTTGTTTTGTTTTATTGTATCATTTCCATTTTTTTTAAATTGAGGTAAAATTCATGTAACGTACAATTAACCTTTTGAAGCATACACTTTAGTGACATGTAGTACATTTGAAATGTTATGCAACGATCACCACTATCTAGTTTCAGAACGATCTATTTTTATCACCTCAAAAGAAAACCCCATACCCATGAAGAAGTTACTTCCCACTCTTCCTGTCCCCTCCCCCCACACCTTGGCAACCACCAACCTACTTCCTGTCTCTATGGATTTGCCTATGCTGGAAATTTCATACACATAGAATTATACAGTATGTGACCTTTTGTGTCTGGTTTCTTTCACATTATTAGCATAATGTTTTCAAGGTCCGTCCATGTCCTAGCATGTGTCAGTACTTCATTCTGCTTCGTGGCTGTATAATATTCCATTGTATGGATACTGCACATTGTGTTGGCCCATTCATCTGTTGATGTACATTTAGGTTGTTTCCACATTTGGGCTATTGTGAATAGGAGCAGCTTGTTTTTAAGGAGGACCTCCCCAAGAACAGTGACCCAACACCTCTTCTGCAAACCTCTCACCTTTCTGCAATATCCTCACTCCCAGCTAGGAAGTGCCTTCATAAAGAATTACAAAAATGTCCATGTGTGGTTTTTCTCACCAGGCTTGGTTTTATGAATGCTCAAATGTCTCCACGGACATGTGTCCTCTCAGGCTGGAGCACTCTACCTGCTATCTTGGGCATCTTTTCTGCAAATGTAAAGCAGGGCAGTACTTCCATTTGCAAACTCTTGCTTCTCCTCTGCCACCATCCACAAACATTTGCCCATCCTCTGCAGGTGGAGATCTGACATGTTTGAAACACATCTGTAAATTTGACAGCTTGTGTCCTGCACCCACTGTAAAAACAGCAAGGGGGTGGCATCTGACTTCCTCTATATTCACAAGGGAGAAGGAGAAGGAAGATCAACAGCCGCAGGTTGATTCCTATGAGGTGGAGTTCAGACATGCCTCCTCTGTCCACCACCTTTACCAATTCTGACACCAACCACCCCCCTACCTCACAGCACTCTCTACTTCTCTGCTGGGTTCAGTAATTCGTTGCAATGGCCACAAAGAACTCACAGACAATACTCGTGATCACAGGGTTTATTAGGGAAGTAACAAGTTACAGTTCAGGCTCAGGATACAGTTCTTGCATCAGGACAGCCTCTTTTCAGTTGTGCTTGCAGGCCTCTGCTCCGCTCAGGAAACTATTACAAAGCTCTTTTAGCCCCTGCCAGTAAGTCCCCAGAGGCAACCCAGGCACTCAGCTTTCTCACTCCGTGGGCCAGGAAGCCCACTGTGCGGTCTCCTATTGGTCTCTGCTGCCATGGCTTCTTGCCGTTTTCAGGGTTACAGTTCTTTCTCCCTCCTGGTTCCAGGAGGTTCTCAGCACAGGGATCTCAGGTCCAAAGGACTCACTGTCCACTCCTGGCTGTTCCTCCTTGGTGGTGGTAGGATCCTCTCTCTGCTCTGGAGTTGACTCTCTTTTAAGGCAAAACTGACCAATCCCCTTGGTGGGCCACAATTGCCTTGTTTGCACAGTTACAAGACCGTGGCTAGAAAGGTCACACAAAAGCAGTCCATTGCACTGCACTCACACTCCATTTTCAAACATCTGAAATACTGCTGTGCGAAAGAAATACACCAGGAATATCTAGAATCAGTAAAGGCATAGAGACAGAGAGTGGATTAGAGGTTGCCAGGGGTGTGGGGCGAGAAGAAAGGGGTACAGTGTTTCCGTTTGGGGTGATGAGAGGGTTTTGGAAATAGATGGTGGTGATGTTTGCACAACACTGAGAATGTAAGCAATGCCACTGAATTGTAGACTTAAAAATGGTTAAAATAGCAAATTTTATGGTAAATATATTTTACCACAAAAAAAAAGACAACCCTGTACACGCATTGTGAAGAGTGTGACCAACGTCACTGAGCAACTTGTGAAGAAATTGTTGAATGGGAACCTAAACTGCTGTGTAAACCTTCACCAAAAACACAATAAAGTATTATTTTTAAAAAAATGCAATGAGAGCTACATATATAATTTTGCATTTTCTAGCAGCCATGTATTTAAACAGTGAAAAAAAATGGATGAAATTCATTTATATAATTTTGATCTTATCTCATATACAGAAAATGTTATCATTTCAACAGGTAATTAATAAAAACATTATTGAAATGTTTTACATTCTTGTTATCATACTAAGCGTCTGAAATTGGCGTCTTTTATACTTACGACACATCTCAATTCAGACTAGCCATGTTTCGAGGGCTCACTATCACGTGGCTGGTGGCCACCATATTGGACGGTGTTGATCTAAAACCTCATTTGCAAGAATCTGTATCATATTTGCAAAGCGTCCCATCTCCCAGGCAAACATCAGTTTCTCAGCTGCAAACCTCTGTGTACAACCCGCAACACGCTCATGCCTTATCTGCAAATATACCTGCAACTCCTCTGCAGAACCTTCCACATCCCCTGCAAATGCGGCCACAGCTCACAGGCGGGCGATGCTCTCATCCAAGACCCCTGCAGAGAAAGCACTCGCTCAAGGAACAGGTGTTGATTTCAAACCTTGATTTGACCTGCAGATCCCACCCTCTTCTTTGCATAAACGTCACCTCATTGAAAACACACTGGCAGGACGTCAGATAGTTATCTCAAAGTCAGGGAGGCATGTGGCCGGGCAGAAGGCCCCCAAGTCTTCCTCCTGCTTCCTCATAGGCTCTTCGAACTCGTCTTCCTCACTGCTCTTTTCCTCCTCCTCTTCCAGTTCCTCCCGCAGCGCCCCCATCTCCAGCGCCAGGCTGCACAGCTGGTCCAGCAGCTGGATATCCACTCTGCGGAGGTTCCCCTGCCGGTTGGAGTGGGGAGTCATGGGCATTCCACAGCAGATGGCAAGGGTCGGCTTGCTGATCTGGGACCGGGGGGGAGCAGGTCCCCCTCAAGTCCTGGCCCGCAGCTCTGTGGTGGGGTCCTCACTGTGTCTCTGGACCTCAGACCCTGATCTGTCAGCCTGCTTCTGACAGTATCTCTTGATCTCTGCCTCTGTCTCTCCATTTCAGCTTCCCTCACTGTCTCCACCTCTCTCTCTGTGTCTCTGAGTCTCGGTCTGTTTGTCTCATTATATCTCCCTCTCTCGTTATCTATCTCTGTCTCCATTTGCCTGTCTCTACGTCTTTCCATGTCCTGTCTCTCTGTCTCTCCACTTCTCTGCCCCTGATCTCTCTGTTGCTCACATTTAGTCTCTTTGCTTCTGTTCTTGCTCTCAGTCTCTGCTTTTCATCTCTGTCTCTTTCTTGGTCTTCCTGTCTCTACTCTTGTCTCTTACTCCTTGGGTCTATGTCTATGTCCCTCTGTCTCCATCTCTCTCTCTTCCTGCCTCTGCCCCTATTTCTCTCTATTCCTGATTCTCAACTGCTGACTTTTGATCTCTGTCACTGGCACTTTCTATTTCCAGACTGTTCATCTCTCTCTCTCTCCATCTCTCACCCTCTTCCCACCCCACTGCTCCATCCCACCCCCACCCCCCATACTCACCAGCTCCTCCCAGATCCACAGCAGCCTCTCCCTGGCATCTCCAGTGTCTGTCTCTGGGAACACAAGGGTCTGGCCAGGCCTCTCCGCTGGGGGGACCTCCCTCAGGGCCCTCGGGGGTGGGCCCAGTTCCAGGGATACAAGCCTGGCCTTCCTCAACTGCTTCCACCGCTCCATAGCCTCTAAGCAGTGGCCACAGGGAGCAGGAAGTAGCAAGGTCCAGAGTGAGCCAGCCGCTTGAGGAACTCCTGGTGGAGGGAGTGAAAGGCAGCCAGGCGGGACCAAGGGCAGTGGACAGAGGCGTCCCAAAGTTCATTCTCCAGGGAGAGTCAGCCGGCCTCATGTGTTTTGGTTCCTTCTGAAGTCTAACCTCAACTCTGCTCACAAGGGTCCAACCCCAGCCTCTCACGCTAAGGTAAAAACTCACCCCTCCCTGACTCTTCCCAGCAGCCACCCAGGCCTGGCCACTAGTGGGTGCCCAGTATCTGTTGACATCTGGCTTCCTGCCTTCTCCTGGGCCCCTCCCACCTCAGGTCCTTTGCATTTGCTCTAGACTTTGCCTTGAATAATCTTCCCCCAGATCTCTGAATGGCTGTTTCCTTATTCTTCACCTCCACTTAAATATCCCCTCTTCAGAGAGGCCTTTCATGATGGCCTCAGGCCCCAGTCACTCCCTATTGTATTACTTGCTTTTTACTTGATTCTTACCAAACACTACCTGCAGTCCTGCTGATGCTGTGGTTAAGCGCTTGGCTGCTAACCAAAAGGTCAGCAGTTCAAGTCCACCAGCCCCTCCTTGGAAACCATATGAGGCAGTTCTACTCTGCCCTGTATAAGGTCACTATGAGTCAGCTTGCTTATTCATCTGTTTTTCATCCAGCCTCTCCCGGCCTGGAATGTTGACCCCATGAGAGAAGGGCTGGGTCTGTCCTTTTCCCCATGGTAACCTCAGCACACAGAACAGTGCCTGCCACGTGTTGGGGCTTAGTAAGTATTTGCGCAAGGAATGAATGAATAATTCTATTCACAAGACTTTATATTGAATCTTCACGCTGAGAATTCCAAACTGAATTCTAACACCTCATACTAGTCTCAACTCAGTAACAGGGAAGAAAGGTGCATTACATGAAGGACTGCCCACCCTCTTCTAGAAAAGTCTTCAGAGTCATAAAGCCGGTGGAAAGGGCACTCTGAGCAATCCCTAATCCAAAAGAGTCAAAATACGTGTGCCTTCAAGAAATGAAAACCAGTTGCCCTTGAGTAGATTACAACTCATGGTGACCCCATGTATGTCAAAGTAGAACTGTGCTCCACAGGTTTTCAATGGTTGATTTTTTGTAAATAGATCACTAGGTCTTTCTTCCAAGGCACCTCTGGATGCACTCGAACCTCCAACCTTTCGTTTGCATCACCCAGGGACTCTGCGTCTTTAAGAGGAGGCCTGGGAAATAGAGAGGCGTGGCCATTAGAGATGAAGCCTATTACTGACACAGTTAGGCAGAACAGGACAATAAGATCTGCCCCTTCCGGTTACGTATCTCTAGCAAGATGGCAGCGTCCAGGGCGGTAAGTGATCGGAGCACCTAAGGCCTCCAAAACTTGTTTTCTCTGCCGCGTCCGCCTTTAGGACCGCTGTTGGCACCCAGGAGGGCAAGGAGCCACGAAAGGGCAGGAGTCTCTCCCGCTAAGCCTCGCACTGGGAGTGCAGACCGGGGACGATTGGACAGGGAAAAATCGAGACACAAGCTGTGGAGGAGCTTTAGCGATTGAGAGGGGGCCGGGACTTGGCGAGAGAAACCAATGGGAAAGCCGGGAGTTGTGAGGGACAGGGGAGAAGGCTGATGCTTGAGCCAATCAGAGTTAGGGCTAAGACTACGGGGAGCGAATGGGTAGGCGAGATTGGGACCTGGGCGGGGAGGTGGAGGGCGCTTGGACGGGATTGGCCAAGAGTCTGGCCTTTAAAGGTCAAGGGCAGTTGACCAAAGAATAAACTTGTGCGGAATTTATGGTAGAATTAGGAATTTTGATGGGAGACCAAAGGAATAATAAGGAGTGAATTTGGTAGTTCCAAGGAAGGACCTGGGGGAAATGAAGGAGAGAATTTGCAATATTCACGGAGAGAATTTAGAAAGAGAACAGGAAGAATTGGGTAAAAACAAGGGATGAATTTAGAAAACATTAAAGAGAGAAGTGTAGAGTTTAAGAGGAATTTTGAGGGGAAATAAAGTTTTAGGCAAAATTAACCCAAGAATTTTGGAAAAGCAAGAGAATTTGGTTAAAACAGAGAATTCAGGGCAAGTTAACTTGAGAACTTTGAGGGGAAGTAAAGGAACAGTTTGGGGCTTTAAGAAATAAATCATGAGTGATTTGGAGTGGCACAGTCGTTAAGAGCTATGGCAGAAGGTCCGCGGTTCGAATCCACCAGTCACTCCTTAGAAACCCTATGGGGCAGTTTTACTCTGTCCTATGGGGTCGCTATGAGTCGGAATCGACCGGACAGCAACGGGATTGGTGGGGTTTTTTTGTTTTGTTTTGTTTTAGGGAGAAAGAAACCGGTAATTCCAGAAACCCCAGGGAGAACTGGATAAAATTAAGAGCAGAATTTGTGGGAAATTAAGAGGTCAGATAATGAAAGTATTGAGAGAAAAGTAAGAGTTTTGGAAAAATTAGGGGAGAATTTGGGAAAACCAAGAAAGTTTGATTACACCAAGGAGGGAATGTAGGGTTGATTAAGGGGGAGAACTTGGAGGAAAACGTGGGGGAACTTTGGCAATCACAAAGGCAGAATCTGGAGGTTCTGAAACAATTTAGCAAGGGCCAGGGAGCCAAGTATTCATGGAGCAAGAACAGGGGGACCCAGCCCTGTCTCTCACAGGAAGTCCCAGGCTGAGTCCCTCCTCTCCTGTCCCCTTCCCCAGTCCCTGTCCCTGGTGGCCCCAGTATGGAACAGGGGTACCAGGGGTGTCCGTGGCCTGAACAGGATGGTGGCCCCCCAGGGCAATCAGAGGAAGAGGAGGACGCTGGTCCAGTTCCTGGCTGACCACTTCTATGATGTGCAGGCTCTAAGGGAGTACTTTCTCCATAAGCAGGCGTTGAAGGTACACCAGGAAAATCGGTGAGAACCCCTGGCCTGCACGACTTTGTCCGGAACCATCTGCTCAGGCCCTGGGAGTCAAAGCCCACATCCTGCCCTCACCCCTCCAAGGTCCTGAATAGCCTCAGGGAGCCCCTTGCTGAGTCTTGCATCTTCATCTCCACCAGGGACTCCTATAGGCAACCGGCTGCCCACCAACATCTCAAACCTAACATGGCTAACACCAAACCCTTGATTTCCCCCTAAAATCTGCTCATCCTCAAACTTTCCCCATCTCAGTAAACAGCACCACAGCCCACCCAGTTGTTTGGGCCAAATTCTAAGGGGTCATCTCTGATTCCTCTTTTTCCTCCTCTGCCCCCCACATCCAGTCCATTGATAAAATGCCAAAATATTGCAAATACGACCAGCTCCCACCACCTCCAGTTTCTGTGGTCTGGTCTGAGCCCCTTCATTTCTTGGCTGTATTACTGCAGTAATCTCATTGGTCCCTTTTTGCCCCCTACAGTCTATTATGGAGCCCTGGTGGTGCAGTGGTTAAGAGCTTGGCTGCTAACCAAAAGGTCAGCAGTTCAAATCCACCAGCCCCTCCTTGGAAACCCTATGGGGCAGTTCTGCTCTGTCCTGTAGAGTCGCTATGAATCAGAATTGACGCAACAGCAGTGGGTTTGGTTTGGTTTGGTTTATAGTCTAGAAGGCAGCCAAACGATTCTTAAGACAATACAGCAGATAACATTGCCACCCTGCCTAAAACCCTCAAATGGGTTCTGATTGTAACTAGAATAAAAGCCAAACTCCAAGGCCTAAAAGACCTGGCCCCTACTGACTCTGCAACCTTCTCCTACCAGGGAACACCCCCCATCCCCTCCCTACCATCCCCTCCCCCGCCCCACCACCACCTGGCGGGCTCTTGCCTTGACCTTGGCATCCCTTCTCACCGCTCAGATCTCTGCACACGTGTCACCTCCAAGAAACATTTCTTTTTCTTTCATTGTGGTAAATATATAGGTAACAAAACATTTGCCGTTTCAACAGCCTCTACATTCAAGAAGCATGTCTTGACACCCAATCTAAATCAGACTACTCCCTCCCCTCTGCCCGCTCAAGACACTCCCAGTCATTCCCTGTGTTTTACTTTCAAGGTGGAATGGGCAATCTCTGCAATTTGCTGCTATTTCCTGGTTTCTTATCTGCCTCCCTCTAAAACGTGAGCTCCACAGGGCAGGGCCTGTTATCTGTGTTGGTCCCTACTGTGTCCCCCCCTGCCCAGCATTTGCCATTGAGTCGATTCTGACTCAGCGACCCTATAGGACAGAGTAGAACTGCCCCATAGGGCTTCCAAGGAGCGGCTGGTGGATTTGAACTGCCGACCTTTTGGTTAGCAGCCGAGCTCTTAACCACTGCGCCACCGGGGCTCCAGATGGGCCTCAGTATTTATGGCCTGAATGAGCCTGTCAGGCTGTCTCAGATCTGGTACTCTGGACTCTGACCCTCTCAGTTGAGGCGTGGTGACAGGTGCACTGTTCCCAGGCCTCACCCTCACCTGTGGTTTTCTCGGCAGGTCTGTCAACTCCATCAAAAATCGATACGGCCCGTACATCGCAGGTGCCTTTTCCGTCCTGAAGCAGGGAGGCGCAGTCAAGTATGACAGCACAGGTGTTGGAGTGGGGCTGGGGGAGGCGGCCAAGCATCTCTAAGATCCAGGCTCTGCAGTTACACAGACTCCATGCAAGTCCCTGGTCTCTGCTGCCTACTGGCTGTGTGGCCTGGGGGCTCGTTCCTGAGCCTCAGTTTTGTCATCTGTAAAGTGGAATGGTAATACTCTAACCTGCGAAGTTTGCAGGAGAGACTGAACGAGCTTTCACAATGTAAACACCGGTAATAAGGCCTGGCGTAGCGTATGTGCTCAGCGTGTGCTTTTCTTCCTTTTCCTTCTTTCTTTCCTGCCTTCTTCCTTTTTTTTTTTTTTGTTTTTTCTCCTTCTTTTATTTTTTTCTACTTTTATGATTCATGTAGACTTCATCTACTCCCATCTTTGTTCCAATTAAAATTCTCATTTGGTTTGAGCACCTCCTCTGTAAATTCCTTGGCAGTGGTACCCATGTCTGAGCGCGTCTCGTGTCTTCTGCCCATCAACGAGGGTTCTTCCATTATAGCTGTTTTCTCTCACATGACTGTTAATCAGGAATCTTTGCGACCCTCAGTCTCAGGGTATGTAAAACGGTGAAACAGTCCATCTGTGATGGCCTTGTCACAGGGAACCAGTAAATCCATATATGTGAAGCCCTTAGTACAGGGCCTGACATCCACCAAGTGCCCCAAGCATAGAACAGTAATTGTATTATATAGGAGGTTGGGGGCCTGGGGTGGGGGTTTCCCTGCTGACCCCCCCATCTCTTCCCTCTCCAGGTTTCAGGGCCAGGAGTGGATCCGGCCAAATGGACGTGGCCAGTTCTCTCTTGACTTCTTGAAGTTCCAGGCCGTGCCTGTAGAGGCTGTGGATGCCAGTGGCTGCACCCTCAACTACAGCAGCCTGGACAACCTCTGTGAGTGGGGTACAGTGGGGTGGAGGGGGAGGGTGGTATGGGCAAGGCCTCTGAGTGTTTCCCTTTGGTGGTGGGCTCCAGAAGAGTCCTCGGTGGTGGGCTCCGGAAGGGTCCTTGGTGATGGGCCCCAGGAGGGTCCTCGGTGTGGGCTCTAGAAGGGTCCTGGTTGCCATCCCTCCTGTTCCCCCTGCAGTGCCCCTGAAGGAGCTCCAGTCCCTCTGGCTGCAGCGCTGTCCCCATGTGGATGACTGGTGTCTCAGCCACCTCCACCCTCTGGCTGATTCACTTCAGGAGCTCTCGCTGGCCGGTTGTCCCCGCATCTCCGAACGGGGCCTCGCCTGCCTCCACCACTTCCAGTAAGACCCCCAGCACCCCCACCCCCGCCTGCCCAGCCTGGGCCCCTGCCAAGGCATCTCCCTCCAAGCCCAGATGAGGGAGAGAGAGAGAGAGAGGAGGGGGCGTGGTTGGGCAGCTCCTCACCTCCCCCACCTCCATAAGGGCCTAGTGTTCCTGGTGGGTGGGCACAGGTGCGCAGTCACAGCGGGCCTCAGGGAGAGTGAAAAGCTCCTAGTTTTTCTTGCTATTTTGTTTTCTATCTCAATGAAAAATCTATGATGTTTACACTGCTGCAGAACAACAGGAGCCAGAAGTGTCTACTTCTAAGTAGCACAGTGGCTTACGTGTACTTTGGACAGCTCTGCCATTTTCTGGGCAGTTATGAAGATTTTTTTTTTATTGTGGTAAAAATATACATAACAAAACATTTGCTAATTCAACAATTTTTGTATTTATAATTCAGTGACATTGATTATATTCTTCACGTTGTGCAACCATTGTCACTATCCTTTTCCAAATTATTCCACCACCGTGAACATCAACTCACTGCCCTCTAAGCAATAACCCGTCCTTCTCCCTCCCTCCCACCCCTGGTAACACTAATAATCTTTGGCTTCTATGTATTTGCTTATTTCATATGAATGAGCTCATACAGTATTTGTCCTTTCGTGACTGACTTCTTTCACTCAGCACGATGTTTCCAAGGTTCCTCCATGTGGTGGCATGGATCAGCACTTCATTTCTCTTTATGGCTGAGTAATATTCCGTTGTACGTAGATACCACATTGTGTTTGTCCACGCATCTGTTGATAAGGCATTTCTGCTGTTTCCACCTTTTGGCCATTGTGAAGAATGCTACAGTGAACATTGGTGTAGAGTAAAATGTTGTTTTTTGTTTTAATTTTAGGAAGCTAGGGATTGAACAGAAACCCTGGTGGCATACTGGTTAAGAGCTATGGCTGCTAACCAATAGGTCGGCAGTTCGAATCCACCAGGTGCTCCTTGGAAACCCCATGGGGCGGTTCTACTCTGTCCTTTGGGGTCGCTATGAGTCAGAATCAACTCGACGGCAAGGAGTTTGGGTTTTTTTTTTGGTTTTAGGGATTGAAGTGGGGTTCACATACACACTGTCTTATGCTGGCCTCCCACCCTGTGTCCCTCCTTCCAGGAAACTCCGCAAGCTGGACATCTCAGACCTCCCCTCCGTGTCCGACCCTGGCCTCACTCGGATCTTGGTGGAGGAGATGCTGCCCAACTGTGAGGTTCTGGGGGCTGACTGGGCCCAGGTCCTAAAGTCGGCACCAGAGGAGCAGCCTCGGGACGCAGCCGGCCCTGTCCCTGCCTAGCCTTCAGCCCCTCCCCATGCAAGCAGATCTCAGCAGGCTGTGTGCAATGCCTGACCAGCTCTCCACACTGCTGCCCTTCAGCTTATGGTTGGAGTCATTCAGCGCAGGGTGTGGGGAGCAATGGGCTGTGGCCCTGGCAGGAGGTCAGAGGAAAGAAGAGCTTTAGTCACGGTGATATTTATTTCCTGCCTCGGTGATATTTATTTCCTGCCTCGGGGGTGCCTTAGCTGGCTGAACCCTTGGCTGAAGGTCACAGCTCCTGTTAGGCAACCCCCTCCTTCCCAGTCCCAGTAACCTCTCCCTCTCCTGCCTCCTCAGGCAGGCGGAGGTGAAGGCTCCCCCTGGAAGTAGCCCCCAGGGCTGCACTCTCCTTTGTGGCTGCCCCACACCCTGCCCACGTTTTTCTCAAAAGACGTTTCTCAAGTCACTCTCGTGTGTGTGTGTGCGCGTGCACGCACGCGCACGTGCTCGCACTTGCACTGCTGTTTCCTGCAGGGACCCTGACTGACATAGGGATGTTCTTCCAGGGCAGGACTGCTCAGCTCATTGCAGGCTGTACAGCACCCCGGCCCACACTTGCAAAATGCCAGTAGCAGCCCCTAGTCCCATGGTGATCGATTTATTGACTCTCGGCTCCAAATTCAACTCCTTTGTCTGCTCTGTGAAAGTGGATCTGGGCCCTTGAAATATGTTTCCTTTGCCAACTCACGTGATGCTAAGCTTTGCCAGTAGAGGGCACATGAGAGCCATTACAAGACAAAGGCTTTTGCTTCCTGGTTCTGGCTCTGGTGTGCTCGCTCAGCAGGCCCTACAGCCCATGCAGCTTCCCCTGTGCCCAGCTCCTGTGACTCTTCCAGTACCTGGCTCTACAGTGCCAGGGGGCCAGCAGCTTCCCTTGGCCCCCTCCCCCAGTGGTTTCATAACGGGAGTGCCTCTGCTGAGGTGCCTCCCTGTGAACAACTCCCCCCGACCCCAGAGCAGATTTCCAGTAAGTTCCAAGGCACCTTACTAGCCAGTCCCTTGTTATTCCAATCTACCGTTATATTTAATATTAAACTTTATATTAAACTTTCCCGGTTCAAATTTGTGTTTTTTCTCCCTGATTGGATCCATACTGATATGAAATTGGTACTCAGAGTGTCCCAGGAGACAAGACTCACAAAGGTGGGATTTGGGGATTGGTTTGCTCATGCCCTTGGGCTTGAGCACGGTACTGAGCTCTTTGCCAATGGGAAATGAGAGGCTAGAAACCCACGGCATGCAGTGGCATCACAAGTGATCAAGCCATCACCTGGTGGTGGTGATGAGGTGCCAACAAGGCACACGCCTTGGGGGACCTAATAATCCTAAAGACTAGGGTGGGAGATGGATTCTTTTGAGTGCCTACAAATAGAAAATGACAAGTTCAGGTCTGCTAGCTCAAGTTACAGTCCAGGAATTAGTGCTTCCATGACAACTCTAAAAGAAGTTCTTATTTCTTGAAGCTGCAGGGCTGATATTACCAAAAACCCAACACAAAACTTGATTTTGTAGGTTGTTGAATTATGACAGTTGAAATAACAGTCTGCACAAGTTTCTCATATGAAAGTTAGGGCACTGGTTGGTAAAGAATGGGCTTCTGAAATCTGGAATGAAGACATCCAGTTGGAACCACAGGAGACTGACAATCTTGAACACCCAAGTCACTCTGTTCCCCTCCTGCCAGGGTTTGAGAAGACTATCAACCTTCCTGTGCTCGATGTCTCAAGACACCACAACCAGCCCTTGCTGCCACTAGGCCCATACGTATCCAGGTCAAGTCTCAGCATGCCCCAGGGTACAGGTATACACTATGACCAGGAAGGAATAGCTTATTCACCAAAAGAACCGCAGGACTTTGCAAATATACCTGTATAGGAGTGGATTCTAAGAGTGTTAGACCAATGAGGGTGGAATCTAACCCTGTTGTTAGGTGCCCTCGAGTTGGTTCCAACTCATAGCGACCCTATGTACAACAGAACAAAACACTGCCCAGTCCTGTGCCATCCTCACAATCATTATGTTTGAGCCTATTGTTGCAGCCACTGTGTCAATCCATCTCACTGAGGGTCTTCCTCTTTTTCACTGACCCTCTACCAAGCATGATATCTTTCTCCAGGGACTGGTCCCTCCTGATAACATGTCCAAAGTATGTGAGATGAAGTCTCGCCATCCTCACTTCTAAGGAGCATTCTGGCTGTACTTCTTCCAGAACAGATTTGTTCGTTCTTCTGGCAGTCCATGGTATATTCAGTATACGATATTCATCGCCAACACCATAATTAAATTCTTCGGTCTTCTTATTCATTGTCCAGCTTTCGCATGCATATGAGGCTATTCTGTTAATATGTGTGCACTTAGTAGCCATTCCAGATTTAATGGGTTAGCTTGTGCAGCTGGAGGTGGTTCTAACATTTCACTTGGCTGGTTGACTGGAACTTGGACTCAGCAGTGACCTCTAGTTAATGAGGCTGAGATGCCAGAACTGCCCAACATGAAGAGGGAATCCAAAGGTTTTGGAAGATCGGTATGTTGGATTGGGTTTATCATATTCCAACCCCCACAATGTTCCACAAGAAAGCACTTCTTACTAGCCAATCCCTCTGTTACAGTTAATAATTTCCTGTTATAGTTAATTATTCTAAAAGGTCCCTGTTCAAATGGCTGTGTGGTTTCTGTCTTCCTGATTGGACTAAGACTGATGCACAGAGCAGCCAAAGTTTCACCCTCAGAAATTTCCAAACGCCCCCAGGAGGGGCAGTGCTGCCCCAGGTTAAGAATCTTTGTGCCCCCAGGCAGAAGGTAGATAAGCCAGGAGAGCTCATGTGGCCCTCACCCCATCTCCCAGCCCTGGGATCCCCCTCCAGAGGTGCTCAAGCCCCTGCCCCCACCCCCTGGCTGTCACTTCCCACTCCAGCTTTCTTCCAACCCACTCTTCCTCCAGCTGTTCCCATGGGCTCCATTATTCAAACTTGGGAGGAGGAAGTCAGCAATGGACAGATAAGAAACCGTTGCTGCTGACAGGCAGGGTCCCCGAGATGATCTGGACAGCCTCTCCCCAACCCACAGTCAGGAGAAGAGTCAGCCCAGGCTTGGTAGGGGGGCCCTAGTCCCATCCCAGGTCCCAGGAGGTCTGGGATGAGGAAGCCCCACCCACCCACCTCCTCAGACAGCTGATGCAGCCCCAACAGCAGACGCCTCTGGAGGGCAGAGAGGTAAACACAGGCAGACAGACACCCTCCCTGGTCCCAGGGGAGCCGGATGTGAGTGTTCCTGGAGTCACTGTGCAGCTGTGGGAGGGGCCGGGGCCCCAGCGCAGACCCACTCCAGGGCTGGAGGAGGGAACTGGGCTGGAGTGGATTCCCTGCAGACCGCCCAGGCACTGATGCGGATGGAGGAGGTGCAGGGGTGACTTGGCCCTAGGGTCCCTGTACCCCGCACCCTGTCACCCGCTCCCTCCCCGCTTCAATTTGTTCCTTGCTGGCTCCCTTCTCCATCTCCCAGTGTCTGGTTCTTGTTCTCTGACCCCCTCCTCTCTGCCCACGGCCCTATCTCTCTCCACCTGCCTCTCTAATCGCTCTTGCCCGCTACTCTCCCCACCAGGGGCTTCCGGGCTGCCCTTTCTCCTTGCCAGCTCCATTTCCTCATCTTCCTGTCCTCTCTCTCTCTCTTAGCTCTCTCCAGTTCCTGTCTCACCCTGTCTTTCCTCTCTTCTCCCTGCCTGCCCCTCCCTCCACAAGGTCAGTCTCTCCAGCCCTCGACTACCTTTCTCTCTTCCTCACCAGCCCCTTCCCCACCCCCACCCCGACTCTGGGCAGCAACCACAAACATCCCTGTCTCTGGCCAGGCCCATCCATTCCCACTCAGCACTCAGCACATTCATGCCGCCTCCTTGCCACGGCCCAGCGCCAGCCCCTCGGCCTCCCAGTCTCTGCCTGCTTGGGACTCGGCCTCGCCCTGGGTCACTCTGACACCATCCATCCCAGACTCAGGTCTGGAGCTGGCCTCCCCCTCCCATGGACTCGCCCTCTCCCAGGCCTCGCAGGGCCCGCTGTGCCTCGGGCCCCCCCTGCACCTTTCCCAGTGGCAGTCTTGTCAGAAAACCAGCCCCAACACGCCAGAACCCCAGCACTCAGGTCTGGCGCCCGCCCTCTCCCTCCCCTCCCTCGGCCCCGCCCCGGCCCCTCCCGGCCCCTGGGGCCCTCCCAGCCTCCCGCTCCCTCCTACCCCTGGACTAGCTGGGCTGGCTACCAGACCAACACTCGGAAGGGCAGAAGGGAGATCTGAGCGAGGGCCCGACAGAGGTCCCGGCGCCGAAGCTGGTGGGAGCCGGACCCACAGGTATGGAGGGAGCAAGATCCCCGGTTCCCAGCCCCTGTTGAGGGAGGGAGGTGGCAGAAGTCTACACCGGTAGGCTGGGAATCGAGTGATCCTGACTCCTGGGGAGAGGAATGAATGGCGGGTGGGGGTGTGAGCTGGCAGGGTCAGGTCCCTGGTCCCTGGGGTGGGGTTGGGGGATAGGCAGACCTCTGGGAGTTTTAGCAAGGTGGAAGGAGTGGGACTCCAACAGAGAGTTGAAAGAGCAGGAGGTTGGAATGGGATTGGAATGGGGGATCCCTAGGTCTACGAATAGAAACAGCTGGATCCCTTCTGAGGGAGGGTCTGGCATGGGAGAAGCTGGGACAGGGGCTGGCAGGGACTATGGGGGGACTGAGAGGCTGTCTGCCATGGGGCCAGGCTGGGCCCCCTCTGAGGCCCATCCCTACACCCCAAAGTCCCCCGCAGCTCCCTTGCAGCTCCAGCGGTGGCCCCTTCCCCGGGCCAGGTCATGCGCTGCCCCAAGTGCCTTCTCTGCCTGTCAGCACTGCTCACGCTCCTGGGCCTCAAAGTGTACATCGAGTGGGCATCCCAGCCTCGGCTCAGCAAGGCCTACCCAGGACCCCAGGGCTCCCCACCAGGCCCCACGGCAGCCAGCCTTGAGCCCACCCTGCCTGCTAACCTCTCAGCCCGCCTGGGCCTGACCGGACTGCTGCCCTTGGCTTACTGGAACCAGCAGCAGTGGCGGCTGGGGACCCTGCCCAGTGGGGACAGCACGGAGGCAGGAGGCTGCCAGGCTTGGGGGGCCGCCGCCGCCACTGAGATCCCTGACTTCGCCTCCTATCCTGAGGACCTCCGCCACTTCCTGCTGTCGGCAGCCTGCCGTAGCTTCCCACGGTGGCTGCCTGCTGGTGGCGGCAGCCAAGTAGCCAGCTGCTCAGCTTCAGACGTCCCCTATCTGCTGCTGGCTGTCAAGTCGGAACCAGGGCGCTTTGCAGAACGACAGGCTGTGAGGGAAACGTGGGGCCATCCGGCTCCCGGGATCCGGCTGCTTTTCCTGCTGGGGTCCCCGGTGGGTCGGGGGGGCCCTGACCTGGGCCCACTGGTGGCCTGGGAGAGCCACCGCTACAGCGACCTGCTGCTCTGGGACTTCTTCGACGTCCCCTTCAACCAGACACTCAAGGACCTGCTGCTGATGGACTGGGTGGGACGCCACTGCCCTAATGTGACCTTTGTCCTGCACGCTCAGGACGACGCCTTCGTGCGCATCCCCGCCCTGCTGGAACACCTCCGGGGCCTGCCCCCAGCCTGGGCCCGAGGCCTCTACCTGGGTGAGGTCTTCACCCAGGCCAAGCCCCTCCGGAAGCCCGGAGGGCCCTTCTATGTGCCTGGGTCCTTCTTCGAAGGTGACTACCCAGCCTATGCCAGCGGGGGTGGCTACGTCATTGCGGGGCGCCTGGCACCCTGGCTGCTGCAGGCAGCGGCCCATGTGGCACCCTTCCCCTTCAACGATGTCTACACTGGACTGTGCATCCGTGCCCTGGGCCTGGTGCCCCGGGCTCACCCAGACTTCCACACAGCCTGGCCAGCAGACCGCACTGCTGAGCCCTGTGCTGTCCGTGACCTGCTGCTGGTCCGGCCCCTCAGCCCCCAGGATAGCATTCGGCTCTGGAAACACCTGCAGGACCCACAGCTCCAGTGCTGAGCCCAGAGGGGCAGGCTGAGCAGATGTGGGCCCCAGCTCAGCCTCTCCTAGGCCTTGATGGGCAGGAGGAGGTCCTAGGACCCAGGCTACTTGAGCCACTCCTGGCTTTCCCAGGCTAGGGATAAGACAGGTAGACTGTTTGTCTACTTTTTTGTTTTTTAAAAACATGCACTCCCCACTCTGAGGCCTGGAGTGACTTGTACATCTGTGGGGCCCTGGGGTGGTGGACAGAGGAGCAGAGCTCAGCTGTGCCCTGACCCCACACCGATCCTGCCTGACTGGGCAGGGCTAGCTCCAACGGACCCCTGGCCACCTTGCTGGACACCAGGCCTGCTCCTTCCCGCAGTGTGAGAGAGCAGGAGGCCAACACTGGAAGACCCCCACTCCCTTCCTGCCTGCCAGGGTTGCCCCGCCAGCTTCTGAAAGTTTCTATGGGAAGTAGATATGCCAACAGCCCTGGCCTTATTTATCTAAAGTGGAGAGGCTAGGGATGGTCCCAAAGCAGCCATCCTAGGCTCTTCCCACCACCCCCAAAATGCCAGGAAACAGAGGCCAGAGATGGCACAGAGCCAAACCCAGAGAAACCGTTTATTCATGATCTCTGCTGACCACTTCTCTCTGAGTAAGTTCCACAGGTCAACCCACCAGGCCAGGCCACCCCGGCCAGAGGTGCCCTAGACCTGCAGGTGTCCTCCCCTGGCCCAGGAGAAGGCACTGTAACCACCAGTGAGGGGGAGCTGAAGGGGGCTCAGCAACTGCTGCAAACACTGCCCCCCTAAATGTAACATCCTGGAGGAGCAGGGAGGGGGCTCCCAGAGGGTGAGTGGGAACCGCCCCAAGACAAGACATGTCAGGTGCCACCCTTGCCCCTAAAGTATTCTGAAGGGAGCTGGCTAGGGGAAGGGGTGGTGGTGTCCCACCAGCTCTTCTTCCTCTGCAGAGTGGGGTTACCTCTCAGGGTGGCTGGGGGGGTGGGGGAGGGGGTGTGGGGAAGGCCAACCTCACTTCTCAAAGTGGTCCAGGGGGTAGTGCTCCCCATAGGTCTGGAGGTGGTGGGCCAGGGACTCCTGCTGTTTGCGGAGCTGGGCAGGCATCTCCTGATACACATCTGAGAAAAGCAGGCTGGGGTTGGGCTTCAGCTTCCGCTCAGCCTGTTCAAAGGCCTCCATCACCTGGAGGGACACCAGACAGTGGGCGGGCAACTGGCCTCCCACGCAGGGCCTGAAGGAGGGGCCCTGCCTCCTACCTGAGTTTCTGTGTCCCCATTCAGACAATGGAGACGGTCATGACAATGTGGTAAGAACCACCACCTACCAAGCACTGACTGAGCATGGACTCACTCAGGCCTCTCTGCAGCCCTAAGAGGCAGACAGCTTGGAGATGAGGACACTGAGGCACAGAGGAGAGGAGGGACTTGTCCGTGGCAATGTAGCTGTGGCAGAGCCAGGATACACCTGAGCCACCTGCCTCCAGGGCCTACTCTTACCCCCGGAAGGCACCGCACCCTGGCTCCATCATGGCCAGTGCTGAGGTGGGGCAGCATGCCGACTCTGGGCTGGAGACACTCAACTGCGCGTGGATCAAGTCACCTGACCCTCAAACAGCCTGAAGCAGGCACCACGGGTCTCCCTCTCCAAGATGAGGAGGCGGACGGACGGCAGAGTGGTGCACACGGCTCAGACACGGCAGAGGTGCATGTGGCCCAGGCAGCCTGGCTCGGGGGTCATGCTCAGGGGCAGCCCTGGGTTGTCCCCGAGTCTCCCAGTTCGATGTCCCCCAGCGCCAGCATCTCCGTCCTTCCCAGGTCCCCATGACACACCCGCACCCTGCCCAGAACACACCCCGTGAGGCCCTCAGCCCCTCACCTTCTTGCGGGACTGCCTCCTCCAGGCCTTCTCCTGCTCTTCATCCCACCAGCCGCGGCTCAGCAAGTAGTGCCGCAGACGTGAGATGGGGTGGTCCTGCTTGTCCCAGTAGCTGACCTCATCCACCGAGCGGTAGGCCGAGCTGTCGTCACTGGTGCTGTGGTGCCCGATCCTGCGCAGGGGAAGGGGCACAGGGTCAGCAAGGAGAGGACTGGACTGGGGGAGAAGGAGTGGAAGTGGAATGAAGAAAGGCAGGGAAGAGGATGTAACGTGGGGCAATGGGGTCCTGCTTTGGGGATGGTGATCAGTATGGGGGAGAGGAATGCAGTGGCTGTCAAGGCTGAGGGCAGGGATGGGGAGAGGCAGGCACCTGTAGGTCATGGCCTCAATGAGGAAGGGCTGGTTCTCGGCCGCCGCCCGCCGCCGGGCCTCCTTTGTGGCGTTGTACACAGCGAACACATCATTGCCATCCACGCGGATCGACATGATGCCATACCCAGGGCCTCGAGCCGCTGTGGGGACAGAGAAGGCAGGTCAGGCCCCAGGGCTCCGACGGGGAGATGAGCAGGGCCAGGCCGGAGGGCAGGCGCAGGGGAGAAGGAAGGAGAGGAGGCAGAGTGAGGAGAGGAGGGGAAAGCCTATGGCCAGACACCACAGGGAGAGGACCGAGAAAGGGAAGGAGGAGTGGGGAGAGAAAGGTGGGGTGGCAGTTGGAGGGAGAAGGAGGGGGAGGGGGAGGGGTGGGGAGCAGCCAGCAGGGCCCATACCAATGCCATCCCCGCGGTACTGCTCAGAGGTAGGCGTGGAAATGGCATAGCCATTGTTCCGGCAGAAGAAGATGATGGGGCACTCGAGTGTGGCGGCAAAGTTGAAGCCAGCATGTGCATCCCCCTCGCTGGCTGCTCCCTCGCCAAAGTAACAGATGACCACCCTGTTGTCATTGGCCCGCTTGGCTGCATAGGCCGCCCCCACCGCTGCAGAGGAATGAAAGGGAGGTGAACGGAACAGGAGCACACACTCACATCATCCTCTCACACAATATACACACTCGCATACAGACACGTACACACACATCCACGCTCTCACACACACTCACACATACATACGCACACATTCACGCTCTCACATGTACATACACACATCCATGCTCTCACATGTACACACATGTACATACATACATCTATGCTCTCACACGTACACACACATACATATATACCCATGCTCTCACACACACACGTACATACACACACATCCATGCTCACACACACACGTACATACACGTACATACATACACATCCACGCTCCCACACGTACATACACACATCCATGCTCTCACACACACACACGTACATACACACACATCCATGCTCTCACACGTACACACATGTACATACACACACATCCATGCTCTCACACGTACACACACATCCATGCTCTCACATGTACATACAGACATCCGTGCTCTCAGACACACACACACCCGCATACACACACATCTAGTCTCACACAGACACATTTGTGCTCTCACACACACACCTGCATACACACATGTACATACACTCACATCCATGGCCTCAGACACACCCGCATACATACAACCATGCTCTCACACACATCCACATATACACTCATACATACACACATGCACACATGTACATATACACACATCCATACTCACACATACACACACCCGCAATCTTACACACACACACCCGCATACATATTCATACACATACACTCACATTCACACATACACGGACATATACACACATTTGCATACGCTCTCACATATACACATACTCATACACACACTTGTATACACATTCATACACTCACTCATACACACTCTCTCACACACACACACACACACACACACACTCTGACCCTGGGCTCCAGGACCCAGGCGAGTTGTGGCCAGGCCCTGAGGGGAAAATAAAAGCTGGGCTCCTGGTCTCCCACCCAGAACCTGCCCAGCCCCCATCTTCACTGTCAGCTGATGGCAGCGCCATCCTTCCAACAGTTCGGGCGAAAAGCTGTGTCCTTGTAGACTTCTGACTTTCTTTCATTCCCAACATCTACTTGGCCAATTCTGTAGGCTCCACCTTCAAAATAAAGCCAGAATCTGAGCCCTTCTCCTCACCTCCTCCAGGCCACCCTGATCAAGCCACCATCACCTCTTGCCTGAGTCACTGAGCAGCCTCCTCGCCATCCCTGGCTCCGGGCCCCTTCCCCCAGTCTCTCCCCACAGGCAGCCTGGGGTAGCACTCTTAAAATGGGAGCGAGGTCACTTCACGGCACCCAGTCCACTCGGAGTCAAAGTCCCTCCAGAAGTGAAAGGCTGAGAGGCCCCAGATCTGCACCATTTGCACCCCCCACAGCTTTATCTCCCTACCACACCCCTCCCCCTGCTCCCCCCCCCCCCACCAGGTGTGCTCCTGCCTAAGACACCCACGTGGCTCCCTCCTCATCTACTCTGGTCTCTACTTAACTGTCACCTCCTCAGGGATGCCTTCCTACCCTCCCCTCCAAAACCACAACTGGCCCCTCCGTGCCCCACCCACTCCGTGGCTCTGCTGTCCTCTAGAGGACTTTGTCGTCTCTGACACACTCTGTTTTACTTGTTTACCTTCTATCTCCCCACCACCGTGTCAGCACCACAAGGGCTGAGGTTTTCGTCTGTTTTGTTCACTGCACTGAGAAGGGCACCCAGCACAGAGCAGGGGCTCCATACATCTGCTGGAGGAGTGACTTAATGAGAGGGAGGTGAGCAGGAGCTAAAAAGGGCCTGGCTTTATGGACATCCTATCTACCTCAGCTCAAATGCAACCTCCCCCAAGAAAACTTCTCAGCCCACCTCCCACCTGAGAGGCACGAACTGCTCCTTGCCTGCACACAGAACGAGATGCGCAAACATGTACAGGGTGCTCCTGAGGTGACAGGCATTCTGCCAAGCCCCATGGAAATATACACTCAGGTGCCTCAGCTGCCCTGCAGCAGAGGGCCAGACCGACCCCTCAACCAGACTGCAGGCTCCAGAGAGCAGGGACGTCTGACTCCCTGGCTTCTTGCTGTGAGGGTGCAGGCCTGGCACTGGTAGGCGTCCTTCCCGAGCATGTCACCTGTAATGTAGGCAGCCACACCAACTGCTCTAAGCACTGTGGTTTCGAGGGCCCTCAAGTAAGCCTTGGGGGCATCCATTTTACCCTGAGGACTGAGGCAGCCAAGGGCCAGGGTTGAGAACCTGGGCTTTGGCGTCACACAGTCCGTGACTTGAGTCCCCGCTCTTCTCGCTCCCTGCCACGTGACCTCTGGGTAGTCTTGACCTCAGTTTCCTGCTCTTTAAAATGGAATAATAGTGAAAAACAGCATTCACCTCCTATGGCCACTGTGAGTGCCCTATTAGACAAGGAAAGCAGAGGAGCATCAGCGTGGTACCTGGGACCTGGCACACACTCAGTGACTCAGCATTGGCTACATGTGTAAGCAGACAGACGGGATGGGCACAATTCTGGGAAATCAAGAATGTGGACATACAGGCTCAAGCCACTGGACCTGGGGGGGATGCCACCAGAGTCCTCCTCTGAAGGGTCCCAGACAAGAGGAGCATGGAACGTCTAAATATGATGGTGACCTGGAAACCCAGCCAGAAGAGACAGAGAAGGGCTAGGACCGGGACAGGGGCATGGAGTTGGTCTGCATGTCTGCGTTGGATGAGGCGTGTGTCCTCACCCTGAGGGATCTGCGTGGCCAGCGGGGAGGAGATGGTGACGAAGTGGTGCTCCTTGCAGCCGTAGTGGACGGGCATCTGGCGCCCCTTGCCCGGGTCGCTCACGTTGCCATAGCACTGGGCCATGAACAGTTCCAGCGGGTAGCCTCGGTACATCAGCACACCTGGGGGTAGAGGGGGCAGCGTTAGCCTGGGTAGGGTGATGTCACACCAAGCCTGCAAGTGACCCAGGGCAAGCCCCTTCCTGCCCGAGGCGTCTGTTTCCCAACTGGGAAGCCCTCTGGGAACCTGAAGCATATACAGAGGACGCTGTCTGGCACAGAGGTTTACAAACTGTTTTCTTACTGTGGAACCCCTTCTTCAAATACAAATTCAATGAGGAGCATGTTACAAGGCGGTCACATTTTACACAGGGGAGTCATACCTTCCCTGAAGAACAGCAAAAATGAACATAATACTTCCTATCTGCCAAGCGCTGTTCTGGGCACTCTTCATACATTAATGCAGTTAATCCTTACATCTCCCCCATGAGGTAGCTGGTATTATTCTCCCCGTTTACAAAGGAGGAAACAGAGGTGGGAGTGCTTCCGTAACTTGCCCCAGATCATAAACGATTGAGCAGTGGGGTTGGGAGCTGGCAGAATGCAAAACTCACAAACTCAAGGCTGATCCTGAAAAAAGGAAGTGGGGAGAATTTCTGTTTATCAGTTAAAGGGGCACTACCATGAGACATCAACAGAAACACTTAGTATTGCTTAGACAATCGGCTTTGACATAATGGATCTCTTAAAATATTAGTTAGGGCTGTGGGATGTTTAGCATGACTTCAACAGTCACTTTTAATTGTTTGTATTTTTTCTCACACACTTTTCAACGGATATAATATAAATCACACAAAACGTGGCTGCACTCTGTGTAAAACAGATAAAAGGGGGGTGTTCTGGTTGAAGCAGAAAAAAGGGGCCCTGTGGAGGCAGGTGATGCAGTCCCAGGCCCTGCCACACAACCATGGAGTCAGGCTCCACACAGTGTGGCCCGGGTCCACCTACAAGGGAACCACAGGGAGGAGCAGGATGGGCAGGGGTAAAAGCAGATTCCCAGGCCCAACGCAGGCTAGGAAGCCGCAGGTCCACTGTAACTACTGCTCTGGTCGGACACCTGCCACCACAGGAAACTTTTTACCGGACGTCACTACCTGCCGGGAGCCACAGTCGGCACTCCACACACATCCCTGGGTGTATCTCCAAACAGCCCTTTAGAGCAGCACCCTGGAGGCAGCCCAGTGGGTGAAGCGCGAGGCTGTCCCTGGGTCAGACTGCCGTGAGGAGGACTCCTGCTTCACCTGGCAGGGGGCACGTTGCCTCACCTCTGACCTCGGGCTTCTTACGGGGAGAGGGGCAACAGCAATGCCTGCCTCACCTGGCTGGTGAAGGTTAAATGAGGCAGTGCAAACGTGGCTGCCCTGACTCCACGTGGGACCTCAGGCAATGACCTCTGCTCTGCTGTGAGGCTGCAGTGAAACAGAAGCCTCCAACCTCATGAAGTACTGGGACAGCACCTTGGCCTTCAGGAAGAGTTCCATAAATGCTATTGTGACGTGTGTCATTACGCTCCCCAATCTCACAGATACAGAAACTGAGATCCAGAGAGGCGAGTGACCTCCCCAAGGGCTGGGGTGCGGGTGGCTGGCTCACCCCATACCCTGCAGCGCACTGCCCCCTTCTGAGCCCTGTCAGCTTCCCAGCACAGGGCCTTCTGCAGACCCCCTGGAGTTGGAGGGCTCACTTCCGCCAGGGCCCAGACAGCCCCTCGTGTGGAGAGCCCAGCTGTCTCCTGGGATCCCCTCCAGCCTCACTCAGAGCCCTCACCAAAGAGACCCCTTCAGCAAAAACAGGGGGACTGGGCTTGCTGCCTAGATGTTAAACCTCAGGTAAATATCACTGGGCACTGGCCCTCCTAGAGAATGTGGGAAGGGGTGGCCTGGTCTGGCTGAGGGGACAGAACCTCATGCTTGCCCAGAGAGGGCTCTGGCCAGCCCCCGCCTCTCCACAGGTGCTCCCCCGCTGAAGGGCTGTCCCAAGGTGAGGGGCCCCCATCACAGCATCAGCTTCCACTCTGGGGCTTGCCCCGCACCACGTGAGGGCTGTAGCTGTCCCACGAATTCCCTCAACAGCCGTCTTGGGAAGGGTTACTATCCCCCATCACTGATGAGGAAGCTGAGTCATGGGGCAGTTAGGCAGCTTGTCCGAGGCCATGTAGCGCCGGAGGGGAGGGGCCGGGCCGAGACAGGCCTCCTTGGCACAGTCAGTGCCCCCTGACACCCACAGGCCGCCCCTTGCAGGCCCTCCCTGCCGAGAGCTGCTCCGAAAGCCCCACTCACAGCTCCCCGGCCAACTCCGTCACCCCTGGTCACCCCAGTTCTCATCTATCTTCTTCACTCCTATTCTCTGACCCTTCATTTTATTTCATTTCGTCAACTCCCTGCCTGGGACCTACAGGCCCCTGGTCTTCCCACACGAGATGTGTTGAGGCCCTCCCATCTGTTTCTGCTCCCTGAAGGACACAGTGCCGGAGAGGAGGCCAGGAGAGCCCACGCCACACTGCAGACTGACCTCGCTGAGTCCTCCCAGCAAGCCCACAGTGCAAAAACCACCATCCGCCCACCGGGGAGATGTGAACACCGAAGCTCAGAGAAGGGGAGTGACTTGCCCAAACCTGACAAGTGTAACTGGCAGAGTATGGGATGGAACACAGGCAGCCAGACTCCTGTTCCGTTCGTTCGTTTATGATTTGCAGTCACTGCTGTTGAGAATATACGCAGCAGAACATACACCAAATCAACAGTTTCTACAGGTACAATTCAGTGACAACTGATTACAATATTCCAGTTGTGCAACCATTCTCACCCTCCTTTTCTGAGTTGTTCCTCCCCCAATCACCAGAAGCCCACTCTCCCCTAAGATTCCTATCTAATCTTCCAAGTTCCTGTTGTCAGTTTGATCTTACTCAGATAGATCTTAAAAGACCACAATGCTCGAGGCAGACACTCTTCACTAGCTAAGCTAAACTGCTGTCTGGTCAGACTCCTGTGCTCTTAGCCACTGAACTTTCCAGTCTTCAGAGAGACATCCCTGCTGGGTTGTCTCTTTCTTGCTAGGGAAGTTCTCCCTCCAGCCTCTCGGGCCCCCGACTAGGCCGCGCCTGGAAGAGCCCCTGGGGTAACTAATGTGGCCTCCCCTTCACACCACAGGAGGGACAGGACCTGGCCCACCCAAATGGAGACCACAGACCCAGGCCTCTGTGGCCCCTGCTCCATGGTCGGGGCAGAGGTGACATACCTGCCTCCCGGTACTGGCCAAACACCAGGTCTGCGCTGTCCAGGGCGGCTGCACTGCCCACGTGCGTCCCCTCCTCGCCATAGTTGGTCATGTAGAAGGAGATCCGGCCCTGGTGGGGAGAGGGCCCAGAGGTCCGAGCTCGGTTATGGTGAGCAATGATAGAAAACCATGGAAATCCTTCCAAACTCTGACGACGCCATTAACCAAGAAATACTTCCTGAAGGGTGGCTGTGGGCCAGGCCACACTGGGGTTCCTCCCTTCACGGAGGAGCTGCCATACTGATTAATGCCATAACGCAGGGGTCACAGCAGTCGGGACTGTGCGATGCATGACGGGAGCTCCAAGGTGCCAGGCCCGCCAGGGAGGGGCATCAGGAAGAAGGTGCAGAGCTGAGCAAAGATGGGGGTGGGGAGGTTTCTAGGCAGAGGGAAAAACAAAGGCCAGAGGGCTGGGATGTAAAGGGGCAGGACCGGGAAAGACGAGGCATGAGAGGGAGGAGGTTTTATCTGGACTTTATCCTGAGAACAATGGGGACCCATGGACAGTTCTGCTCAGGGGAGCCCCGGGGTCAGACTTGCATTTTAGAAATCTCTCTCAGGCTCCCGGGTGGGTGAGGAGTGGATGGAGGAGACAGGACTGACTGCAGAGCTTCATGCGAGAGGCCCTGGCAGCATGCCTTGGTGGTCACACAGCTGAGGCCACAGTGGATGGGAATGGGGTGGCCAGGAAGGGCCTAGTGCACAAGCCATGATGCCAGACTTGATCCTGTAGACGGTGGGGACAAGGGCAGCAGACCCTGCTGGCTAGCTGCCCCAGTGCCCAGGCCAACTCCCTTCTCCCAAGCCCCTTTGCCCCAGAGCCTGGAAAAGCTAAACGCTCAGTTTCCCAGCCTCCCTTGCAGCCAGAGTTGGCCACAGGGCACTATGGTGCAATGGATCGCTTTTATATGGCCTTTCTAGCCATGGTCTTGTAACTCTCACCAAAAGATTGGGTGGGACTATGCAAATAAGGTGCTTGTGGCCCAAGGGGACTGGACAGCTTGCTAATGATGCAAATGAGGTGCACGGCACCCTTGTGGGGGTAGGATCATGCAAATAAGGTGTATGGAATCCTAACGAGTAGCTTAGTGAATTCTGTCATCCCACTAGGCTTAAAATGAGCCATCCCAGAGGAAGGAAGAGGGGACCACCACCAAGAAGAGCTAGGAGTGGGGCATGTCCTTTGGACTTGGGATCCCTGCATCGTCAAGAACCTCTGAGACTTAGGAGACAGACAAAGAGAGCTGTAACACTGGAGACAGCGAGAGACGGAGGCTTGCTGGCAGAGTGCGGTGCCTCTGGGCGCTTATCAGTGGAGCTAAAGAGCTTTGTAACACTTGCCCGAGCAGGGCAGAGGCCAGGCCAAGGGGCCAAGGGCCAGAGAGACACCTGCCTGTGGGCACAGCTGAGAAGAGGCTGTCCTGACTAAAGAACTGTATCCCCTGATCCTCAACTGTAGCCTGTTACTTCCTTAGTAAACCCACAGTCATGAGTATTGTCTGTGAGCTCTGTGTAGCCACTGCAACAAATCACTGAACCCAGCAGAGGAGTAGAAAGTGCTGTGGGAGGGACGGCTGGTGTCAGAATTGGTAAAAAGATTGGAGAGGGGAGGCATGTTGATCTCCCCCTCAGGAATCAGCCTTGGGCTGTTGATGCTGATAATGATTCTCTCTCCCCCTCATAAACTTAGAGGTCAGCCGCCCCACCACAACATTTTTACAGACAGGAACTTAAGTGAAAGTCTGCTAAGGATGTCTGAGAAAGCTTTTGCTTTCTTATTAAAAGGGACCATTCCCTTGCCCCCCCTTCTTCCTGCTGTGCACATGGCCACGAAGCCTGGAACTGTGGCAGCCATCTTGCGAACATGAGGCACAGGCATAGGACAAAAGCCAACTTGCCAACAAGCGTGAAGCAGAAAGACAGAAGAGTCTGGGTCCCTGATGGCACTGCTGAGCAGCTGAATGGATTTCTAACCAAACACCTAGAGACAGAGTGACTGAGAAGAAAGAAAGGGACAGTGAGTGGGAGCGGGAGATAGGGATGAGATGCAGGTCTCCAGCTCAGGCAGATGGGTGGTTGGTGTGCCTTCACTGAGAAATGGAACACAAGAGGAAGAAGAGCAGTTCTGGGGAAAATGCGGAGGTCAGGTTTGGACAGGCTGGGTTTATTGCATGACTCCAGGGTGAAAAGCCAAGTAAATGTGGGACTCCGGGAAGAAGTCTGGGTGGGGAAATTGGGGAACCGCTGACACACAGATGGAAATGAGATCACCCAAGGATCTGTGTGAAATGAAACAAAGAGAGGCAAGCACAGCACCCTCCGAGGGACGCCCACGTCTAGGCCTCCTTCAGTTCTCCTCAATGTCTTCTACAGGCCAGGATCTCCAGTTGCTGTAGGGGAGAGATGAATGAGTGCTTTCTTCCAAGTGGGAGCCAATTAAAACACTAATTGGCCTTACAGTGCCTAGCAGGTGGGCGGATGCTGGGTGCTGACGGCTGGCAGGGCTGTTGAGTTAGCAGTGGGAGGAGCCTGAGAGGGGCCCCCTGAGGAATCAAGTCTTGGGCTAGTGGCAGAGACTACCGTTGCCCACCCAGTATCCTACCCCGCTCCTCACTGTTAATAGAGATCTCATTCCACCACAGGCACCAACTGCCCAGACAAAAAGACTACATTTCCCAGTCTCCCTTGTAGCTAGGAAGGACTGATATAAGCAGATGTTATTGGGTGGGACTACCTGGAAAGCCCATTAGTGGGAGATGAGGGTAAAGAGAGCTGGGATGTGCCATGGCTGACCTTCCCCCTCCCTTCTACTTCCTGCCTGGAATGAAACGTGATGGAAGAAGCTCCAGCAGCCATTTTGGACAATGAAGGGAACTTAAGATAGAAGCCAGAGCAATGGATGGCAGACCAGAAAGAAGAAAGCAGACTGGATACCCTATGACACTGTGGGGCAACGTGCCAACCCTGAACCACCTGTCTCCACATTTTCTCATGTGAAAGGGGGAAAAGAAACTGTTAATCTGTTTAAGCCACTGCTTTTGTGTTTTTTTGTGGGAGAGGGCGAGTCTGTTACTTGCAGCTGAACAATTCCTAACTAATACAGGCTGGGCTTTGAAGGATGAGTTGACCTTACTGATGCTTCCTGAGTCAGCCAGTGGGCTAGGGACTTTAGGTGCTGGACCTCACAGAATCCCCACCCCAGCCCTAGAGGGTGGGTTATATCATTATCTCCATTTTATACACAGGGAACCTGAGATAACAACAGGTAGAATTTCTTGCCCAAAGTCAAAGCTGTGACTGGAACTTGAAACCAAACCAAACCCATAGCTGTTGAGTCAATTCTGACTCATAGCGACCCTATAGGACACAGTAGAACTGCCCCAAAGGGTCTCCAAGGAGCAGCTGGTGGATTTGAACTGCTGACCTTTTGGTTAGCAGCCGAGCTCTTAACCACTGCACCACCAGGGCCCCGACTGGAACCCAAGTCCACTGAATTCCAAAGCCCCTGTCTGTGTAGCCAAGACATGAGGCAGGAAGGAGCCTGGTGCAAGTGTGAGAGAGGGAGAGAAGAGCAGCATGGCCTGGCATGGCACTGAGGCTGGGCAGAGGAGCAGAGAGCTGAGCCACACTGGGGGGTGACAGCGTGAACAGGCAGGGCCTAGTGCGCCAAGCCGTGATGCCAGACTTGATCCTGTGATCAGTGGGGACAAGGGAAATTTCTGGGCTGGTGGAGACACTGCCCTAGCTTCAGGAGCCCATATGTAGTGTTTCTATGAGCAGGAGAGTCAGAGCAGAAGGGGAAAACCAGCAGGCGGGCTGCCCACCTGAATTTGCTCAGTACTGTCCCCTAGCCCAATGGGCCTCATGTTTTAGTCACAGTGGGTTCACCTGGGGGTTTAATAAACACACAGATTCCTAATAAACCCATAGATTCCCAATCCCCACCCCCAATTCTGATCCAGCAGGTATGGTGGACATCTGTGGTACTGCCTGCCGTTACCACTGGTCTACACGGCCTGGAAAGAATAGGCTCTACTCTACTCCCTTGGTTCCTGGGGTGGGCACATGATCTGGGCCTAGCCAATCAGTTACAGTGATCGGTTCAGGGAGGGGTCTGTGACCAAACTGGCCAATGAGCATCAGCCCTAGGCCTTCTGCAGGAACATTAGCGGCCAGACATTTTTCTATTGCTGAGTAGAAAGGATAATGATTGCCAGGGCGGTAGAACAAAACTGTTGCCACTGAGCCAATTCCAACTCATAGTTGGACCCTATAGGGCCCTATAAGATAGAGTAGGACCGTGGCTGGTGGATTCGAACTGCTGACCTTTTTTGGTTAACAGCCATAGCACACTGTAGCTCTTAACCATTGTGCCACCAGGGCCCACCTAGGGTTGTTGCTGTTGTGTTCCTCTGAGTTGATTCCGACTCATAGCGACCCTACAGAGCAGAGCAGAACTACCCCGCAGGGTTTCCAAGGAGCAGCTAGGAAAGTCAAACTGCTGACCTTTTGGTTGGCAGCTGGAATGCTTGCTAACTGCCAGTCTCACTATTCCAAAGGCCATTACATACGCTGTCATTAATCACAGCAACCCCTGACGTAGGCACTATGTAGGTATGATTCTTACTTTCCAGATGAGAAAACTGAAGCATTAAGAGATTAAGCAACTTTCCCACCAGCTAGAAGGGGCAGAGCTGGGGCTTACATCTTACAGTATTGCTCCAGAGCCCGTATTCTGAGCCCTTTCTCTCTGCTCCTCTCCATGAGCCTGGAGCTTCTGAGCAGCCGCCCGTGGAAAGTACCCGCTGGACAACAAACTCAAGGCAAAGGACAGCAGACAAGAGACGTGAGAGAGAAGTCAAGTCTGATAAGATCTTTTGAGCCCCTGGACATAGCTGTGCCTGAAAACAGGGCCCCTGGGCTTTCAGTGAGTTGAGTCAATAAATGCCCTCTCTTTGTTGACACTGGTCTGACTGGATCTTTGTCCTCAGATACTAAGACAGTGACAGATCACAGTACATTCGGTACGGGCCTGTGGTGTTCCCTGAGGCACTCCAGGTCCACCTTGTTTCTCAACCAGACTCGACCTTCCGAGAGGAAGGGCCACCGTGTCTTCTCCTGCCCGCCCACCCTCCACCAGCACAGCTAAGCCTCCAGCCAGACACACAGTCAGTGTGTTCAGTGATCTGGTTCCCCCTCTGCCCTGGGGCAGGACCCATCCCACACTCTTCCTCCAAAGCTCCAACAGAACTCCAAGAAAAAAGACCTCCATTCTACCCTCTCCTTCTTGGGAGCTGTCCGTTGGCCCAAACACAAGTAGAGGGACCCCAGGTAAGTCTGAGGCCCCATCCCCACGCACCTGCCGCTGGGACTCGTAAAGGATGCGGTCCATGGTGTTGAGCAGCGTCATGCTCTTGTACAACTTCAGCACCTCCTTCTGGGGCAGCTGCAGATGGAGACACAGACAGACGGGGACAGCTGGGACCAGAGGGGAGATGGGCAAGAAACTAGGGATGGAGCAGTCGGGGGAAGGCAGCCACTCACCTCAGGGTCCTCACTGGGGTTGATGATCTGGCCCTGCCGGTCCATCACACGGTAGATGGGGATCCCAGAGATGACATTGGGCTGGATGAATTCCAGCTTGTCTATAAACTCTGCCGAGGCCCCTGGGAACTGGGGCTTCTCATCCAGGGATGAGAACTGCTGCTGCTGTTGCCTCCTGGGATGCTAGGGAGAGAGAGGTAGAGGAGATGCCACATCAGGAGCAGCAATGAGGTTCCACCGGGCTCAATACCATGGCGGCAGGCAGTATGGCATAATGGTTAAGTCACTACGGCCTGAGGGGACTCTCAGGACAGAACAGCAAGGCCTGAGATCCAGCTCTGCCACTTTCTTGTTGTGTGACCTTAGGCAAGTTACTATAATTCCTTTGTGCTCAGTTTTCTCATCTATAAAATTGGAACAAAAACAATTTATCTATCCCAAGTACAGATTAATGTAAAGATCAACGGACTCCATACAGTGGCAGGGAGTAGGCGCTCAAAAACTGGTAGCTATCATTATTATTATCATGGCCCCAAATTCTTCACACTGGCATTCGAGGCCTCCCCAGCCCAGCCACAGACTCCGCCTCCTCTCAGTCTCTCACTGCTGCCATCGGTGCACACAACCCCACAAACTGTTCTCCTGCCTGCCATCCAGACGGGCTCTTTACTGACCCATATGTCCACCAAGGATGCCACCAGCGTACAGCCTAAGATTATGGGCCTCTAAGAGTCAGGCTTGTTGTTGTTAGGTGCCGCAGAGTCGGTTCCAACTCATAGCGACCCTATGTACAACAGAACAAAACACTGCCCGGTCCTGTGCCATCCTCATAATCATTGTTATGCTTGAGCCCATTGTTGCAGCTACTGTGTCAACCCATCTCGTTGAGGGTCTTCCTCTTCTTCACTGACCCTCTACTTTACCAAACATGAGGTCCTTCTCTAGGGACTGAGCCCTCCTGATAACATGTCCAAAGTATGTAAGATGTAGTCTTGCCACCTTTGCTTCTAAGGAGCATTCTGGCTGTGCTTCTTCCAAAACAGACTGGTTCGTTCTTTTGGCATTCCACGGTATATTCAATATTCTTCACCAACACCATAATGCAAAGGCATCAATTCTTCCTCGGTCTTCCTTATTCATCGTTCAGCTTTCACATGCATATGAGGCTATTGAAAACACAATGTCTTGGGTCAGGTGCACCTTAGTCTTCAAGGTGATGTCTTTGCTTTTCAACACTTTAAAGAGGTCTTTTGCAGCAGATTTGCCCAATGCAATGTGTCATTTGATTTCTTGACTGCTGTTTCCATGGGCGTTGATTGTGGATCCAAGTAAAATGAAATCCTTGACAACTTCAGTCTTTTCTCCGTTTATCATGATGTTGCTTACTGGTCCAGTTGTGATGATCTCTCTCTGTTTTCTTTATGTTGAGGTATAATCCATACTGAAGGGTATGGTCTTTGATCTTCATCAGTCCTTCAAGTCCTCTTCACTTTCAGCAAGCCAAGGTTGTGTCACCTGCATAATGCAGGTTTTAATGAGTCTTCCTCCAATTCTGATGCCAAGTTCTTCTTCATACAGTCCAGCTTCTCAAATTATTTGCTCAGCATATAAATTGAATAAGTATGGTGAAAGGATAAGACCCTGATGTACACCTTTCCTGACTTTAAACCACGCAGTATCCCTTGTTCTGTTTGAACAACTGCCTAGGTTCAAATCCCTTGCTGGGTTACCTTGGGGAAGTGACTTCCCCTCTTGGAGTCTTCCCTTTCTCATCTCTAAATGGAGAACGCCTCACAGAAGTGTAGCAAGGCTTAAACGAGATCATGTGTGTAAAACGTTTAGCACGGTACCTGTAAGTTACAAAGTAAACACCCAAAACACTGTCAACTATGATTATTTCTAACACTACAGGTCTGCTCTCACGTCTTAACTAGGACATCTCCTTCCCCATCACCTGGCCAACCGCTCCACACACTTCACTGCCCCCTCCACTCCAGTCCTTCCGCCCTCCACAAGCCCGGGCTGACTCACTAAACAAATATTTGAGCACCTGCTGTGTTCCAAGCCCTGTGCTGGGTTCTGAGGACCTGAGATAGGCAGGACCTCTGTCCTTGCTGCCTAGCAGGGAAGACAGATACTGAACCAGTAATGATGAAGGTGACTGGTATTACCATAGGAGAAAGCAGGGGGATACAGCATTGTGGAGAGGGTAAGGCTTCTCTGAGGAAGTGATGCTAAAGCTGAGACCTGACAGACACCTAGAAGGTAGGGAAAGAGCATTCTAGGTGGGGGGAACACAAGCAAAATCAAGAAGCGAGGAAGAGCATGTCCTTGTAGAAACTGCAAGGGCTTCAGAGTAGCTGGCATAGTCCTCATGGGGACCACGAGATCAGGTGAGGCAAGGCTGGGAAAGCCTGTGAGAAGTCCCAGTGCCTTGAGCCTAGAGGGCGTGAACTGCTGTCAGTATTGCAACAGTTGCCCTATATCAAGCACTTCCTGTGGGTCAGTGGAGCTTTACATGCAGGATCTTACTGAACCTTCATCAGCACCTCTGGGAAACAGGGATTATTTACCAGTGCCTGTGAACAGATGAAGACACCAAAGTGCAGGGAGGTAAACAACCTGCTCAGGCCACAGAGCTAAAACACATCAGGACTAGGCTTCAGACCTGGGCAGAGCTGAGACTCAGGCCCCAGGACCCACTGCCATGCTGGCCTGGTTTTCACACGTCTCCATCTTTGTGCGATCTAGATTCCTTCTAGGTCAGTAATTGTGGCTTCACTGCCAAGAGACACTGAAGAAGAATGACCAGATTTGCCACAAGCTGGAACTCACATGTGTGGGTGAAGTGTGTCCTCTTTGGTTCCCCCCTTCCCTTAATTGCAGTGAACAAGCTGTCCAAGATTCTGATGCGGTAATGTGTACGTGGATACGTTTTGTGGTTGTGAGAAAATAAGGGAAATGACACTCCCAACGGTGGAGCGGGGTCAGGCCTTACAACATCATCCCAGGATACGCTAGACTTCCCCGCCCTTCCAGGGAAGCAAGAGAACTCTTACCGTACCATGTCCCCCCTACTGAGCACTTAGCACAGCGGATCTTTCACACCTACTAAACCAAAAAACCAAACCTGATGCCATCAAGTGGATTCTGACTCCTAGCGACCCTGTAGGACAGAGTAGAACTGCCCCATAGGGTTTCCAAGGAACAGCTGGTGGATTTGAACTGCCGACCTTTTGGTTAGCAGCCGCTCTCTTAACCACTACACCACCAGGGTTTCCTTACATCCACTAGAAGAGTCTTTTATCTCAGTCTGTCTCCCACCCACCAGCTGCTCCTTGGAAGCCCTATGGGGCAGTTCTACTCTGTCCTATAGGGTCGCTGTGAGTCAGAGTCCACTCGACAGCAACAGGTTTTTCGGGTCTCCCACCTATACCACAAGTTCCAAGGCAGGCATCAGGTCAAGGTCAGTTTACACAGCAGGCTCCCAGCAGTTAATTGCTGAATGAGCAGATGAATGAGCACTCACCATCACCCAGCTGCAGTCAGACAGACCTGGCTTCCAATTCATAGGTAATGTGTGCAAAACACCAGAGTTCTGTTTCCTCACCTGTAGGAGAGTTGCAACAGCCTCTATTGTGAAAGTTACTGAGTTAGGGCTGGGACGTGTTCCGTGGTCAGAAATTGGTAGGAGAGGGGAAAAACAAAGCCGAGAAAGGTTGGGAAATGGGAAAAGGGAAAGGGCTGGTGCCTTGGGAAGGAGATGGGGAAGAGGACTTGGGGAGTAGGACTGACTGCCTCTCACACTGGATTTTAGTGCCTGTCCGTGGCCCCGGCAAGCACTCCAGAGAGTGAGGCGCAGGGGAGATGCAACAGAACTGAAGGGCTCTGAGAGGTAGGCCAGGGGCCAGCAGGGGTCAGCAGGATGGGGTCTGAGGGCTCAGAACAAACCAGGTGTAAGGCAAGACTCTGTCTCCAGAGGCTGGAAGGCTACGTCAGGGTCCCTCAGCTGGCCAGTACACTGGAGTTGGGCCTGGCCTCTGGCCCCCTCCCCTTTTCTCCTGGACCTATACAAATGATAACGGCAGCCACCCTGGGGTTACTGTATTGATTAATGGGACACGTATGGAGGGAAAGGCTAGGTACAGTGCCCAGTCCTAAGGAATCAGTATATTACAGGAGTAAAATGCCTGCAAAGGGAAGGATGTGACTCCATCCATTTTTTTCTTGGTTTGGGTGGGGGCGGGTGGGTTGTCCTGGTGGCCAGTGACTTACAGTGACAGAGGCTGCACAGCTTTACACACGGCCTTGAAGCCCACAACACACACCACACGGGAAAACACAGAGGGACTTCTCTGGATGACAGAGCAGGCACTGGGGTGGCCCCTCAGGCATTCATTCACTACAGCACCTCAGTCAAGGGGACAACTCTGACCAGAACGCCACCTCCTGGCTGTGTAACATCCAGCCAGTTACTACATCTCTCAGCCTCCGTCTCCTCTGGGGATGACAGGAGTACTTATCTCAAGGGATTAAATGAGTCAATGCATGTAAAGTGCTTAGCCCGTGTCTTAGTCATCTAGTGCTGCTATAACAGAAATACCACAAGTGGATGGCTTTAACAAAGAGAAATTTATTCTCTCTCAGTCCAGCAGGCACTGAATTCAGGGCGCCGACTCCAAGGGAAGGCCTTCTCTCTCTGTCAGCTCTGGAGGAAGGTCCTTGTGATGCATCAGTCTTCCCTTGGTCTGGGAGCATCTCAGCACAGGAACCTCAGGTCCAAAGGACGGGCTCTGCTCCCGGAACTGCTTTCTTGGTGGTATGAGGTCCCCCGTCTCTCTGCTCGCTTCTCTCTTGCATATCTCAAAAGAGACTGGCTTAAGACACTATCTAATCTTGTAGATTTCATCAATATAACGGCCACTAATCCATCTTATTACATCATAGTGATAGAATTTATAACACAGAAGGAAATCACATCAGATGACAAAATGATAGATAATCGTATAATACTGCGAATTGTGACCCAGCCAAGTTGACAGATATTTTTGGTGGACACAATTCAATCCATGACAGCCCAATACCTGCCACTTAGCACTCAATAAACACAAATAGCTAACAAGTGTATTTAATGACTGCTATTGTCAAACAGAGAGATCCTGAATATCTGCTTGTTTATGGACTGAACTGTGTCCCCAAAGGTATGTGTTATAAATCCTAACCTCTATACCTGTGGTTGTAACCCCACTTGAGAATGGGTTATTTTTATGTTAATGAGGCAGGATTAGTATAGGGTGTATCCTGAGTCAATGTCTTTTGAGATATAAAAGAGATTAAACAAACAAGCTAGCAGAGATGGGGGAACAGAGATGCCAAGACACATGGAGATCTCCAAGCAACCAGGAAGCAGAAGTGATGAGACAATGTAAAAATGGTGCGGCAGAGGTGTCATCCGACCTTCTCGTCTAACTTTACAAAGGAGAGAGAGAATCACCATCAGCATCAGCCCAAAGCTGGTTCCTATGAGGTGGAGGTCAGACATACCTTCTCCCTCCAACCTTTTTACCAACTCTGACACCAGCAGTCCCCTCCACAGCACTCTCTACTCCTCTGCTGGGTTCGATAACTCGTTGCAATGGCCACACAGAACTCATGGACAATACTCACAATTATGAGTTTATTAAGGAATTAACAGGTTACAATTCAGGATCAGGAACAACTCAGGATACAGTTCTTTGGTCGGGACAGCATCTCGGTCATGTCCACAGGCAAGCCTCTCCTTAGCCCTTGGCCCTCGGCCTCTTGGGCCTCTTGGCCCGGCCCATCTCTGCCCTGCTCAGGCAAGTGTTACAAAGCTATTTAGCTCTACCAATAAGTGTCCAGAGGCACCCCACTCCACCAGTAAGCCTCTACCCAAAGGCGCTCAGCTCTCTAGCTTCATGGGTCTACAAGTCTAGCTCCACCGACAAGTGCTCAGAAGCACCCTACTCCGCCAGCAAGCCTCCTGCCCAAAGGCGCTCAGCTCTCTAGCTCCGTGGGCCAGGAAGCTCACCACACCATCTCCTGCAGGTTTCCTGCTGGTCTCCTGGTCCTGCTGCCTCTGCTACTGCTGCTTCTCGCTGTCTCCAGCGTTATATCTCTGTCTCCTGGGCCTAGGAGGTTCTCAGTGCAGGGATCCTGGGTCCAAAGGACACGCTCCACTCCTAGCTCTTCTTTCTTGGTGGTAGTAAGACCCCCCCCGCCGCCCACCACCACCACCACCACCGTCCACCTCTGGGATGGCTCATTTTAAGCCGAGTGGGATGGGAAAACTGACGAATCCCCTCATTAGGGTTCCATACACCTTATTGGCATAGTCCCACCCAATCATTGTGTGTGAGTCACAGACTATGCCTAAAAGGGCCATATTGAGTAATTCACTACATTGCAGACAAGAACCTTCCTCCAGAGCTGACAGAGAAAGAAAGCCTTCCCCTAGAGCCAGCATTCTATGACCTTGAGTTCATACCACTGTACAGTAGACCCTAAACCTAATCACTTCTGAGTTATAAAAGAGCAGAATACACACAAAGACACACACAGGGAGGAGACAGACACCAAGGAATGACAAGGAACTCGCAAGGCTACTACAAGGAAAGAAGCTCCCCATAGAGCCACACCCTGAATTTGGACTTTTAGCCTCCAAAACTGTGAGAAAATAGACTTCTGTTCTTTAAAGCCACCCACTTGTGATATTTCTGTTACAACATGCTCCATGTCAGGTCCGGAGCTGAGGGCTGAAGATTCCCACACATGACTCTGGGGAGGGACAGATGACAAATACAGAACACAGAGAGGCTTTACAACGAAGAGGGGCAATCTTAAGAGGAGGCAGGATAGTGCAGTGGTTAACTACAGGGCTAGGGCAGGACGAGGGACTTAGAGCTAAGCTGCCCGTGTTCGAATCCTGGCTCTGTTCATTTCCAGAGATGTGACCTTGGGCAGGAGACAGTCTCCCTCATGGAGATAACAAAAGCACCACCCTCACAGCTGCAGGTGAGGCTCTAGGAGGAACCTTTCAACAAGTGTCAGCTAGCATCAGGTAGAAAATGAGGAACAGCTTCCCTAAGAAGGGGGAACTAACCTGGGGCCTGCTGGACAGCAGAGGTGAGCCAACAAAAGAAGTCCCAGGGAACAAAGGCTCAGAGGCAAGAGAAAAGAGCACAATGCCTGGGAAACTGAAGACTGGTGTGGGTGTGCCCAGAGCATGTTAGTAACAACTGCTACCTACGTGCCCTGGCACCACTCAAAGTGCTTTATACTGTGTGCTCACAAATCCATACAGCACCCAGTGAGACGGGCACTATTGTCACCACAGTTAAATGGAGACGGTAGCTGAGCGGTTAAGTGACTCATCCAAGGCCACACAAATCACGAGTGGTGACGTCAGCATCCGAGCCCAGGCAGCCTAGTCACTGCCTGGGAGGCTGGGGGCATGGTGGGGTCCAGACCATGGCAGGCTTGGATGATGCCAGTTAACTCTAAGGCCTCTGTATCTAGAAAAGCTAAGCCACCCAAACCTGGGTGGGGTCTGAGGCACTCTGCTCAAAAGAAATGCAAAGAGCAGAGCCCTCGCTTTGCTTCCAGCTCAGGAAAGTCAGCAGCCTCCTTCCAGGGGATACCTGGTTGGAGGGATGTGGAAAGTAATCAGGCTTTCTCTGGCCTCTGGGACTCAGGGGCTTCAGCAGCACGAAGGACGAAAGTCCAGAGGGAGGGCATTTCACCTTTCCCTGACTCAGTCGCCACCACACCTCATCCACCAGCTGAGAGTTACTGTCTCTGGAGGAAAAACAGCAGCTCCCATCTCTTGAGCCCTTACTGCTCCACGGCACCATTTTCTTTCATCCTTACCACAACTCTCTGAGGGAGGCACTACTATTAACCCCATTTTACAAGTACAGACCTGGTGTCTGGGGTCAGGACAGCTTCTCTGAGGAAGTGGCATATAAGCTGGCGTCTGAAGGATGACAAGGTCAGCAGGGTTGGGGGCAGGGGAACCTATAAAGACCTCCGGGGGGAGGGAGCACATTCATGGGAGGGAGATGGCAAGTGGGGCCAAAGCACAGCGATGGAGGGCATCCTGGGGACTACGGTCAGCTCTTCCCTTCCAACCAGCCCCAAAGCCCCAGGCAGAGTGGCGTGGACACGCTATTTGCTAGGACGGATATTGAAGTAAGCCGGATATTGCAAGACTTGAACCTGAGCCCTATCCCTTCTCCTCCTGGCAGCCTGGTTCCATGACAAGAAATTGGGCTTTGGAGTCCAGAGCTCCTCGTTCATAACTCTCTGAGCTCAGGTTTCTCACCTTTTAATAGGAGGGTCCTACCAGCACACTCGCCACCCATGCTGTGGTGGCTTATGTGTTGCTCTGATGCCGTTATGCCGTGGTATTTCAAATACCAGCAGGGTCACCCATGGTGTACAGGTTTCAGCAGAGCTTCCAGAATAAGACAGACAAGGAAGAAAAGACCTGGTAATCTACTTCCAAAAATTAGCCAGTGAAAACCCTACAGATCGTAACAGAATACTGTCCAATAAAGTGCTGGAAGGTGACCCCCTAGGGTGGAAGGCACTCAAAATACACAGTGGCCACAGCAGTGGACTTCAGCATACCAACAACTGCAAAGCTGGTGCAGGACCGGCAACGTTTCGTTCTGTTGTACACGCTGTTACCATGAGTGAGAGCTGACTCAATGGCAACCAACAACAACAAACCATCCCTTGAAGTGTGGCTGCATTAAATACAATAATGGTGGGAACTGGCACTGTAAATCATAAAGTATTTCATGATGTGAAAAAAAAGGGCCGGGTTCCTTAAGAGATCCGCCAAGAGGGCAATGGACCCATACGGTTAGGAGATTGGTGTTGACCAGCTCCACTCACCCCACTATACACACTGGGCAGCAGCGCTTAGAGATACCGCACAGGGCACTGGAGCCCCCGGGACAGGCTGCCCCTGAACAGCCGGTCATAGAAATACTCGCAATGTTACAGATAATGGGCACACACCAAGCTCTAGGCGCTCCCTGACTTCCAACAGGACAGGGACTCTAGTCACTCCACTTGCTGAGCTCAGAGAGGTGAAGTGGTATGGCCGAGGCCCCACTTGCTTCCTGGGCCTGAGTAGGGGTCTGGAGTGGTGGCTGAGAAACTGACCCCTGACTCCTGGACAAGTGAGTTTCCTTCCTCCTTCTCCCTGAGCACTGCAACAGCTGCTATCAACAGGAAGGCAGGTGGGAATCCGGTAAACACCCCCAAGGCAACACAGCATTTAACAGAGGTGGGGAGAAGGGCAGGCTGGTAAGGAAGAAATAAGGCACCCCCCTGCCTCTGCCAAACCCCACCAGCACCTATAAGCCAAACTGTCCTTTACATTTCAGTCTCCCAACCTTTCCCCAGGGCGCTATCACCTTGGCTCCACCTCAGTCAGCGGAGACTGCACTGTTCAATACACCAGCCGCTTGTGGCTATTTAAATTTAAACTCATTAAAATTAAACAAAATGAAAACTCCAGTTCCTCAGTTGTACTAGCCACATTTCAAGTGCTCAGTAGTCACAAGTGGACAATGCAGATATAGGACATTTCCATTATCACAAGAAGTTCTATTGGACAACCCTGGTCAAAATCCTTCTTAACTAAAAGCTACTGTCCCTTTACACCACTCAAAAAAAAAAAAAAAACCTCTTTAATCTTAGAAAGAACCAGTAGGGAAACTAAAAATAGAGAAGAGGAGGGGCAAGGACTCTAAAAAAATAAAATAAAAAGGACTCTGACACACACGCACGCGCACACACACATGAGAGGCAAGAGAAGTACAGAGACTGAGTCAGGAGGGAAAGATTTAATCAGCCACAAATGACCTTTCCCTACTCTTGCCCCAGTATGGCCCATCTCCACCTCCCTGGCCCAGCCAATGGGCTACTGGGAATGTCATCAGCTGTGGAAGAAATGATTGTTTACAATCAGCAAAAGACAACAACCCAAGGCAAGAGACTGCCCCACTCCAGATCTTGCAACAGCAACCTTTCCACTTTTACCTCTTCAGCTGACTCCCTTCCCAAGTACCCAAGCCTCTCCCCTGACCAATCCTCTTCCCTTCCTCCCACTTCCCCCCCATCCAGGGCTTCTTCCTACAGATTCCCTCTTCCTTTCATTACAGATAGGGGATCAGAGGGTCAGACCCAACCCCACAAGATCTAGATAGATTTCTCCCCAGGGCCCTTGCCAGTCCAGACTCTCCCAAGGTCACCTCCTTTGTTCCCTCCATCTCCAACGTAGGTTTCTGTCCCTTCCCTCCATCCTTACTTTCAACAGCAGCCAAGATTCCTACCACCTTTATCATATGCCAGGCCCAATTTTTAGCACTTTACATATTTAATCTTCACAGCAGCCCTATGAAGTGGTCACTGTCAGCATTCCCATTTTACAGGGAGAAACTGAGGTCCAGAGAGGTGCAGTACCTAGCCCAAGGCCACACAGCTGGAAAGTGGCAGAGCAGGGCTATGAACCCATGCGGTCTGGCTCCAGAACCTGTCCTCTTAACCACTACTCTCTTATCTTCAAAATTTTAGTTCAAAGCTCTTCTGAAGCCCACCCACTGCCTCTCTTCTCTGAACTAGGAGATTTCTGCAACATGAGCTTGCCCTTAGCACCTACCCCCAAAGAACTCTGACCGTTTCGACAAAGAATAAAGCATTTCTCCCATGTTTGTAAAAAATGTGGGCAAAGTGCCCGGTCAAGATCCCTCTCCCCCAACCCCCTCACTAACTCAACAAATATTTACTGAGCATCCCCTCTGTGCAATGACCAGAACAGACAAGGTCCCTGTCCTGACGTTCGATCAGAGGAGAAAAGAATTAAAACTTTTTCACGCGATTCATTTGCATATGAGAATTGTGGCAAATACAGCAAAGAAGGGTCGCTGTGAGTTGGAATAGACTCGACGGCAATGGTTTGGTGTTTTTGGTTTTATAAAAGCCCAAAGGAGCCCTGGTAGCGCAGCGGTTAAAGAGCTCGGCTGCCACCCAGAGGGTCGTCAGCGGTTCAAACCTATCTATCAGCTGCTCCGCAGGAGAAAGCTGTGGCAGTCGGCTTCTGCAAAGATTACTCCCTTGGAAATCCCACGGGGCAGTTCTATTCTGTCCTACAGGATCGCTATGAGTCAGAATCAACTCGATGGCAACGGGTTTGTTTTGGTTTATAAAAGCCCATGACAGGGGGATCTGGTCTCTCCCTCCTCTTCTATGAAAGAAGTTCTTTGCCCAGAAGAAAGATTTTTCCTTACTAAGGCAGTTTCATTCTCCAATCTTTCAGGGGGAATGCTTCGCCTTCCCCCCATCCCTCCAAGCGGACGCCCTGGAGGTGGGGGACAACTCATGAGAAGCTCCCCTCCCTCAGGACCCACGAAGGAGTTGCCTCGCTTTTCTGCGCCCAAGGAAGTGGAAGTTCTTCCCTTGAGTGTCCTCTCCAAGTGGCTCTCCTAGCCTTTGTCCCTTCTGCAACTGTGCTTTCCTCACTCCCTGCAGGGACCTCACATTCTTAAGACAGCGTCTACATTCCTATTCCCACTTAGAGAAAACTCCTCGGGGGCCCCAGGTACTCACAGAGCTGGCCAGTCCCCGAGCCCCAAGTCGCCGCAGAAGCAAGAAGCCGGCCCTGCCCAAGCCTCGACTTGGCCCCCAGGCTCTCACAGCCGCTACCGCCACCGCCATTTTCGCTAACAGCTGCTCGGCGGTCCTCCTAGCTCCTTGGCTAGGCCAGGGGGTGCAATTTCATGCGCCTGACTCAGGTGCCTGCACTACCCTGCCAACCTCTTCCGGTTCCGGCGTCGCTAGGACGCAGAGACGAGTGGACAAAACAATATACCTTCCCAAAAAAGTCTCCGACAGACTTATTGCGGTTGTTTCTGTAACAGGCAAAGAAAAGGGCACCCTAATCATAGCCTCAGGGTTTTAGGGCCCCTGGGCCTCGGGAAGAACAGGCCCCTGCCAAGCCCCGCCCCCTCCCCTCCACTGTACAATGAATTTCCTTGAGAGGCGGGGTGGGCGGGGCCAGAATGTTGGTAAACGCTGAGCCACGTGCGAGCGCCGAACCTTGCCGCCGGAGATGGGCGCATGCCTACTGGATAGACAGCCTGTACGCAGGCGCGCGTTGCTGGGCGGGAGCTACCGTGGCGGGTCCCACGTGGGGTCCCAAGCAATGGCGGGGGAGATGCAGATAGACGCTCAGATCCGCGCTGAGACTGGGGCCGAAGCTGGCCCTCGGGGCCCCGGCTGTAGCCTCCGGCACTTTGCCTGCGAACAGAATTTGCTGTCCCGGCCGGATGGCTCGGCCTCTTTCCTGCAAGGTAGGAACCCAGATCAATACTGCCCGGGCAGCGTTCGCGCGTGCCGTGTTTTGTTTTGGGGGACGGCTGCAGTGTACCGTGCAACGAACAGTCCCCCTTCCCCACGGTACTAGCTGGTAAATGTCCCTCTTGTATTGGTGCAGAACTTCGTACCTGGGTGGATACTGGATAGGCCGGGGTACATCTCTCTTTCTCGACTGGAAGGAGGAAGGTATCTCCGCCCTAGTAAATACTTCTCAGAATGAGAGAGGGGCAGGCCTCCCCATAAGAATGAATACTCCAAAACAGGAAAAACCTCTCACCAGGATAAATAACTCCCTAGGCTAGATTCGTCCTCTCTCATCCCTCACACACCCCGGCTCCATATATTCCACGCTAAGGCAAACCTACCGTTTGTATAAATACCCCGCAGACTGGCAGATCACCACCACCGACTAGACCGTAACTGTGGCAGTCTTTTACCCAAATAATTACTCCTCAGATTGAGAGTGATGTTCCTACCCTGGGTTAAGAAAGATCTCCTCCATCCCAGCCCCAGCGATTGTGTAAATATCCCTTTGACTGGGATACGCACCTCTCCATATGAGCAAAGATTGGGGCGAATTGTATCTGTTGGGCAGATATCTCTTTACCTGAGCTAAATACCTTTCAAGTTAGACTTGACTCCCTGACCCAGTCAATGAACAAAACTGATTTAAAAAAAAAAAATTCTTGCTCTCAATGGGTTTTATATTTTGGTGGGGGAGACCAACAATAATTAAGATAAATAAGTACAATGCTATAGAGAAAGGGAATAGAGTGTGCTGGAGAGGGGTTGTAATCTTATATAGGATAGTCAGGGAAGGCCTCACTGAGGAGGTGACATTTGAAGAAAGACTTGAAGGAGGCAAGGGAACAAACCCCAAAGTTCTCAGGAGGAAGAGCATACCAAGCATGGGGACCAGCAAGGACAAAGGCCCTGAGGCAAGAGCTTGTTTGAGGAACAGTCAGAAGGCCAGTGTGGCTGGAGCAGCAAGTGGAAGGGAAAACAGTTCGTAGGAGAGGGAGGTCAGAGGGTGGTAAGGAGGATTGCTGGTCACATAACGCCTGGAGAGTGAGATGGGAGCCATTGGAGGTTTTGAGTGGAGGAGTGACATGGTCTGAATATATGAACACAGTCTCTCTGGCTGCTTACTGCATTGACTAGAGGGAGCATAGGGGAAGGAGAGAGATGGCAGTGGCTCAGACCAGGGTGGAAGCAGTGGAGGTGGCGAGGGCCTAGATATGTTTTGAAGGTAAAATCAATAATATCTCCAGATGGCTTGGTTTGGAGATATGTGAAAAAGAGATGGGGAGGTTTGGAAGCCACTGTTCTAGTCCGGCTCTGGGTTTTTGCCCAGGTCAGCTGTAATGAGAGAAGATGAGTTCAGTCTCAAACGTTCTGTTTGCAATGCCAGGAGTCCCTGGGTGGAGCAAACGGTTAAACACTGTTCTGCTAACTGAAAGGTTGGCAGTTTGAACCCAGCCAGAGGCACCTCAGAAGAAAGTCCTGATGATCTGCTTCCGAAAAATCAGCCATTGAAAACCCTGTGGAGCACATTTCTACTCTGACCCACATGGGGTTGCCATGAGTCGGAATCACCTCAATGGCAACTAGTTGGGGTTTTTGGTATTAAACATCAGAGTGGAAATGTGCACTGGGCAGTTGTTTATACAAGTCTGGAATTCAAAGGAGATAGCCACGTTGGACATACACGCTTTGGAATCCTCTGGCTATAGATAGTGTTTAAGCAATCGATTGGATGAATCACCACTGAAATGAGTGGAGATAGAAAGGGGAGGAGGTCCTGGACTAAGCTTTCGTCTTTCAGCTTTGAGAGTTGATGGAGGTGTGAGGAACTAGCAGAAGAGACTGAGAAGGAGCAGCCTGTGAAGTAGGGGAAAAGCCTGGAGAGGGCAGACCTGGAGCCAGAAGTAAGGATTGACAACCATGTTTGTCCTGCGGAAGGCTGGGTCACGTGACAGTAGAGTAGACCTAAGGGTTTGGCAGTTTGGAGGTAACTGGTGACCCTGCCCAGAGCTGCTTCAGTGGAAAGGCGGGATCCAAAGCCTTGTCATTGGGTCAAGGAGGAGAAGAAGAAGAGACAGAGAGTGAAGACAACTCTTTGGGAGTTTTACTGTAAGAGCATCAGATAAATGAGGCCATGGTTGAAGATGGCAGTCTCCAGGTAGCACAAACCATTAAAGCTCTCAGCTGCTAACCGAAAGGTTGGAGGTTCAGATCCACCCAGAGGTGTGTCACAAGAAAGGCCGCGTGATCTACTTCCCCCAAATCAGCCATAGAAAACCCTATGGAGCACAGTGGTACTCTGACACACGTGGGGTTGCCATGAGTCGGGATCAACTATAGCATTTGGTTTGGGTTTTGGGTGTTTTTGGTGAAAGATGGATATGTGGTGGACGGAGGAGAGAATTGCAAGAGGTGGGCTGCTTGAGGGAGTCCTGGTGGTGCCGTGGTTAAAGCGCTTGGCTGCTAACCAAAAGTTTGGCGGTTTGAACCCACCAGTCGCTCCGCAGGAGAAAGATGTGGCAGTCTGCTTCCATAAAGATTTACAACCTTGGAAACCCTATGGGGCAGTTTTACTCTGTCCTATTAGGTCACTATGAGTTGGAATCAACTCAACAGTGGTGGGTTTTTGGGAGCTGCTTAAGAAGGTACGGGGGAGCACAGGCAGGAAATCTGGAGTAACAGGTGTGAAGACCCCCTCGAGGATCTAGCCTACTACCATAGCGAATACCTTCACGGCTCCCTTCAGAATAGATTTCCTGGATCCAAGAACACCTCCCCTCTGAAGGGTGAATTGGGTTTCCTGGGAAGAGAGTCCCTTGACTGTGTGGCAGTTCCTCCTCCTCAACCCCAGGAAAAATAGCCCCAAACCGGGGACCTTCCCAGGCCTCCCTCAGGCTAAGCCCTCTTGCTGAATTTAGATGAAGTCTCTTACCGGTGGTAACCGGTGGTAACCGGTGGTAACCGGTTGCCATCAAGTTGATTCCAACCCATGGCGAGCCCATGTGTGTCAGAGCAGAACTGTGCTCCATTGGATTGACTTTTCAGAAGTAAATGACCAGGACTTTCTTCTAAAGTATCTTTGGGTGGACTCAAACTTCCAGCCTTTTGGTTAACAGCTGAGCATGTTAACCATTTGCATCACACAGGGACTCCTGAAGTCTCTTTGAACTTAAGAAATAAGCAGAAAGGCAGCTCCTCCTTCATCCTAAAACCCCAAAGCCACAGGATCCTGGAGCAAGGGGAGTCCTTGCAGACCCTCAAAATTATGTTCAGCGTCCCTGGCAAGGTTGTTACAGTTGCAGAGTCCCAGAAACCACCCCACACCTGCTAAGGCTGACCCTCTCTGTTTTTGGTGAATTCCTGCAGTGATTCTGGTGGAGATCAGTGTTTAAGGAACTGCGTTTGAGCGCCATGTGGTCACACTGCAGGCTGCAGCCCTGGCTGCACATTAGAATCACCTGGGAAACTTTGAGAAGCCCAGTGCCTGAGCCCCATCCCTCAACGGCCTGGGCTTCAGTGTCTTCTAAAGCTCCCCAGTGATCCCACGGTGCAGCATGAGTTGAGAACCACTGTGGCTGTGGGTTGCAACCAGCATTCTTTTTTAAGGGTAGGAAATACCGGGCAGAGTACATCATAGGTGGTAATGGCAAGAGTCATTTTGTGACACCCTTGCTCCCCTTATGTTGTTGTTGCTGGTGTCATCGAGTCAGTTCTGACTCCTAGCGACCTTGTGTACAACAGAACAAAACACTGCCCGGTCCTGTGCCAACCTCACAATCGTTGTTATGCTTGAGCCCATTGTTGCAGCCACTGTGTCAGTCCATCTCATTGAGGGTCTTCCTCTTTTTTGCTGACCCTCTACTTTACAAAGCATGAGGTCCTTCTTCAGGGATTGATCCCTCCTGATAACACGTCTAAAGTATATGAGACGTAGTATTGCTGTCCTTGCTTCTAAGGAGCATTCTGGTTGTACTTCTTCCAAGAGAGATTTGTTCATTCTTCTGGCAGTCCACGGTATATTCAATATTCTTTGCCAACATCACAATTCAAAGGTATCAGTTCTTCGGTCTTTCTTACTCATCCAGCTTTTGCATGCATATGAGGCTATTGAAAACACCATGGCTTGGGTCGGATGCACCTTAGTCTTCAAGGTGATATCTTTGCTTTTTAACACTTTAAAGGGGTCTTTTGCAGCAGATTTGCCCGATGCAATGCGTCTTTTGATTTCTTTCTTTTTTTTTTTTTAATTGTATGATCTCACATTTAAGAGATAAAAATAGGTAAATACACAGAGGCCAGTGTTCATTGTTGGCTGCCAGGGGTGGGGAAGGGAATGGGGGAATCGGTCTCTAGGTTGTTGCTGTTAGGTGCCGTTGAGTTAGTTCCCACTGATAGCGACCCTATGTACAACAGAACGAAACATGCCTGGTCCTGCGCCATCCTTACAATTGTTGCTATGTTTAAGCCCATTGTTGCAGCCACCGTGTCAATTCATCTCATTGAGGGTCTTCCTCTTTTTTGCTGGCTATGTACTTTACCAAGCATGATGTCCTTCTTCAGGAACTGGTCCCTCCTGATAACACGTCCAAAGTACATGAGACAAAGTCTCACCATCCTTGCTTCTAAGGAATATTCTGGCTGTACTTCTTCCAAGACAGATTTGTTCATTCTTCCGGCAGTCCATGGTATATTCAACTGTCTTTGTCAACGCTGTTATTCAAATGCATCAATTCTTCAGTTTTTCATTGTCCAGCTTTCACATGCATAAGAGGCAACTGAAAATATCATGGCTTGGATCAGGTGCACCTTAGTCCTCAAAGTGACGTCTTTGCTTTTTAACACTTTAAAGACATCTTTTGCAGAAGATTTGCCCAATGCAATGTGTCGTTTGATTTCTTGACTGCTGCTTCCATGGGCATTGATTGTGAATCCAAGTAAAATGAAACCCTGACAACGTCAATCTTTTCTCTGCTTATCATAATGCTGCTTATTGGTCCAGTTGTGAGGATTTTTGTTTTCTTTATGTTGAGGCGTTATCCATACTGAAGGCTATAGTCTTTGGTCTTCATCAGTAAGTGCTTCAAGTTCTCTTCACTTTCAGCAAGCAGGGTCGTGTCATCTGCATAATGCAGGTTGTTAATGAATCTTCTTCCAGTCCTGATGCCGCGTTCTTCATATAGTCCAGCTTCTCAGATTATTTGCACAACATCCAGACTGAATAAGTATCGTGAAAGGATATAACCCTGATGCACGCCTTTCCTGATTTTAAACCATGCAGTATCCCCTTGATCTGTTTGAACGACTGCCTCTTGGTCTATATACAGGTTGTGCACGAGCACAATTAAGTGTTCTGGAATTCCTATTCTTCGCAATATTATCCATACTTTTTTATGATCCAGAGCATTGAATGCCTTTGCATAGTCTATAAAACACAGGTAAACATCTTTTTGGTAGTAGTAGCTTTTCTTTAGACAGTAGTCACTTTTTTTTGTTTATGGTGATGGGAAAGGTGGCACTGAATGTGGGTGAAGGTTGCACAGTTTAACTAATGTAATTGATGTCACCAAGCTTACCTGGCTTTTATATCACCTTTGTTGCTTTGTTGGCTTTTTTTTCTTCCTCTCCTCCTTTGTCAGCTCTTTTCTCTCCTTCTTCATCCTGCACACTGGCGTAAACTGCTTTGTTATAGTCTTCCTGGTTCCGAGCAATTTCAATGGCAGAAAACTGTATTCTGGGGCAAAGATGGTATTTTCCTCAGTGTAGCCCTGAGAGCAATCTAGTCGCAGCAAAGTACCATATTGAAGTCTTCTATAATTCCATCAAACTTCAAGCAGAATGGTGTCCACTTCTCTTGAGCTGATTCTGATTTGAGCTCTTCTGGGTCCAATACATCTACTCTGAGCTTCTCAAAATTTTCCCGAAACTCCAAGTAGATTTGGCTGTCCACTTTGGTGAGTTTCGGGAACTGTGGGTCAACTGATGAAATCAACTTGCAGGAGACTTCAGCATGCTGCATTGCTTTCACGAGCCAAGCCATCTCAATATTAGGCGGCTTGTCACTTGCGCTAGTCACCTCTGTCTCCCACCCCAAAAAGGCGTCTTTAGATTTCCTGACAGCTGCTTCCATGGGTGTTGATTGTGGATCCAAGTAAAATGAAATTCTTGACAACTTCAATCTTTTCTCCATGTATCATGATGTTGCTTATTGGCCCAGTTGTGAGGACTTCTGTTTTCTTTATGTTGAGGTGTCATCCATACTGAAGGCTGTGGTCTTTGGTCTTCATCAGTAAGTGCTTCAAGTCCTCTCCACTTTAAGCAAGCAAGGCTGTGTCATCTGCATATTGCAGGTTGTTAATGAGTCTTCCTCCAATCCTGATGCCCTGTTCTTCTTCATATAGTCCAGCTTTTCGGATTATTTGCTCAGCATGCAGATTGTATAGGTATGGTGAAAGGATACAGCCCTACTCCCTTTATTCACATGCATACGGGGTCATGCTGTAAAATGGGAGTTATGGTCAGAAAAGTTTGGGGCCACTTTTCTAGTCTAAGTCTCTCATTTTGCAGACAGGTAAAACTGAGGCCTAGAGAGAACAGATTCACCCGAGGTTACACAGCTAGGCTGAGTCAGAGAGGACTAGAATCCAGGCTTTTTATTTCTCGGGTCTTAACCTTCTCTCCCTTGCCTTGACACCCACTCTGGGGAAATAAGCAGGAATCAGTATCCACCCCCAGATATTTATCCCATTCTCAGCTATCCCAACTACTACTGCAGAGTTTGGGGATGAATGCCTGGGGGAAGCTTTGGAAGCAGAAGTTGAGACCAGCTGCAATAAGAGGGACACAGCTCCCTTTCAGGAAGAACTTCCCATAAAGTTAATCCTATTAGCTAAAGTCTATTGCATACTCCCACATCCATCTGTCAGTTTGTCGTACTGTGCATGACAGTGCATGTTGCTCTGATGTTGGAAGCGATGCCAACAGTATTTCAGATACCAGCCAGGTCATCCATGGTGAACAGGTTTCAGCTGAGCTTGCAGACTAAGATGGACTAGGAAGAAAGGCCTGGCAATCTATTTCCAAAAATTAGCCAATGAAAACCCTATGGATTACATCAGAATATTGTCTGATACAGAGCTAGAAGATGAGCCCCCTAGGTTGGAAGGCGCTCAGGATACACGGTAGCCGTAACAGTTTACTCGAGTGTACCAGGGATCGTGAAGATGGTGCAAGACTGGACAGTGTTTCATTCTGTTGTACGGGGGGTCACCACGAGTCGGAGCCAACTCAATGGCAGCTAACAACATTGAGCGCTCACCATGTACCAGGCACTGTTCTGAGTCCCTCACATGGACTGTTTCATTTAATCTTCACAAGAATGTGATGAGGGAGATACAGTGAAACCTGTGAGAGCCAGAACTCAATGGGACTGTCTTGTTTTTCCATGTCTTGCAAGTTTTCCACCTTTGACAGGTTGTTGTTGTTGCTAGGTGTCGTCGAATTGGTTCCGACTCATAGCGACCCTATGTACAACAGAAGGAAACACTGCCCAGTCCTGCATCATCCTCACAATCGTTATGCTTGAGCCCATTGTTGCAGCCACTATGTCAGTCCATCTGGTTGAGGGCCTTCCTCTTTTTTGTGACCCTCTACTTTACCAAGCATGATGTCCTTCTCCAGGGATTAATCATCCCTCCTGGTGACATGTCCAAAGTATGTGAGACAAAGTCTCGCCATCCTTGCTTCTAAGGAGCATTCTGGTTGTACTTCTTTCAAGACATCTGTTCGTTCTTCTGGCAGTCCATGATATATTCCGTATTCTTTGCCAACACCGTAATTCAATGGCATCAATTCTTCTTCAGTCTTCCTTATTCATTGTCCAGCTTTCACACGCATATGGGGTGATGGAAAACACCATGGCTTGGGTCAGGCGCACTTTAGTCTTCAAGGTGACATCTTTGCTTTTTAACACTTTACAGAGATCTTTTGCAGCGGATTTGCCCAATGTGATGCACTGTTTGGTTTCTTGACTGCTGCTTCCGTGAGTGTTGATTGTGGATCTCTCCATTTAGTGGGAAATGTTTGAGTTTTCCTTCGCTGACAGGTTTCTGCCTTACACGGGCTCCGGCTTTCACAGGTTTTACTGTACGATCGTTATCCCCGTTTTACAGATGAGGAAGTGGAGGCAGAAAGGTGGAGCAAGAGCTCAGAGAATTACTGCCCACAAATGGCGGGCCAGGCTGGGAGTGGGACAGGGCACTCCAGCCATCTGGCTCTGTACCCACCCTAATAAGTGCCCGCGTTGGGCCCCAGAAGCAGGGACGGTGTGGGTGAGGCCTGCCGTGCTGTCTCCCCAGGTGATACCTCCGTCCTCGCAGGTGTGTACGGGCCAGCCGAGGTGAAGGTCAGCAAGGAGATCTTCAACAAGGCCACGCTGGAAGTGCTCCTGAGGCCGAAGACTGGGCTGCCAGGTGACTGGGCCCAGCGGGACCTCTGAACAGCCCCTGCCCGCCTCCTCTGCTGCCCCCCAGCCCCACGGCCCTGTCTTCTCCCTGGAGCAACTTCTGTCTCTTTCTCCGGCTCTGTCTCTGGTCTCAGTCTCTGCAGTTCTTTCTCTTTGCCTGCCCGTTTTTCTCTCTCCATCCCCCTGCCCCTACTCTTGCCTGGTACCATCTCCTCTTCCCTCCATTGCCCTGCTTCTTCTCTCCCCTTCGCCTCTGTCCCCCTCACTCGGGCTGGGCCCGCTGGAATGGGAGTGGCTACAGCAGGAGACGCAGGAAACCCCAGATTTCCTCCCCTGGACGACTCCCTCAGTGGACCCAGAGATATCAGGGGTGGGCGGATGGCAGTCAGGTCTCCTTCCCACATGGAATCCTCCACCAGCCATGCGGGGTCCTGCAGTGTCCTTGGCTGGGGCTGTAGGCCCTTTCCAGAAGGCTCAAGGGGTGTGGAGGAAGGTGAGCGTGTTGCAGGGAAGCACCTCACCCCAGCCCTGCACTCCCCCAGGTGTCGCGGAGAAGAGCCGGGAGCGGCTGATCAGAAACACATGCGAGGCGGTGGTTCTGGGGGCACTGCACCCCCGCACTTCCATCACCGTGGTGTTGCAGGTTGTCAGCGATGCTGGCTCCGTATCCTTTCCCCTGGGCCGCCTCCTCCAGGAAGCCCTCCAGAATCTCCCCACTTGTGTCCCTTGCCGATACGCACGTCCACACCCTCTGCTAGCCAGAAAACCTCCAAATGCCTGATACACAGCAACTCACTGAAGAAAAACAGCAAACAGAGGTGCGCCAGGCCCTGTTCTGAGTGCGTCACACATATGAACTCAGTTAATCCTCACGGCAGCTCTGTGAAATGGATGCCATGATTATCCCTGTTTTCCAGATGAGTAGACTGAGGCACAGCAGAGTCACATAGCTGTTAAGTGGTAGAGCCAGGACTTGAGCTCAAGGACCCTGGCAGATGGGCATTCTCAGGTTCCCATGTTTCAGATGAGGAGAGTGAGGTCCAGAGAGGGGAAGTTGCTTGCCCAAGGTCACACGGCTGAAAGGCAGTGGAGGCAGAACTCAAGCCCAGGCCTGTCTTGACTCTGGTGCCTGTGCCATTGACCTTGATTTTGCACTTAACTTGGGTTTGAGGCTCCAAATGCTGGGGAGGCCTGAGCAGGCAAACCACTTGGAGCAAGAATTTGGCCTGGAAAGATCCCCACAGTTTGGGAAGAGAGGTTAAGAGCGAGGACCAGAAATTGGCAATTCTCAAGGAGCCCCATTGGTGCATGGCCTTGTGTTGGGCAGGCCCTGTCTAGGTGGGAGGGAGAGAAGAGCTGTGTGACGCCCATTTTACAGAGAGAAAAACTGGAGCTCAGAGGGGATGTGACAGTGGGTCAGAGGCAGAGCTGGGACTAACAGATTCTAAAGCTGGGACTCTTATCTGTGCTAGACATGGGGAAGAAAGACAGATGAGGAAACTGAGGCAGAGCCTGCTGCCTGACTTCAGGCCTTCCACTGTGCCGTGGCCGCGCCCCTGCCCTGGAGTGTGACTTCCCCGGGGACAAGAATAATGGCTCTTCCTCCATCACCTTGCCAGCTCCATCATCTGGTATTGGCCGCCTGCTACATCCCCAAGTTCTAGATCTGACTTTGCCAATTCCTCCCAACAAGGCCTTGGAAGGTTTCTTCTCCTCTCTGGTCCTCAGTATCCCTGAAGATGCTGGGCACATAACTCCTGTACCTATTTGTTTGAATATCATTACAATTCCCATTTAACAGAGGAGGAAATTGAGGCTTAAAAACCAAAACCCTCTTGTCAAGTCGATTCCAACTCATAGTGACCCTGTAGGACAGAGTAGAACTACCCCATAGAGTTTCCAAGGCTCTAATCTTTACGGAAGCAGACTGCCACATCTTCCTCCTGCAGAGTGGCTGGTGGGTTCAAACTGCTGACCTTTCAGTTAGCAGCTGAGGGCTTAATCAGTGCACTACCAGCGCTCCTAATTGAGGCTTAGGGAGGGTAAGTAACTTGCTCAAGGTTACACAGCTGAGAAGTGGCAAAGCAGGGTCTGGAACCGAGGGTCATTTGATGCCATAACTCATTTTTTTTTTTTTAATACACATTTTTATTATTGAGATTGAACATTTTTGATGGTTACCATTTACATTTCTACTTTTTTAAATTATCTGTTTGGCCCTTCATTCGTTTTTCCATTATGATGTTACTCCTTTTCATACTAAATTACTACAACTCAGTATAGAAGCATATAACTCATAACACCTAGAAATTTTTTATTTTTATGTTGTCAAATCAATCAGCTTTTCCTTTGTGATTTTTCCACTACTTCTATGCTTGGAAAATCCTTCCCCATTCCAGAACTCAGTACTTTTAACCACTCTGCCATACTGCCTCTCTGTGATCGATTAGTGATGTCTGCCACAGGCACCAGCAGGGTGCATGGAGGCAGGAATATATTCTACTGGCCAGCCCTACAGTAGAAACTTTTCTTAACCACTCACCGTGGACCTCAGCTCCTGGCCTGTTGCCTGAATGCTGCATGCATGGCGCTGGTGGATGCAGGTGTGCCCATGCGGGCCCTCTTCTGTGGGGTTACCTGTGCCCTGGACTCTGATGGGAATCTTGTGCTGGACCCCACACTAAAGCAAGAAAAGGTAGGTGAAGGCCAGGGTGGCAAGGGCTATGGCAGACAGCTTTCCCTCTACTCTTCCTCTAGGCCTCACTTCTCTCCAAAATAGTTGGCTTGTGCCACCTCGTCCCAGTTGGCAAGCTCTGTTATACTCGTCAGGTCCCACTCAACTGCAGGTGCTAGAAACCCAACTCCAACTACCTTAAGCAAAAGGGGATTTATTGGCTTTTATTATCAAACTCAGAATGGGGAGTTGCTAGAACCAGGACCTCAAACACCTTTAGAATTTCCTTGCTTCATTTCTCATCACTGCTTTTTTCTGCGCATCAGCTTCATTCTCTCTGGCCAGCATCTTTCTTGAGGCTAGAACTGGCTTTTTGAGCTCAAAAGCAAAGGGGAAGAGAAGCGAGCGTTTCCCATCAGCTCAAGTTCACAGTGTCCTAGGGATCTGGTTGCTCTGAGCGATTTGTCCAGTGCTCTGACAGTCATATCCAGTCGGTAAAACAGAAACCACTCAGGGTATCTCAGGCAGAGGGAATGTAATGCAGGGACTTGGTTACAATAGTGTTGGAAGAGCTGGAGGAGCAAAAAGGAAGAAGGGGCGATGTCCAGAGATTAAAGTGGCGCTGGGCTGAAGCCTGCAAGCCGACTCCTGCTCTGTGCTGTTGGAGACATGGTCACAGTCAGCTCTGGATGACAAAAGATATCCTGCCTCTGCCCTGACTGCTGAAGTCTAGAACCCACCCACCTCCACAGCTGCTATGGCAACTGCCACACCATAAGCACCTGCCACTGTGGGGACCAGGATGCTTCTCTCTCCCTCCTTCTAGGCTCCCACCAGATTACTGGTAAAACCCAATCAATCAGCTTTTTCCTTTGTGATTTTTCCAGTACGTGTATGGTTAGAAAATCTTTCCCATTCCAGAACTCATACTTTCAACCAGTCTGCCATACTGCCTTTCTATGATTGATTAGTGATGTCTGCCACAGACACCATCAGGGTGCGTTGAGGCATGAATATATTCTGCTGGCCAGCCCTGCAGTAGAAACTCTTCTTAACCAAATCTGGGAAATACAGTTTGCTGACATCTATCCCTCGCATAGAAGGACAGGTGGGAGGCTGAGAAGCACCGGGTAAATGACTGGCACCGTGGCCACCCCGATGGGGCAGGAAGACTGTGCTTGGAAATCCCCATCAGAACCAGGTGGTTAGAATGAGGAGGACGGGGGGGGGCAGTTCTACAGAAGGAACGGAGAGAGCTGTTAGTGACAGAAGCAGGGAAGGGGTGGTGTGTAGACAAGAAATAACTACACTTGATATATGGGCACCTGGCTGTGGGAAAGGTGAGAGCTTGAGGCTGAGGCTCTGCGGCCTCCTCTCTGAGTCTGATTTTTCTGAGGGAGAGTCCCGGGTCACTCATCACCTTCTGTCCCGTCCTTAGGAGGCGCGGGCAGTCCTGACCTTTGCCCTGGACAGTGTGGAACGGAAGCTGCTGATGTCCACCACAAAGGGACTGTACTCCAATGCTGAGGTACCAGCATGGGTGGGCGGGGGAGCCAGAATCTTCCCTCCCACCCTGACGTGAGGTCTTGTCCCAGCTCTGCCCTGGACACTGGGAGGTTTAGGGAGACCCCCTTCTTTGCATCCCTGTCTGTAAAGAGAGGGCATTTTCAAACTTTCTAACTACAGAAACCTTCGTGGAAGAATGGAATCTTAAAGGGAAGCCCGATTTATGAGATAGAAGAAAGGAGGAGTAGCTCAGTTTGAAATCAGAAGATGGGGGGCATACGAAGGCTCCCCAGCTTCCAGTCAGAGTGGTACGCCACCTCGGGATCCTGAGTCTCCAAGGAACAGAGTTCAGAAAGTGTTGGGCCAACTACTCTCCAAGAGCATTTCCAACCTGGACCTCCTGTGAACCTAGGAATATGTGGCAGTAAAGATTTGGGGGGGTCTCTGATTCCATGGCTCTTAAGACATTTTGGGCTCAAAGAGACCATGGCTCTAAAATTCCAGGGTCTCTCAAATTTGGTGAGCTCTATGGGTCATTGGCTCCAAGAGATTGGGGTCTCAAAGCTACCAGGATGTCTAACTCCGTTGGTCTAAGGTCCTGTAGCTTCCAGAATCTGATTGCAGAAGCCTGTACCATCTTTCTTCCTCTCCTCTTCCCCTCAAAAAGCTGAGGAAGTATAGGAGATGAGGGGGGGGGGAAAAATTGCTGTCAGGTCAGCTCCAACTCACAGTGACCCCATGGATGTCAAAGTTGAACTATGCTTCCTGAGGTTTTCAATGGGTGGTTTTTTGGAAGTAGACCACCAAGCCTTTCTTCCGAGGCACCTCTGGGCATTCAAACCTCCGATCTCAGTTAGCAGCCAAACATGTTAACTGTATGCGCCACCCGGGGACTCTGAAAATAAGGAAATGCACTTGAAATCCCCTCTCCCACCTACATCATCTGGGGGAGGTGGTAGGTTTGGGGGCTCTGAGAGGCAGGTAAGGTTGGGGGGCCTCTTGGGTCTGGGATGGGTCCCGCAGCGCTGACCAGTCTCTCCCACTCCCAGCTCCAGCAGTGCCTGGCTGCAGCCCAGGCTGCCTCGCAACATGTCTTCCGCTTCTACCGGGAATCCCTCCAGAGGCGTTACTCCAAGAGCTGAGGCAGCCAGGCCAGGGCCCTCCTGCTGCCACTACCCACAACCTCCCATGTGAAATAAACCGTCCACCCTGCCTGGCCTCTCTGTCACGTGTGCTTTTGTGAGGCGATGGTCCCATGGCTGCGGGCGTTCTTGCAGGGTAGGGGACAGAGCCCAGCCCCTGATATGCTGAGACAGCCTGGGTACAGCCCCCAGGCCTTGGAAGCAGGGGCGCACTGACCCTCGAAGGATCACATTGATAAGAGCTCACACTTAGTGGATGAATGAATCAGTACACATTCATCCCAACAAATAGCTGTTGAGCACCTACTTCAGGCAGGCCTTCTTAGGACCTAGGTCCCAAATTCAGGGAGTAGTGGAGAGACAGACCAATAAATCGGTCTTTATCAGACGGGGTGAATGCTATGAGAAAATGAAAAGCAGGGAAGCAGGGTATGGAAGAGCTGGCGTGCGAAGTGCAGGCTTAATGCATGGGTCAGGGAGCCTTCACAGAGAAGCCTGGGAGGAGGGAAGGAGCTAGCGCACGGACACATGGTGGGAGGAAGAGCTTCCAGGCTGGAGGGGAGTGAGCAAGGGTGGGGGGGCAGTGGGGAACAGGGCACTTCAGGGAAGAATCTGGTTCCAGGTGGTTCCCCAGTGCTCCCCATGAGGTAGAGCTGTTATTACAGCCCGTTTCACAGATGAGCAAGCTCAGAAGCCAGTTGGCTGCCTAAGGTCACCAGCTAGTGAGCAGCGAGGCCCAGGTTCTCCTCAGACAGTCCTGTTCCAGAGCCCTCACGGTTCAGGTTCAAACAGACAGAACCCGGAGAGGTGGCCGTACCCACACACTCAGGGCTGTGGTTCCCCATCTGAACAGAAGGGGTTGCTACTCTTAGTTCTCAAGCAGGGTGGAAGCACTCCTGAACGGCATTTGGGAAGGGGGGGGTACAGCTTTAGTTGCCATTTGCCAACCCCCCATCCAGGTTTTTAGCGGGCATCCTTCAGGGAGTGACTATCCCACAACTGGGCCTCATGATCACAGGAACCCATAGGTACCTGACTTTGGTGGGGAGGGGTTTATGCTATCACCCATCTGTCTGTTTTACTGTGGTGGCTTGCATGTTGCTGTGATGCTGGAAGCTATGACGGACAGGTTTTAGCAGAGCTTCCAGGCAGTGACTAGGAAGAAAGACCTGGAAACCTGCTTCTGAACATTCACCAGTAAAAACCTTATGGATCACAACAGAACACTGACTTGCTTTGGATGCACATCATCTGGAGGGATCAATCGTTGGAGAAGGACATCTCACCCTTGGTGAGGTGGTGTCTTAGGCTGGGTTCTCTAGACAAGCAAAACCAGTGAAAAAACCCTCTGCTGTCAAGTCGATTCTGACTCATAATGACCCTATGGGACAGAGCAGAGCTGCCCCATAGGGTTTCCAAGGCTGTAACCTTTACCGAAGCAGACTGCCACATCTTTCTCCCGCAGAGCGGCTAGCGGGTTCGAACCGCTAACCTTTCAGTTAGCAGCCATGCTCTTAAACCACTGTGCCACCAGAACTCCTTGAGGTGGAGGAGGTTATTTTGGGGTGGGGCAGAGTTAGGTGCCATTGAAGCCTGTGTGTGTATATATATACATAGAGAGATTGGTATCAAGGAAATGGTTCACATGGTTGTAGAGGCTGGAATGTCCCAAGTCCGTGGGTCAGGCTCGAGGCTTCTCCCGACTCAAGCAGCTGCCGGGGCCGAGGAACCCAAGGTCGCAGGTCAGACGGCAGGTCGCTGGCTCACAGGCTGTGGAGGCTGATGAATCCCAAGATAGGCAGGTAAGCTGCTAGCTCAAGTCCCAAGAACCAGAGATCAGATGATGAGCCAGATGCAGGATCCAGAGCAGAGCAAAAGCTAGCGAGCTTTGCCAGAAAGTCCACATATATTGGATGCAGGCCACACCCCCAAGGAAACTCCCTTTCAACTGACTGGCTACTCATAGCAGATCCATCATGGAGGTGATTACATTATACTGGATGTCATTATGGAGGTGATTACACCATTACATAGCTGCCAAACCACTGAGAGTTGTGGCCCAGCCAAGTTAGCACACACCCTTAACCATCACAGATGGATTGGCACCACAGCTGCAGTGATGGACTGGAATGTGCCAGAGATGGTGAAGATGACACAGGACCGGGAAGTGTTTTGTTCTGTTAGACATAGGGTCGCCAAGAGTCAGAGTTGACTGATGGCAGCTATCTGTCTCTGATGAAAACAACACATCTGTCAGGCTGTCTGCTGCAGGCTTCACATGTTTGAAGTACTTCACAGAATCCCCACGATTGCCTCAGTGGGCGGCCGTCTTCATACTCCCCTGTAACCGAGAAGGAAACTCATAAATCTCTTGAGCTTGAAATTATGCCCCATGAGACAACTGGGGAAAGGCCAAGTGAAGAATAGTGTTTTCTGCTAGCAAGATCCATTGGAATGTCATTAAACTGAGTGAGAAAACTAAACACTTATCACTTTATCATGGATAATGTTAGTTACCATTGAGTCGGCCCCCAACTCACAACCACCCCATACAGAACGCAGCGAAATGCCACCCAGTCCTGCACCAGCCCCCTTGCCTGCTGGGGATTGGACTGTTGTGATCCACAGGGTTTTCACTGGCTGATTTTCAGAAGTAGCTCACCAGGCCTTTCTCCCCAGTCTGTCTGAGTCTGGAAGCTCTGCAGAAACCTGTTCAGCATTATAGCAACATGCAAGCCTCCACTGACAGAAAATTGGTGGCTATGCATGAAGTGCGTTGGCCCAGAATCGAGCTCAGGTCTCCCTCGTGGAAGGCAAAAATTCTACCACTGAACCACCAGTGTCCTCATTCACAGAGCACTTCTCTGTGCCTCTGTTAAGTGCTTGTAGCAGACATCTGTGTGACCTGCCCAGCATGGCCCCCTGCCCCTTTTCTGGTTCCAGCACTTTGATGTTTCCTTAAAGACCCACTGCTCTCGTAGTCGATTCAGATGGGGTTGCCCCCTACCCCAGGCCAGGCCGATGAGAGTCAGCCTGGGAGAGAGGACCTCTCTGAGGCACTAAAGTTGCCTGAGCTGCTGGGGCCATTTCTCTCCCAAGAGGGGTGAGCCTGACACAGAATGAGCCAACAGAGGGAAAGACGGAGCAAGAAAGCAAAAACATCATTTGGACCCCTGGATCAAGCCATGCCTGAAGCCATTGCTACCTCAACTTTCTCATTCCCCCTTTGCTGCAGTGTGAGTTGAGTGTCTGCCATGGGTTATCAAAAGAGCCCAGAGGGAGACAGCTGTTGACCCATGTGACATCATTTAAACCTAACTACAGCCCTGCAGTGTGGAGAAAATTAGTCCCATTTTGCCAATGAGAAAAAGTAAGGCTCAAAGAGGCAGTTCACTTGTGCCAAAGTTGGACAGGTAGCAAGTGGAGGAGTAAGGACCTGGGAGCCAGCTCTCTGACTTTCTACTCTTAACTGATACTAGACCACCCACGTTGTGACGAGACCATTCTGCACTTCGGCATTGGCCCTGCTGGCTGCAGCTTCTCTGGTTTGGCGGTGTCGAAGAGCACCCTGGGGATGCCCACAACAGGCTCTCGCCCTGGCCGGTCCCTTCCGGGTCTCGGGTGCCCCCTGGCCCCACCCACCTTTCGTTTCCCCACCCCACACGGACAGACACAGGTTTGGCTGCAAAGGTGTCTGGTGTTTAATCTCACATTGCCAGTGAGCGATGACCAAGAAGGGGAAGTGGGTGTCCAACTCGCTCCGGTTTCTGGCTGCTTCCGCCAACTCCATCCACCTGGATTTCTCCACTCTGCCCTCGGACGCGCTGGGTGCCAGCTTCTGGGTTCATAGTGGGGGCCGCAGGGGCAGCTAGGGCGGGTCCCGGGAAGCGAGGTAGGCGGACAGGGTCAGGAGGGCAGCCGCATACATGCACATGCCCAGACTCACGGCGAGGACCCCCAGCAGGAAGGCACGGCGGGAGGCGGCCCCTGCCCCCCGGAAGTCCCCCTTGGCCCAAGCCTTGTTGGTCTGTGGAGTAAGTGGGCAGCAGTGACCCAGGCATCCCCTCATTCCCACCCTGCTTCCCGTAGCCCCACCCCTTCTCCCCCAGCCCTCTCCCACCCGACCTAACTACATATTCCACAAACAGATACAGAGTACATACTATGGGTGAGGCACAGCTAAGCGCTGGGATACTGGGCGACTGATAAAAATATGTATATACTGTATCACTATTTGGAGCCCTGGTGGTGCAGTGGTTAAGAGCACAGCTGCTAACCAAAAGGTCGGCAGTTCAAATCCACCAGCCGCTCCTTGGAAACCCTATGGGGCAGTTCTACTCTGTCCTATAGGGTTGCTATGAGTCCGAATCAACTCAACGGCAATGGGTTTGGTTTGGTTTGGTTTTGGGTATTACTATTTGCCACTGTTCCAACTGCTAGGTCTTCACAGTGCCCCTAAAAGGTAGGAATTATTTCCATTTCACAGATGAGGATAACAAAGCACACAGACGTTAAGTGGCTTGCCCAAAATCTCAAGAGTGGGAGACTGAAGATTTGAATCCAGGTTCTCAACGACCATGCTGGTCTGCCCTCCCACAAGACAAGCCTCATCCCTGAATGTTTGTATGCAAATCCTCTCCATCTTTTTTTCTCCCCAGGCGAGGTCCCTCTTTTTTTTTTTTTTTTTTTTTTTTGGTAATGCATTTTTCTCTTTTATACCCAGTCCCCTACCCCGTTCCATGCAAATATTTTTGTGTTCTTGCAAAGTGTGCACGTGAGGTGATTTTACTACAGAACATTTTAAACATCCACAAAAGTAAACAGGATACTATCATGAGCCCGCCACGTCTCCACCACTGAGTTTCAGCAATGATCAGTTTCACCTAAATCTCCATCCCCTTCACACACAGACTACTCCCCTAGGTAACTGAAAATGTGTGCATGTATTGTTTTAATTGAGAAACAGTGTTAGCTTAGCGATCTCATCCTCTTTCTTATTTTGTCCTCTCTGCACTGTTTTAAGATCCATCCGTACGGCTGGCGAACCTTCAGTCTTGCTTTTCCTGCTGCTTAGTACTCTCCATGGTTCATCCACCACATGTTCTTCCCACCACCCCCAGTGATGGAGACCAAACCCTCTGTCATGGATTGAATTATGTCCCCCAAAAATAAGTGTCAACTTGGGTAGGCCATGATTCCCAGTGTTGGGTGATTGTCTACCATTTTGTCATCTGATGTGATTTTCCTATGTGTTGTAAATCCTGCCTCTCTGATGTTAATGAGGCATAATTAGAGGCAATTATGTTACTGAGGCAGGACTCAATCTACCAGATCAGGTTGTATCTTAAGTCAATCTCTTTTGAGATATAAAAGAGAGAAGGAAGCAGAGAAACGGGGACCTCATACCACCAAGAAAGTAGTGCCAAGAGCAGAGCACATCCTTTGGACCCAGGGTCTTTGCACTGAGAAGCTCCTAGGCCAGGGGAAGATTGATGACAAGGACCTTCCTACAGAGCCGACAGAGAAAGCCTTCCCCTGGAGCTTGCACCCTGAATGCAGACTTCTAACCTACCAGACTGTGAGAGAAGAGAATAAACTTATGTTTGTTACAGCCATCCACCTGTGGTATTTCTGTTATAGCAACGCTAGGTAACTAAGATATCTTCCTTTCATCTCTGCCAATACACTCAGCTCATCTAACCACCACGTCCAAGAAGCCTTGCCACTGGTCTTCCTGCATCTGCCGGTCAAAGCTTGGCACCTAGTTGCTATTGTTAGCTGCTGTTGAGTTGGCCCCCAACTCATGGCAACCCCTTCACGCTGCCCAGTCCTCTGCCATCCCCATGACTGGCCACTGCGATCCATGGGGTTTTCACTGGCTGATTTTCACAAGTAGATTGCCAGGCCTTTCTGGAAGCTCCACACAACCTGTTAAACATCATAGCAACACGCAAGCCTCCACTGACAGACGGGTGGTAGCTGCTCATGGGGTGCACTGGCCAGGAATTGAACCTGTGACTCCCTCATGGAAGGTGAGAATTCTACACTGAACCACCACTGCTTCACTCAACTAGAATGATCTTGTAAAATTGCAAATCTGAATATGCCACCTACCCTTCAAACCCTTCCTTAAACCCTTCCATAGCTCCCCAATGCTCGTGGGAGGAAAAGACTAGGATCCCTAACTTGATCTAGACCAGCGCTGTCCAACAGAACTTTCTGTGATGATGAAAATGTTCTCTCTGCGCTGCCCAATACGGTAGCTACCATGGTGCCACATGTAGCTGTGGTGCATTTAAAACGTGGCTGCTCCGAAGCAGGATGTGCTGTAAGGGTAAAAAAATGCACATGGGGTTTCAAAGACTTGGTACAAAAAAGAGAATGTAAAATATCAGTAATTTTTACATTGATTATACTTTAAAATGATTATGTTTTGCATACACTAGGTTAAGCAAAATACATGGTAAAACCTGCAAAAGCCGTAACCCTATGTAAGGTGGAAACCTGTAAGAGAAGGAAAACTCACTGGGGGTTTATGACGTAGGCTTCTTAACAGAGAGCCTATCAAAGGCGGAAAACTTGTGAGACTCGGGAAAACAAGGCAGTCCCATCAAGTTCTGCTCTCGAAGATTTCACTGTATTATTAAAATTAATTGCATCTATTTCTTGTTAGTTTTTTTTTAATTGTGCTTTAGGTGAAAGTTTACAGAGCAAATTGGTTTCTCATTCAACAGTTTATACCTAAACTGTTTTGTGACATTGGTTGCAATCCCCACGATGTGTCGACACTCTCCCCTTCTCCACCCTGGGTTCCCTGTTTCCATTTGTCCTGTTTTCCTGTCCCTTCCTGCCTTTTCTGTCTTTGCTTTTGGGCAGGTGTTGGTCTCATTTACATGACTGAGCTAAGAAGCACGTCCTCACAGTGTGTTATTGTTTCTTATGGACCTGTGTAATTTGTGGCTAAAGGGTGAACTTTGGGATTGACTTCAGTTCTGAATTAAGAGGGTGCTGGAAACCCTGGTGGCATAGTGGTTAAGAGCTATGGCTGCTAACCAAAAGGTCGGTAGTTAGAATCCACCAGACACTCCTTGGAAACTCTATGGGGCAGTTCTACTCTGTCCACTATGAGTTGGAATCGACTCGATGGCAGCAGGTTTGGTTTTTGTTTTGGGGGCCGTAGTCTTGGGGTCCCCCAGTCTCTAGCAGTTCTTGTCACTTTTTTAAATGGGCTTAGTAAAAAGTTTTAGATTACATATGTGGCTCATATTATATTTCTCTTAGTGCTAGTCTAGAGGGCCCTGCATTCATTCATTCATTCATGCTCGCTTGCTTTCAGGCATGCATTTCACAAATACTTGAGTGCCTGCAACATGCCAGGCACCAGGGATTCCGTGATAAACAGGAGATGATCCTTGCCCTTGTGGCACTCACATGATAGCAGGGGAGGGAAGCAGAGGAAACCCTAAATGAGGAACTAAATACATAGATAATTCTAAGTAGTGGTCAATGCAGTGTAGCAAATAAGGGTCAGAGAGTGATGGGGCGTGTGCTGCTTTAGTTATGGTCAGGGCAGAAGTGACAACTGAGCAAAAGCTGCCCACTGTGTGATGCACCTCACCCTCGCCTCGTTAACTCCTCCTGAGCCATCACATCTCAGCTTTAGCATCGTTTCCTTGTGGAATCTTCCCTAACCTTCACAACTGGATAAAATCCCGCTACTAAATGCCCCCTTGCAACACACGGAGTCCGCAGGTGTTGCAAATGGTTAACACACCCAGCTGTGCTAACCTAAAGATTGACAGTTTGACATGGAAGTCCACAGACACATCCAAACTCCCTGAGGGGCTGAATTTCTGGGCTGAGGGCTGTGGGGACCATGGTCTCGGGGAACATCTAGCTCAATTGGCATAACAGTTTATAAAGACAATGTTCTACATTCTAGCTTGGTGAGCAGCATCTGGGGTCTTAAAAGCCTGTGTGCAGCCATCTAAGATATATTCCACTGGTCTCATCTCTTTGGGAGCAAGGGAGAGTGAAGAGAACAGAATACAATGAAAAGATTAGTCCAAAGGACTAATGGACCACAGCTACCAAGGCCTCCACCAGACTGCGTCCAGTACAGCTAGATGGTGCCCGGCTACCACCACTGACTGCTCTGACCGGGATCACAACAGAGGGTTCTGGACAGAGCTGGAGAAGGATGTAGAACAAAATTCTAACTCACAAAAAAAGACCAGATTTACTGGCCTAAAGGAGACTGGAAAAACCCTGAGAGCATGGCCTCCAGACATCCTTTTAGCTCAGTGGTGAAGTCACTCCTGAGGTTCACCCTTCAGCCAAAGATTAGACAGCCCTATAAAACAAAATGAGACTAATGGGGCACAACAGTCACAGGGCAAGGACTAGAAGGCAGGAGGAGACAGGAAAGCTGGTAACGGGGAACCTAAGGTTGAGAAGAGACACTGCTGACATGTCATGGGGTTGTCAACCATTGTCATAAAACAATATGTGTACTAACTGTTTAATGAGAAACTATTTGTTCTGTAAACCTTCATCTAAAGTACAATAAAAAAAACTTAAAAAATGTTCTACAAAAAGAAAATGATCAATAAATAAACATAAAAAAAAAAGATTGACAGTTTGAGTCTACCCAGAGGTGCCTCGGAAGAAAGGCCTAGCAGTCTACTTCCCAAAGATCAGCCACTGAAAACCCTACGAAGCACAGTTCTACTCTGACACACATGGAGTTGCCAGGAGTTGGAATCAACTCCACAGCAACTGTTTTTCGTTGCTAGCACCACTCACCTCTGCTTTGCATGTCTGACCAAGCAGCACTTTTACTCCTGTTTACAGGATTATCTGGGTGACATGTGTGCAGCCCACCAGGACTATAAACTCCATGAGGGCAAGGACTAGGCTAATTTCTACTCTGCTATGTGTTAGATCCTTGGATTGGCTCTCTCAGCCTTAATTTCGTCTTCCTCTTTGGAGAAGTGTTGTTATTGTTAGGTGCCGTTGAGTCAGTTCTGACTCATAGTGACCCTATGTACAACAGAACAAAACAACCCAGTCCTGTGCCATCATCACAATCTTTTTTATGCTCAGGCCCATTGATGGAGAAGTCAGAGAGCTAAAAACTACATTTCCCAGAATCCTTTGCATCTAGGGCTCTGGGTATGAATTAGAGGTGGGGCAAGATTTGGAAAGAAGAGAGAATCAGAGGCACCTAGCTACTGCTGCTGGTTAGTACGGAAGTCCCGATGTGCTTTCTTCAGCTTCCTGGGGAACAAGAAACAAGTGATAGCATCAGCTGCTTGCTCTCACTCTTCTGCATCGCAGCTATGGGTGTCCTTCTCCAGCCTCCTACCATCTCTCAGACAAGCACAATTGCCCACGTGGGCCAGGTCCACGGTGTTCTATGGAGAGTTGTAGAAAAGGCCCGGCTCCTTCAGCCCCTCTTGTGATTTTACAAGCACCTGAGCCCCTATATTAGTCCTCATTTCACCCTTACTGGTCTCCCCGCTTCTCCCCTTGCCCCACTAAAGTATTCACCACAGGGTATACCACAGGGTAGCCAGAGGGATCCTAAGCCAGCTCACATCCCTCCTCCGTTCATGGCCCTCCTATGGCTCCTTCTCAGAGGAGAAGCCAAAGTCCTTACAATGGCCCAGGAGGCCCCATATGACCAGACCTGTTTCTTCTCTGATCACTTCTTGCCCCTGCTCCCTCCCTCACCTCCTTCCAGCCCTGGCCTCCTCCCCACTCCTTGGGCAGGCACCACACTCCTGCCTCAACGCCCTCACCCAGGCTGTCCCCTCTTTCAAATGGAACGCTCTCCCCTCAGGTATCCACATGACTCACTTCATCCCTTCCTTCCAACATCTTCATCCCAAGGCCTTCCCAGGCCACCTCACCTAAAACTATTCCCACTGCCACCCACACCTCCTGTCACTCACCCTGCTTGATTTTCCTCCTTAGCATGTTGCTTATTCTAAATTTATTCATTTCTCCTGTTTACGGTTGGTCTCCTCAACTGGAACATCACTTCCACTTGGGCAAAAGTCTTTGTTTGGTTCCCTGCTGTATTCCCAGTACCGGGAACAGGGCCTGACACACAGTAGGCACTCAGTAAATATTAGCGGAATAAACAGTAAATCCCTCCTTACTAAATATCTAATATGGTTTGTTTCCTGTACTGAAGCCTGAGGACCCAACACAGTGCCTGGCCCACAGTAGATGCTCCAGAGATATCTGCTGAACGAAAGAATGAACAGAGCCTATCAGTACACACCCCTACAGACATACACAGGACACATGCATGCACATACACAGATACCACATACTACACACACATCACACAATATACATGAACAGACAGACACACACCACATAATACACACATACACAGAGATGTCACACAATATACACAGAGGGACAACACACACACATGCACATATCATACATACACACAGAGATGTCACATGATATACACACAGGGGCACCACACAACATACACAGATACAGAGATGTCACACAATATACATGCAGGGACACTACACAACACACACACATACAGAGACACCATACACACACACACACACCCATGCAATACACACAGATGCCATACAATATACATACACATATAGAGACACCAACACACAGAGATACTGCACAATATACACACACACAGAGACCACACAATACTCACATACACACACAACACAGACACTACACGATATACACAGAGATCACACTAAACACAGACACGTTCCGAGATCTCCCACAATACACACACATGCACACGGAGACCTCATACAATACCCATTCACATGCACCCAGAGGCACCACACAGTACACACACAGACTGACCTTCTGGGCCAGGCAGAACGCAGCGATGCCCACGGGCCAGAAACAGCAGAGCATGGAGAAGACAGCCAAGCCGAGGTGGTCGTGGGGTAGGAGTGGGGAAAGACGGCCGCCCCCATCTGAATCTGAGTCACTGTCACTGGATGATGTGTCCTATGGGCAGGGAAGGGCCTGGGTAGATATCTCCGCCCACCGTCCCTACCCTACTGCTCTGCTCCCCACAACCGCAAAGACCAATACCAGGGCTCCCCAGAGACAAAGCGAGAAAAATGTTCCCAGAGGTGCGCTCTTGGCTTTTGGCATCTTGGATCCCTTTGAGGGGAAACTGTGGGACTGTGTCTCCAGAGAAAAGCCCCATCTAAACCCAAAGTTTTCAGTTCAATTTCAAGGGCCTCATAGACACTGCAATTGCTTATGAACTCTGCGTTGAAAACCCCTGAAGTGGAGATAGATGCTGTCAGGGACAGGAACCTGCAAAGAGATGCAGACTAGGGAAGTCACTCTGGTATCTGCTAACAGTGGCCTACGTTACTAGGACCAACCTGCCTGCTGAAAACGATAGATTTTAGATAAATGTTTTTTAAATCTTACAAGCATCAAAGAGCTCACAAGATTGTAAGGAATTACTGTCAAGCTAACACTGAAGTGAAAATTGTTAACAGAGGGGTTAAATGAGCAGAGAAGGACCCTCTTGCCCTGCAGGAATTTGCCAATCCCAGAAAACATACGCTTTCATTCAAATCTTGAACTAGATTAAAAATGATCTCTAGCAGAAGCAAACCAAATCCTCTCTGGAGAAATGTTCGTTCATTCTAGGCCTCAAATTACTCCTAAAAATAATTTTTTAAACACAATGACCAGCATACAGTCAAAGATAGCCAGGCACACAAGGAACCAAGAATGAGATCCAGCAGAAATAAGGTAGCCCTCAAAGTCTTCAGACACTGGAATTATGAGACACAGACAATGTAAAAATGATGCTTACTATGTGTGGTAGATGGTATTTTCCAAAAATGGCCACAACAATCTCTCCCATGTTACATGCTCTTCTTACAGTGTGACTTTGATACTCCTCCCATCAAACGGTGAGGTCTGTGTCCCTTCACCTTGAATGTAGGTGGACTTGGGACTCGCTGTAACTAATAGAATGCAGTGGAAGTGATGTTGCATGACTTCAAGGCTAAGTCAGAAAAGATGAGGCAGCTTCTGCTTTACTGAATCACTTGTGCTGGGGGCATGTAAGTAGCCTGACTGCCCTAAAGCCACCATGTTGTGAGGAAGCCCAACCTAACCCAGACAGAGAGACCACATGGAGAAGCCCTGAGCCTACATGAAGAGAGATACACAGCCAGTCCCCACCCTGTTCCAGCTCCAGCTGGCTACAACCACATGAAAGAAGCTGAGGCAGAACCACCCGACTGAGTCCTCCCCAAATTCCTGACGCACAGAAACTATGGAACATAATAATGATTGTTGTTATTTTAAGCCACTGACTTTTGGGGTGATTTGTCATGCAGCAACAGTAACTGGAAAACCATGTTTAAGAAATGAAAGACGAGTTTGAAAATATATATAAGAAATTTTGAAAAGTGACATTCACTTGGATAAAAAGAGACCAGGACCCATGGAGGCCAGAGGGACGTCAAGAGGTACATCAGCTCTGGAAAGAGATGGACAGATAGAGAATAGGGGAATCAGAGATCAGAGGAAAGACATACAGACAGCCAGAGGCCAGGTAACAGAGAGAAACAAAGGTGAAGAAACCGGGGAAGATACAGAATAGGAAGAACCGTAACTGGAAATCTAGGAAGCCCACATACAATTGGGAAGTTAGACTCCAGGCCTGAGCTGCCCAGCCTGCCAGATGTTGGCCACAGCTGGGTTTACCAACAGCCCCCTCCCTGAGCTCCCTCTGAGGCCCACTGCTCCTACCTCAAGGTCGAGGTGCCCCATCTCCCCCAGGCCAGCGCTCACAGAGGGAAGAGGTGGTGGTGGGAACTCCCAACCCCTCAAAGACTCTGCAAAGGCTGTCTCCCTCAAGGCGGGGCCCAGCTCAGGCTTGCCAGGCTTCTGGGCAGGGGGCGCACGGCCTGCGCCCACGAGCAGAGGCTGCTGGAGCTCACGAAGACTGGGGCTATCCATGGCTGGGGAAGACTCTGGGACGGGTGTCCTGGGGGGGAGGAAGAAGAGAAAGATAAGTTATACAAGTCTCACCTTCACCCTTCCCCTGGCCCACCCCTAGGTCAGTCTCTTGAAAGACTCAAGGCAAAGACTGGTTAGTTCAGTGACCCTCAGGCCCAATTTACAGATAGGAAAACTGAGGCCCACAGAATGAAGGAGGCTGGCCCAAGGTGGGAAGAGAACTCTGGGCTCTTCTTGCCTCAGGCCAAGACCATGAGGTTCCCCTCACCTCAGGCCACGCACCTGTTGCAAGCTTATTTCAGACCATGGCTTGCATACTTTCTTGCTCTATGAATCTCACCCATACATACCCATTTTGGGTTCACACACCCCTTTGGGCTCATACACCTCACCCAGACCCATATACCCTTCACACACTCACTCCCCCACCCCATCCCCAAGGACCCCTTGCACTTCACTCTAGTTCACACCCTCCCCTTCCGCCCCCCTCCCCCCCAGGTCCCCTAGGCCTGCACATCCTTGTACCTGAGTCCCCAGCCACACATACCCATCCAGGCAACCCCAACCCCCTCTTCCACCCACGCATCCCTCAGAGACTCCTTGCATATCTGCCCCAAATAACATCAGCTCCCAGAAAACACCCCTCCCAGGGCCCCAGTCTTCTCACACATTCATCCCAAATGACTCCTTGCACACTTCTAACCCCCACAGCATCACACCCCCTCCCCTGCCACACACGTGTGCAGTCTTCCCACACGTCTGTCCCGTGTGCCCCTCACTACTTCACTTGCACACTTGCCCCAAGCACTCACGGATTCACACACCCCTCCCACGCCCATCCCCCCACAACTCCCTACACAGGCACCAGCTCCCCAAACACTCCTGGTTTACCCCAAAACCTCCTCTGCACACCTCCCCCCATAACACCCCCAACCTCACCCCCCCCACACACACACACAACCACAAAGATTCTTCGCGCTCCATGATCCCCCTGGAGGCCCCCAAGTCCTGTCACTCTAAACCTGGATTGAGCCAATTTCCTCGCCAAGGGTTTGCCTCCTATCCCTAACGCCAACACCTGGGGCAGGGATGGTGGCCCCCACCTCCGCCCCTCACTCACCGTCCCCGGCTGCACAACAGCACCTCCTGGGCCCCCCAGCACCGGCAGCTGCCACCGACCCTGCCGCCCAGGAAGTGGGGGAGCTCAGCGAGCTGGGAGCTCACCCGGCCCGGGCCTGGGGCAGCCGGGTCTGCGCGCTTGATTCTGCGTCCCTCTCACCGCCCCGGGCCAGCAACGCTCGGGGGCGGGGATGGGGGCGGGGCAGCAGCCTCCCGGGCTCCGCCCCTCCGCAGCTGCGGGGCGGGGGCCTTGAACGCCGACGTCAGCGCCCAGGTCGTGGCCCCTGCTACCCACGGTGTGCGGGGATGGCGGTGGGGGTTCCTGAGGACCCAGGCCTGCTCAGCAGCCGCTTCCCCAAAGCCCCAGCACAAACGCTACTTGCAGGGAGAGGGGGCGCTCCGAATTCTCCAGGACCTTCTTGGCTTGGCCCCGTCTCCCCCCTCCCTCCTCGTTGCCCAATAACAACTTGTAACTGTACATTGTTCTAAGTGCTTTATATGTATATACACTTACACATTTATTCCTCCGAACAACCCCAAAAGGCGCTATCGTTTATTGTCCCCGTTTTACATAGAAGGAAACAAGCACAGAGAGATTAGGTAATCTGCATAAAATCACACCGCTAGTTCACTGAGCGCAGACAATGCGGAGGCCCTGTATTAAATGTTTTACATTCCTCACTGCATTGATTCCTCTCCGTAGTTCAATTTTTATCCCCATTTTGCAGATAAGGAAACTGAGGCTCAGAGAGGCGTACTCACCTGGCCATGGTCAACAGCTGCTAAGAGCAGGGGTAGTTTGTAACCCTAGCCCATCTCAAAGGGATGAGAAGAAGCTCAGGCAGAAGGTGGGGTGGACCCTGCCAGGGGGAGGAGTCTGAGATGGAGTGGGGCCAAGATGGGGCAATGTGCTGATAACCAGTTGGTGCAAACCCAAAACTAAACCTGATTAAGACTCACAGCGACCCTATAGGACACAGCAGAACGGCTGGGGGATTCCAACTGCTGACCTTTTGGTTACAGCCAAGCTCTTAACCACTTCGCCACTAGGGGCCCCCAGGTGATGCAGGTGGTGGTTAAAAGCCAGTGTTTGGGCCCCCACAGACCTGGGTTCATATCTAGGCTCTTTAAGTTACTTGCTGTGTATTCTCTGGACGATGGCTTCACCTGTCTGATCCTAGGTTTCTTTCTTTTCTTTTTTAATATAATTTATTTTATTCTTGTTGTTGTCGAGAATATACTCAGCAAAACATACACAAACTCAACAATTCCTACATGCACAACTCAAAGAATGGAATCAGTGTAACTCACCCTCCCTTTCCTAGCTGTTCCTCCCCCATTACCATAAACTTACTGCCCCCTAAATTTCCTATCTAATCTTTCGAGTTACTGTTGTCAGTTTGATCCCATATAGATAGATCTTAAAAGGGAACAACGCTCAAAGCAGACATTCTTTACTAGTTAAGCTAAACTATTGTTTGGTTTTAAGAAGACTTCAGGGGATATTTTTGGTTTAAGGTTTAATGATTATCTCAGGGCAATCGTTTCAGGGATTCATCCAGCCTCTATGGCTACAGAAAGTCTGGATTCCATGAGAATTTGAAATTCTGTTCTGCATTTCCCTGCTTTTAATCAGGATACTTCTATAGAATCTTTGATCATAATTTTCAGTTATGGTAGCTGGGCACCATCCAGCTCTTCTGGTCTCCTGGTAAAGGAGGCAGTTAACACATATTCCATTTCCTCCTCTATTCCTGACTCTCCTTCTTCCTCTGTTGTTCGAGGCAAATGGTGACAATCGTTGTACCTCAAATGGCTGCTTGCAAACTTTTAAGACCCCAGACAACTAAGTAACAAACTAGGAGGTAGAACAAACACTGAACATGTTATTAGGCCAATTAACTGGGATGGCCCATGAAACCATGACCCTTAACCTCCAAACCAAGGAAGCAAATCCCATGAGGTTTTTGGTTGTACATAGCAGCCTCAGAAGCTACTCTTTTTTTTTTTTTTGGTCGTTATACATATATCTCACGCAACTTTTGCCAATTCTACTTTTTACAGGTGTACAACTTATTGACAGCAATTACATTAATCGGCTGTGCAGCCCTACCCTTAACCAATGCAATTTTTCCATCACCATAAACAGAAACTCAGTATTCCATAACCAATAACCCCCCCCTTCCCTCTCCCTCCCACCCCTGGTAACTTCTAAGGAACTTTGATCTGTATTGATTTGCCTGCTCTTGTCTTTTTATGTAAGTGATGATCCTCATTTTCTTCATCTGTACAATGGGTGAAAAGCTCCCTGACTCATAGATGTGATAAGAATACCTAAAGCACTTAGATCAGGTGCGATAACAAATGTCCAACATTTAGCCAAGGCCTGGCACACAGCAGATGTGCAGAACATGTTTGATGGTGTTCATTAACGCTTTTATTTACATCCACCCACCTTGCCCTGCAAGGCTCCACCTCCTCCAGGGAGCCCACCCCACTTGCACTGGCCTCCCCTTCCCAAAAGCTCTCAGCCAGATTAGAGGATTCCCCAGCCCTGAGGTAGTGCCAGAGTGGAGTTTCGTTGCTCCTGGGCTCCGTGCCAAGAGTCCAGACACTGGAGCTGGCACAGGCCCCACTCCTGGAGAGAGCAGATGGCATCTCTGAGTGCACTTGGCTCAGCTAGAGTTTCTGGCAGATGAGGAGGAGGCAGGAAGGCCCTGGGGAGGGTAGACGAGAGGGAGGAGGGAGCTGGATTGTTTTACCCAGAGGCGATGGCCTGTTACTCTCTATCTCCTTAACCTTGCTCTTGTTGTTTTTTCATGTACTTCTCACTAAGAGACATTATACTACGTATGTCTTTTGTTTGTAGTCTGAGTTCCCCATGTCAGCGTCAGCTCATGAGGGCTGGGATGTGGTCTGTTTTGTTCACTCCTGTGCCTCAGGTCCTAGAACGGTACCTGGCACAAACTAGGCCCTTCATATATGTTTATGGGACTAAGTCACAAATTCCCTCCAGCCTCAGTTTTTTAAGGACTCATTAAGCTGTGCAGGCCTCTTTGCTCCCCACCCCCCACCAGGCCACCCCAGCTAGATCTCTGCGGCCACTATGGCCTTGTATTAGCTCCCTGACCTCACTCCTTTCACGGGTCAAAAGAGGTCCAGGCCTCTTAGAGTTTGTGATGATCTTGGAATATGATTCCAGCAAGGATCATCAATGGAAGCTTCAACCATTGAACGAAAGGTTCGTGAGGAACTAAACCAAACCAAATCCATTGCCATCGAGCCTATTCCGACAACTCCATCTGTGTCAGAGTAGAACCGCCCCATAGGGTTTTCAAGGCTGTGACCTTTCAGAAGCAGATCACCAGGCCTATCTTCTGAGGTGCCTCTGGGTGGGTTCGAACCGCCAACCTTTTGGTTAGTCGTCAAGCACTTAACCATCTGCACCACCCAGGGACTCCTTGATGAGGAACAACAGGGTATTTATTTAGTCTCAAAGTATCTTCCTCCAGATGACTGACTTATTACAAAGGGAAAAAATAGTGGAGAAAACTGGAAGACACCAACCACATTAATCAAGTGGTAGAAATTAACATCACCATTAAGGGGACGAAAGGACATCCTGTGTCTCCTGATGTGACACACCAAGAAGGACGCGACATCACTTCTGTGGTGTTCCTGCCAAAAGGGCATAATCTGTACCTAATTGTGAGGAAACACGACAAAGCCAAATTGAGGGACACTCTGCAACATAGCTGGCCTGTACGCCTCAAAAATGTCAATGTCATGAAAAACCAAAAAAAAAGAATTAAAAAGCTGGCAAGACTATTCCAGATTAAAAGAGACTAAATACAAAGTGTGAACCTGGATAGAGCAGGGGAGAGCAATAAAGCATGTTATGAGGACAACTGAGGAACTTTGTATAAACTACATACTATTTTATATAAACTGCACTAAGGAGAGGCGCTTTGGTGGCGCAGTGGTTAAGAGCTTGAAACCTGACCAAGGGGTCCATGCCCAGCGTGCAAGGAACCAATCTCTCAGACGCTGGTTTTGAGAGGAAGAAAGAGTTTATTTCGCAGGCTACCAAGTGGGAACTCAGAGGTATCGACCTCAGATTGAGTTCCTCCATTTGAGGAAGTATTTACATGTTATAGGTTTGGGGAATTATAGATATTCATACAGGGGTGGAGGAAGGCAGGTGGACAGGATGAGGAAGTTCTACATATTCATAGTTTCTATTGATTATTTATTACGGGGCGGGGCTAAGCCTTGGCACGGAAAAGGGCAACGGACGCTTCACTTTTGAAATGGGTTCAGCTACTGCGGATGATGTATGTCAGGTGATGTTGGTTCTTTGCCACCAGTCTTTTCATTCCTTGGCATGAGTTCTCTTGTGTTATTTAGCATGTGTCGCTGCCCAGGGTGGTCTGTCCATCATCTTTGTTGTACACATGTCTGACCACTCTGGGCTGGTTAGATCTGGATCCCTCTGTGGCTCTCCAGAGAGTCTGCAAAACAACTTAAAGGAAGTGAGTGATGTGGTCGGGAGGTAACTGGGAGTGGTCTGGTAACCCGTGGAGTACTAATTAGGTGTCCTCCGCCTCTCGGGTCCCCTAACAAGCTGGCTGCTAACTAAAAGGTAGGCAGTGCGAATCCACCAGCTGCTCCTTGGAAACTCTATGGGGCAGCTCTACTCTGTCCTGTAGGGTCGCTGTGAGTTGGAATCCACTCTGTGGCAACGGGTTGGGTTTGGTTTTATTCTAGGGAACCCTGGTGGTGCAACAAGTTGACAGAAAGCTTGGCAGTTTGAACTCACCCAGCTGCTCCGCAGGAGAAAGATGTGGCCGTTTGCTCCTATACAGATTACAGCCTGGGAAACCCTATGGGGCAGTTCTACTCTGTCACATGTGGTCGCTATGGTAGAAAATCGACTTGATGGCACCCAACAACAACGTATACTATCCGTTTCGCTACCATTGCCATAAATAGTATGCCAGCCACTTTTTATGCCTCTGGACCTCGTTGGGAGAATGTTATTCCGGTTCTAATGCATTTAACTTCAAAGTGGGATCCTTTTGAGATGCAAGAATCTCAGCAGCCTGGAGTTGGAGCCTTATTTGTGAAGATGGGGCATTCAATTAGGTGATATTTCCTGGATGTGCTTGTTTTGTAAACTTTTGCCTAGTTCTCCCGTATTCCTGCAAGGTAATGATATCCAGTGTGTTTTTGTTACTCTGTTCTCGTGAGAATTGTCTCATCGCGAGAATGCGCTATTCCGCTCTCTCCTTCCTGGATAGCACTGGTCCTTTCCTGGCTGCCGTTCTTTGTGGCCAGGGGTTGCTGCTCCGCTAATGTCAGGTTTGGAATTCCGCTCTGCAGTCTTCCAGGATTGCTTGTCTTGTCTCTGAATAGTAAGTAATGGCCTTGCAATTAGGGAACTGCATTGCATTGGTAATTTTGAAGAGACTCTGACTCCTTTAAGGCTTTCTTTTCCCGGCATTCACTCTTGGTCTTCCACGTGTAGCTGATGTCATGCTCAGCTGTGAGCGCCCCAGCAGTGTTCAGTGGCTGCTTTTCTTCTTGTTTCTTAGCTTTTAGTACTGTTTTTTGGTTTTTTTGCAGTATTGCACAATGTATAATTGCAATAATATTCCTGAGGTAAAAAATTTCCTTCATAGGCTTCATTTACGTAGTTATCTCCCATTTTTGCTTTCTCCTGTTTATTTGGAGTTATGCTGTAGTGATTATCCTAGCTTTGTGCAGCCAATGACTTTTTTTTTCTGGTGCATCCCTCTGTTTTAGAAATGGCGAAGAGATTTAGAAGCTCCAAGGAAGCAACAGAATATTATTTTCCTCTGCTCAACCATGATACCTCTGATGGTGATGCAGATGATGAGTCATCTTTGACCTCAGTGATGATGCTGAATCTGAGTCAAGTTCTGAAGGTAGAGACAACAACAGTGCCTCATAGACAGAGTTGAAAAGGTGATGGATGGAGCAGAGGAAGGGGATGGATTACGTGGTGATGATTATGATGCAGGTGAATGGTCCAAGGATATCTCCTGCTTTGAAACTAACGGTCACGGCTGGTATGCTTTCCCAGATTCACCTTGTCTTGGAAGAGTCAGAAAGAGAAACAGATTATTTTCTGGCAGTATTTATGGAAGAGATGTTGGAGACTATAAAGGACCAAACTAATCTCTATGTGACCCAGGAACACTGAACGTTTTAAAGGGAGGAGTATTGCAAGTCCCTCCATTGTATTTCCGTAGAGGAAATAAAGGCTTTCATTGCTGTGCACATACTGATGGGTGTACATGTTGTACCGGCACATAAGCATTATTGGTCAAGTGACCCTGGCCTGAGTGTTGTTTTGATTCAAGAAATGAGTAAAGGCAGATTCATAAAACTAATTGAAAACATGCCCTGTAATGACAATTCAAAAGCTGTGGCAAGAAGAGAACTGGGCTATGACAGGCTTCACAAATTTTGCTCATTTATCCATGTGTTCAGTATTCACCTACAGGAGGTATATTCAGCATCAAGTGCCATGGCGTTGATGAAACCTTGGTGCCCTTCAAGGGAAGATCATCAATAAAACAACACATGCCTATTGTTGTGGATTGAATTGTGTCCCTCAAAAATGTGTCTCAACTTGACCAGGCCATGATTCCCAGTATTGTGTGATTGTCCACCATTTTGTCATCTGATGTGATTCTCCTATGTGTTGTAAGTCCTATCTCTATGATGTTAATGAGGTGGGATTAGTGGTAGTTATGTTAATGAGGCAGGACTCAATCTACAAGATTAGGTTGTGCCTTATGTCAGTCTCTTTTGAGATATAAGAGACAGAAGCAATCCGAGAGACACTGAGGATCTCATACCACCAGGAAACGAGCTAGGAGAATAGCGTGTCCTTTGGACCCTGGGTCCCTGCGCTGAGAAGCTTCTCAGCCGGGAAAGATTGATGACAAGGACCTTCCTCCAGAGCTGACAGAGAGAGAAAGCCTTCCCCTGGAACTGCTACCCTGAATTAGAACTTCCAGCCCCCTAGACTGTGAGAGAATAAATTTCTGTTTGGTTCAAGCTATCCACTTGTGGTATTTCCGTTATAGCAGCACTAGATAACTAAGACACTCATGAAATCTGTCAAATGTGGGTACAAAGTGTGGTGTTTGGCTGACTCTAAAACTGGCTTTGTGACTGATGTATATTGTGGAAAAAGGAGACATAGCCAATGACTCATCTCTATCCCTTAGAGAGAGTGTGGTGTTAGGGGTATGTCATAGTTTGGTACTCAGAGGTTCATATTGTTATTAGTTGCCATTGAGTCGGTTCCAATTCATTGTGACCCTGTGTACAACAGAACAAAACACTGCCCAGTCCTGTGCCATCCTCATAATCATTGTTCTGCTTGAGCCCATTGTTGCAGCCATGGTGTCAGTCCATCTCGTCAAGGGTCTTCATCTTTTTCACTGACCCTCTACCAAGCATGGTGTCCTTCTCCAGGAACTGGTCCCTCCTGATAACATGTCCGAAGTATGTGAGACAAAGTCTCACCATCCTTGCTTTTAAGGAACATTCTGGTTGTACTTCTTCCAAGACAGATTTGTTTGTTCTTCTGGCAGTCCATTGTATATTCAATATTCTTCACCAACACTATAATTCAAAGGCATCAATTTTTCTTAACAAAAGATTGCAAAGGGCAGCTCAAGAAGATAAAGTATAATAATGAAATGTGCACAGACCTGGAGTTAGAAAACCAGAAGGGAAGAACATGCTTGGCATTTCTCAGGCTGAAAGAACTGAAGAAAAAATTCAGGCCTTGAGTTGCAGAGACTCATAGGCTTCAGTGATTTTTTTTACAGCCTATAAATTGATGACATGCTGGAGGCAAGGGGAAAGTATGCTGTCAGCACAATGAGAGTAACTAGGAAGGGGCTGCCATTCATGCTGAGGAGGAAGGATAATTTACAGCACAGAGGATATATATAGAGTACAAAAGGTGTCAGCTATAAAGTGGCAGGATAGTAAACCGGTGACAATTTTGTCAGTGCTCCACAATCCATGGGAAATGACCGATGTCTACAGAAAGAACAAAGAGGATTCCACCTCTGAAATCTGTTGCCAGGAGCAGTTGCCACGTACAACAGCATCCTGGGAGGAGTGGACCACTTTGATCGGATGTGTGGATCAGAAGGCATTGTCTAAAATGCTGGCTTTGATTGCTGTTTTTCCTCATTGATCTTGCCATCGTGAACGGCTTTGTAATGTGGAACATTTCCCACGGGGAAAATGTGATCAACAGTCCTTCAGGCTTGCTCTCAGTAGGCAGTTTTCAGGGTGCCCAAAAAGAGAAAGATCCTCATTTCCAGCACTGTACAAGCCAGGAATAGCTGGGATGCCTGATGAGGTATGGCTCCAAAAGGAGGGAAAGCATTTTCTATTCAGTCCATTAGCAGGCGAGGCAGACAATGTAGCACTGTGAAGAAGCATAGAAAAAATTTACGTGCAGGCATTGCAAGGTGCCTTTATGCATTATACCATGTTATGCAAACTTCCATGAATAATAATTTAAAAAGGATAAGTAGAAGGGTACAAGAATAACATTTATGTGCAGTTATTGCTAGGTACATTCATGTTTTACACAGTATTTTTTTATTCTGCTTTAAGTGAAAGTTTACAATTCAAGTCAGTTTCTTATACAAAAATTTATACACACATTGTTATGTGACCCTGGTTGCTCTCCCTGCAATGTGACAGCACAATTCTCCTTTCCACCCTGGATTTCCTGTGTCCATTCAACCAGCTCGTGTCCCTTTCTGCCTTCTCATCTCCCCTCCAGTGAGGAGCTGCCCATTTAGTCTCATGTATCTACTTGAGCTAAGAAGCACACTCTTCACCAGTATCATTTCATGTCCCATAGAGTGTCCCATAGTCCACTCTAATCTTTGTCTGAAGAGTTGGCCTCAGGAATGATTTTAGTTTTGGGCTAACAGAGAGTCTGGGAGCCATGTCTTCCGGGGTCCTTCCAGTCTCAGTCAGACCATCAAGTCAGGTCTTTTTACTAGAATTTGAGTTCTGCCCTGCACTTTTCTCCTGCCTGTCAGGGACTGTCTGTTACGTTCATTGGTGGCAGCCAGGCACCATCTATTTCTGGTCTGAGGCTAATGGAGTCTCTGGTTTATGTGGCCTTTTCTGTCTTTTGAGCTGATATTTTCCTTACGTCTTTGGTGTTCTTCATTCTCCTTTGCTCCAGGTGGATTGGGACCAATTGATGCATCTTAGGTGGCCACTCACTAGTTTTTAACACCCCAGATGCCACTCACGAAAGTGGGATGCAGAACGTTTTCTTAATAAACTTTGTTATGCCAGTTGACCTAGATGTCCCCTGGAACCATGGTCCCCAGACCCCTGCCCCTGCTACTCTGTCCCTTGAAGTGTTTGGTTATATTCAGGAAACTTCTTAGCTTTTGGTTTAGTCCAGTTGTGCTGACTTCCCCTGTATTGTGTGTTCTTCCCTTCACCTAAGATAATTCTTGTCTACTGCCTAGTTAGTGAATTCCCCTCTCCCTCCCTCCCCACCCTCATAACCATCAAAGAATGTTTTCTTCTGTGTTTAAATCTTTTCTTGAGTTCTTATAATAGTGGTCTCATGCAATATTTGTCCTTTTGCAAATAATTTCACTCAGCATAATGCCTTCCAGATTCATCTGTGTTATGTTTCGTGGATTCATTGTTGTTCTTTATCATTGCGTAGTATTCCATTGTGTGAATATACCATAATTTATTTATCCATTTGTCCGTTGACGGGCACTTAGGTTGTTCCATCTTTTTGCTATTGTGAACAGTGCTGCAGTGAACATGGGTGTGCATGTATCTATTCGTGTGACGGCTCTTATTTCTCTAGGGTATATTCCAAGAAGTGGGATTGCTGGATCATATGGTACTTATATTTCTAGTTTTTTAAGGAAGTGCCAAATCGATTTCCAAAGTGGTTGTACCATTTTACATTCCCACCAACAATGTATAAGTGTTCCAGTCTCTCCACAAGCTCCGCAACATTTATTATTTTGTGTTTTTTGGATTAATGCTAGCCTTGCTGGGGTAAGATGGTATCTCATTTTAGTTTTGATTTGTATTTCTCTAATGACTAATGATCGTGAGCATTTCCTCATGTGTCTGTTAGCTGAAGTGTCTGTTCATATCCTTTGCCATTTTTTAATTGGGTTATTTGTCTTTTTGTGGTAGAGGTTTTGCAGTATCTTGTAGATTTTAGAGATTAGACCCTGATTGGATTTGCTGTAGCCAGATATTTTTTCCCAGTCTGTAGGTTGTCTTTTTACTCTTTTGGTGAAGTGCACATTTTCAATAAAGAAATTAAAAAACGGTTTTATCCTTGACTCATATTGCAGATATTTACTACTGCCAGGCCCCCTTGGTAATAATGTGATGCCAGAAATTATATCTCAAAATCCCTAACTCATAAAAAATTCCAAATTGGTCTTTGAATCAGCATGCCTTCCATTAGTGAAAACACAGCATCAAATTTTTTTTTTAATTAAAAATTAACGAAAGGGCTCTACTATGCATACTAGACTATAATGTATAAACTATTAGATAACAGTTTTGTATCAGTGTTAAATTCATACTGTGGTGGTGTTAAATTGCAGCCCTGGTGGTGCAATGGTTAAGCGCTCAGCTGCTTCCTGATAGGTCAGTGGTTCAAACCCACCACCCACTCTGCAAGGAGAAAAGACCTGGAGATATCTCCTGTAAAGATTGAAAGAAAAAAAAAAATCACTGCCATCAAGTCAAGTCTGACTCGTAGTGACCCTATAGGACAGAGTAGAACTGCCCCATAGGGTGTCCAAAGCTAAATCTTTACGGAAGCAGACTGCCACATCTTTCTCCCGCAGAGTGGCTGGTGGGTTAGAATACTGACCTTATGGTTAGCAGTCAAGCACTTTAAACACTGACCCACCAGGGCTCCTTCCTATAAAGATTACAGCCCAGGAAACCCTGTGGGGCAGTTCTTCTCTATATAGGGTCGCTGTGAGTTGGAATCAATTCGATGGCACACAACAACGTTAAATCGTTACTGTGCTGATAATAGGAGAATTCCCTTGTTCTTAGGAGGATTATGCAGTTAAAAATAGTTAGTATATATATATATATATGTATGTGTGTGTGTGTGTGTGTGTGTATGTGTGTGTATATGTATGTATGTGTATGCAAAGTTTCAGAGTCTCTCCTGACATCCATATTGGTCTTTCCTTTCTTTTTAATGACCTCTTGCTTTCGTCATGTATGATGTCCTTGATGTCATTCCACAATTTGTCTGGTCTTCTGAAACTTACTCTTGAACGTCGAGTAGCTAAAGCCAAAGGAAAAAATGATGAAGTAAAAGAACTGAACAGAAGATTTCAAAGGGCAGCCGGGGAAGACAGAGTAAAGTATTATAATGACATGTGCACAGACCTGGAGTTAGAAAACCAAAAGGGAAGAACACGCTCAGCATTTCTCAGGCTGAAAGAACTGAAGAAAAAATTCAAGCCTCAAGTTGCAATAGCGAAGGATTCTATGGGGAAGATATTAAATGACGCAGGCAGCATCAAAGAAGATGGAAGGAATACACAGAGTCACTATACCAAAGAGAATTGGTCAATGTTCAGCCATTTCAAGAGGTAGCATATGATCAGGAATCAATGGTACTGAAGGAAGAGGTCCAGACTTCACTGAAGGCATTGATGGAAGACAACACTCCAGGAATTGACAAAGTATCAATTGAGATGTTTCAACAAACGGATGTAGTGCTGGAGGTGCTCACTCATCTATGCCAAGAAATTTGGAAGACAACTACCTGGCCAACCAACTGGAAGAGATCCATATTTGTGCCCATTCCAAAGAAAGGTGATCCAGCCAAATGTGGAAATTATCGAACAATATCATTAATATCACACGCAAGTAAAATTTTGCTGAAGATCATTCAAAAGTAGCTGCAGCAGTGTACGGACAGGGAACTGCCAGAAATTCAGGCCGGATTCAGAAGAGGACGTGGAACCAGGGACATCATTGCCGATGTCAGATGGATCCTGGCTAAAGCAGAGAATACCAGAAAGATGTTTACCTGTGTTTTATTGACTATGCAAAGGCATTTAACTGTGTGGATCGTAACAAATTATGGATAACATTGCGAACAATGGGAATTCTAGAACACTTAATTCTGCTCATGAGGGACCTGTACATAGATCAAGAGGAAGTTGTGTATATCTGCATTGTGGATCATCTTTATATATGTGTGTGTGTATACATAGTCTACAAATATGTATGTGTGTGTGTATATATATATGTATGTGTGTGTGTATATATATATATATCGCATCACATACTTTGGACATGTTATCAGGAGGGACCCGTCCCTGGAGAAGGCCATCATGCTTGGTAAAGTGGAGGGTCAGCGAAAAAGAGGAAAACCCTCAATGAGATGGATTGACACAGTGGCCCCAACAATGGGCTCAAGCATAACAACAGTCATGAGGATGGCACAGGACTGGGCAGTGTTTTGTTCTGTTGTACACAGGGTCGATATGAGTCGGAACTGACTCGATGGCACCTAACAACAACAACAGCATATAGTAAAACCTGCAAATGGCAGAACCTATGTAAGGCGGAAACCCATCCAAGAAGGTAAACTCAAATATTTTCTACTAAAAGGAGTGATAGAAAAGTGGTAAGGCTGCATCCTGTCAAAGGTGGTAAACTTGCAAGACCTGGAAAAACAAGGCAGTCCTATCAAGTTCCGGCTCTCCCAGGTTTCACTGTATATATATATATATATATATATATATATATATATATATATATATATATATATATGTATGTATGTATGTATGTCTCCATCCTACAAATCCATAAGAAAAAGACAACTTAGCAGAAAAGCAGGCAAAATACTTGGACATGTCACAAAGGAGGAAATCCAAGGGAACAATGCACATATTAAAAAGGTGCTCAGTTTCTTCAGTCATCAGGGAAATGCAAATTGAAACCACAATACAATACCAATACCACACCCAGCAGAACGGCTAAAATGAAAAAGAAAAATAATACCAAGTGTTGGCGAGGATGTGAAGGAGGGGGAGCTCTCAGACACCACTGGTAGGAGTGAAAATTGGTTCGATGACTTGGAAAACTGGCAGTTTCCACTATAGCTGAACATATCCTTTAATCCAGAAATTCCACTCCAACCAGATGTGAACATATGTCTACCAAAAGAAGATGAATTCCTATCAACAGTAAGATAAATAAATTGTGGCATCTCTGCACAATGGAACTACACAGCAATGAGAATGCAAGATCCAGAGCTACGTGTAACATCATGGGTGAATTTTACAAAGAAAATGTTGAGCAAAAGACAGAAGACACAAAAGAGTACATACTGTATGATTTCATTTATATAAACCACAAAAAACAGGCAAAACGAATCAATGTTTTTAGAAGTCCAGTTTGTTGCCACCCTTGGAGACATCCTGGAAGAGGCATGTGGGGAATCCTGGGGGCGGCTGGTCATGTTCTTTTCTTGAGCTGAGTTCTGGTGACCAGCTGTGTTCAGTTTGTGAAAATTAATCAAGCTGCTCACTTAGGATTTTTGCATTTTTCTATACATATGTTACACTTTTAAAAAGACCTTTACACTGACTGCTCTGACCAGGATCACAACAGAGGGTTCTGGACAGAGCTGGAGAAGGATGTAGACCATAATTCTAACTCACAAAAAAAAGACCAGATTTACTGGCCTAAAGGAGACTGGAGAAACCCTGAGAGTATGGCCTTCAGACACCCTTTTAGCTCAGTGGTGAGTTATCTCCGAGGTTCACCATTCAGCCTGGGAGTGGACAGCCCCGTAAAACCAAATGGGACTAATGAGGTACAGCAGTCCAGTGATGGGCCAGAAGGCAGAAAGGGACAAGGAAGCTGGTGATAGGGAACCCAAGGTTGAGTAAGGATGTTGTTGATGTGTTGTGAGATTGTTAACCATTGTCATAGGGCAACATTTGTAGTATCTGTTAAATGAGAAACTATTTTCTTCTGTAAGCCTTCATATTAAGTGAGAATAGCAGCACAATTGGAAGAGCGTAGTCAATGTCACTGAACTGTGCACGTAGAAATTTTTGAAATGGTGTATCTTTGGCTATGTGTATTTTCACCAAAAAAAAAAGGTTGAGAAGTTAGAGGGTTGACATGTTGTGGGGTTGTTAACCAATGTCATAAAACAATATGTGTACTACTGTTTCATGAGAAACTATTTGTTCTGTAAGCCTTCACCTGAAGTACAATTAAAAAAAAGAAAGTTAGACCTTTACATACTGATGTGGATACGTGTTTAAGATACACCACTGAGTGAAAAAAGGTAGGTGTAAAACAATATGTAATATATGCTAGTTCATTAAAATAATAAAATCATCAATAACAGCAAACACATTTTAATGCTTTCATTGTTCTAAATTTATTACATATATGTATTAGTTAACTATTACTGCATAACAAATTTCCTCCCCCCCCAAACTTATTGGCTTAACACAATAAGCATTTATTATCTCACAGAGTTTCTGCAGGTCATGAATTTGGCAACAGCTTAGCTGGGTGGTTTTAGCTCAGGGTCTTATGAAGTTACAGTCAAGATGTTGGCCAGGGCCACAGCCATCTGAAGACTTGATTAGGGCTGGAAGATCTGCTTCCAAGATGGGTTACTCACATGGTGCTGGTTGTTGTCAGGAGCCCTCAGTTCTTCCCCATTTAGGTCTGTCCACCGGCTGATTCACTGTCCTCACGACCTGGTGGCTGACTTCCCTCAGACTAAGGGATCCCAGAAAGGCAGTGAGAAGTGTTATGGATTGAATTGTGCCCTGCCCCAAATATATGTTCAAGTCCTAACCCCTGGTACTTTGATCATGACCTTGTTTGAAATAGGGTCTTTGAAGATGTTATTAGTTAATATGCAGTCATACCAGAGTGGGGCAGATCCTAATCCCACCTGAGTGGAGTCCTTCTGAAAGAGAAGAGACATCATGTGACTCTGCAGCTGCAAGTCAGGGAATGCCTGGGCTGCCAGAAACGAGGAGAGAGGAAGGGAACAGATTGTCTCTGAGAGCCTCAGAAGGAATCAACACAGCTAACACCCTGATCTCGAATTCTCAGTCTCCAGAACTGTGAGACAATTTCTGTTGTTCAAAAGCCACCCACTTTATGGTATTTTGTTGCAGCAACTCTAGGAAATAAAACAAGGAGGAAGCCTCAATTCCTTTTATGACCTAGTCTTGTTATTCACATCAACACTTCTACCTTGTTCTGTTGATTAGAAAGGAATCACTAAGTCCAGCCCAGGGAATCAGGCTCCACCTATTGAAGGGAGGCGCGTCAAAGAATCTGTGGACATATTTTTAAACAGCTTTGTACGTTAACACATTAAGTCCTCATAATACCCCAATGAGGTGAGTACTATCATTAATTTCTATGTTACAGATGAAGAAACTGAGGTACAGAGAGGCTAAAGGTCACACAGAAGGAATAGAGCAAAGAAATCCAGGAAGTTAACCTGCGGGGTCTGTTTTCTTAATATTAAAGGAGGAGTCCCTGGGTGGTGCAAAAAGTTAATTCGCTCAGCTGCTAATCGAAAGGTTGGCTGTGGCGCCTTAAAAGAAAGGAGATCTACTTCCAAAAAACCAGCCATTGAAAATCCTATGGAGCACAGTTCTACTCTGACACATACGGGATTGCCATGAGTCAAAATTGACTGGATGGCAACTTGTTTTCTGGTAGTATTAACCAATAGGGAAAAAACCAGTTGAACACAATTAAGAACCCTGACAGGACTTGATGACCACTTGAGTGGAGAGGAGATAGAGCCTAGGATGACACCCATGCACAACCTCCACACTTCTTTGATATTGGGGGCCTGTCGCTATGAGTCGGAATCAACTGGACGGCAACGGGGTTGGGGTGCCCTTTTTTTTTTTTTTTTTGGTATCCAAGAAAGGCAGGATAGCAAAAAACTTAATAATTTAAGTTAGGGACAGAGAGAGATCTGTGATCAATTTGGCTTAAGGCAAGTAATTTTACCCTAATTTCTTCATTTTAAACGGGGCTGATAGTACCTACCCCGTAGGCTGTAAGTAAGGATTAAAGGAGATAATACATGTAAAAGAGTCAGTACAGGCTGGCACAGAGGAAGCGATCAATAAATGGTGCTGTTTAATATGTATTTATTAATGAAATATTATCCTATTGAATTATTTATATAAATTTTATTCTATTGAAATGTCTCTCCCCCATAATTTTGAGTTGGTGACTCAAAAGACTCCTGATTTGGGCTGGACTCCTGATTTGGGCTGAAGGACTAAATCTACTTCAACTAGATTTAGAAATAAAGTGGGAAAGGCAGTGCTGAAGAATTCAGACCATGTGAGTACTTTTGGCTCGGGTCCACTCTCCATGCACCCACTACATGGATGGGATAACTGAGACCCACACATGAGCGGGGCTACAAGACAACTTACTGGAAAAGGTCAATCTTCCAGAACGGGATTTTCTGCAGATAAAGGGGGCCTCAGTTCCTCACTTTTCATTCACCCCTCCCCTCTTGCTCAGAAACAGCAATTAGCGTGAAGAACCGCAGTTTTTCTGAGAAGGAAGTTGGATTTATCAGTCTTTTGTGAACCTGGGTCGCCGTGAGTCAGAATCTACTGTACGATAATGGGTTTGGTTTTTGGTTTTAAGAGGCCTGAGGAAAGTTAAAAACGGAAGAAAAACCCTCTCTGAATGCGGAAGGGTTTTTTCCAGTTACGAGACAGGGAGACGCACACAGTGTCAGGGGAAGGAATCCCCCTCGGCCTTGGCTCAAGTCTCCGATCCGTGGTCTTGATGGATTTGTGTATTTTCTGAAGAGAGTATCTGGGAGAAAGAGTCGGCGCTCAAACAATCCCAGCCACACTCAAGCTGGCAGCTGCTCGGCCACGCCCTCAATGGCGGAACCTCGGGCTGATGGGGATAGAAGCTGTTTTCCCGAACTGGAGCGAGAAAGGGGGAGAAAACGTCCGTCACAGATCCACCCCGCCCCCCGAGGACGGCTAGGGCCAATTAGCGGAGCGCAGGGCGGGCACTAGGCCAGGGGTGGAGGCTGCTGTTGCCCTAGCAACAACCACGGACACCGGAGGCGGGCGCGGCCGCGGAGGGATCGGTTTCTCAGATCTCTCGCTGCTTAGAAGGTGCTGGGAGAGGCGGGAGCCAGGCCTGGGAAGTCGGCGCCCTCGGACAGCGGGACAGGTCAGACTCAGGAACTACAATCCCCGATGCCATGCTGGTTTCGCCGCTATGAGTCAGAATCGACTCCGGCAGTGGGTTTGGCTTTATGTTTTTTAACCGTTAGGCGCGCTAAGGTCGGAGTAACGCATGCGCTGTCATGAGGGGCGAGGCTAAGGCACTTACAATGCATGCGCCTCTTGGAACTTGGGGCCGACTTGACCCTGGGAGGCGGGGTTCTTACCCCTGTGGGCGGAGCCTTAGACCCCTGGGCGGGACTTCCCGCTGGACTGAGCCCAAACCAAACCAAAGCAAACCCATTGCCATCGAATCGATTCTGACTCCTGGCGACTCTGTAGTACAGATGAGAGCTGTCCCATAGGGTTTCCAAAGAGCGGGGAGTGGTTTCGAACTGCCGACCTTTTGGTTAGCAGCCGAGCTCTTAACCACTGCCCTTCCAGGGCTTCGTGGACTGAACTAGAGGTACCCAAAACCAAACCAAACCAAACCCCTTGCTGTGGAGGCATTCCAATTCATAGAGACCCTATAGAACAGAGTAGAGCTGCCCCGTAAGGTTTCCAAGGCTGTAATCTTACGGAAGCAGATGCCACATCTTTCTCCCGCAGAGTGGCTAGTGGGTTCTAACCCCCACCTTCTGGTTAGCAGCTCTTAACCACTGTGCCACCAGGGCTCCTTGACTTGGAGGAAGTTATTTTGGGGTGAGGCAGAGTTAGACGCTAGTTAATCTCCCCACACTCCCATTTTTCCTGGGTTCTCCTGGGGAGGCAGGGTGGTGGTTAAGAGCATAGCCTCAGGGATTTGACAGACCTAGCTTGGAATCTTGGTATTGCCATTTACTCAGTGGGCCTCACTTTGCCTGTCTATCAGATGGAGAAAATAATACTTCACAGGGCTGTGATTATATTTTTCCCCTCCCAGGGCCATGGCTGAGGTGCACGTGATTGGGCAGATCCTGGGGGCCACCGGTTTCTCAGAAAGTAGCCTCTTCTGCAAGTGGGGTATCCACACAGGTATTCCTGGGTCTGGTTTGTTTCCCCACCAAGACCCTGTGCCCAGAGGCTTCATGCTCCCCCCTTGACCCCCTGACCCAGTCCCTGATCCTCACCTTCCATCCGCCCTCAGGACTCAGCTGTCCACATGAGTCTCAGGCTCCCTTCATATTCTGGCCCTGAGGGCTCTGGCTTCCACCCTAGGAACCAACAGCTTCGAAGGATATGGGAGTGTAGGCTAGACCCTCCCACCCCCACCCCACTTCAATTCTCAAAATCTAGGCAGCCCAAATCCCCCGTTGGGACTTCACTAGTTGTCTGAAGGATGCCGTGGGACTCTCCCCTGTCTTAATAATAATTCTTTGGTTAACAGTCTCTGTTATTCAGTTCTTACTGTATAGTGGAAATTTCCATGCTCAGTTAACAGAGGAGAGCCCACCTTCTGGTATTCACAATTCTCTTGGAGAAGGTAGGAACTGGCAGTCAGCGACATCCGTCCACACAGGCTTAGAGGGGGACCCCAAAGCCCTCAAGTTTCATGCCTCCTCATCTGAGGCAGTATGCATAGTAATTAGGACCACGGAACACCATATCTGGGTTCAGATACTAACTCCACCTATTAATTGGCGGCCTTTGGCCTTGAACTCTCCGAGCCTCTGTTTCCTTGTCTGAAAATGAAGCTAAATAGCCTAGAGGCAGCACAGTGTCAAGATGAAGAGCACAGCCGCCTGTGCTCAAAACCAGCTGTTGCTTATTTATTATGTGGCCTTGAGCACTTCTCTTTGCCTCGGTTTCCCTATCTGAACAATGGGAACAATAATGGAATTTACCTCATGGGGTTGGTGTGAGGACTATATAAATATCAACAGTGCTTAGAGCAGGCGCTGGCAGGCAGTAAGTGCTCAGTGTCTGGCTCTTTTAAGCCTTTGATGGGGTTTTGTTTGTAAAGCCTGGTGTGTGTTGCCCGGCCCATGCAACCGGTGTGGTTATTTCCATCAGCACCCCTTCAGGCTCTGGGTCCTTTATGATTTCACTGGTAGGTGGGGGAGTGGTCAAGATTCCCTGGGGAATTGGGATCCTCCCGCAGAGTGGCTAAGAGGCAGGCTCTGGAGTCAAACTGGGTTTCCAGTGTGGGCCCTACCACTCACCTGCCCTGGGACCCTGGGCACGTGCTGCTGCCTCAGTTCCCTCATCTGTCTGTTGTTGTTGTTAGGTGCTGTTGGGTCCGTTCCGACCCGGAGCGACCCCGTGTCCAACAGAGAGAAACATGGCCCAGCGCCATTGTCACAATCCTTGCCATGTTTGAGCCCATTGTTGGAGCCACTGTGTGAAACTGTCTGTATAGTGGGGGTGAGATCCGTCCTTCATAGGGTTCCTGGGAAATCTCATATGTGAAGAGCCTGACTCAGGGCCTGACACTTCGCTCATTCGGTCTTGTGGGAAGGTGGCTAACATGGTTTTTTATTAGTTCAGGGAGGGAGTTGTAGGGACCTGGGGGATCGTCCAGCAGAGACCTGAGAGGCAGTCTGATTGGGCTTCACAGTAAGACAGTGCTGAGCTTGAATCCGGCTCCACTGTGGGGCCTCGGTCTGCCCAAGTGCCTGGCACACAGTAGGCACTCAGTAAGTGTTGGTGGAATGAATGACCAAGTGATTTTCCTTGGCAGAGCCTGGTCCTTTACCTGTGAAACAGGGCTTATATCAGCACCCACCTCTTAGATCATTCATTTGTCCAACAAATATTTATTGAGTGCCTTCTGTATCGCAAGCGCGGGGTTGGAGGTCCTGGGGATACAGCAGTGCACAAGTGCCGCACTCTCTGGGGGCTCCCAGTCGGGGACACAGGAAATAAACAAGCAAAGAAGTGAGCACGGGGACTTTAGTTAGTGGTCAGTGCTGGGAGGAAAGGAGGCGGGAGGATGTGATGGGGACTCAGTTTTGCATCGGAGTGTCAGGGAGAGCCCCTCTGTGGAAGTGAGGCCTGAAGGATGAAAAAGAGGCAGCCACTGGGAGATCCAGGAGCAGAGCTTTCTAGGCAGCGGGAACAGCAAGTGCAAAGGCCCTGAGGGGGGAACGTGCTCTCGGTGGCGCGTTGGGGAACAGAAATAGGAGCGGTGAGGCTGGCGGGGTGGGTGAGGAAGGGGGAGAGCGATGGGAGACGAGGGCAGGAGGGCGGACACGGGCCGGGCCATGCGGAGAGTCGGAGCTGGGGGGGTGGCCAGGGTGGGATTAAGAGTCCTAGAGGACAGGTTGAATTCATTACCGAAAGCGATTAGCACAGCACCTGGCATTTAGTAAGCACTCAAGGCATTTTTGCTATTATTATGCGCCTTCGCGGTATGCCTGCCTGTGCGGAATACTTTTCACCTCATCTTAGTCCGTGGTCTAGGCCCCTGAATATGGAGCAGGCATAGTAGTGAGAAGATATTTCATCCAGCACTCACAATGCTCCAGGCACTGTTCTGAGTGCCCTGTGTGTATTAACTCGCTTAATCTTGTCACAGACTATGAAGAATACATTATCGTTACACCCATTTTACAGATGGGAAGACTGAGTCAGAGAAGGGTAACTTGCCAAAGGTCCCAGAGGCAGGAAGAGTTAGTGCCAGGATTTGAAACCAGACATTTGACTCCAGAGCCCGTGTTTTGTTACCCCTGCCCCCAAATCTTAGGGAGAAACGGGGTCCTACAGCCACAGTGACATCACCCTTCTCTGCCCCATCTCAGTGTCCTGGTTCTCCCTGCAGGAGCGGCATGGAAGCTACTGTCGGGCATGCGGGAGGGCCAGACGCAGGTGGACACCCCCCAAGTCGGGGACACGGCCTACTGGTCCCACCCCATTGACCTGCACTTTGCCACCAAAGGCCTCCAAGGTGGGTTCCAGGCGTGGGCCCTGGGTCAGGCTGAGGGGAAAGGGGCTAATAGCACCCTAGCTGCTGGGATGAGAACACCGAGTCTTGGCCCTGTGCCCCATTCCTATTTGGGTCCCTTTCCCAGCTCAGCCTGGCCCCAGAGAGGCTGAGCTGAGGCATCCCCAGGTGGCATCTCAGGGGATTCCCAGTGTGAGGGGCTGGGGCAGAGACCAGGGATGCACGGGGAGGTGGCAGCCAGGGTCGGTTGGGGGGAGATGGCCTCTAAGTGAGGAGGAGACAGAGGGAGAGAGTCTCCGATAAAGAGGAAGCTGGGAGGGGGTTTATGACGGAGAGACAGACAGACAGTGAGGTCTGGCTGCTGCTTTTCAGGGAGGAGCTTGAGAGCAGAACCTCAGAGGGGAGATGAGTATGCGGGGGAGGAGGAGTATCAGAAAACATTTTCTGGTGGAAAGTTTGTGTTATTGCAGAGGAGCAGATTCCAGGACTGGGAAATAACCAAAAACCAAACCCACTGCCATCCGGTCGATTCTGACTCATGGCAACCCTATAGGACAGAGTAGAAATGCCCCCTAGGGTTTCTGAGGCTATAAATCTTTATGGAAGCAGACTGCCACATCTTTCTCCCATGGAGTGCCTGGTGGGTTCAAACCACCCACCTTTCGGTTAGCAGCTGAGTGCTTTAACCACTGCACCACCAGGGCTCCCTATGTTAGATGATGCCGGTAAGATATCAGTGACTGAGACAGCCCCAGCCCCGTCCTCATGTGGTTTCCCATCCAGTGGAGGACACAGGCCTGTCCCCACACAGCAACAGCCCAAGTGGACAGGGCTGGGGGGGGAGCCCTGGGGACTGGGAACCAAAAAGAGATTCCTGACCCCGTCAGATCAGGGAGGGCTTCCTGGAGGAGGAGACATTTGAGCTTTGATGTGAAGGGCTAGTAGGCGCTAATGAGGCGGAGGATGGAAGAGAATTCCAGGCAGAGAGAGCTGTGGAAGGCTCAAAGAGAGAGTGAGCCAGGGGCATTTGAAGGGCTGAGGGAGAGTGTGGGAGGTGGCAGGGAGTGAGCTGGCAGGGGACAGGCCATGCAGGGCCTTGAAAGCCAGGCTGAGGGGCTGAGGCCGTTTGGAGGCACTGGGCAGCCAGAGCAGGTGATGAACAAGTCGTATTTCACTTTTAAAAGATCCTTCTGGCTGCCGAGTAAGCAATGAATTGGGAGGATGAGACAGGTAACTCTGTCCCCCAGTGTTGGTGTCATCCTCACCTCGTCTTGTCTCAGCCCTGCATTCTGTTCATCAGGAAACCCCATCAGCTCAACCTGTGAACTACATCCTAAATCCCACCACATCTCAGACCATTCTCCCCCAGCACCTGATCCGTCCACCTTCATCTCTCACCTGGACTATCGTAGCATCTCCCTGGCTCACCCCCGGCCCCACCGTAGTCTGTTGCCCACACGGAACCAGCGGGACCCTGTGAACACCCGAGTCAGGTCACGTCCCTGCTCTGCTCAGAACCCTCCCCGGTCCCCATCCCACTTGGTAAAAGCTAAAGTCTTCCCATGGTGTCTTAGTTATCTAGTGCTGCTAGAACAGAAATACCACAAGTGGGTGGCTTTAACGAACAAATTTATTTTCTCATACTTTAGGAAGCTAGAAGTCCGAATAGGTGCCGGCTCTAGGGGAAGGCTTTCTCTCTCTGTTGGCCCTGGGGGAAGGTCCTTGTCTCTTCGGCTTGCTTCCTGGTTCCTTGGAGAGCTCCATGTGGCTTGGCATCTCTTCTCTCCCACTTCTGCTTGTTTAATCTCTTTTATATCTCAAAAGAGATTGACTCAATGTACACCCTATACTAGTCCTGCCTCATTAACATAACAAAGACAACCTGTTCCCAAATGAGATTATAACCACAGGCATAGAGGCTAGGATTTACAACACATTTTTTAGGGGATACACTTCAATCCATAACACATAGATTACGGGGCTCTGCACCATCTGGCTCTCACCTCCTGCCCCTCTCTCCCTGACTCACTCCAGTCCAGCCCCACTGGCCCCACCAGGCATACTCCTGCCTCAGGGCCTTTGCACTGGCTCTTCCCGCTGCTGGGCATGTTCTTCCCCTAGATGTCCACACGGCCCCCTTCCCTCCTTTAAGCCTTTGTTCATATGTCACCTTCTCAGTGAAGCCTTTCTGGACCACCTGTTTGTAAAGCTGCATCCCCACCCTTACCCTACCCTGCTTAATTTTTCTCCAGAGCGGTTCTCACCATCTGACATACCCTGTAATTTACTTATTTACCATGTTCACTGTCTAGGATGTCAGCTTCTCAAGGGCAGGAATTTCTGTCTGTCTTGCTCATGCTGGATCCCCAGCTCCTAGAACAGGGCCTGGCACAGAGGAGGAGCCCAGGACGGAGGGTGAGCCGGGGCCAGGTCTCTAAGGGCCTTGGCCACCAGACCGAGGAGCCAGGCTGTATCCTGAGGAAACCTATGGAAGGGGGAGAAAGATGCTCTCAGCTGCCAGCTGGAAGGGGGGTTGGAGAAGACAAGACAGAAGGCCGAGTCAGGGAGGTGTACTGGGTGGGGCCGCGGGGATGGAATGGGGAGGCATCTGGGACAAGGCCCAATGCTCTGATCTGAGGACTGGGGAAGCAGTGGGGCCACCCTGAGATGGCAACACAGAGGAGGCCTGTGGGTGCCACAGGGGCCAGATCTGAAGGGTCCTGAATGTCAAGGAGGTTGGACTTTATACTGAAGGCACTGGGGAGCCATGGAAAGGTTTTGAGCAGAGGAGGAACATGGATTTAGAGAGATCCCTCTGGCTGCTGTGTGGGGGTGGACCAGGAGGTGGAAAACCAAGGAGGAGGCTGGGGCAAAACCTGGGGAGGGGTGGACGGAGGAGCAGGCTGGGGTCTCCAGTGGGCATCAAGGCAAGGGGATTGGGGAGCAGGAGGCTGGACTGCGCCCATCCCTCCTTTCTTGCTCCCTCCTGTCCTGCAGGCTGGCCCCGGCTCCATCTCCAGGTGTGGTCCCAGGACAGCTTCGGTCGCTGCCAGCTTGCTGGCTATGGCTTTTGCCACGTGCCCAGCAGCCCCGGCACCCACCAACTGGACTGCCCCACATGGCGGCCCCTGGGCAGCTGGCGGGAGCAGCTGGCGCGGGCCTTCGTGGGTGGCGGACCGCAGCTGCTGCATGGGGACACCATCTACAGCGGGGCTGATCGCTACCGCCTGCACACGGCTGCTGGCGGCACAGTGCACCTCCAGCTTGGCCTGCTACTGCGCCACTTCGACCGCTACGGGGTTGAGTGCTGAGGGACTCTGCCTGCAACATCTGGCCCCCATCCACAATCTGGACGCCTGATGAGGGACAGGATGGTACGGTGGCCGAGAGCTTGGGATCTGGTGTCGACTGGAACTGACTCCAGCCAAGGCATGGTGTAGCTACTTCAAGCCAGTGATTGTGCCTCTCGGCCCCAGTTTTCCTATCTGTAAAATGGGGGTTGCGAGGGCGGGGGTCATGGGGGTTGCCTGAGAAGAGGCTGCATAGCACATGGGAGATGCACAATAAAGGAGCGATTCTTACAGGTGTACCTGCCTTCTTGACTTCATCTGACCTCTGCCCTGGGCTCCCTCCTCCCACTGACACCCTCCCTCCTCAGGACCCATCTTCTGACCAGCTTGCTTCTCCCATCCGCTGTCTCTCTACCTTCAGCTCCCTCCCTGCTCTGGGTGTCTCTCCTCTGACCCCCTCTCCTGCACCACTATCCTTTGACCCCTCTCCTCCTGGACAACCCTCCTGACCCCCTCTCCTGCACCCCTACTGTCTGACCCCTCTCCTGGACACCCCTCCTCTGACCCCCTCTCCTGCACCCCTACTGTCTGACCCCTCTTCTCCTGGACACCCCTCTGTCCCCCTCCTGCACCCCTACTGTCTGACCCCTCTTCTCCTGGACACCCCTCTGTCCCCCTCTCCTGCACCCCTACTGTCTGACCCCTCTTCTCCTGGACACCCCTCTGTCCCCCTCTCCTGCACCCCTACTGTCTGACCCCTCTCCTCCTGGACACCCCTCTGTCCCCCTCTCCTGCACCCCTACTGTCTGACCCCTCTCCTGGACCCCTACTGTCTGACCCCTCTCCTCCTGAACACCCCTCTGTCCCCCTCTTCTGCATCCCTACTGTCTGACCCCTCTCCTCCTGGGCACCCTTCCTGTGACCCTTTCTCACCCATCACTATCCTCTGACTCCCATCCATCTTCTGATCCCCTTTGCCCTGTGTCCCCTGTTTTTGCCTGAGCCCTCCCCGACGGGTCCTCATTCTCTAACCCCGCACCCTAGTCGCTGCTTTCGTAGTGCTCCGCCGCCAGGAGGCAGCACCTTGTTCGTGGGGCGGAGCCGGGTGCCCGTCCCCTTCCCCCTAGGGCTGGAGGGACCCCCCTCGGAGCCCGCCCACGCGAGATGAGGATGGTGGCCCGGCCCCCCCCCGCCTTCCCTCTGGGGGCCGCCCCCGCCCCGCGCGCTTCCTGGGTGGGGCCGAGGCGGCTTCAAAACCCCCGCCGCCCCAGCCGGTCCCCCGCCGCCGCCGCCTTTCGCTCCCAGGGCCGTACCCCTCCCTCCTCCCGCCGCGGATCCGCCAGACAGCGAGGCCCCCGGCTGGGGGGAGGGGGGACGCCCCCTCCCGGGCACACCCCCGGCTCTGAGCCGCCCGCGGGGCCGCCTCGGCCCGAAGCGGAGGAAGGAGCCGCCGAGGAGCAAGCAGCCCGAGGCCCCAGAGTCTGAGAGGAGCCGCCGCCGCCCCCGCCGCCGCCGCCACTGCGGGGAGGAGGAGCGGGAGGAGGGACGAGCTGGTTGGGAGAAGAGGAAAAAAAAGTTTTGAGACTTTTCCGCTGCCGCTGGGAGCCGGAGGCGAGGGGACCGCTTGGCGCGGCGCTGCCCCCGAGGAGTCAGGACTTGGGGACTCCGGACCCTCCCCCCGCCTCGGACGCTTGCTCCCTCTCTGCCCCGCACTCGGCGCCCCCCAGGCGCCCCATTCCGGACCAGCCCTCAGGAGCCACAAACCCGGACTCACGCGAAGACTTTATCTCCCCCAGACCTCGGGCGCACCTCCCTGCACGCCGCCCTCTATCCGCAGCCTCTCTCCTCAGCCCCGGAGCACCCAAGGACTCTTCTCCCCCGGGAGACGGGATCTCTCTCAGAACTTCCTCAGCTTCCCAATTCAAGGCCACCCACCCTCTGGTTTCAGATCTCGCCCATCTCGGTTGTTCCCGTGGGATACCGAGACATCCCCCTGTCAGAGCCTCCCTTCCACCGCTGCTCCCTTCTCCCCCCAGACCGTCCTACCTCCCCCTGGGAGACCCCCAGCCCCTGCAGGGGCGGGGCCTCCCCCAACCCCATCCCGGTTCGCGCCCTCGGCAGTGCCGGGGGGGCGCCGCCTCCCCCATGCCGCCCTCCGGGCTGCGGCTGCTGCCGCTACTGCTGCCTCTGCTACGGCTGCTAGTGCTGACGCCGGGCCGGCCGGCCGCGGGGCTGTCCACCTGCAAGACCATCGACATGGAGCTGGTGAAGCGGAAGCGCATCGAGGCCATCCGCGGCCAGATCCTGTCCAAACTGCGGCTCGCCAGCCCCCCGAGCCAGGGGGAGGTGCCGCCCGGCCCGCTGCCAGAGGCCGTGCTCGCCCTCTACAACAGTACCCGCGACCGAGTGGCCGGGGAGAGCGCTGAGCCGGAGCCGGAGCCCGAGGCGGACTACTACGCCAAGGAGGTCACCCGCGTGCTAATGGTGGAAAGCCACAACAGTGAGCTCGGAAGGGCAGGGGAGCCGGGAGGGGGGCCCCCAGGGGGCGCCGGAGTGCAGGGGTCACGGGGAGGAAATTACTGGCAGAGGAACTGGCAGAAGGAACAGGACCCCCGGGGGCGCCAGGATCAAGGGAAATACCAAAGAGGGTGGGGCTGAGCCCCTCGCAGTTACCAGGTCTTGAATAGGAGGTCTTGAAGTGGACCGCTTCCAGGGGGCAATAGGAACATGCAGGATCCTGGGGGAGTGTCCCCGTGGAGGGAGAGAAGCAATCCGGGAGGAGGAAGACTAGACAAGAATGTAGGGGTTGTGGAGTGGTGGCTGCAGAGAGGAAAGTTGGGGTGGTAGAAGCGAAGACCCCAGCTTTTGGGAAAGGAGAGGCATGGAGAAAGCTGACCCAGAGATCAGGGGGTCGTGAGGCGGGAAGACTGAGGAAAGGATAGGAAGGTGGGAGAATGGACCACTTCCAGAGGGCGGGAGAAACACATGGGATGGTGGGGGGGGGGTTTCTCAGAGAGAGAATTAGAGAGTGTGATAAATACCAGGAGAAAGGGACGCAGAGTCGTGGGGAGGAGGCTAGCGGGAGAGAAGCGAACACCTCAGAGGTTTGCGGGAGATGTGCGGGAAGGCGTTGTGGGTGCTTCGCATGGGAAGGTGAGAAGTAGAGGATGGAGCCCAGAAAAGGAAGCGACCACCGAAGAAACCTAGACTACAGGGCATGGGAAGGGGTTTACAGAGACGGGAGACAGCGTGGGAAAGGTGGAGCGGGGTAGGGGTCGGGGTGTAGCGAGCCCCCTGTATGCCGCAGGGTGGAAGGGGGTGGGCTAAATGAGGAGTCGAGCCTTCTCAAAGAAGAGGGAGGGGTGGATGGAGGCAACTCTGCAAGCAAGGACTGAGAACACCGAGCTGGTGGGGTGAGAAAGCCCCACGTGGGCGCCACGCGCGGGGGGAGGAGCCCCGCTTCCGCAAAGGGGAAGGAGAACCCCGCAGAGTTAACGCTTGGGAGTCAGGACCCCAAAGTCTCAGTTCCTTCCGTGGAGGCTGGGGAAACCCCAGCGTCCGGTCGCCTCGCCCTCCCTTCCCGTGCCCCGAGGGCGGGGGGGGGGGCCGGGGATCGCGCGCGGAGCCTCGGGGCGAGATGAGACAGGTCGGGTCCCCGCCCTCGCCGCTGCGTCTCCTCCCGGCCGCCCAGCCCACCCTGTTGGGGGCGGAACGACCGCTGGGCCCGCCTGGTCCGCGCCCGCGCGGGGTCCCTGCAGTCCCCGCGCCCCGCGTGGCCTAGAGGCTTGGAGGCAGTCCCCCGGGGTTCAGTTTTTCGCTAGAGCAGTAGACTTGCTGGTCCCCGGAATACTCGTGCGCCCAGTTTGTGGGTCCAGCCAAATAACATGCCCCCCATCTCGTTCTCTCCTCCTTTTCCGTCCTTCACCTTCGTTGCGGAGTTTCACCGATACACCCCGCCCCTGTTGTTTCTCCCTAGACTGTCTCTATCTCTCCCCCAACCCCGTGTGCCTCCGCATCTGTCTGGACGCCTTTCCCTATCCCCAACCATCTCTTTTCCTGTCTGTCTGTGCCCCTCTCTCTGTTCGAATCTCCCTCATCCCATTACCATTCCATTCGTCTCCAATTGTGGGTCTCCCAGTTCCTGTCCCTCGTCTCTCTCTTCCTCTCCCCTTCTCCGCGGTTTCCCCATCTCTCCCTCCCTCCGTGCATCGCCCTGACCCTGCCCGTCCCTCCTTTCTCTTCCTCCCTGTCTATCTTGCCCAGCCCCTGCTCTCCTCTTCCCTTCAGGTATGCTGAGTAACCGCTGGACCAAGAGTAAGGTTTATTTGTGTGTGTGGGCGCGGGACAGGGACTGATCTGACTGGAGTGACGAGGAATAGGGGGAGGGGGCTCCAGGAAGAGGGTTCCTCTGTCGTTCCTCCTCAGAGCCACTTTCCACCATCCCTCACCCCCACTGTAGGAGGCCCAAAGCGGTGGCTCCCAAGCTGATCCAGGAGCTTCTGGTCTGCCTTCTGACCCCCACCCCTGAACTTTTCCTAGACTAGAAAATGGTCTAGCTAATTCTCTTCTTCCCCGGCAGCCGTTTTTACCTAGGTATGTGTCATGAACTTCACCTTCTCTAACCAGCTGAGGAGAAAGTTAAGGGAGGAACCAATTAATATTAATAATAATAGTCATTAGCAGGGAGACAGCATAGCCTAGGGATTAAGAGCACAGTGCCTGGAATCAGAGGGCCTGAGTTTGAATCCCCACTCTGCAGCTTCCTAACCATGTGAACTGGGGGGCAAATTGGTGCCTCAGTTTCCCCATCTACAAAGTGGATATAATAGTATTTTCCTCACAGGGTTGTTGCCAGGTTTAACTATTTCAATGTTTATGACGTGCTTTGAATAGCCAGCATGCTTTAACACACACATTGAGTGACTGCTGTATGCAGACTCTTGTGCCACGAGCTCTCCCTGCATCATCTCACTTATTTTTCACTGTGATCCTGGCGTGGACCCTCATTTTACAGATGAGAATCTGGAGATGAGAGAGAGGAGCTCTTTGGCCCAAAGTTACACAGCCCGTCAGCTAGGAGAGTCTGGAGTGGAAGGCAGGGAGCTGGATGTTATTGCTGTTTACCAAAGAATAACGGAAAACAAAGGCTCAGACAGGGGCTGTGACACAGCCAGGAGGCAGCAGAGGCATTGTCTGATCAGAGCAGAATTGTGCTCCATTGGGTTTTCAACGGCTGATTTTTTGGAAGTAGATCGATTGCCGGGCCTTTCTGCAGTTAACTTGCATTTAAGACTCCGCCTGCTGGGGAGGACTAAGCAAGCAGATCTGCCCCCTTGGTGCCTGTCTTTGACTGGGTGGTCCATGACAGATGATGCTTCATGGGACAGAAGGGCAGTTAGGACCCATTTGACAGAGAAGGAAATTGAGACTCAGAGGGGAGAAGCCATTCGCCCAAGGTTACACAGTTAAAACGTGTTGGCACTGGACTCCAACCCAGGGCTCTCTGCTCTGGAATCTGCTTCTTAGACTTGGGGTGCACCAGCTCCCCTGCCCCTGCCAAACCCCTGCCATCCTCTCTCTCTGCTCTTCCCGTCTAGAAATCTATGAGAAACTCAGTCATGGCTCACACAGCATATATATGCTCTTCAACACGTCGGAGCTTCGAGAAGCAGTGCCTGAACCCGTTTTGCTTTCCCGGGCAGAGCTGCGCCTGCTGAGGCAAAGTTTAAAAGTGGAGCAGCACGTGGAGCTGTACCAGGTAGGAGCACCTGCCAGACAGGTGGGCTGAGCTGGGGCAGAGGTGGTGGCCAGTTGGGGCTATAGGAAGGCTGGTGGCCACTAGCTCAATTCCCATGGACTCTGAAGTATTCCAATTGTGGAGGACGGAATAGGTCAGACCGTAGATTCATCCTCTTTGAAACTTCCAGACATAGCATCCTAGAATGTTAAACACTCAAAAGGTTGGAATCTGAGGAGCTGGACTCTTTAAGAATGCAGGACTCTTGAAAGCTGAAGTCTCTTTAAAGGCTGGCACCTCTAGAACTTCTCTGTCCAGTATGGTAGCCACTAGCCACATATGGCTATTTAAATTGATTAAAATGAAATCAAGTTAAAAATTCTATTTCTCAGTCTCATTGGCCATATTTCTAGTGCCCTACAGTCACACACTGGAGCCCTGGTGGCACCGTAGTTAAGAGCTACGGCTGCTAACCAAAAAGGTCGGCAGTTCGAATCCACCAGCAGCTCCTTGGAAACCGTATGGTGCAGTTCTACTCTGTCCTGTGGGGTCGCTATGAGTCGGAATCGATTCGACAGCATATCGAACATTCGATCTCCAGCACAGGGCTGTTACACTCTTACAAGAAGAGAACCTTGTCCAACCTTAACTTGTCGGACTTGAGAACTCAGCTTTATCCTCTCAGCCCCTAGAGGGTTATATCCCCAGCCCCAGGGATCATTCCATACTATAGCCTTGGCATTAGGAAGCGTCTAGGTTTGTGGCATGTCAGACTCTTGGGTTTGTAGAACCTTAGTCTCCCCGAACTTCTTAGGCTTAGCCAGTGTGGAATTCTTGGAACAATATTGAGCCATGAGCCTTATAGAATAATGTCAAACGTAAGTCCTTGGAAAGTTATAAACTCAGAATTCGGGTGTCAGATTTGCTGAACTATATGCCTAGCGGACTCCAGAAAGTTGGCAGCAGAATCTTAGCATCGCGGGATGTCCAAGTTTAAGGTAGCAGCATTTACCAGCGAGGAGACTGAGGCCTCGAGAGGGAAAGAAAATGCTCTGGTCCCCCGGCAAGGCAGAGGCCGAGCTGCTGACATAGTGCCTTGACTCCCAGCCTGGGGCTCTTTCCGCACCTCTCCTCTCAGGGTGCTGTGGGGGCGAGCGGTTCCTGCAAGGCCCCACAGTGTGGATGTCTGGTAGGGTAGTGTCTGGGGGACTGTCTGGAGGCCATTTGGAGGAGATGGTATGGGAGGCGCAGTCAGTGTATGTAGGGGCGTGGCAGCATCTACCCACTATTTCTTCCATTTATCATCTCCCAGAAATACAGCAATGATTCCTGGCGCTACCTCAGCGACCGGCTGCTGGCCCCCAGCGAGTCATCGGAGTGGCTGTCCTTCGATGTCACTGGAGTTGTGCGGCAGTGGCTGAGCCACGGAGGTGAGGTCTGCTGACATGCCTTACCCCTCTTTCTCAATGGGTGGACTGCACTGTTTATCCTGGGGCCAACCTGTCTAGCACACCACTCCCCATGAGCATGTGTTGGTGTCCAAGAGCTGAGACCTGGCCCTCCTGCTGGAACTCAAACCTGAGTGACTAATTCATTAATCCATTAATGGTTAATAACCCACTTCCTGAGTACCTGCCCTGTGCCCTGCCCTGTGCTGGTTGATGTTAGGGACACAGCAGTGACTGAAGCGGCTCTGTCCTTGCCCTGGAGAGGGCAGGAACACATCTGTGACCAGGCGGTGATGACCTGGAGTGGACTGGGCTGCGATTGGGGAGCCCAGAGGAGGTGCCTGCCCCAGCCTGGGAGTCAGGGAGGGCTTCCTGGAGGAGGGGGCATCTGAGCTAATCTCTGAGGGGTGAGTAGAACCAGTTGGGAAAAAAAGGGACAAGAGCGTTCGGGGCAGAGGAAACAGCCTGTGCAAAGGCTGTGAGTCCAGAGAAAGGCTGACACGTTTGATCCATCCAGAAGCTGACTACATCTGTCCTGTTCGTGGCTGAATCCACAGGGCCCATGTCTCCTTTCCTTACCTCTCTATCATTAATGCATTCATTCAATAGATGCCAACAGGTTCCTGCCCTGTGCCCAGTGGTGTAGGCGATGCAGTGCCAACCAAGACAGCCCAGGTCCTGCCCTCACGGGGCCAACGGTTACTTCCAGATACCTAGGAAGTCTTGCCAGAGTCTTCCCAGAAGAGAAATGATCAAGGCCAGGACAGGGGAGGCACAAGGGTCAGGGCCAGGAACGGGGAGGTGCAGGCAGAGGGGTCAGGGCAGGGTCAGGGAAGCCCTAACTTCTGTGGGAGCCCTGAGAAGGCCCCAGATCCCATGGAGGGGGGTCCCACAGGGCTTCCTGGAGAAGAGTGATTGTGCTGAGACTCCCTGGATAAGTAGCAGTTTGGCCAGATGCAAAGATGGGGCCTGGGGAGTGGATGGGGGCTGAGAGGAGCGTTCTGGGCAGCTGGACAAAGGCCTGGAAGGGCTGCGTCTGTGTTGGTCAGCGCTGAGCCCCGAGTGCCCAGTGCCTAGTGGTTTGTGCTCCAGCACATAGTAGGAGCTCCAACACGTAGTGGGAGCTTAGGAAACGTCATTCACTCGTTCATTTGTCCCCCACTGGCTGCTGGGAAAGAGCCCAGGCTTGGATTTGCCTCCCAGCACTACCTTTTCCCGCCTGTGTGACCCTCAGCAGGTTACTTCCTGTCTGTGCACTCAGCTTCCTTGAGTTTTGGTGAAGATTAAAGAAGTGTCTAGAACAGGGCCTGGCACCCAGGACATGCTCAGTAAATGCTCACTTTAATGACTGTGGGCCAGACCCAGTGGGGAAGGAAAAAACCAAGTATCCACGCCCCATGCATCTTGCTTTGTGCTCATAAAACCGGAGAAATAAACAGCCAAACACAGATATCGGAGAGGGAGAGAATGAAAGTGAAGTGACAGTGGGGACAGGCCTGTGGTCCCGAGGGACTCCCTGAGGAGGTGACATTTGAGCTGAGGCCAGAAGGAAGGGAGAAAACTGGAGCAAGAGAGGTGCAGGCACAGGGCACAGCAAGCGAAGAAGCAGGAAGGGCTGTGGTTTGTCTCCTCCCTTCCTCTTCCCCAGGGGCTGGGCGAGCTACCCTCTGACTGGCTCCGTGTCCCCACTCCCACAGGGGAAATAGAGGGCTTTCGCCTCAGCACCCACTGCTCCTGTGACCACAAAGACAGCAAACTCCAAGTGGAAATCAAAGGTGAGACTGGCTTCCTTGGGCCAGCCCCTGCCTACTGCTTCCCCTTGGCCCCGATCCATCCCTCTGAGTGTGTGTGTGTGTGTGTGTGTGTGTGTGTGTGTGTGTCACACTGATCCATCCGTCTGAGAGAGTGTGTGCTTGTTCCTCCCTGGCCTGCCCCCATCATCCTTCTGAGTGTATGTGTCCCTGAGTCTCCTTCCCCCATCCCCCAAACTATCCCTCTGAGTATGTGTGTCCTCTCCCCTTCCCCCATGGATCCACCTCTCTGAGTGTTTGTGTCCCCTACCGCCATGGATCCATCCCTCTGAGTGTGTGTCTTCTCCCCGTCCCCCCCCCCCCCCACACCAAAGCAGGGCTCAATAACAACCAGCGCAGGGGTGACCTGGCAGCCATTCACGGCATGAACCGGCCCTTCCTGCTCCTCATGGCCACCCCGCTGGAGAGGGCCCAGCACCTGCACAGCTCCCGGCACCGGCGGGCCCTGGACACCAACTACTGCTTTAGGTGAGCCTTGCAGCCTTTGACTGAGCCCTTCCAGGCTGGGACCTGACTAGTGTCTGCTAACCAGTCACTCTGGGTTGGGCACCTGGCTGGTGCTGTTCCCTTGGCTGAGTGTTGCCTTCAGCCTGGAGCGTGCAGGAGATGAGGTCTGAGTCCTAGAATGCTGGAATGTTGGGACTGGGAGTCTTAGAATGTTGGAATCAGGTTACTTTCTTGCTGGAGTGTTGGAATCAGAGACTGTTTGAATTTTGAACACCAAGAAAGTTGGAATTCAATGTTGGGAGGTTGCTGTGTTTGATTCCTATCTTGTTGGCAGGTTGGAGTTCTAGAATGTTGGGAATTCTAGAATGTTAGTCTCCGGTATTGTTGAAATCTAGGCAAGCTGGAATGTTGGGATCCTAGAATTTGGGAATTCAGAATTGGAAGGTTGCCCACATTGGACTTCTGTAGTGTTGGCAGATTGGATTCCTCAAACGTTAGCAGGTTGGAGTCTTTGAATACTGGGCTCAGAATGGTGGAATTCTGTGTTAAGATATTAGGATCGACAAATGCTGGAGTCAGAGAAAGCTGACTGTCGGTGTCTTAGGCTGTGTTCTCTAAAGAAGCAAAACCAGTGAAGCATATATACATACAGAGAGAGAGAGAGAGATTTATCTCAAGAAAATAGCTCACTTAGTTATACAAGCTGGCAAATCCCAAGTCCGTGGGTCAGGCGTCAGGCTGGAGGCTTCTCTTGATTCATATAGCTGCAGAGGCTGATGAACCAAAGATCAGCAAGTCAGATGGCAGGCTTCTCGCTCACAGGCTTTGGAGGCTGATGAATCCCAAGACTGGGGCAATACGGCAGGCTGCTGCCTCAAGTCCCAAGAACCAGAGGTCAGATGATGATGAGCCATATGCAGGATCCACAGTGAGCAAAAGCCAGTGAGCTTTGCCAGAACATCCATATATATTGGATGCAGGCCACACCCCTGAGGAAACTCCCCTTATGACTGATTGGCTGATCACATCAGCTCACATCATGGAGGTGATTACATTATATCACAAAATAGAGCATAACTACATCCTTGCATAACTGCCAAATTACATCATTACATAACTGTCAAACCCCTGAGAATCATGGCCCAGCCAAGCTGACACACAACCTTAACCGTCATAGTCCACCCCTTGTCAATTTGGCACCTGTACACATCTTAAACCATACACAACTCTAAATAAAGACAATTACAAAGTCATATTTGTGCCTAACATGGTACAACTAGCATGCATACAACCAAAATACACTAGTCCCATTTACATCTTATATTGTGTAAGTGAAGAAAACAAAAATATCTGATGCACACATACAAGGAAGGAATACTCATAACAAGTACATTCCTCATTTCTGCAACTGGTCACATGGTTGTAACTGGTATTTAGAACTACCTTCTTCCACCACCCATTCCTGTTCTCTTTGCCCTCAGCAAGAACCTTAGCTGGTTGTGGTTCTTTTTCAATTAAGTGCCACCTCTCGGCCCCTACCACCAGGGGGTCCAATCAGCCCCACTGTAGTTAGGTTTCTTAATTCAGTTAGGGCAGTTCCCACTGTCAAATCTGACTTACATAAAATAGCGGTACAGTAGTCTTCCAGGATGCTGGGGCTCCCTTCACAAATTTGCTCCTCACCGTTGTGGTAAAAAGCATGTCCTCTGGGCACTCCATATGTGGGTCTGTGGGTCTAACTTGATAAATCCACTCAACATGCCAATTTCCCTAAGCCTTTGGTTACCTTCTTCTACAGTATACCAAGGCAGGTCTGGTACTTCAACATGATTTAGTGTAGGCCACCACATAATCCATGCTTCAGTGACCCGACCACATAAACTGTTAGATCCTTTCCTAACCTCTTCAGCTGAAACACTGAATGAAGAATCTGTGCTTAGTGGGCCCATGTCCATAAACTCCAACCGAACCAACTTTATGTTACTTGCACCATTATCCCACACCCTTAGTAGCCATTCCCACACATATTCCCCAGGTTTCTGTTTGTACATATTTGAAAAGTCAAGCAGTTCTTTTGGAGTGTAGCGCACCTCCTCCTGGGTGACATTTTGTACTTCACCTTTTTAGCTTGCTGGGACTTAAGTCTAGTTATAGGTCTAAAAGCAAAAATGGGTGGTGGGGATGTGTTCTGAGAACATTCAGCAATGTCTTGTAAGGTATCTGCCTCAAGTGATGCCCCAAGCAATACTCAGATGCCACCCCAGGTGATATCTCAGACAGAGGCCCTTCAGACACAGCTAGGTTAATCTCATCAGATGGGGGTGGAGAGGATAAAATGGTTTTACTGGGGAGAGTGGTTTAACAGACAAACACGGAGTAATCTCTTCAGATGAGAGTGAGAGGGCTCGTTCTCCTGGAAGGAGTGATTCAATGGAATTTAGGGGCTCAGTGTCCCCAGCTTCCTGATTATCTGCCCATATGTCCCCATCCCAAGTTTCAGGATTCCATTTCTTCCCAATCGGTGCCCTCACTTTAACTTCAGACACCATTCAATGTTGGGAATTCAGTTGGTGTTGTAATTCAGCCACTCTTACCATAAGGTTTGGTTTTCGGCAATATCAGCTTTGTTACTACAATAAATAAGAGTTTCTTTCAGGGAACAAGTGGCAACTTTGAGGTTGTTTATGTAGCACTTGAGCTGTAACTCTGAAGCCCTGAGCTCATCTCTTTCTTTCACTGCTTTGTCTAGTGAAAGTAGGACCAACCAACCAGCTTCCATATTCTTCTCATTCTGACAAAATTGTCAAAAAATATCAAACACGTTATCACCCAGGGTCTCGCCTCTCACCAATACTTGATCTATTGGTGGTAATATTTTGCGTATTTCTATTGTTGCCTCATGCCGTGGATTAGCAGTGCCCGCTTTACTACCGGAAGAAGAGTCATCAACATCTCTAAGACTAACTAAACTTGAGAAGCAATTTAGAAAACTCATCCTTACAATTTTGTTTCTCTAGAACCACTCTCAGTACCAAATGTCTTAGGCTGAGTTCTCTAGAGAAGCAAAACAGTGAAGCATGGGTGTGCATATATATATATGTGTATATATATATATCCCAAGGAAATGACTCACATGCTTGTAGAAGCTGGCAAGACCCAAGTCCATGGGTCAGGCATCAGGCTGGAGGCTTCTCCTGACTCATGTAGCTGCAGGGGCTGATGAACCCAAGATTGGCAGGTCAGATGGCAGGCTGCTGACTCACGGGCTGTAGAGGCTGATAAATCCAAGATCAGCAGGTAAGATGGGAGGTTGCTGGCTCGTAGGCTGAGGAGGCCAACAAATCCAAAGATCAGAGCAGTATAGGAGGCTGCTGGCTCAAGTCCCAAGAATTGGAGGTCAGATGATGATGAGCCAGATGCAAGATCCAGGGCAAACAAAAGCCAGCGAGCTTTGCCAGAACATCCATATATATTGGATGCAGGCCACCCCCCTGAGGAAACTCCCTTTACAACTGATTGGCTGATCACATCAGATCACATCATGGAAGTGATTACATTATATCACAAAATGGAGCATAACTGTATCATTACATAACTGCCAAGTTACGTCATTACATAACTGCCAAACCATGGAGAATTATGGTCTAGCCAAGTCGACACACAGCCTTAACCATCACAGTTAGTATCCTGGAAATGTTGAAGGGCAGTGTTAGAATGTTAGAATCTTGTAATGCTGGGATCTTAGAAAGTGGCAGGTTGGACCCTTTGAATGATGGACTCAGAAATATGGAATATTATTGGACTGCAGTAAGGAAATGTTGGAATTCAAGAATGTCAAGATCTTCAAGAGTTGGAACGTGAGAATCCTAGAAAGTTGAAAGTCGTTGGAGTGTTAGAATCTTGGGTGCTGGAATATTGCAGTCTAAGATTGAAATGTTGGATTCCTAGAACGTTGAAATTCAGGGTTAGAATGTTGCAAATTTAGAATGAAATCTGACCTTGTCCTTCCCCTGCGTAAAATGTTTTGGGGTACCTCTGGGCTGTATAGAGGTCCCTGGGTGGTGCAAACATTTTGCACTCAATTACTAACCTAAAAGTTGGTAGTTTGAGCCCACTCAGTGACTCTGCAGAAGAAAGTCCTGGCAATCTTTTCATAAACATCACAGCCAAGAAAACCCTATTGAGCAGTTCTACTCTGTAACACCGGGGGTTCTCCGTGAGTCCTAATCAACTCTATGGCAATGGAGTTTGTTTTTTGTTTTGTTTCCCGAGCTTTGTTACTTGCTTTTCCCCCTGCCAGAAAGCCAGCCCTTCCCTCAGGCTCCTTCATCCCCAGATCCCAGCAACCCCCCGTGAATGAATGGATTGTGACGTTGAGCACCAACAGCACTAACATTACAAAGAGAGACAATCAACCATGTGAGCCCCCATAGGCGTGGACATGACACCATCTAGGAAGTCTTGCCAAAAAATCAAACCTGCATCTGGTCAAGACTCTAGATCTAACTACCAATTTTCCAGAAATATGGGGACAGAAGAACGTGCTAAGCAACACCATAGGCATGCAGTCAGCAAAATGCAGGTTATGGGAAATTTGACCCAGTTTTTTCAGCAAAAGCAGCGTAAAGGGGGAAGCTAGAGAGAGAGAGTACTGTAGAGTTTTTAAAGAATCTTAAGAGACATCTCAATTACAATGTGTAGACTTTACTTGAAGCTTATTTTATACAGACCATTTGAAAAAAAAAAAAAGACGTCTATGAGACAGTTGGGAAACGTGAACACTGACCGGATGTTTGATGATGATCATCAAGGAATGATTATTAATTTTTTTACCTGTCAATCTGGTTGGGTTTTAAAATAGTCCTAATTCTCTTAGAGACATACATTGAAATATTTATGGATGAAATGATATGATGGCATGTGCTTCAGAATATTCCAGTGGGATCCATACAATGGAGTATTATTCGACCATAAACAGAAATGAATCCTGCTACATGCTATGACGTGGAGGAACCTTGAGAACATACTATCCTAAGTGAAACAAGTCAGACACAAGAGGATGAATACTGTGTGATCCTACATATATAAAATATCTAGACTAGACAAATGCATAGAGACAAAGATTTATTAGCGGTTACCAGGGATTGAGGGAAGTGGTAAATGGGGAGTTATTGCTTCAGGGGTACTGAGTTTCTGTTTAGGGGAATGAAAAACATTTGGGAATGGGTAGTGGTGATGGTTGCACAACATACCCATTGCCGTTGAGTCGATTCCAACTCATTGCGACCCTATAGGACGGAGTAGAACTGCCCCGTAGGGTTTCCAAGCAGCACCTGGTGGATTCAAACTGCCAGCCTTTTGATTAGCAGCCGTAGCTCTTAACCGCTATGCCACCAGGGTTCCCTGCACAACACAGTGAACATAATTGATGTCAATGAATTGTACACTTAAAAAATGGTCAAATTGGCAAACATAAGATAATCAATCCAATGGGGGGAGAGAAAATGGGTAGGGGTAGAGCTATGCTGAAATTGGCTGTGAGTTGATGATTGCTAAAGCTGGAGATAGGGACATGACAGTTCAGTATAAAGTCCTCTACTTTTATGTAGGTTTGAAACTTCCTGTAACAATAAGTTTTTCTTATTCAGCTCAAACACCAGGTCTGCTGGGAAGCCTTCCTGACCCCTTTCCCAACATCCAAGGTGGATCTGGGGCCTCTGGGCCTCCCTGGGGACTCCAAGTAGTTTTCTACCCCTTTACTTAATCAAGCCCTGTCTTAGTGATCTAGTGCAGCCGTAACAGAAATGCCACAAGTGGGTGGCTCTAAAGAACAGGAATTTGTTTTCTCACAATTCAGGAGGCTAGAAGTCTGAATTTAGGGCACCCGCTCTAGGGGAAGGCTTTCTCAGTCTGTCAGCTCTGGAAGAAGGTTCTTAGTCTCTTCAGCTTTTGCTTTCTTGGAGTCTCCACATGTCTTAGCATCTGTCGTACACCATCTTGCTTGTTTACCCCATACCCATTGCCACTGAGTCAATTCTGACTCCTAGTGATTCTATAGGACAGATTAGAACTGCCCCATAGGGTTTCCAAAGCTGTAAATATTTATGGAAGCAGACTGCCACCATGGCTGGTGGGTTCGAACTGCTGACCTTTAGGTCAGCAGCCAAGCACTCTAACCACTTTGCCACCAGGGCTCCTTGCTCACTTGTTTAATCTCTTTTCATATCTCAAAAGAGATTGAGTCAAGATATACCCTGTACTAATTCTGCCTCATTAGCATAACAAAGATAACCCATTCCCAAATGACATTATAACCACAGGCATAGAGGTTAGGATTTACAACACATATATTTGGGTGGCATAATCCAGACCATAACATTCCACCTTTAGGCCCCCCAAAATTCATGTTTTTGCCACATGCAGAACACAGTCACCCCACCACATCATCCCCAAAATCTTAAATCAAATCCAAGTCCAAAATCTCATCTTCTGAATCTTTAAATCAAATATGGGAAGACTTTAGGTGTATTCCATCCTGGGGCAAAATTTCTCATCTATGTACCTGTGAAATCTAGAATGCAAGTTACCTGTTTCCAAAGTACAGTGCTGGAACAGGCACAGGGTAGACATTTCCACTGCAAATGGGAGAAATTGGAGGGAAAGAAAGGATAACAGGCATCAAGCAAGTCCAAAACCCAGCAGAACAAATTGTGTTAGCTCTCAAGGCTTGAAAATAATCCTCTCTTCTCTGAGACCATCCAGGCAATGGCCCTGCCCTCAAACTCTGGGTCTTGGTCACACTTTCTGGATTCTGGGTGGAGAACCCTTAGCCCTGGGCTTCAACTCCACCTTCCAGGCCCACCGGGACAGCAACTCTGTTCCCTTGGCTTTGGGTGGCCCCATTTTCCTAGTCCATCTGAGTGACAACCCCACTCCTTTGGCCTTGGCATGTCCCATTCTTCTGCCCCTTGAGCATGGCAGCCCCATCCCCTCAGCTTTGGGTGGTGGGTCCTGTCCCCCTGGCACACCTTAATGGCAGCCCCATACTCTGGAACTGAGTTGGTGAAGATCTGAAGATGCGACTCTTTGAAACCTAGGAGGCTGTGACCCCAACTTTTAAGATCCAGGAGACCATGCCCCCACCCTTTGAGACTGAGAAGGCCCTACTTCCCGTGCTCCTTCCAACAGTTCTGCTGATCTTTGAGCTGCTTCATGGACGGTCCTTTTCTTTTATTGGAGGACAACAGATGTAGCTCCTTTGGTCTGTTTCCTGCCTGTAGAATTCCTAGAGGCGGACAGCAATCTTTCCTTTTGTTCTTTCTCTGTCACCTTCAGGCTAAGCTGATGGGTTTTCTGCTGAGGTAGCTGGTTTGATCCATCAGTCACAGGCTTAATCTCTTTAACAAAAGATTGTGTAGCTACATCCTTTGTGGACATTCTAGGACATGTGTCCTTAGTTTGTACAGCAGAATTTTCCCAGTATTTAAGTTCTGTTTCCATTTTGCACAGTTAATTTTTAAGCCTGTCTCTTTCCTCTTACATTTTGCTATAAGCAGCAAGGAGAGACCATGCAGCCCCCTTAAGATCTTGCTTAGAAATCTCATCAGCCACTTATCTACGTTCATCACTTACCAGTTCTACCTTCCACCAAACATTGGAACATAATTCAGACAAGCTCTTTGCCACTGCAGAAAAAGCATCGCCCTTTCTCCACTGTCCAGCCACATGGTCATAGTTTTCTTTTAAAGCCTCACCAGAAGCACAGTTAACATCCATATGTTTTCTCTAAGATGGTAGAGACTTTCTCTATAGCTCTCCTCACTTCCTTTTGAGCCCTCGCCAGAAGTACCTTTGATGTCCATAATTCCACCAACAGTCTCTTCAAGACAATCTAGGCTTTTACTATTATGCACCTTAAAACTCTTCCAGCCCCTACCCATTACCCAATTCCAAAACCGCTTCCACATTTTATGTATCTGTTAGAGCTGCACCCCACTCCCGGTACCAATTCTGTCTTAGTTATCCAGGGCTGCTATAACAGAAATACCACAAGTGGATGGCTTTAACAAACAGAAATTTATTTGCTCACAGTTTAGGAAGCTAGAAGTCCAAATTCAGAGCGTTGGCTCGAGGGGAAGGCTTTCTGTCTGTCAGCTTTGAAGGAAGGTCCTCGTCTCTTGGAGATCTCCATGTGTGGACATCTATCTTACCCTATCTCTCTCTCTGATCGCTTGTTTAATCTCTTTTTATATCTCAAAAGAGACTGACTCAAGATACACCCTACACTAATCCTGCCTCATTAACATAACAAGGACAACTCATCCCCAAATAGGATTATAACCACAGGCGTAGAGGTTAGGATTTACAACACATATTTTTAGGGGGACATAATTCAGTCTATTACAGGAAGGTCCTTCTTTGTCTATTTCAGCTTGTAGTAGCTGGCCGTCCTTGGCATTCCTGGACTTGTAGCTGCATCTGCTGTGTATGTCTATCTTCATATGGTGTCTTTCCCCTGCGTGTATCTCTGTGCCTATTCTGCTCTTTTTGTGACTCAGAAGTGATTAGGTTTGGGACCCACCCTAATCTGGCATGGCCTCATGAACATAACAAAAGAAAACCCCTGTTTCCAAACAGGGTCTTATTTATAGGTACAGGGGTCAGGATTTCAACATATATTTTTTGGGAACAATTCAACCCATAACGAACCCTGTTGGGTCTTAATAGAGACGACACGAGAGGAGCTTTTCAAAGTCAAGGACCATGTGTATCACAGGGCCTGGAATGCAGTAGACCCCGGATGTATACTGAACAAATAAGTTAGTGCATCAGGGTCACCTGGAGGTCTTGTTAAACATGCACTGCTGCCCTTTCTTCACCCCTCCCATAGTTTCTGATTCAACAGGTCTGGGGTGGGACCTAAGAATTTGTATTTCTCATAAGTTCCCAGGTGATGCTGGTGCTGGTGGTCCAGGGGTTCCATGTGCAGAACCTCTGAGTTGGATAAACGAATCACAGACCATTCAAATCTTAGGACCTCAGAACCCCAGCCAGAGCTGGACTGGAAGTTAAAGATTATTCTGGACTGTGGTTTTTCCCCTTTTGTGACTCCAGCAGCCCTTTAAGAAGCCGAAAGCCTTTCCCAGAGAGATGTGTACATATATACACACATATGTGCATTTGGTTTTAGGGGGTCAGGACCCTCCCTGACCCCACCCATGGACTTCCTGATGCCTCCTCAGTCCTCGGGTTAACAACACCTTGTTTAATCCAACCTACTCCCCCCACTTTGGTGAGATGGGGAAACCAAAGCTCAACCATACTGGGAAGGGACCAGACTGAGCTCACAGGGATCTGTTTCCTGACTCCTGTCAGGGGCTCTGCAGCTCTTGGAAAGGGCTTTTCTTGCCCCCTGGAGACCCTGTGTCACCACCTCCTCCCCTTCTGCTTCAGCTGACATGGTCACCTGGGCAGGTGGGGCCACAGTCTGCAGGGTCTCACTGTGAGCTGTGAGCCTGGCCCTGGGCGCTGCCACTTATATGCCATGTGAGCAAGCAACATCCCCCTTCTCTGAGGCTCGGTGTTTTTCTTTCTTTCTTATTTTATTGTAGCAGAATATATATAACATAATTTGCCATTTTAAGTTTTTTTTTATTGTTGTGCTTTAAGTGACAGTTTACAGTTCAAGTTAGTCTCTCATACAAAAATTTATACATACATTGTTATGTGACCCTAGTTGCTCTCCCTGTACTGTGACAGCACACGCCTCCTTTCCACCCTGGATTTCCCGTGTGCATTCAACCAGCTCCTGACCCTCTCTGCCTTCTCATCTCACCTCTGGACAGGAGCTGCCCATTTAGCCTCATGTATCAACTTGAGCTAAGACGCACACTCTTCACGAGTATCATTTTATGTCCCCTAGTCCAGTCTAATCTTTGTCTAAAGAGTTGGCCTCGGGAACGGTTTTAGTTTTGGGCTAACAGGGAGTCCAGGGGCCATATCTTCTAGGGTCCCTCCAGTCTCAATCAAACCATTAAGCCTCATTTTAAGTATTTTTAAGTGTACAGTTCAGTGATGTTAATTACATTCAATGTATTGTGCAACCATCACCATTTCCTAAACTTTTTCACCACCCCAAACAGAAACTCAGTAGCCATGAAGAGGCTCAGCTTCTCCATCCCCCAAATGAAGATATACTAAGACCTGCTTCACAGTGTTTTGAAATTAATTATGTGTTAATTCTTTTTTTTTTTTTTAAATAGTATTTTATTGTGTTTTGGGGGAAGGTCTACACAATTATTTAGGTTCCCACTCAACAATTTCTACACAAGTTGTTCAGTGACATTGGTTACGTTTTTCACAATACATGAACGTTCTCATTCTTTCCATTCTGGTTGCTCCATTTCCGTTCATCTAGTTTCCCTGCCCCCTTACATTTTTATCTTTGTTTTAAAGTAATTGGTGCCTGTTTGGTCTCATATAGGTGATTTTTTTTTTTCTTGTGCATGAAATTCTTTTTTTTTTTTTTTTAATTGTACTTCAGGTGAAGGCTTACAGAACAAATAGTTTCTCATGAAACAGTAGTACACATATTGTTTTATGACATTGGTTAACAACCCCACAACATATCAACCCTCTAACTTCTCAACCTTTTTTTTTTTTGGTGAAAATACACATAGCCAAAGATACACCATTTCAAAAATTTCTACATGCACGGTTCAGTGACATTGACTACACTTTTCCAGTTGTGCTGCTATTCTCACTTAAGATGAAGGCTTACAGAACAAAATAGTTTCTCATTTAATAGATACTACAAATGTTGCCCTATGGCAATGGTTAACGATCTCACAACACATCAACAATATCCTTACTCAACCTTGGGTTCCCTATCACCAGCTTCCTTGTCCCCTTCTGCCTTCTGGCCCTTGTCACTGGACTCCTGTGCCTTGTTAGACTCGTTTGGTTTTACGGGGCTGTCCACTCCCCGGCTGAACAGTGAACCTCGGAGGTAACTTCACCACTGAGCTAAAAGGGTGTCTGGGGGCCATACTCTCGGGCTTTCTCCAGTCTCTTTTAGGCCAGTAAATCTGGTCTTTTTTTTTTTTTTTTTTTTGTGAGTTAGAATTATGGTCTACATCCTTCTCCAGCTCTGTCCAGAACCCTCTGTTGTGATCCTGGTCAGAGCAGTCAGTGGTGGTAGCCGGGCACCATCTAGCTGTACTGGACTCACTCCGGTGGAGGCCTTGGTAGCTGTGGTCCATGAGTCCTTTGGACTAATCTTTTCCTTGTATCCTGTTCTCTTCATTCTCCCTTGCTCCCAAAGGGATGAGACCAGTGGAGTATCTTAGATGGCCGCTCACAGGCTTTTAAGACCCCAGACACTACTCATCATATAGGTGATTTTTTAAAGGAGCATCATCATTGATTAGTTTTTGAATAGGCAAATACATGTCCATGGACCCAAACCTTGAAAGAGGGGTGTTCAGAGACCACCCGCACCCCAGCTCTGACCTTCAGGCCCTCTCTGAAGAGGCAGCCACTTCGATCATATTTCTGTATCTCCTTCCAGAATTGGTCTCACACAACACATTTATACATATCCATGTTATTTTCTGTCTTGCCCAAGTGGTAGAGTCTCACACACCACTATTCTGCAACTTGCTTTTTTAAAACGGAATATAGTAATCACTTCACTCACATTTGCTGAGCACCTACTGTGCCCTAGGCACTGTTGTGGGTCCTAGGGATACATTAAAGGACCAAATAGATTTAAAACAAAAAATCCCTGTCCTCAGAGGAAGACAGACCATAAACATAGGAACAAATGGATCACTGATAAATTAGCAGGTGGCAATATGTTCTAAGAAAGAAAATAAATGAGAGGAAGGGAACAGGAAGAAATAGATGCTGGAGACTATTTGATTAATTTATTTTTCCTACTTCTTATTAAAATTTCTTTTATTATGGAAAATTTCAGATGTACACAAAAGGAACAAAGATAGTATAATGAGTTCCCGTGAACTCTCATTTGGCTGTAGTTGTTACCAAGATTTTGCCACACTTCATATTTTCTTACATAACAGCAGTGCCAGTATTATACTGGACAGAATTAACAATCATTTGGATTGCTGTTTTGGGGTAGGATGGTCTGGAAAGGTCCCTCTGAGGAGGTGACATTCAGTCATGTAACTGATATTTACTGAGCACCAGGCACTGTTCTAGGAATTAAACCTCCCCAAGTGTGAAGTGGTTAAGAGCTTGGCCGCTAACCAAAAGGTGGGCAGTTCAACTTCACCAACCGCTCCTAGGAAACCTTATGGGGCAGTTCTGCTCTGTCCTATAGGGTTGCTATGAGTCACAATCAACTGGATGGCCACGGGTTTAGATTTTTGGTTTTAAGCAAAGGACGTCTGAGCAGAGGTTTAAATGAAGCGAAGGAATGGGCTAGCCTAGATATCTGTGGGAACAACAAGCGCAAAGGCACTGAGGTAAGATTGTGTTTAAGGAACAGCTGGGAGCTCAGTGCGGTTGCAGTGGAGTGAGAACAGGAGAAAGATAAGAGTTGAGATCAGCCAGATCCAGCAGCACCTTATGGCTCATGGTGAGAACGTGGGCATTTGCTAACTGAGACGGAGCCATGTTCAGAGCAGAGGAGCATTGTGAGGATTCACAGCATGTGGCCCAGGAGGGCAGGGATTTCAGTCTGCTTTGTTCAGTACTGCGTCCCTAGTAGAACAGAGCTCCGCATACGGTAGTAGCTCAATAAACATCTGTTGCACAAATAGGTAGATGTATGAAGCTGTGTGTGGCTCTGCCAGAATTTAGTGAGCCCTGCCCTGTGGTTGGAGCCCTGGTGGCACAGGAGTTCAGAGCTCGGCTGCTAACCAAAAGATCAGCAGTTTGAATCCACCAGCCGCTCCTTGCAAGCCCTATAGCGCAGTTCTACTCTGTCCTATAGGGTCGCTATGAGTCAGAATCGGCTCGACGGCAGTGGGTTTTTTTTTTGCCCTGTGGATAGTCGGTTGCTTCTTACAGGCTTGTTTTGTGCATTGCATGAGATTGTTTATGACAGGAAGTGCTCAGTGTTAGCAACTATTATTACTGTGCCTGTGATTGTTGTTATCATCACGGGGGGTGAGACGGGACCAAGATGGAGATGGGTTTGAGAGGCAACCTAAGGACAGGACACACACGAGGAGGAAGGGCGACGGCCTGCCCCGCCACCTCCCCACCTGCACTCCTCCACCCTCAGTTCCACGGAGAAGAACTGCTGCGTGCGGCAGCTGTACATCGACTTCCGGAAGGACCTGGGCTGGAAGTGGATCCATGAGCCCAAGGGCTACCACGCCAACTTCTGCCTGGGGCCCTGCCCTTTCATCTGGAGCCTCGACACCCAGTACAGCAAGGTGCGCCTGCCCCGCGGGGCCAGGGCTGGGCTGAGGGGAGGAGGGACGGCGTTTGGGAGACAGGAAGAGAGTTAAATTTAGAGAGATGAATTGGCGGGAGATGGGGGGGACAGAGGGAGCCCTGGTGGCGCGGTGGTTAAGAGTTTAGCTGCTAACCAAAAGGTTGGCAGTTAGATAGAATCCACCAGTTGCTCCTTGGAAACCCTATGGGGCAGTTCTACTCTGTGCTATAGGGTCGCTATGAGTCGGAATCGACTCCACCACACACACCAGACTGAGAAAACCAGAGAGGTGGGGAGAGACAGAACGAGAAGAAAAAGAGAGATGGGGGCGGAAGGCGAGAGACAGGGAGAGATGGGGAGACACTGAGAAGGGAGCCGGAAAGCGAGAGGCGGGGGATGGGGAGGGAGGCGGACGGGGCGGGGACCCCTCCCCGCGAGCCCTGACCCCGCCGTCGCCGCGCCCCCGCAGGTCCTGGCCCTGTACAACCAGTACAACCCGGGTGCGTCGGCGGCACCGTGCTGCGTGCCGCAGGCGCTGGAGCCGCTGCCCATCGTGTACTACGTGGGCCGCAAGCCCAAGGTGGAGCAGCTGTCCAACATGATCGTGCGATCCTGCAAGTGCAGCTGAGGCCCCGCCCCCGCCCCGCCCGGCAGGCCCGGCCCCGCCCCCGCTCCGTCCGGGGGCTGTATTTAAGGACACCCGCGCCCCAAGCCCACGCGGGGGCCCATTAAAGGTGGAGAGAGGACCGGGGGTCTCTGTGTCATTGGGGGGCCTGACTGGGGTCTCACTGCCGCCTCCTTCTGTCTCTCTGTCTCCACCAGTCATTTGACACTCCACCCTTGCTGCACACATATTAGGCTCTAAGGACTCCCCTCCCTCTACCAGCAAGAGAGTCCCTGGGTGGCACAAAAGGTTAAGCGCCTGCATTTGGCTGCTAACCAAAAAGGTCGGCAGTTCAAATCCACCAGCTGCTCCTTGGAAACCCTATGGGGCAACTCCACTCAAGAAACACACACACACACACACACACACACACACAACAGCTCCTCTAGGCACGGTGAGCATTAGTAAACCAAAGAAACCAAACTCATTGCTGTCTAGTGGATTCCAACTCATGGTGACCCCATGTGTGTCAGAGAAGAACTGAAGCAGATCTCCAGGCCTTTCTTCTGCAGTGCTGCTGGGTGGGTTCAAACCACCAACCTTTAGGTTAGCAGTGATTGCACTTTGGGCACTGTTTTCCATTAATGCACTCATTTAATCACTACTGAGTACTGATAACACCGGGTTAAAAGTCAGGAAACTGAAGCACTGAGAGGTTGAGGGAACAGGACAGATACAGTTCCTGCCCAGTGGGAGCCCGCTTTCCGGGAGGAGACAGACAATACAAAATAGCTGTTCAGTAGTAGGAGGCATAAAAGAGATGGCTCTGAGGAGGTGGCAGTTGAACCCAGACGTGAAGGTTGCCAAGAAGCCAGCCTGGGGAGGATGGGGGGAGAGTGTCAACCAAGCAGAGGCCTGAAGTGGGGACAAACTTGGGGTGTGCTAGATAGGGAGGAAAGAGGCCAGGGTTGGAAGGGCGTGAGCGAGGTAATGGTGATGTGGTGGGATCTGGGTCAGGTCATGACATCCACAGCCCAGAGAGTAAAAGCACTCCTACGTGCCAGGTCTCTAGTCACGCATTTCATTTGCCCCGCGACTCGATAGAGCAGGGGTTGGCAAACTGCAAGCCACCGGCCAGTTCCAGCCCACCACTTGTTTTTGTAAATAAAGTTTTATTAGAACACAGCCATGCTCATTTGTCTACATACATGTTGTCTATGGCTGCCTTCGTGCTAACAAGGGAGTAGTTGGGACAGAGACCACATGGCCTGCAAAATCAAAAGCATTTACTATCTGGCCATTTATAGAAAAAAAAAATTGCCAACCCCTGTTATAGGGGCCATTGGATTCCCATTTTACAGATGGGGACAGTGAGGCACAAAGAGGTTAAATGACTTGTTTATGCTCTCACGGCTAGGCAGCCTGAGTTCAGGGCCCACACACATAACCCCTGCACTAGTACTGCCTCCTAAATCACAGAGGCCTGTAGGACCCTGTGAGAACTTACTGTGAGGTGGATGGAAGTTATGGCAGGGTTCTGAGCAGAAGAGGGGTGTGCTCAGAAGGCGCCCTGGCTGATTGACAGTAGACTGAATCGGGCCCAGGATGGCTGAGGGAGACCAGTGAGGCGGTGACTGCCCTTGTCCAGGTCAGAGAGGATGGTGGCCTGGGCCATGGTAGGTTTCTCCTTCCTGCCTCTGATTCTTCCATCTGCGGCAATCTCGCTTGTGAGCCCTCTCCTGCTTCCTCTTTCTCCTCACTCTTGGTTTCCCTTCTTTCTCCCAGGTTTCGTTCCCTCCCGCTCCCTCTCCCCTGCCTTCCCCAGGCCAGGGGCCCCTTGACTTGCTCCTCCTTCCAGGACTGTCCTGGGAGGTAGGACACTGTGGATGCCAATGTCCCCTTGCCTGTGGGCAGGAGAGGCGTTGGCAGCACTGGGTCAGGGTGATGGTGGCCTGGGGCCCTGGAGGGGGCTTCCCAGTTCAGCCCAGGAGTAGAAATGGGGTAACTTCTCTTGCCCCAGGTCTGGGAGCTGTGGAGGGCTGGGGGGTTTGGGTTTGGGAGTTCACTGTGCCAGGACATGCCACCACTGTCACCAGCCTTGCCTGTGGAGACACCACTGAGGCCTGGCCCCAAGAAGCAGAAGCACATTCAGGGACAAGTGACGTGGTCTGCAGCTGCTGCAGCCCCACGAGGACGTGTCGCGCACACACACACACACACACACACACACAGGCACACACAGAGGCTCAGATAAGCACAGTGCCCCACGGTCCCACACACATTCACCTCTCAGAGCCACACTGGACATAGTGTCAACAGAGACTCCTGCAGGACCCATGACGCATGGCCTGTGACATCTGGCAGCAGTTACAGCCCCCCCACATACACAGGTACAAATAGAGAACGTGTCACTCGATCACATAAACACACAGCCTGGCCTTGGGACATAGCACAAGCAGACTTCAGTGGGGATGCTGCAAGACACCATCACACAGATACATTCTGTAGGGTCCGGGTCACAGCCAGCACACGCTCAAATTCAGACAGTGTCACACACAGATGTACACATCCCAGCTTCAGAGCCCATCAGGAAGTGAAGCACAGACTCCGGCAGAGATCCACTAACAGTTTTGCAAACATCCTCCATGGGGTCACGGTCACCAGCAGACACAGTGTGCAGGCACAGAGGACTGACACACCACAGTCCACCCAGACACACCGCACATGAAGACTGGACGCATCACGGTCACACAGGCTGCCACAGGCAGTCATGTCCCCTCTTAGTCTGACATTGCACACCCCAACACACACTCGAGCCTGGGGAATCCACATGGCCCTACAGACAACAGCCGTCCTGTCATACCCAGACACACTGTCACACCCCGGGGGGGGGGGTCAGACGGAGCAGCTCCCACACACCCAGACACACCCCCACCCCAGTCACAGACGCGGCCCTCACACGCCCAGCTCGTGCCTCGGCCTGAGGACAAGTAATGGCCGCCCACCCGCACCCGGCTGCTGCCACTGGCTTCCCCAGCCCACACCTCGTCCTCGTGACACACCCGCCCACCTGCCCCCGGGCTGCCCGCTGAGCTGGCAGGCAGGGCTGGGGAAGGGAAACTTGTGGGCTCAGCACCTTCTCCCACCACATGCACGCGGGGCGCGCTGCCCCTGCCTGGCCCCTGGCACTCCGGGCCCGCTGGTGGCCAGGCCCGGGCAGGACAAGCCTGGCCCTGCCGGCAGCCAACCGCAGGGGCAGAGCCGAGGGTTCGGGCCCGCTCCCCTCCCTTCCCCCGGCCCTGCCCGCCCTTGCCTCTGCCCTCGCCTCTGCGGGTAGGGCCGGCAGGCGGGAGGAGGGAAGTTGTGGGGGGAGCCTGGGTTCCGGCTGGAGCCCCAGCTTCCCGTCCGGCCCCCACGGGGCAGGAAGCAGGGCTAGGGGGAGGCCAGCTCAGGCCTTCCTGCCCCCTCCCCCAGACAGGCTAGACTGGGGTCAGCGTGTGTGTGTGTGTGTGTGTGTGTGTGTGTGTGTGTGTGTGTGTGTGTGTGTGTGTGTGTGTGTGTGTGTGAGACAGACACAGAGGGAGAGACCCCCTTCTGCCTAAGTCTCCGGGCATACAGTGTTAGTGTTTCTAACGTGAATTTGAGTGTGTTCAGGACCTGTGTGTGTAAGAGAGAGGCACACAGAGGAAGAGAGCGAGCCCTCCCTCTCTCTAAGTCTCTGGGCATACAGGGTGTTAGTGCGTTTTGTGTTTCTAGTGTGAGTTTCAGTGGTGTTCAGAACCTGTGTGTGAGAACTTGTGTGTAAGACAGAACCTGTGTGTGTGAGAACTTGTGTGGGACAGAACCTGTGTGTGTGAGAACCTGTGAGAGACAGAACCTCTGTGTGTGAGAACTTGTGTGTGAGAATCTGTGTGTGAGAGACAGGACCCGACCTGTGTGTGAGAACCTGTGAGAGAAAGAACCTGTGTGTGTGAGAACCTGTGTGTGTGTGAGAGAACCTTTGTGTGTGTGGAGAGAGTGCGAGCAGGTTTTGTGGTGTGAGTTTTGTTTCTGGCATGGGAGTTTCTAACACATCCGCCTGGGCGCTTCCTCATCCTGGGGATTTTCAGTGTGTGTGGCCCCAGCATGTGTTCAGCTCCATGTGTTTGTGACTGTGCTGCATTTCTGGTGTGCGCGTGTATGTTTCATGTTTCTCTGTGGGTTCTTGTCCTGGCACCGTTTGACTTGGCAAGTCTGTGTGAGAGTGGGGATTATCTTGGAGCCACTGTTGTATGTCGGGATTTTTTTCTCAACAGCTTTGCTGTTCTTTTCTGGGTGTAAATTTGTACATTCTTAGTGAAAGTCTGACTTGAAATGTGCGTTTTCCGTGTAAGTTTATGGGTCTACGAAAAGATGTGTTTCCAGGAGGTGTTGGGCATTTTACGTGTCTTATACATGAGCTGTATTTTCAGTGTGTTTGTATGTGCAATAGTTCCCAGTGTTTGTGTCCGTGGGCGTGTTGTTTCTGGGTTGTTTTGTGGTCAGTGTGTGTGTAGCTGCTATTTTCAGCCCGTTTTTGTGTCTATGTGGTGTGTCTCCACCGTGCCTGCTGTTGTTCTCACAGTGTTTGTGTGTCTGTGAGAGGGCTGTGTGGTATGTGTGTGTGTCCTCACGGGCTAGTGTTCTCCGCCTCTGTGGGCGTCTGTGTGTCTGTGAGCAGCTGCTGTCTGTATTTTGTGTCCCACACGTGGGCTGGTGAGTCCAGCCTCTGTCAGTTGTGTGGTCTCTATCTTGTGTCACCCAGAGGGCATCTCTAGTTCTCTCAGTGGGGGTGGGGTTGGGGTTCGGGGGGTGTTCTCCAGCAGCTGCAAAAAGTGCGGGTCTGCATTTTGTCCTAGTGCCTTCAGAGGAGGGGGAGTCGTGTGTCCCCAGCGCCGCCGCTGACATCCTGAGCAACCAGCGCCTGCTGGCCTCCATGCCAAGTGAGGCTGTGTCTGCAGCGCGTCCCCTTGCTGGCTGGTGCCACGCTGGCTCGGGCTGGCTGTGGCGGCAGGCAGGGCAGGGCAGGGGCTGCGGCGGGCACTGGACCTGCGCCCGGCCCTTGGTATAAATATCCCCGCTGCCGGTGGCTGTGTTTACGTGGCCCCAGCCCAGTGGGTCCTGGGGGCGGGGGTGACCAGGTTGCAGCACAGACATTTCCTTCTGGCCAGACAGGTCCACAGCCTCGCTGTCTCCCTCCTGCCTCCTCTCTGGGTGAGGCGAGGCAGGGACCCCTTGTTCCTGGCTCTCAGGGGCCACCCGTGAAACTCTGACCTGGGCATCCGAGCTGGGCCTCCCAGGGCCTGGGAGACAGAGAGGAGGGGGCTGAGAGTGAGACAGAGTGGGAGAGGGATAGGAAAAAAGGAGGGCCCAGAAGAGAGTGGGGGCAGGGGCAACCAAGAAAGGGCCAGAGAAACAGGGTCACAGAGACTGAGACAGAGCCCAGAGACCCAGACGGAGGGAGCGACAAGAGAGAGAGGGGGGAAGCTGGGTGACAGAAGAGGTGAAAAGTGATGAGGACACCGACAGCCAGAGAGGTGCAGGGACAGAGTGAAAAGTGACCAAGAAAGGAGCAAGACAGGTGGGGGAACAGGAAAGGCATGAGGATTAGGGAGAAGGGACAGCAAGGGGCAGAGACAGGGACAGAGAGACGGGAGGGAGGGAGGGAGACGCAGAGACAGATGAGCGAGGGTTTTAGCTTTGGCAGGAGACAGAGGTGTCAGGCTTTGGGGGGAGTGAGGGGAAGGAGCTGAGAAGCGGCCAGCAGAGCAGGGGCCAGGGCCAGGAGAGACAAGAGACACCTCTCCCTGACTCAGCCCCTCCACTCACCCCACCTCAACTGGGGGTGGAGGGAGGGGACCTCCAGCACCTCCGGGTCTCAGTTGCTCAGAGGCCGAGACCGGCGGTGTCTCTCATCATCCCTGCCCGATTCTCTGAGGTCTTCTGTCTCCATCTCTCTTCCTGTCTCCCCATCTAATCCCTGCCCGTGACCAGCTCTGCCTCTGTTCCTCAGCCGTAGACGCTCACTTTTCAACCATCTGACTAACCCTAATTCTGACTCAACTGCTGTCTTTCTCACCCCCCTCCCCATTTTTCCTTTATACTGCATAACACATGGGGTCTCCATGAGTCAGAATCCACTCGATGCCGACTTTTTTTAATGTATGTAAGAAAAAAGCTGCTTATGGAAAAATATGTAATAAACACATTTAATGATAGATTGGTCAAGAACACAAGTACCTGAGAGACGTCACTCATCTCTCTCGCTCTGTGGCTTTCCAAACGGCAGGCCCCCAAGGATCCTGGGGTGTAGCTGGCTGGGTTGTCTTGGGCCTCATTGCTGTTCCCTCTAGGAGACGGGATAGTGACACTGATCTACTATCGCTTAGGGCTGTTGGGGACAACTCCGTGACATTGCCACCCAGGCTATGTAGGAAGGTACCTAGCACATTTGGGGGTTGGGGTGGGACAAAGCCGTCAGCTGTTGTTATCAACATCTAACACTTTGTCAATCTTCCCATCCGAGGAAGTCTGTGTGCTATCCCTCTATCTCTGCCTGGCCCTGGGCTGCCCCCCGTATCTGCAGGCGGGCTAGTAGACTGGTTTCTAGGACCTGCGTGGTTCTAGACCCAGGTACCCATCTCAGCTTTGCCTCTGATGGCTGTGTGACCTTAAGTAGCTTCTCCTTTCTGGGCCTCCTAGAGCCATCTGTGAGAGAGCTGATTGTCTCTAGTTCACAGGCTCTTTGGAGCATCCAACGAGGGGGAAGCCCCTCACTCAGGCATGGCGGAGGACGGAACCGCTCAGTAACTGTGGCTGTAATCACTTGGTGGTGCCCCATCTGAATACCCATCTTGCCCAGCTCTCACTTTCTGTGTCCGATTCTAATTCTGGCTGACCCAGAGGGCAGAGCTGATGCTGGGGCTGAGGAACTGAGGTCCTATGGGGCTTCAGGGTCTTCCCAACTCTGGGTTGCATGCCCAAGGAGGCTCAGGCCAGGGTGGGATGCCACCATTCCATCTGAATATGAGTGAGGGGTCTCCAAGGCTCCACCTTTCTGACCTTGGCCTGCCCCTGCCCCAGCAGCCAGTTGTGTGTGTGTGTGTGTGTGTGTGTGTATGTGTGTGGAGCGGGTGTGGGGGCATGGGAAGGCGGGACGCCTGGGTTCCCACAGGCCAGTAGCTGGCTGAGTCACCCGGCGGCCATCTGGCTCCCATTAGCCTGGGGCGGCAGGGGGCTCCATGGGGTGGGCCCTGTGGCCGGCTGGGGGCAGGGATGCTGGGGCAGGCCATGTGTGGGGGATGACTCAGGACCCATGATAACAGCCTGCTCATATTTGGGGAGTGTAAACAGGCAAGGGAGGAGGAGGAAGTGAAGGAAGGGAAAATTGTGGCTGGGCAGAGGGGGGCTGCTGAGGTTGGGAAGGGAGAGCCCTCCCGCGCCCCTTCCCCCACCCTCAAGCTGGCAGGCCTGTGATCCCTGGTTCTGCCCCCGGCCACCCCTCCCAAGGCTGGGTCCCCCTTGCTCACAGTGAGGGGCGTTACTCAGCAGCCAGGCCGGGTAGGGGGACTAAACTCAGAGAGAGAAAGTCTGAGAGCCAGACAGAGAGGGAAAGAGGCAGGACAGAGGCGGCGAGGTGGAAACGCACAGGCAGGAAGAGCAGCAGGCCCAGAGGCTGAAGGAGGCCTGAAGGAGGTGGCGAGTGTGAGACAGGGACACACGGAGTGAAGAGAGGCGAGAGGGACGGCAGCGGCACAGGCCCTGGGGCCCAGCTGTCAGCCCTGACTCTGAGCCGGGCACTGGAGCCACCCTGGCCGTTCCAGCCACCAAGAGCCCTGCTGGCCTTGGTCAAGGGGAGAATACTCATGCTGCGGAGACAGAGCCCAAGGCAGAGAGAAGGAGAAGGTGGAAGACAGAGACAGAGAGGGCCAGAGACTTGGAGAGGGGGAGAGGGAAAGGCGGAGGAGGAAAAGAGAGGGGCAGTGAGACACCAGGGACGGGGAGAGAGCAAGAGCCAGGAAAGCGGGGAGAAGACAAGGCAGAAAGAAGCCCAGGGAGACAAGGAGAAATAGAGAGAGACAGAGACAGCAAGCAAAAGACAGAGGCAGCCTCGGCTGGGGAGAGAGGGAACCCCAGAAACAGAGGGGAGGGGAGTCTGAGATGAGGCCTGGACCCAGCAGGGTTGGTGGGAGTGGTGGGGTCCGGGGGACTGCCCTGGTGTCCCCTGAGAGAAGGAGTCACTGAGTCGGCCTGTCAACCACTGTCTTGTTGGGGCTGGTGGCAGGCTAGGGAGGCCGGCGGGCGTCAGTCCCCATCTAGCTCTGGGCTGGGCTGGGCGCATCCTCAGGCTCCTGCTCATCGAAGTACCTCTCCTCCTCATCCCGTGCCACAATATCCAGGTTGTCCAAGTCGGGGTTGTCGTCCACCGTGCTGCAGGAGGAGAGGATGTCAGGGGCTGGGCCTCCCTGGGGCCCAGGCTGCCCTCCTCTGCTCCCCATGCTTCAGAGAAGCTGGGGATTCAGCTGGGGCCCTGGAAAGCCCAGGTCGAGGGCCTGGGGAACCCGAGGTCAGAGGCGATCTGCTGACCGCTGCCAGCCAAAGCTGACGTTCAGAAGGGGCTGTTTGGCCTCTCAGGATTTAAAACCAAAAAAGGAAACATCTTACAAATCTGAGATTTTACACAAAAATCTGGATTTCCAGTTTGTCTTGGAAAGCTGGCAGATGGGATGACACTCAGGCCCCCATTCCCTAAGGCAGTGGTTCTCAACTGGGGGTGACTTTGCCCCCTAGGGATGTTTGGTGACTGTCTGGAGACATTTTGACGGGGGGAGGGTGCTACTGGCATGTAGTATGTAGAGACCACGGGTGTGGCTCAACCTCCTGCAATGCACAGGACAGCTCAACACACAAAGAATGATCCTGCCCCAAAGGTCAAGCGCCTAGAGGTTGAGGACCCTGCCCTGAGGCAGTAACTCATCCTTCTAAGATGTGAGGAAGAGGGCGGCACTGCTCAAAGCCCTCCCCCATCTCCAGCACACTCTCTGGGTCTGCAAAACCCTGCCTGGTCTGCCCCCACCTCTGAGGAGCTCCTACCCTCGCCCTCACCGACTGCTCTGGCCACCACTCTGTCCGCCTGGCTGTTCTTCGGACTCACCAAGCGTGGGCCACCTCACCCTTCTGCCCCTACTGGTCCCCTTGCCAGGAACGCTCTTCCCCTAGGGATTTCTGTGGTTTCTCACTTGCTGCAGATCTTTGCTCACATGTCACCTCCTCACAGGGGCCTTCCCCTTCCCCTGCGGCCCCATCACCACCAGATGCTGGATAATTCCGCCTTCCTCCCTCATGAGACTTTTGCTCTCGTCAGTTTTGCTCCCTGCTTTACCCCCAGAGCAGGACACAGAAGAGGCTCAACAATGCTGACTGGGTGTGGACGAGGGCTGTGTCGGCTGCGGCTGCCCTCCTGAGGGGAGACGGGCTTTAGGCCCACCACTCCCTGTTACTCACGCCAGGCCCAATGTCCTCACAGGAAGCTGGGTGTACGAGGCTGACACCTCCTAAGGGCTCCTCATGCCCCAGGCTCTGTGCTGACCCCTCAACTTTGTGGGAACTGTGGCTCCGAGTGGCTCCACCTGAGCTGGACATGGATCAGCCAGATTCAACCCTGAAGCTGGGGTCCCAGGCCAGGCCAGTGACGCTCCCATCACTGGGTGCTGGCTGTGAGTGGGTTACTGTGGCAGCAGGGCTCACAATCCCCATTCTACTAACGAGCCCACCAAGGGTCCGAATGGAGAGGCTGCTTATTCATGGTAATGAAGTTCATAAGTGGTTGGGGCTAGATTTGAAACTAGAGCCCTCTACTGCCAAACCCGGGGCTCGGGACCACCAGGTCAGATGGCCTCCATTTATAAAACCATTTATCTTTGATGTTGGTAATTCACACTCCTGTGTCCTGTTCCTTGGGGGCAAAATCCTTTTCCAAAGCAGGCCACCTAAGTGTCTCACCCTCGGGGTTATACTGGAGAAATCCTACCACTGGAACGGCAGCAGCACCCACCACAGGCCCTCTCCAGGCTAGGCACTAACCCTGCCGGGTGTTACTTCCTGCTGCACAAGGAGGTCCGGGATCCTGAGGGACACTTGGGGGCGTGGGGTAGTGGCATCTTATCAGGCAGAATAGACTTGTTTCAGTATGCTATCACTGCTGAGCAGAGCGTGGACCTGCTTCTTCCCTCCTTACAGAGGAGAGAGGGACTGAGGGACTGAGGGACTGAGGGGCTGAGGGACTGGAGGGACTGGAGGGGCTGAGGGGCTGAGGGGCTGGGGGACTGAGGGACTGAGGGACTGGAGGGACTGAGGAACTGAGGGGCTGGGGGGCTGGGGGGCTGAGGGGCTGAGGGGCTGAGGGGCTGAGGGAACTGGGGGACTGGGGGGACTGAGGGACTGGGGGGCTGGGGGACTGAGGGGCTGGAGGGGCTGAGGGAACCAGGGGACTGGGGGACTGGGGGGACTGAGGGACTGGGGGGCTGGGGGACTGAGGGACTGGAGGGACTGGGGGGACTGAGGGACCATGGGGATTGGAGGACTGGGAGGACTGGGGGACTGAGGAACTGGGGGACTGGAAGGACTGAGGGACTGGGGGGACTGGGGGAGTGAGGGGACTTGGGGACTGAGGGGACTGGGGGGACTGAGAGACTAGGGGACTAAGGGACTTGGGGACTCTGTGGCCAGGGCACTGAGGTGTTGAGTGGACTGAGGGACTGAGGCTCTGGGATGGAAGAAGCAGGGCCAACGTCACCCAGCCATCTTTGGAACAGTGTGTCTGACCCCAGGGCCCATATCCTGGAACTGTTCCAGGACCTCTGCGCACAAGTGAGGGACCTGGTGGGGTGCAGGCCAGGAGCACCTGTAGTCAAAGTCCCCATCTTTGCCGTCCAGGAAGCGCTGGTGCATCCGGCTGGTGAACTCCTCCCGTAGGATCAGCCTCTCCTCTGAGTCGGGGATCCAGGCCTCGGAGTCTTTACCAGAGCTCCTGTCTGCATGGGGAGACGACCACTGGCTAGGCATGAGGTGCGTGTGTGTGGCTGCTGAGCACACACGCACAGGGAGGTGCTGCCTCTGTGCTCAGCCCTGTGACCAGCACAGCCTGGGGCCTGCCCACCCAGACACGCACTCAACATGCACTGATAGTGCAGTGCTATGGGAACCAGGGCCCGTGTAACAGGGTGAGGAGCTGAGGACGAAGGGAAGGCATTCCTGGCAGGGGGAAGAACACATGCAAAGGCCTGGAGGTGCAAGACCACTCAGTGCCTGTGGGGTGGCACGAGCAGTTCTGCTTGAGGGATAAAGATCCTAGAGAGGCTGAGAAGGGCCAGGCAGAGGAGGCCGTGCTGTCTGCTCTTGCCCATGTGAGGTCCGGCCTGCTGCCAGAAAACAGAGAGACAGACAGGCCTGGGCTGGAGTGTCCGGACACTGGGGTCTCCCTGCTCCTCGCCCTCACCTTCCTCGTCGCTGTCCTCCTCCTCTTCCTCCTCCTCCAGGCAGGCCTCCTCCTCCTCCTGCTGCTGGAGCAGCCGCTGCTGCAGCTCCCGCTCCTGGTAGGACTGGAGCAGCAGGTCGGAGAGCAGGCAGACATGGGTGCCAGGGGAGCGGGGCTTGGGGGACTGGGGGGCCAGGGCGCGGGCACTGAGCTCCTCCTGGGTTAGGTACTGCCCAATGTACTGCTCGTACAGCAGTGGAGCCCGGAACCGCATCTGCTCATCGCTGAAGTACTCGCCACCTGCACCAGGAAGACAGTGGCCACGAGGGTCAGGCATGCAGGCGAGGGGAGGGGCCGGGGTGGGGCACCCGGGCCTGGTCAGATGTGTGCATGGTCATGTGTGTCCAAGAGTGTGCATGCGGTCATGCTTGCACAGAGACGTGTAAGAGTCTGATGCCTGAGGCCATCAGGAACGTGTGCTTGTGCATGCGGCGGAGCAGGTATGCGTGACAGGCTTGTCTGTGCGTGTCCTCGCCTGTCCAAACGTGTGTGCACAGTCAGGCAGCCTAGCGCCTGCAGCACCGCGGGTCTGGGGCCCACGCACAGTTGTACTGGCTAGTATTCACGAGCGCCGCCTGGAGTATGTGTGCGTGTGTTTGAGTTTCTGTGTGCAGGTCACACACATACACACACCCCCTGTGGTGTGTCTCAGCACACCGCCCACAGTCATGTCTGCTCACACGGGCACCTACGTGACTGGGATCGGTGTGCAGACGATCTAGGGAGATGCGCTGCACACGTGGCCAAGCTTGGAGGCTGTGTGCACCTGACTGTTGGGGCCCCAGCCTGGCCGCAGGCTGCGTATCTCAATACACGTGCACTGTCGGGTACGTGAGTACACCTGTCTGTGTGTACACAGGGTCAGGTAGGTTGGGGCGTGTGCCCATGTGTGAGTATTCCTGGTGGGAGCTATGTGTGCCTGGGGGTGGACACCCAGCCCTCACCTCCCCCCAGAGCACTCCTCCCTGCAGCCACTCTCTCGGGCGGCCCCAGCTTCTCCACCACCTCAAAACTCAACTTCTTCGCCTTTCCCCTGGCTGCCTGTTCCTGCAGGAGCGGCTCACTCCCTCAGATAAGAATTAAACCTACCCCTGGTCCCTCCCACCCACCGGCCCTAGCCCTGCCTTCAGAGCCCAGAGCAGAGAGAGGGGCAGTTGTTGCCCCTGCGTCCTGGGTCCTGTCCTGCTCTGCCCCTCGGTCATGCCCTCTCTCTTTCCCATCTCTCTGTGGTGTCTCCCATCCTCCCTCTTCTAACTCTGTCACCTTCTCTCTCTGGGTCTGTTTCTCTCCGTCCCCTTTATCCCTGTCTCTTTCTGCCCTGTGCCTCTGCCCCTTTCCTGCTTTCTTACTTCCTGTCGCCTAACCCCACCCCATTCATTCATTCATCTGTCCCCACCTGTCCTGGTGTCTCATTCCTTCTGTCTCTCTGCAGCTCGTGCCTCCTCTCTTACTAGAATCTCACCTCACTAGAGAGTTCAATTTTTCTCGTCTTTTAGCTTGGGTTCGGGGTCTTTGAGATGCTTTTAATCATGGCAAGGTAAAAAGTATCAGCGTCTTCCTTTATTTTTAACATGCCGTGTCTTGTTCAAGAAGGATCTCGTGTCCCCAGGGTCATAAACATACGTCCCTTGGTTTCTTTCAATACCTTTGTGAACGCTGTGAGGGACGGATCTCTCTGTCTTTATGGACAGTCAGTTATCACAGTGCTGTGCACCGGATAAAGCCTCCTTTACCCACCGACTTGAAATGCCACTTCTGCCAACCACTAAGTTCTGACCCTCCCTCTTCCCCTGGGCCCATCTGTCTCTCCCGCTCCACATCTCTGTCTCGGTCTCTCCCCATCTCTCTGTCGGGAACCTACCTCCCAGGATCAGTGTCCCTGCCTTTCTGCTCCCGTATCCTTGCTTCTCACTACCTCCACCTCAGGTTCCTGTCTTCCCTCCCCATCTCGGCCCCAGTCTCCCCTTCCCGCCGCCTCTGCCCCCTTCCCCCCACTGCTCCCCCACCTTGGATGAGCTTCTGCAGGGCAGCATAGCGCCGATTGCGCAGGCGGGTACGCAGGGCACGGGGCCGGGCGGCGCCTTGCCGGGCCACCTCAGCACAGTAGAAGTCTGCGCGGTGGTCGCCACGCAAGTGGCCAAAGCAGGCCAGGTGCTCCTCGCGGAGGCCCGTGCGGAAGCGCTCCAGGAACACCAGTGGCTTCTCGTGGTACAGCTGGCGCAGGATGGCCACCTTCTCCCGCTCGGTGAGGTCAGGCTCGCCCCGCTGCTGGCTGCACACGGGCAGGCGGCTGGAGGCCACGGCCTGCAGCATGGCGCTCACTGCTGCGCTCTCGGCCCCGGGGGGGTCGTTGTCCAGAGCCCCTGGTGCTCCCTCCGAGGCGTCCTCCTTGTCCTGGGGCTCGGGTGGGACCGGTGTCCAGCTTAGCTCCCCCCAGTGGCTGGGCCTGGGCTCCGTGCAGCCTGTTGGGAGGGGGCAATTTGTCAGTCCAGGGGTGGCAGCATGGAAAGAGGAAGGGACTGGCACTCAATCTCTCTTGCTTTTCACACTTATTGAGCACCTACTATATTCGGAGCACTGTTTTAGGCCCCAGAGATACCACAGTGAACAAGGCAGGTAAAACCTCCTGCCTTCAAGAAGTTAACCTTTAGCGGGGCACACAATTAACAACATAATTACATAAGTAATTATAATTATTGAAAGCTTACAGTGTGTTAGGTGGTTTTAACAGCTATGCAGAGAAATAAAGGAGTGAAGGGGAAGGCTGAAATTTTAAATGGGATGGTCAGAGAAGGCCTTCCCAAAATGTGATATTTGAGTACAGCCCTGACGGTGGCGAGGGATTGAGCCATGGGATTTCTCGGGCAAGAGTGTTCCAGGCAGAGGGAAGAGCAAGGACAAAGTGAGGCGGACCATGCCTGGCCTGTCTACTTGGTCCCTTACCACCTCACTCATTGATTCACTCCAGTGCCTGCCTTTTCACTTGTTCACAAAATCATGAGTATGTTCATTAACTTGTTCACTCACTCATTCACTCGCTCTTTTCTTACTCATTCACACACTGACCTAACCACTATTGTGCGACTTGACTGTATGCGAGGCTCTGAACCGAGAACCCACGAGATGAATCCAATCCCTCCCCTGCTCTCAGGGAGCATCCAGTCTGATGAGGCAGACAGGTAAGGTTAAAGAGACAGTACAGGCAAAGATAACAGGAAAGCTGAGTGCTGGGCAAATCTTGCAGGGAGCTGTTTCCTGAAAGTGGTGGGAAGTGGAGCAAGACTGCAGCAAGCAGGAAATAAGTGAAGACAGAAAAGTACAGACAACTCCTTTAGGCAGCTTGGCAAGGCAAGGGAGGTGAGAAGGGGTGAGGGTTACAGGTGTGATAAGAGGGTCTGAATCACTGAGGCAAGAAAAGACTGAGCTGGACCAGGGCAGGGGTGGTGAAGAGTGGTGGAGATTAGAAAGACGCTCAGGAGGCCGAGTGGACAAGCCATGGGGCTGAAGGGCTGGGCAGGGAGGGAGGCATCCAGGACAAAGTCCAGGGCTCTGACCTGGGGCACAGTCAGACTGTCCCTAAGACTGGCACGTGGAAGAGGAGCAGGTCTGGGGGAAGATGCTGGGGCCGGTTTGGGATATAGAAGGTGTGATGGCCCCAGGGACATCCAAGGGGAAGTGTCCCAGAGACTGCTGGGGAAATGAAAGGGGGTGGGAGTGGGTAGGGGTAAGGATGATCTGTGCCCATTGAACAGATGGGGAGAATACATACCCGTGAAGGAGACTGTGATAGGCTTAAAAAAACAAACAAAAAAAAGAGATTCACGTTCTAATCCCTGTGAATGTTTGCTTACCTGGCAAAAAAAAAAAAAAAAAGAAAAAAAAAAGTCTTTGTAGATGTGATTAAATTAAGGATCCTGATATGAAGAGATTATCCTGGATTATATGGAGGTGATCTGAGAAAGGTTAGCCTGGGACAGTGGGAGAGTTAGCCCAAGAGAGGAAAGAGGTTTAAGTTAACCTGAGAGTTAGTCTGGTAAGTAAAAAGGTTAGCACAGGACACGGAAAGGGTTGGTTTGGAACTGGAACTGGGAAGAAGTTAATTTTGGAGGTGGGGTGGTTAGCAAGTCAGCCTGCGACAAGAGAGGAGATAACCCGGACAACTGGTGAAAGAGTCACGTAAGGCGGAGGGCAGGTGTCCCCCTATAAAGAGTCCTCCTTCACTTTCCCGGGGAATCATTTGCTAGTGACACCGCAGCCGCCCCCTCCCTCCGCCTCCGCGCGGCCGCAGCCTCACCCTTATCGGGTTCCCCTGCTGCCGCCGCAGTCGCCACGGCCTCCATCCTGATTTTGTACAACTTGTCAACCGCCGCGGCAGGTTCCACACGCCGATCCAAGCCCCACGCCCTCAGCAGTCACTTCCGGCTGAGCAGGCTCCCGGCGCCGAGTGCCCCGCTGCGCCCGGGCATCAAGGTTCCGGCGCGAAGGTGGACCGTCTATGCGCATGCGTGCTTCCCTCATCGCTCAGCGGCCAGGTAGGGAAGGGACGCTGGGGTCAAAGGGGCCCCTCAGCCTCTCCTATCTGAACTGCCACAAAATTGCAACAGCAGGAGGGATCTGGACTACTATTCATCTTGCTCAGTGCTGTGACTTCAGCGCCCAGCATGCCTAATTTTGGAGTGGATGGTGGATGGTTAAATGAGTGCCTTCCTAGGGCCTGGGGCTGCCGTACTCTGAGGATCTGTGCTCTGGTTTCGACGCCCGTCTGTCCCCTTCATTTATTTCTTCACCGCCTCAGGGAGTATTTACTAGGCCCTAGCTCCTACTTCTGTCATCACACCAGTCCCTGGCTGGCGTGAGAGGGGTGGTGAGATAAGGGGCAGAACTTCCCACTTTATGGTCCTGGGACATGGAGATCTTTAGGTATGGAGAAGGCAACCGTGGTCCTGATTTACCCTATGGAATGAGTAGGAGTCCTCCAGGCCTGGGGAAGGGCGGGGCCAGGAGATGCTTATTTCTTGAAGGAGGAGACCTCAGAACAGACTAGAAGGATGAGCAGAAGTTAAAGTGCAGGCGATAAGGAAGGGTCTCTGGCAGTGAGTGGGCAAGGCAAAGACCTAGAGGGGATGGCAGGCGTGGATAGTCTGGGAGCTGCCAGGACTTCACAATGGTCAAGGAATAGGAAACGAGTTCTAACCTGAAGGCCACAACTGGGAGGCAGAGGATTTGAAAACCTCACAAGTTTTTACTTTCCAAGGTTTACAGCTTTTTTAGATCCCTGAAGAGAAATTTGACACTGTCCCCCTGCACCCCAGAACGAAAAACCACTGATCTCAAGTTCCAAGGGGGCACAAGAGGTAACGCCAGTGAGGCCACCAGAGCCCAGGCATGGACTCACAAACGGCATTAAGTAGCTTGCGCGCTTTTATTCTGAGACAGTGGGCAAGGAGGGGCTATGGATCAGGGTCAGGGAGACCTGTGAAGAGGCTGACGCAGTAATCCAGAGACTGGCTGAGAGCAGAGAAGGCACTTCTCACTTTACTCTCCCATAGTCTGGGGATCTGGAGATGTGGAGGTAGGTAACCGAGGTCTTTAATTTACCACAGGATGGATACGGATCATATTTAGGCTTGTTATCAGGAGAGGCCAGCAGGGAGCGCTGTTGACCCACACGTGGACCAGCCAGGAAGGGAATTTCGCAGACTAGGGGAGCCCCAGTAGCTCGTGGTTACGGACTGGGCTGCTAACCAAAAGGTCGGCAGTTCAAATCCACCAGCCGCTCCTTGGAAACCCTACGGAAGCAGTTCTACTCTGTCCTATAGGGTCGCTGTGAGTCGGAATTGACTCGGTGGCACCTAACAACAGGGGAACCTGCGGCCCGCTGGCAGGCTCTCCCTTAAGCAGGCGGAGGGCATACAAAGGTCCCTCGGCAGCTCTGGCCACCAATCCTGGCCCTTTCTCAAGTTCTAATGCCCCGCCTATCCTCCAGACTAACTGGCCTCCTTCCTCCTCTTTGTAGCCTGTGTCCCTTTGTAGGGCTCGGATATCCTGAGAGGACTGGGGCTGACCAGGCCACCCCTGTGCCCCAGCACCATCCCACCACAGGCCGAGAACACAGCACCTGCTTAGTAAATAAATGAGGTGCTGATGAAAACAGGGTGGTAAGCCATGAGGCTGCAATCTGAGGCACCTTCTACCCTAGTTCACTCACCTTTCATGATCAACTCCTACGGAAGCCCTCCCTTCACCACCTCTCCAGACTCCCCCACCCCGACCACTTGGAGCTACCACTGTGCGGCACCAGGTCCACTTTGCCTCTGGACTAGGAGCCCCATGAGGGCAGGGTCCAGGACTGCTCTGGTCAGGCCGTGTCCCCAGCCCTGCCCAGAACCTCGGGAGGGCAGCCAGGGACCATCCTGAGCCCAGTGCACAGACCAGGCCCTGGGGCGGTCAGTTAATGGCTGGTGATGCCCCTGAACAAACCAGCCCTGGTCACCTACCACCCACCCCCTCCTCTCCCTCCACCCAGGGACCTGCTTCACACCTTCTGTTCAAATCTTTCCTGCCGGATTTGGAGTGTGAATCGCCTGTGAGGGGTGAGGGACCAGAGAACCACTTTAAGAACTAGTGAGTTTTAAACTGGGGGTGCCAAGAGGCTAAAGGGGGCATCCCCAGCACCAAAAATGGGGCCAGGCACACGAAGCCCTCAGTAATTACAAGTTGGTTTAATGAACAATAAATGCCCCTTGAAAAGATCCCCATCCCAGTTAAAAGCCAAGTGCAGTAACACCTCAGGGTTCCGTCCCTGCGTCCTTGCTGCTAGGAGATGCCATATCATTTATTGAAACAAAACGAAACGGAACAGGGCAAACACATTTCTTACTAAGTGCAGTTTCTTAAAATCCCGTTAAAACATAAGGGACAAGGGAAAGTAAAAATAATTGAAGAGGCTCACTGTAGGAAAACCCCCAGGTCTGGGACCTGGAGATCTCTGAGGGAGGTGGCGGGAGAGCTTCACATCCGGAAGGGAAGGAGCCCTCCACCTCTTTTCCCCTCACCCGCTTCGTCCCACCAGAAACTACCAGGACGCCTGGAATAAAAGGTTTCAAGTTCAATAGTCACACTCTCTCCAAATACAAAAAAGCAGTTACAATTCAACTCAACACAGAAGCTTGTGTGCAAAGTTACGGGGAACTGAGAGACATCGTATAAAAAGTTAGGTTAAAGGGGATTTTGTGGCTTGTTCTGTTTTGTTTAGAGGGTGTGGCTCTTCCTCAGTCACCTGAACTCCGCAAAGAGATGGTTATCCTGATGAGATACCAACAGCCGACCCACAGTAAAAACTGACAAATTCTAAAAAATGGGGGGGGGGGGGGGGGAGCATAATTACAGAAAAAAACAAAAAAAAGTCACTGCTTCCTCCCTCCACGTTTTGCTTTTTTAAACTCATGGGTTTTGTTTTTTTTTATAAAGTTTTGTTTTGTTTTTTTTTTTAATCCTGAAAAGCAGACAGTAAAACAGCTCCTGGAAGAATTTACAACAAACTGCATGAGGGTCTGGGAAGCTGAGGGACTCGAGGGTCGGGACGGCTGGGTGAGAGGGGTCCCCCTCAGTCACTGGAGCCTCCCAAGGGAGGGCAGGGCCTCACTAGTGAAAAAAGAAGGTGGAGAAAGATGAGGCAGGAGGTGGGGCAAACAGAAAATAAAAGGTCACTGTTGCCTGTTTGAATCCAGAGAGAAAAGCCTGGCCCTGTGTAGGGGAAGAAGCCCCTTGGCGGGGAGGCAGTGGGCTGGAGGGAGGCTGGGCAGGGAGGCACCCCTGGGAGGGCCCCGTCCCCCAGCACCATGGGACCCGGCGGGGGAGAGGAGGGGCCGAGTGGGCGCTGGTGGAGAGGCCGGCAGGGCCTCAGGGGCCTCTGGGTGCCCAGGCTACTGTGTGCTCGTGCCGCCCTGCGTGCTCCCGGAGTAGCTCCCGTAGTCGTAGTTCCCGTAGTATGGCGGCCACTGGCCCTGGTTCTGGTAGTACTGGTTCCACTGCTGGGCATACTGTGGAGACAGAAGCCAACAGGAGGGAGGTCAGACCCCCACACCAGGCTGTCCTTCCTCCAGACCCAACCTCACCTAGGGAAGAGACAGCTGCTGTGATGTCAGCTAACAACTGGGTCCCCTGACGGACAGAGGGATCAAGGACGACTGGCCTGATGCCACGTGGGTGGGCAGTTAGGGACTGCAGCCCAGGCCTCCGGGCTTGCCAACCTAGTGTCCTTTCAGGCACAGCCAGATGGCATGTTCAAAATATTCAGGAAGAGGGGTGTGGCCTGAGCACTGGCCAATCGGAATGGCACTGGCCACGGTGCTGAAGGAGGCTCCGGGGGGGGGGGGGGGGGGGGGCCCTGCTCTGCCAGACCTCACCCTCTGCTTACTGTGCTGTGCAGAGGGGCGGCGACACTGGTCACTCAGCACACGATTCAGGAGTGTTTACCAACCCAACGGCTGTACCGATAAGCACCAGCACCGAGGCCAGCAGGCTGCCGTCTTTTTAGAGCTAAATAGGGACTCAAGCTTGGGAATACACACCCAGGTGGGGCCCCTGAAGTTTTCTCCACCCAGTCGGCTCCCAGTCTGGCACCTACCTGCTGATACTGGTTATAGCTGGGCTGAGGGTAGGTCTGTGCGGCGGGGGGTGGTGGCGGGGTGTAGGGGGCCGGGTTGTATCCGCCGTATGTCCCGTAGTTGTAGGCAGGTGGTGGCGGAGGTGGAGGTGGTGGGGCTGTGTAGGCCTGGGTGTAACCTCCCTGGCTGTAGGGTGGCTGGCTGTAACTCGGCTGCGAAATTGGGGGAAAAAAAAGCAGGGCTGTGAAATAGCCAGCTCACGGCTAGGATGGAGAAAGGGCCTTCATAAGCAGTTGCCTGATAAAGGAGGTCCCTGGTAGAGGTCGTTCGGGGGCTGAGAAGTAGGGGGGTCTGCTCCATCACCGTGCAGGACACGGCAGGGGTTAAGAGCCACGTTCTTGACTCTGATCCCAGCTCTGAGAGCCTGGGGAGCAAGCACACAGCATCTCTTGAAATCCCAATTTTCTGTAAAATGAGAATCACAACAGAACTCCCCCCTATGGATCACCTTGGGCAGTCAATCAGCAGTGAGCTTGTGTACAAAGCACTGAGCACACACACGGCCTCTAGGCCCTCCGTAAGTGTGGCAGTTGTTGCTGGAAGACCTCCTGAGAAAACCAGGAGAGGCGGTTTCCTAAGTGCTCCCCAGGTCAGGACATGTCATGAACACCCCCAGTCCTCCTATCAGTTCTGTGATGCAGGCTCCGCTACTAACCCCATTTACAGAGGAGAAACTTGAGGCTCAGGGAGGTGAGATCACTGGGCCGAGGTCATATAGCTGAAAAGCGGCAGTGCCAGGAGCAGACCTCAGCTCTGTACAGTTCCAGGGCCTGCACTGTTAGCCACTAAGCTACAATGCCGCCCACCCCTGACAACAAACTCTAACAGCCCTAGTCCTTTACGTGAGAAAACAAGGCTCGGAGGTGAAGCTGTTTGTCCAAGGTCACAAAACTGGGCCGCTGTTGGCCTGGGGCTGGAATGTGTGCCGGCCCAGCTCGTTCTAGGAAATATTCTGGTTAGACCAGGACTGGGACCATTCATCCCTGTATCCTGGTAGCTGCTCCAAGGCCTGGCACCTGCAAAGTCCTCCGTAAATGGTTGGTCCATGGTGCAATGGTTAAGAGCTATGGCTGTTAACCAAAAATGTCAGCAGTTCGAATCCACGAGCTGCTCGTTGGAAACCCTATGGGGCAGTTAGTTCTACTCTGTTCTACAGGGTTGCTATGAGTCAGAATCTATGCAATGGCAATGGGTATGGACCTACGAGCACTCTGTTTACACAGAGCCTGTGTACACCAGAGACTGGGCACCGGAAATAAGCCCAACTGGCACAGGCGCAAACCTCAGCGCAGGACATAAGGTCTCGCCTATAGTCCATTACCAGGGCCTGGGGGCCTCTCCCTCTCCCTAGGCCTCAGTTTCCACGTCCTAGAACAAAAGGGTCAGCCCCTTCCAGCCTGGGCAAGGGGTAACTCCAAATGAGTGCTTTTTTGGGGATTCATGAGGCTAGTGACCCAGCCAGGAGAAATGTCTTTGCTTTCAGCCCACTCCCCATGGTAGTGGGAGAACAGGTAGATTCTGGGAAGGCCCCAGTCTTCTCTAGGGTTTGGAGGGGATCTGGGACTGTCTAGCATCCACCCCTATCAAGAGCAATGCCAAGGAGAAAGAGAGGCAGCGCTGAAGGAGACCTGTGGCTGGTGCATGTGTTAATTTCGTCCCCTAGCTCTATCCCCTCACCTGCTGGGGCTGAGCACACGCACACGTGCGCGCACACACACACAAACACACACACACCCATTCTCTTACCTGTGGAGGGCTGTAGCTGCTGACAGTGGGGGTGCTGGTATTGACGCTGGAGCCAGGGATGTTGCTGTTTTTGTTGTAGCTGCTCGCCCCCGGGGGGTTCCGAGCAGGGCTGTAGCTGGGCGGCGGCGGTGGCTGCTGTGGTGGTGGTTGTGGTGGCGGCGGCTGCTGTGGTGGCGGCTGCTGCTGGGGGGTCCGGTTGTAGCTGCCTCGGTTGTTGGAGTTGTTGTTATCCCGGTTGTTGTTACCCCAGCGGTTCTGGTTGTAGCCACCACCCCCACTGCGATTGAAACCTGCACGGAAGAAATCCAGAGTAGAGAGCCCATCGTTCTCAACTTGCCCACCTCGGGAGCTGGGCTGCCTTGGCAACTGCTGTGTCCCCAGCATGGCCAGGCACAGAGCAGGGGCTCACTTAAAGTGAACCAATAAAGCAACCCCGCTGGGCTTCCCCAGGCCCCTGGGCAGCCTCCCCAGTACCGGCCCTGAGAGCTCCGGGTCACCACTGTCTGCTGATAGGTCTGTCTCCTCCACTGAAGCCTGAGTCTCAAGAGATAGGGAACAGAGCTGTCCTGGCTTCTACAGTGCCCCTAGCATCTCAGTGGTTGCTGAGCACACTAGAAAGAGATGCCAGGGCACAGGGATGCTAAGCACTGGGGACAGCCACGAATGAAGTGGACCCAGTCCTCTTCAGGCTTGGCCAAGTGGCTGGCCACGCTTAAGTGTTTGTGCAGCTGTTTCTCTTCCCTGGAACCCCTCCCCTTTCCTTTGGCCAAGTCCTCCTGCGCCTTGGGACTTAGCCTAGACATCAGCAGCTCAGGAGGCCTTTCCTAATCCCTGCTGTCCATAGGCTGGATCTGCTGTCACCTGTGCTCACAGGCTCCCTGGGCTTTCCCATTCAGCCCAGAATCTTTCTGGGCTGTTACTGCAGGGTGATGCGTGTGTCATGGCTGTGTCCCCACAAGACTGAAACGGCAGGCTCAGGACATGCTTGTTCAGTCAATGAACACAGACTTTACTTCAGAGGCAGCAGAACTGGGGACTGAGAACTCGGGCTTTGGGTCACTTGACTCCCAGCTCTGGGTTTAGCTGAGCGATCTTGGGCAAATTAACCTCTCTCAGCCTGTTTCTCTATTTGTTTTAAAAACAAAAAAACATTCTAACATTTGCCTAAGGAGCCCTGGTGGTGCAGTGGTTAAAGCGCTTGGCTATGAACCAAAAGGTTGGCAGTTCAAACCCACCAGCCACTCCATGGGAGGAAGACGTGGCAGTCTGCTTCTGTAAAGACTACAGCCTTGGAAACCCTATGGGACAGTTCTACAGGGTCTCTATAAGTCAGAATTGACTCGATGGCAGTGGTAACATTTGCCTGGTGCCAGGTCCTGAGTTGGGATCCAGAATGGCAGGAAACCAGATCTGGCCCCTTTCTCAAGGAAGCGTCACAAAATCAACGGGAATGTGACAGAGTACATGATGTACAAATGGGTGCCGGGCTTCAGCGGCTGCAGTGCCCAGAGGGAGTAGGGGAGCGGGAGTTCCCCAAGGCCCCGGGTCTGTCTTGTCTCAGTGCTCTCAGAGTTCGGCCTGCAGCCAGTGCTCATCTGTAGACTGAAGCAGCGGTCTGAAAGCCCAACTCTGGGGATTCAAGAGGCCAGTGACCCAACCAGGAGAAATGTCCTTGCTTCCAGCGCATCCTCCTAATGGTAGTGGGAGAACAGGTAGATACTGGGAAGGTCCCAGTCTCCTCCAGGATTTGCAGGGGATCTGGGACTGGGAACAAAAAGCAAGGGGACCTCTGTGGGGGATGTCTCACCTCCTCGGTAGTTGCCACCTCCACCGCCGCCTCCCCCTCGGTTCTGAAAGCCTCCTCGGTTGCCCCCAGGGGGTGCTCGGTTGTCATAGCGCTGGAAACCGCCACCACCTCCACGGCCCCGGAAACCACCGCCTCGGTTGTCGAAGCGCTTTTCAGGGGGTGGCCCGGCCTTGCGACCTTCCTCGTTGTATTGCCTCACCAGCTTGTCTGCTTCCTCCCGCTGCAGCTCGATGAACAGAACCTCGTCCAGGAAGTCCCCCACGTCTGGCAACGTGAAGTTGGCTAGAAGGAGGGGAGAGCCCCAGAGGGAACAAGGAAAGAGGGTCAGTACCTTTGGAGGCGTAGTGCCCTCCACTCCCAAGACACTGGCAAGCTAGGAGGGAGAAGGTGAGCAGGAAAGAAGGGAGACCCTCTTCTCTCTCCCTAAGAGACAGCTAAGCCCCTAACCATGGTGCTTCTCTTCTTCCAGCCTCACTCCTGGGAGCGGGTCCGGCAAGTAGACTCACCATCCCTATTTTCACAAAGGAGCAAACAAGCTCGCCCAGTCAGCCCACCCAGCGGTGCCAGCGGCAGGGTGACCGTCTAGCTCTCTCAGCTTCTGCTCACACATCCTTCCCCTCAGGCTGCCCCAGCCCCATCCATTCTGAAAACTGTTACAAGAGATACACGGGTAACATTTCCATCCACAGCTGTGGTGGGCAGAGAAGGGGCATAGCAGAAGCAAACAGAGAGCAAGACCAAAGGAGGCACAATTAAGGAGCTGGGGGGAGCCTTTTCTCTTACAGATCCTGTTGTGACGTCCGTTTGGGACCCACCGCTTCCTACCTTTCATTTCTAGTACAGCATGATCTGGGACGTCCTTCCCTTCCTCATCCGTTCGCTTGATTGTGCGGTCTTTTAGGTCCTCGTCAGTGGGACAAATTACAATAGCTTTGCGCTGGAAGCCTTCAAATGGTCTCATTTTTCGTCTCTGGGCTGATCCATAAACATTTGTCTAGCGGTAGGGAACAGAAGAAGCAAGAGATGGTATATTCAGTACATTACGAGTTGCTTTTTTTTCCCCTCTGAGAGGGGATAGGTAGGCCAAGGACTGACAAAAGGATACTGGTTCTTCTAAGCACAGAAACTAAGGAAATTGCCTTTCTTCACTTTTAAGATTCTTGTTTTCATCAACATTGTGGTTCGTCTGTTCCTTCAGTCCTCCTCTGAAACATCAGCCTGGCCCACAAACTCTTAACCAACCAGAGAGCTTGGCAAGGTCGTGCTTTTCGCAAGTATGTTTTGCTAGGAATCTTCCCTTCTTCTATGCGGGCAGGTGCATCCTGGGCAGCAGCACAGACAAGTGCTCTAGGACATCCTCAGTGACAGCGGTAATAGCAACAGCTCCCACTGACTGAACAGCCTCTACACTCTGGGACTGGAACCCAGATCTCTCGCACCCCAGGGCTCCACGAACTTAGCCTGTGTATCTGAATCACCTGGCTGCTCCTGAAAAAGACAGCAGTCCAAGCTCCACTGGAATCTTCCTGGATCAGGGTCTATGGAGTGGGACTCAGGCATCTATACAGGTATCCCCCTCCCTCTGCAAACTCTGGACTGAGCAGAACTGAGGGATGAGGAAGACCAATAAATAACTTTTCAGTGGCTCTGACAGGGACCCAAGGGAAGAACAGTCTGCAAAGGGGCACACAGAAATGCACAAAAAATAGTTTTATTCTGAAGAGGTAGTCTGGCAAGATGGAAACTGCCCAGAATCAAGTCCTGGTTTGGCCACTAACTCACTCGGGGCCAGTCTGTGTAGCTTTATGTGTAAAACAGGGATGAAAAGCCTCCTTTGTGGGGCTGTCACGGACCGAGCAGGAAGATGACCACAAAAGCCACCGAGAAAGCCGAAGAATGACGTGGGGACAGGAGGCTACGCAGAAGCCTGGGTCTCCTGGAGCCACACCAGCCTTCCAGGGTGGGAAACACCTTGGCCGGAGGCAGGCCATGCACTGGGACAGCTTGGCAGACCTCAGCTCTGACCTCACTTGACCATTCAGACCTGTGTGGCCCCGGGCAAGTGACTTCCCCTGAGAGGCCCAGCCTGTTCTTCGGTAAAATCAACTTAACCCACTGCTGTGAGTCGATCCCAACTCACAGCGACCCAATCGACTTACTATGTGTTTATCGAGTCTCAGAGGAAAGCAGTGCAAACATCATCCGGTCATTGTAAGGATTAAGTCCGTGTGAGTAAAAGCCCTTGGCCTGGCCCAGGGCCTGGCTTGCAGCCAACACTGAACAGATGGGAGCCACCACTGAAAGGATGGTCACACGGTGGGGGCTGTAGAGATTTTCACTGCAACGCTGACTGGAAGCAACCCCCAGACCAAGAACAAGGTTACATTTTAGCAGTCTCCCAAACAGAAAGGCAGGGACGGTGGGGTGGGGTGGGAAGGACACAGGCTTTGAGGAAGGAATGATGGTTGAAATCCTAGCTGTGTCCTTTGCTATCTGTGAGACTATGGACCAGTCACCTAATTAGCCTACGTCTCACATTTCTTCAGCTGCAAGGCAGGGATCCTACTGCCCTCTTCCTGTGGCTCTGGCAGGGATTTAAAGATGTGAAAACCTTTGGCATGTGGCAGGGTAAGAAGGAACTCAACAGAGAGTGGATGTAAAAATGTAACAAGCAGGACGGACATCACTCTCAGGAGAGGATTCTCAATGGAAAGTCTCAAGGAAAAATAAGTTAGAGGAAAGGATGAGGTACAAGATTCTCTTCCAAGACACGAGGAAACAGGAAGCTGGGCGGTGGCTCGGCCAGGGCCAATGACTCCAGTGCAAGCCTCCTGGGAGAACTGGGTTATGGGTGCAGCTGTTCTTGAAACCAACCAGCCCCTCAGGCCTGACACACATACCAGGAAAAGACAGACTTCCTGTTCCCCAGGGAAAGTTCAGAAGATGAGATTTTGGACTTGGAGTTGATCTAAGACTTTTGGGATGATGTGATGGGGTAAATGTATTTCACACGTGGCAAGGATATGAGTTTTGGGGGGCCAAGGGGTGGTATGTTATGGATTGAGTTGCGTCCCCCCAAAATACGTGTTGTAAATCCTAACTTCTATGTCTGTGGTTATAATCCCATTTGAGAATGGGTTGTCTTTGTAACAAGACAGGATTACTACAAGGTATGTCTTCAGTTAGTCTCTTTTGAGATATAAAAGAGATTAAAAAAGCAACCAAGAAAAGCAGAGATACGAGAAGAGAGATGCCCAGCCACATGAAGACTGCCCAGGAGCAGAAGCTCAAGGAGACAGGGACCTTCCTTCAGAGCCCAGAGAGAGAGAAAGCCTTCCCCTAGAGTCGGTGCCCCAAATTCAAACTTCTAGCCTCTTAAACTATGAGAAAATAAATTTGTTAAAGCCATCCACTTGTGGTATTTCTGTTATAGCAGCACTAGAGAACTAAGATAGGGAGTTAGCTGCTAGTGGCTGTTACCACAGCAAACACAGTGAGGTCAGAGCCCTGGGCCAGCCCGGAACTGCTGTAGTCACTGGGGGCTGCTGGGGGCTGTTGCTAGGAGACTGACGTGATAGCACAACAGCTAGGTCAGCTTCTCCAGCTGCGTGGGTTCCCTCCGCCTAACCCCTGCTTCTCCCTGTCCCACCCTGCTTGAAGATGTTGACTCTAAGAGGAGGTCTGGGTGCTGTCTGTGTTCCCCAGTTCCCCAACCCCAGCAACACGGGCCAGGGAACGCTTGGTTTCTCAGCGAAGAGCTGCAGGCATAGTTGTGGGTGTGACAGTCTGGGGGCGTGAGGAAGCAGCACAGCAGGCATAGGAGGTGACCTCTGCTGAGGTTCTCAGAGCCCCACAGCCCTCTCATGTGTCCCATTCAGCAGGGTCAGGCTGGCAGTGGGGAAGCCCAGCTGGATCTTAGGGCAGCACACTTAAGGCTGGTAAGGAAAGAATTTGTTCTGGACTCACAGTAAGGTGAGCCCCAGTGGAAGCCCCCCTGTAGGAGGAGAAGTGGCTGGAGCATCAAGAATGGAACAGCTGATGCTCTGGGAATGGAGGGGGCAGAAGGAACACCCCTTCTCCACCGCCTACCAAGAGGCAATTTATTCTGGGCCTCTGCTCGAGCCTGGGTTTCTGTTTCAGACAAAAGTGTAGTACCTGCCAACAGGGACAAAAAGCAGGCCTAGAGTGCATGTTCTGAAGGCCAAGATCAGGGTGGTGGTGGTGTCACACCCAGCGCTGCCTGACAGTGCCTGGCCTGGTTCTGGGCTGTTAGAGCCCTCTAAGGGAAGTCCTAGCCTGCAGCCTTCAACTCTGGGGTTTGGGCACCACGGCTCTGGTGGGGCCCCCCGTCAGAACCCCACAGGAAGGCAACTTCGCTGCCTCAGAGGGCCAGCTCCTGTCCTGTAAGCAGTAGCCTAGGCTCAGGCCAGGCAGCATCTCATTCCAGAAGCTATCCACTCAGAGGACCCCAAGGAGCCACCTGAACAACAGGGTCTTCTACTCCTTCTGTCCTCTCCTCAGCACTTCACTAGCCATATCCCTACCCTGACGAAAGTGTGGCCATAGCCCCCCACTGCCCTAAGCACAAAGCCTCAACACTTCTTACTGTCCTTCATGTCCCGGCTCAGACAGCCCCTCCAGAGCTTGCCCTGACTCCCACAGTGGTGCCAACCAATCTCGGCCGTGCCGTCTGGGGAGCCAGCAGATCTGTGTTCTACCAATAAATCGGCTGTGACTTTGGACAGGTTCCTTTCCTTTATGAGGCCTCAGTTTCCCCTCTGACCCACCTCCTTATTCCCTTTTTCTCCTCTGGCGCTCCACAGCTGTACTGCTCACATGGTCTAAAGAGGCCACTTGTGTCCTCAAGGACTTTAGGTCAAAGCCCCAACACACCCAAGAGCCTGTGCCCCAAGAGACACATCCTTGGGGGAGCGGCTGGGGGTCCTGACCCAGTAAAGCCAGAATCAGGCTCACACACCCCTGCATGGCTTCTGTAGGCACGTTCTCCTTCCTTCTCAAGGATGGGCACTTCCAAGGCCAGGCTACATAACAAGAGGCACACAAGAGCCAAACGTGGGGAGACCTAACTGCTCTGGAAAACCAGACAGGAAAAGACTGCCCTGGGCTGAGACCAGGGGTGGAGGGGCTCTGCCTGCAGTGCTGGTCTCCACTCTGGAGGCTTCGTCTAGCCCAGGAGACAGCCATGCATCTACTGATCCCTCACCACCAAAGCTGGCAGTGAACGAAGTGCAGGGAACTGACAGGGTCTGCTCTAAACCTACCTACATGTAGGTGTGCGCACACACACACACACACACACGCACACACACACACACACGCACACACACACACACACACACACACACACACACACACACACACACACACACACACACACACACACACACACACACACACACACACACACACACACACACACACACACACACACACACTCTCTCTCATCCCTCAGCTCACACCCAGAGTTTTCTGAAATCCACCTTCAGGGTTTAGGCCATTGACTTTTGACTCCCTTTCCAGGCCTGAGTAACCAACAGCTTCAGGCCCCAAGTCACTCCTCTGATCTGTGGTTAACCAACGAACCTTGCTCTCCCATCTTTACAGCTACAGCTCTTTTCTTCATCTCACTGTGCCTGACCAGAAGACAACAGCATACACTGGCACAACCCTGGACGCTAACCCTGGACGCTGTCCCTGGACCAGCCAGCATCAGGTGAAAAGGCCAACAATGAGCATTGACAGTGCTCAGCTGCTACATGCCTGGCTGAGGTGTGGGGTCCTGACCTTCAAGAAAACACGGGTGCTTGGGCGTCCTCAGCTGAGATCCCCACCCATGACTACTATCCTACACCACTGGGATACCTATTTGAAATGGATTTGACCAGCAAACTGAGAAAAGGGCAGGCAGGGAATACGTGCCGAGGTATCCAGAAGAGGTGTCCTCAGGATGCTAAACACCACTGCTCTAACCTTTCAGGGCAATAAGTCCAACTGGGGCCAAGCCAGACTGAAATTCCCAAACTGCCCCAAAGAGAAGAACAGGTCAGAGTGAGGCCAGGGGTTAAAAAACGACAGCCCAAACACAAATCACCACCAAGCGGGTCTTCAAAGAGGGAGCAGGCTGCTGCTCACGTCACTGATGGGGTGAGCTGGGAGACTGCCCTGACAGGCTTTTTGGGTATCCTGTGCTCAACTGTGCTGTGTAGGATGCTCACTCTTCTGCTAAGGCAACCCCTAGGGGTTCTTGTTGTCCAGCTAGGGCCCTCCAATCACAACCACCCCCATTCTGAAAAGCCAACCACCACTGCTAGGCTGCCCTTTAACCCAAGGTGACCGAGTATCCAGGGCTACATGCGTGGAAAGCAGTTCTGTCAGGCCACGCAGCAGGGAGTGCAGCTACTTCAATTTACACATTTGCTCCCTCACAGGTTCTTGAGAAAGCAAAAATGGCAAGGCTGCGGGAAACAGAGGCTTGTCCGCAGATGCCAAAATGAAAGAAATAAGGAAACATCCTTTGCCACTTGAGAAAGCCCTTTTCAGAACAAATGTCAAGTATGACATCACACAGACAGTAAACGTGTGGAATTCATTACTCTGAGACAGGGATCCAGATTCCCTGATGTGAAGAACCCCGCCCTTAACTCAACTGCAGGCAGGAAATACATGGCTTAGCTCTATGCTCGCTAGTCATAAACACATGCTAAGAGAAGCTAGTATAAGACCTATTCTGTAATTAACAATAACCGCCACCTACTATGTGCCAGGCCGTGTTAGGTATGTGGGTGCCATTATGATCCTCGTTTTACAGACAAGGAGACTGTGGTTTGGAGCATAAAGTCAGCTGCCCACAGCTAGGAAGTGGGAGACCTGGGGTTTAAGCGCAGGTCTGCCTGGCTCCAAAATCCACAGCCTTTCCATTTCACTAAATGGTTCTCGCTTGGTGATATTCTTTGGGGCTGCTGATGGTGAGTCTGAGCTGGGCCTCAACTGTGGGCGCCAGTCCCCACCCACAGACTGGGCTGAGAGAGCTGTGCTGAGGTCTGGGATTGCACTGTTAAGGTTACGTATACCTGATCCCCTCACCAGCACTGCATCCAAGAGCATTATGGGGAAGAAAGGAAAGGTCCAGGCTCCCTCCCCTCTCATCATGAGGACTGGATGGTCACCAGTAAGTACCTGATCTAGAATGTAGTTGCGTTTCTTGCGGGCAGCAATCTGGATGAGGCGGTTGAGGCACTGGGTGGCCTGCTGGATCAGGACATCCCAGCGGCCGGCGTAGTTCCGCTGTCGGCGTAGGCCCATCACCTATGGGCAGGAAGCAGTGAGAGGTGAGTGGTCCTGAGTTCAGGGCAGCACTCGGGGGAGTCGGGGGTGGGTAAGGAGAGACCTTACCCGCATCTTGTCCATGATGGCATTGGTACCCAGGATGTTGTACTTCTTGGAGGGATTGGAGGCTGCATGTTTGATGGCCCACGTGGTCTTGCCGGCAGCGGGCAGACCCACCATCATCAGAATCTACAAGAGGCCAGGAAGGGGTGTCATGAAGCAGCAGAGGTGGTGTGGTATGGTAGCCTGGCCTGGCACCACCTGACTCACTGGTGACCATGAGGGTGACCCCAATCCTCATGGCTGCCTCTGGGAAATGGAAGCACTAACAGCATCTACCTCACAGCACTGCTGTCGGGATACAAAGAGATGAGGCTTGTCAGACTTAGTGGAGGGCCTGGCACGAGTGAGCACTCAATCAAACACCGTCATCTTTAGTATTTAAATTTTAGTTCAGGATTAAGTGATCTCCGAGAGGGAAAGGCCCAGGAAGGCTATGCACTGCCACCTGCCCATCCAGAGGTGGGAACGAGAAGTGTACAACCTTCCTGGAGCCTGAGAAATGAATGGAGGTGTCCGCCCAAGGGCAGGCACCGTATCTGATCAGTATAATCAGAACGGGCAAACACCAGAGACAACTAAATGAACATCAGAGGAGCGGCTGGGCTTCATGAAGCTGTTACAAAAGATGTTCAAAAAGAAGTTTTCACATGTGGGTCAAAGCTCACGACATGATGTTAAGTGAAAGGGACAGGATTTCAGAAAGCTTGTCACAAGGTCTCCATTATAAATACGTGTGTTTATAAAACACGTAAAACCAAGTACAGAAAAAAGAATAGGATAAACTCTAAAACTGTGAAAGTAAACTTATTTGCAGACGGTGGAATTATGAAAAATTTTATTTTTCTTCATGCTTCTTAATTTCCTAGAATAAACACAAATCATTGCTATATTAGAAAAACATTATTTTAAGGAAAAGGATCATCAGTCCAGCTCCTGGAGCCCAATCACCCCAGAGGATAGCTCTCTTCTTGGCTCCTAGACAGCCCCAGGTGGGGTCACACAACCTCCTTTGAAAACACTGGCTGGCAGAGCACACTCACCAGGCTGTGCTTTTGCCTCCTTTCTCCCTATTCTGGCCCTCACCGAAGGAGCAGCGTGGCCACCTCCTCGTGGAACCTTCCGAAGACTCAGGCCATCATCTTGGCCCCTCCCTCTCCGGCCTCAGCCACACCAACATTCCCCGCCTGACACTCAGAGGAGCTTGTCAGCTTGGAGTCCCGCTGCAGAAGCAATCTGCCCGAGGTTACTCATGCAAGGAGCCTGTGCTTCTTCCCCACACCCAGCGACTGTGGGTCTCCCCTCTGCCTTGGCCGCAAGAAGGTCTGCAGAGGTGGCCACCAAGTCAGTCTGCAGCCTCACTCACCTCGCAGTCTGCCTTGCTCTTTGGTCCGACAGTGCCCCGGATCCGCTCACCAAGGGGAAGGTGCTGAATGAAGGTGAAGCCCGGGAGAACAGAACAGTAGGGCTCTGCCCTCTGGCCAAAGTTGAACTCCACGGCACAATTCTTCACCAGGACATGAGGGTAGAGGGCCTGACCCCCTAAGGCTTCCTTCTGGATTCGGAAGGCAATGCCCATCCACTTCCCGTTCTTGGTAAAGGAAAGCTCCACGTCATTCCCACATTCAAAGTCCTAGGAGAAAAAGCCAGAAGAAGATAATTGCCAACAGGGACCACAACTGGGGACCACAAGTAGGGGACAGGGGATGCAGGCGAGGCGGCCAGCACCAGGGAGCAGCTCAGAGAACGGCCAGCCCAAAGCCCTCCTTGCCTAAGACTGTAGAAGCTGGTGACTCAGGAAGGGTGGGTGTGAAACAAGTAATTTCAAGAAGCTCCGAGTATCTGAACCTGAGACAAAGATGAACGACAAGGCCACCCTGGCTGGTCCTCAGAACTGGCAAGGGCAGCCTGTGAGGCTAACAGCTTGAAGGGAACCACTGCAGGGCCTTTTCAAGTCTTCAGTGCAGCTCTGCAAATGCACTCGGTCAACACGTGTTCCCTGGGTTCCCATTTTCCTGGTGCCTAAGTCTGTGGTGATCTAGGCCTGACAGAGCTCAGGGACCGGGGGGCACAGAAGGACACTCTTTATCCTTTTGGTGAGAGCACCTCCACACAAGCAAGTTTCGGGAGAAGGTGACCCCTAAGCTAAGTCTTGCATGATAAATGGAAACAAGCTGGGTTTAGGTGGAAGGAGTATGTCCTACATAAAGAAAGTGTTGTGTGGGACAGACCTGGAGGTGGGCGAGCACAGGGTCAGAATAGCTGAAGCATAAAGGGTAAGGGGGAAGTAATGTCAGATACAGCTGGAGAGCCAGGCAGGGGCTGGATTCATTCAGTCACAACTATTTATTAAGGTCCTACTGGGCAGCTGAAGCTTAGTGGTTAAGGTTCTGCTTCGGGGGCCGGGGGGAGGGCGGCAGTGACTGCTTCTCCTCTATCACTTATTAGCTGTGTGGGCAATTTCATCTTAAGTTTCCTCATAAAAAAGGGGGAGTGGTGGTAGTATTTTATACTGCACGGGGTGTTCCATGGATTAGGTGGGCTAGTACATTTAATACACAGTAAGCACTCAATAAGGAGCTCTGGTGGTGTAATGGTTAAACACTTGGCTGCTAACCAAAAGGTCTGGCGTTCAAATCCACCCAGCAGCTCCACCAGAGAAAAGACCTGGTGATCTGCTCCTGTAAATACTACAGCCTAGGAAACCCTATGGGACACTTCTACTCTGTCACATAGGGTTGCCATGAGTCAGAATCGACTCGACGGCACACGGCAACAAGCACTCAATGTCAGCTGTCACTCCCAGATGGCAGGCACTGTGCTAGGGAGACAGGGCTGCAGATGAAGCGGTGCGGGGGAGACACAGTCCTTGCCCTCAGCATGTGATGGGTGAAGTTACCTGAGGAGTCTGGACTTTACACTGATGACCGGTTCTGAACAGAGAGGCAGCCTGGTTACAGCTATGTTTCAGAAAGATCACTCTGGCTGCAGGGTAGAGGGAGGCTCAAAACTTGGGATCAGACAGTGGTGAAGCAAAGCACAGGGCAAGTTTCTGATATAAAAGTACAAGATGTGGTATCGTTTCCCTCTCCAGTCAGGGGAACACTCTGAGACTTGCCCTTCAAAAAGTGGCAGAAGCACCTTCCCTGAAGAGCCTCCTCGCCCTCCTCCTCAGTGCTCACAGGCACAGTGCCGTATCAGACGCCATCTACCTGCTCATTGCTGAGCACCTTCACCGGCCAGGCCCACGGCACAGCAGACACTGGCTGGACTGAATCCTGTCCCAGGCCCTGCAGCACAGACCCCACCATGTCCTGTCACCCGATCAGGAGTGGCCCAGGTCACCTTTGCCCTAACATGGCAATGAACATCATGGGTATCAGCCTTTCTCACAGCCACCAGCTTCACAACACACTTAGGGTACTGTAAGTAGACCAGCACTGTCAGCCAACACATCCACCACCAACAGAGCCAAACAAGAGGCGAGTGTAGTTGTGCTGCTCCTGCCACCAAGCTCCTGTGCTAATCTGGGGCCTAAAGGAGCTCCAATTTCCTTAAGCCTGGCATCTGTCAGAGTACGTCACAGCCTGGCTCCTGCTCATTTTTGTAGCTTCATCTCTCATACCTCCTCATAGCCCCCAGGCTCCAAGGATTACACTGAATGGATTCTACTGCTCTCCTTACCTGCAAGGCTGTTCTGTCCCTTCCGTCTTGTGAATGGCGAGAGTTCAAGACTGACACATATGTCTCTCCTCTGGTTCCCTCAGGCCATTGATTTTCATACCTCCCCCGAACCCCACTCTGAACCTTTTTAAGTTGTGGCATCCTTTAAACAAAGGAAGCTGTCCGTGGAATCTTAGAAGCAGAAGCAGAAATGATCTGGTTAGAGCAGGGGTCAAGGCCTACAGCTCCAGACTACCACATGCCCACAGAGCCCCAAGCACTGAGGGAGCACAGTTTGGAAAACACTATCACACGCCGAGGACACAGTAAATCTACTGTGACCTCCTTGGAGCAGTCCTGACAGCAGCTGTCAAGACTACAAAATACACTTAAAAAAAAAAAAGAATATCACCCATCAATACTGTGCTCCTTTAAAAAAATCACCTATCTGAGAGCAAATGGTCAACAATTACTTTAAAACAAAGATGAGAATGTGAGGGGACAGGGAAAGCAGATTAATGGAAATGCAGCAATCAGAAAGGAAATAATGAAAACGTTCATGCATTGTGAAGAATGTAACCAATGTCACTGAACAACTTGTGTAGAAGTTGTTGAATGGGAACCTAAACTGCTGTGTAAACCTTCACTGAAAACACACACAAAAAATTATTAAAACAAAAAAAAAGGCAACCAATGTCACAAAAGAACATGTGTACTAGTTGTTTAAAGAGAAGCTAGTTTGCTCTGTAAACCTTCATCTAAAGTGCAATAAATAAAACTGTAAGATGGGGAAAAAAAAAAACAAAAAACAAAAGAAAGGAAAAATTAAAAATACACATTAGATCCAAAAGTTATATATTCAGGAATACTACAGCTACATTCCCACAAGAACACAAAAGACATGCAAAATGCTCACTCTAGCCCTACTAAATGTGCTTCAGTGGGAAGCAGGGGTGGCTAAACCACACATAAGATCCACATGGGGACACCAAGAACTTCAAGGTACTCTGGTAAGGGGGGGGGGGGGGAGGACAAGCTGTCACCGCAGCATCATCTGTTCCAGCAAAGAACGTTCAGGCCCACCAGCAGAAGGCTGGCTGAATTAAGTCACAGGGTGCACTGATGCCTAAATGAGAATACTAGGAAGCCATTACACAAAATGGCAAGAAACTATTAAATGTCCACTAAACAGAAACTGTTTATGTAAATTATGGAACAGCCATATAATAACTGCAAACTATGTGAAAGAACAGAGAAGCCCTCCATGATATACTGATGTACGAAGACTGCCAAGATACACAGTTACACAAAAAAGAAAGATGCAGAACATGTATAATATGCTACCTTCTGTGTAAAAAGAAGAAAAATAATAATCATTTTTCCTGTAGTTGGATGAAGAAGCCCTGTAAGGATACCTAAGAAACCAGTACTACCTGTGGGAGGAAGGTCTGAAGTAGACTTTCCACTATGTACCTTTTTATATTTCTTCAAACCACATGAATTTATTAACTATTAAAAAAAAAGTTTCCAACTGAGCTAAATCCTTTGTGCAGACAGGGAAAGATGGCCAAGATTTACTGTCAAATGGAAAAAATACATTAGAACAGTTTGTATAGTATAAATATATATTTTTTTTTAAAAGAAGAAAAATACCATTAAAAAGATAATGAGGTCAGGAAAGGAAGGCTGAGAAACGATTCCAGATTAAAGGAGACTAAAGAGACATGACAACAGAACGCAATATATGCTCCTGAACTGAAGACCAGATTTGTTCTAAAGGATATTGTTGGGACAACTAACAAAATTTAAACGTGGACTGCGGAGTAGATAATAATATTAAAGCAATGTTAAATTTGATAACTGTCCTGTGGTTTGTTGTTTAAAAATACACGGAAATACCATGGAATAAAGGAACATGATGTATGCAACCTACTCTCAAACGGGTCAGATAAAAATCACTGGTCAAATAAAACTATGAGGAAACGATAAAGCAAATACGGCAAATGTTAGAATCTGATGTCTATGAGAATTCTTTTTAAGTTTGAAGTTATTTTAAAATAAAAGTGAAAAAAAAAGGCGAAAAGGGCGCATATGTACAAATATAAGGAACCCTGGTGCCGCAGCAGTTAAAGAGCTTGGCTGCCTACCGAAAGGTCAGCAGTTGAAACCCACCAGCTGCTCTCAGGAGATAGATGTGGCAGTCTACCTCCGTCAAGATTACAGCCTTGGAAACCCCATGGGGCAGTTCTACTCTGTCCTACAGGGTCTCTATGAGTCAGAATCCAGTTGATAGCAACAGGTTTGGTTTTTTGGTTTCAACAAATATGAGGGGAAAGAGAGAAAACAAGAATAAGAGGAAGCATGGGCCTGTTGTCTCTCCCTCCTCTGGGGCCTAAGGGCACATTTTAAAAACACCTCTTATAATTCCTAATGATATAGCACTAACCTATATTTACAAAGTGATTACTATATGTCAGGTATTGTCCTAAGTGCTTTTAATGGATTAACTTAGCGGCTTCACACAAAACTCAGAGGTAGGTACAAAGATGACCACCTTTTTACATGAGACCAAAATACAGGGAGGGTAAGTTGCCCAGGACAGTCTCTGGGTGGTGCAAGCAAGTTAACTGCTTGGCTACTAACTGAAAGGTTGGTAGTTTGAATCCACCCAGATGCACCCTGGAAGAAAGGCCTGGAGATCTACTTTCAAAAGATCACAGCCATTGAAAACACTATGGAGCGCAGTTCTACTCTGAAACACACGGGGTCGCCATGAATTGGAATCAGCTCCCAGGTAACTGGTTTGTTTTGTTTTAAGTTGCTGAGGCCTGTGAGCAGAAGAGCAGGGGCTGGGTCCAGGGACTCTGGCTCCAGGCTAACAGCCGTACGCCTCAGCACTGTGGTTGTCGGTCAGTGCTCTCAGTAAGGGAAGCAAGGCAGCAGTTCTTGCTCGATTTCCCATCTGTCCCTGCCCTTCCAGAAGGCCATGCTCGGTAGGAAGCATCACTCAACCAATGTGAGGCAGTTCTGGAATGAGATGATGCCAATGTGGACAAAAGCCAACATCACTGCCTTCAAGAGTAGATAGGCTATTCCCTAGCAGGAAAAGATAAGAACTTCCTGGTTTGTTTAGAAAACATCTCTCTGGTATCTAGGAACGGAAAGTAGGTTATGCACACCTGATACCCCCCACCTCTTCAGGGTGCCATCTGACAGCTTCGCACAAAAGGGCAAAGAGGGTGGACTGGCGGAATTTCGCACAACAACGACTAAGCAAACATCCCCGCCTGTCAAAAGACAGACAGAGCCTGGACCAGCTGGATTTGAGGAAGATAAAGGAAAGGGCAGTAAGTTTCTGCAGGCCACACCTGATAGAACCAGTATTTGGTTCTGCCAACTCCCTCAGGTTGCCAGCACTCACCGCAAAGCAGCCAATCACATCATTCTCTGCAAACTTGTCTCCATAGTTTTCAAACCGGCTGTTGGTGGATTTCTTCCCAGTGCCTCCGTAGCCATAGGAGAAAGGCTCTTCACCTGACGGGAGAGACAGTCACAAGGCAGGTTAAACCTGCGATGGTCACAACGGCTTCACTGGCTGCCACACATTTTAAAGAAAAAAAAAAAATCATCTCCTTTGCGTGTTTTAAAAATCGTGTACTTTTGGAGGGGCAGAGGGTTGCGGACGGTTCTGTTGAAAAGAAGCCCCTTGTTATGCAGAGACCCCAAGGGTTTTGCCTGGGAGTAGGGGCTAAACTGAGGGGCCCTGTACAGAAAGTGAGAATTTGGAGAGAAAAGGAGGTAGGAAGAGAGGAGGCTCGGGGTGGAAGAAGGCTGTGTGCCAAGATGCACGCCCTTCTGTGATACCCAATATTCAATCAAGTCTACTGAAGCCATTGATTTTTAGTGTTGTGGACTGTTTTGTGTAAACTACTAGAGGGGCTGGATTTTGCTTCTGGAGATCATGACGACCTGGGAACGGTGCTGGATTTCCCCAAGCTTCAGAACTGGAGGCTGAAACAGTCTGATTGAGATCCCAGGGGACCTGGCTGACACCTGGCTTCTATAAAAATCCTTTGCCAGGAACCCAAGGAGCATCCTGTCAGCAAAGCCGGAGCCCACAGCATGGACCCCAGGCCTAGTTCTGCTATCAATCACCTGTGTGACCATGGACATGATGCTTGACCTTTCTGGGCTTTGCATTCCCACCTGTGTCAGCTGCCCACCACCTACATCTCAAAACTAAGACAAAGATAAAATGAGATGATATATGTGAGTCTTAAAACAAAAACTGCTAGTACGTATCAAAATGAAAACCGTACATTCCTTTTGACCTAGCAATTTCACTGTTAAGAATTAGTGTTAATAGAAAAAAACAATTAGCCTTAAGTAAACAGTCAGATAATTACAGACAAGGATGGTGGCTCAAGTGTCTTACAATAAAAAGTTGCCGTCAAGTTAAATGATCTTCAAAAATGGACTTGTTAAATAAACGATACAGCTATAAAATGAAAAATTATGCAGTAGTTAAAAAGCTGCACTTATTTTCATAGGAGCCCTGGTGGCACACTGGTTAAGAGTTCAACTGCTAACCAAAAGGTTGGCAGTTCGAATCCACCAGCTGCTCCTTGGAAACCCTATGGGGCAGTTCTACTCTGTCCTACAGGGTCACTATGAGTTGGAATCTACTCGAGGGCAAAGATTTTTTAAAATTTATTTATAAAAACATGCCCACAATATGTTAAGCAGGAAGAAGAAAAAAACAGCTACACACTAGTATGCACTGTGACCCAGTTTGGGTATACAAAAAATAAAACCAAACAAAGTCCAGGAGATGGAGGAAGAAACACTGGTTATCTCTGGGCTGCAGGTTTAGGAGAGCACTTTTCCCTTTCTGTCTGGCCTGCATTTTTACAAGGAGTACACGTTTTCAAAATCAAAATGTTTACACCATTAAGGCAGAAGTTTCAACATTGGTCATCAAGATCAGTCACCTGGGGTCAGAAGGTCACTGAGGCCTGGGGTCCTGAGATAATTACAAATCCCTCAACGGGCAGCCCCCTGCCTCCCTCCACCAAGGAAGGACCCTGGGCTCCCCCCCGTGGCTACAACCCTGCCTCCAGTAGTCTCTGTGTCACCTTTACCTGGGGTAGGCTCTGGACAGAGAAGCCCAGAGAGATCTTAACAGGGCGTAAGGGACTTACTTTGGCACGGTTTGAGGACTGGAGACAACTGATCTTTTTTAAGACAGGAAACAGTTTTCTAAAGAGAACTCTGGACCCTCTCCTAAGAGATGTAGGATAAAAATCAATTCTTTCTAGAAAGGTTGTTAAGTGACTGTGGCCCTTGCAGTTGAATCGTGTATGCCTAAAGATGTGCAGTACATACACCTGATCTCGGTGCCTGTTCCACTCCAGGCTGGTTCCGTTCCAACACTGCGAAGGGAGGCCGAGGAGCCTGAGAATCCAGGGAGGGGCGACCGCTTTACTATCTGGACTGCTTAGCACAACTCCCCTTACCTAGCTGGGTGCTGCAGGAGTCCAGGGACCAGCCGATGCGGACAACATGGGGGTCGGGCTCTGTAGATGGAAGGTGCTTCACGGAGATCTCCTCATTGATCTGGGGACAGAAGACCAGAGGGCTCAGGGTTCTCTGGTGGCTGGCAGGTTCCGTGAGGCAATACAGGAGGGAAGCGCACCAGGCATTAAAAAGCAGCAATGGCCCTTGCTACCGGGGAAGAGGCCACAAGCATTCAAGTTGCTCTGAAGAAATCAGGGCCTCAAACAGGCTCAGCAGAGTACAGGGCCACCAAGACAGGAATTTCAAATACTTGCTTAGTTTTAAAACTCTCTGCAGGGGAACAGGGACTCTCATAATGGCTGGTGGAAGAATAAACTGGTACGACGTCTCTGAAGGGCAACCTAGCAGTCTCCATCAAAGCTAGAAACTGTGAGTGCATACGCTCTATAACCCAGCAATTCTACTTCTAGTTTCTCCTACAGATAGATTCTGAAGTGTACAAGGATATGTACGCAAAAATACTCAGGGTAACACTGCTTACATATATAAAAAAGAATCAGAAACAATTATCAATAACACACTGGTTAAATCAAGGTATATTCATGCAACAGGATATGATGCCGCAGTTAAAATGAATGAGGCAGAGCTAATGAGCTACTATAAAAAACTGCACAAGGTATAATAGTAAAAATAGTCTTCTGACTTAATCTTTTGACTGCCTAATAACCACCTCTACCTGTACTATTTGGTGGCCTTTGGCAAGTTACTGTATTTCATCTACTTTAAGATGCCAGTTTAACTGGCAGTGTTTCTCCATGAATGGCACATAAAATAATGTGCAACTTAAAATCAGTGATGTCTTAGTGGATAAAATACGATAACCTCTGTCTCAGTTTCCACCTTTGAAAAATGAGGATAACAGTACCTATTTCATGACAGCACTGTGAGGGTTAAAGAAAATAACCCGTAGAAAGAGCTTGGTACACTATCTAGTGTCTGCAAAGTGCTCCACAGTATTAACTATTATAAATAAGTTTCCATACATAAAGGATACACAAGATATCATTAACATGTAAGTTATCTCTGGGGAGTAGGATGGGGACCAGGACCATAACTTCTGCTTTTCTACCTTATCGTCTTCTGTGCTGTCTGGACTTTTGCCAAACACTAGAATGTGTTCTTTTCACAAACACGACTCGACGTAGTACTGTGGAGGGATGATGGCGGATGATGGCCTGAGCTGGCAGGACAGCCTTTCTTTGCCTTGCTCCCTCTGGTCTCCCTTTAACTGGTGATTCCTGAGCCCAAGTTTTCTAGCTTTCTTCCAGACAACTCCTTTTCCCAGCTCCACATCAAACACATCACCTCTAAACTGGTGTTATCTGTATAATACCTGGGCCAAACCCCACAAAGGAGAAATCTGATAAAATAACGTATGGTTGGCCTGCTTTTCTGATATAGTTAGCAACAGGACAGTTCTTCCGAGCTCACACAGAAGAACTGTGTTTGCCTGGACACAAAGTCTGTCCCCAGTCAAATCTCTTTTGTAGCTGTGGCTCTGACTGAGTAGCCGGTGACAAGGCTATTCCAATGCATGGACCCATTTTTTTGCACCCATCCCCCTGATGTTGCTCCCACTCACCTTCATCTCGAAGCACACACGGCCCCTTCTGACCCCATAGCTGGCACGGGCTCCCGACCACAGATATGCAAAGCCCTCGATTGTGAGCGGATAGCCACTACTCCGGTCTCGGGCAACCTTAAAGTGGAGGTCGCAGTTATCTGTGGAAGAAAAAGCCTAGGTCGACTGATGTTTCAAAGATCCCAAGAGAGGAACAGAAAAAGGGAAGGTCCCCAAGAGTGCTGAGTAGGAGCACACAAGCTGACACATCATGGGGATGGGTTAATGAGGAATCTGCTACATCCCTGACCATCCTCCCTTTAACCGCACAGGTTCTGGAGCACTGCCAGCTGGCTCGGATACGGTCAAAGCAGTCACCCCACACAGGAACAGGGGCTCTTTACCTGGCTAGGGTCCAGGAATGGGCTTCAGGGGAGCCCCTGGAAATTGTACACCAACACCTTTTTGTGAGTATGTACACTTGTAGGGAGAAGGTCCACATCATCACCAGTTTCAGGAGATTTTAAAATACAAGAGACTAATCACCACTGCCCTACAACCCAATTACTCCCCAGTGCTGGGCTCCTGCTGCCAGTGGCTGTGCAAGCACCTGACTCTGATGCATACCCACTCCCCTGCCATGACTGCCCAGGGGCACATGTCCTGGCACCCTCTTGTGGGCCCATGACTCTCCTACTGAGAACACCCTCTTCCCATCCTCCAAGGGGCTGGTCATGCCTCCAAGAAAACCTCTCTTTCCCATTCAGCCCACTAGGCTCTCTCCTTTCTCTCAAGGTTGAGCCCCATTGTCTGTACACTTGACATTTGATCAGATGCTGCCTCATGGACCACTGCCCACACGACACTTTAAAAATGTTAAGTTTTACTCCGGGCAGATCTTGTCTCTGAGATCTTGTGAGAGGAGGAACTGCATGTAAGATGTCTTTATCTCTTCCAAAGGAGGGCTCTATAAACATGAGCTACGTAAAGAAACAGATGAGTGAGTTTCTGCTAACTTTCTGTTCTGCTGAGCAGTGCAGTATTCTCATACCTGGCCGTGCTTCTGGATACGTTTAAAAATTCAGTTTCACAGGCCCTGTTGCTGAGATTCTGATTTAGAAGGTCTGAGGGGAGACACTGCCTCTATAATCACTCCCCCGAATGTTTACACAGTCAAAGTGAAAGCCACGTATCCAGTGGAAAGAAAACTGAACTGGAGGGCGGAGGGCGGGTGAGTATAGTGACTCAGAGGACAAAGTGAGCAGCTGATGGAAACTGGGGAGCTGGTGGTCAAAGAGTTAAGTTTCCCCGGCAGCACTCAGATTCCCTTCCTGATTAGATGACAAACCCTGTGAGTGTGCAGGGCGCTTCAGGGTTTTCCAAATTGTTCCCGTATTCATTCTAACTGAAAACCCCCTGATGTATCAGGGCAGGGTTCCTCCTCCCTGAAGAGAGGCTCAGAGATGGAGAATGACTTGCCCAGGGCCCCACAGCGGAGTCAGCAGTTGGTCTTGTCTCCAAACCAGGGCCGTTGGTCCAGAACTACACTGCTTCTTACACCAGGACCAACACCAGCCCTGGATGGGGCCAGGCAGGGATTCTGGGGAAGGTCAAAGCACAATTCCCCTATACTGACAGGAAGGAGGCTCAGAGGGGCGCTCCCAGGACTCACATGTGTCAATGGCAACAAGGGTGTCATCAAAGTCATCTTCATCTTCTTCAGCCGGAGGCTGAGGAGAGCGGCCCCTGTGTCGGAAAGAGGGGTTAAGTCATGCAGAGAATAGCTGGCCAAGCAGAGGGGAAGGAAAATGAAGCAGAAACCCTTCCTGGACTTCAGTGTCTTCCCAGAGAGGTTAGCAAAAGCACCCTGGGACCATCCGCACTTGCATTTCCATGACAGCAACAATGGGTAACTCCTAGGGTGGGCACAAGGATGAGAGGGCATGCTCCGGAGGGGGCATCAGAATCACTCAGGGAGCTCTTCCAGAGAAGACTCTTCTCTCCCACAGACCTGGTCCATGCCCTCTGCATGCTGAGACCTGCCTCCACACTGAACTCTCACTGGTGGGAGGCTGTGGTGGCCCAAAGGGTGCTGGGCCAGGAATGGGATGTGTAAGAGCCTGGACAACCTCACGAGACTCTCTGAAGATAAACCCGGTAATTAAAATCTGTCCATACACCAGGTCTGACAACTCCGCATCTGACAGGATTTAAAATGACCCATTTTTTCGGTCTCCCTCTTTCAAAACTGTCCTAAATTATGAACTGAGATTCATCTTCCTACCAAAGCATTAAAAAAGGGGGCTATGTTAAAACACTGCTGGTGTCTGAACTACAGAAATAAAGGAGAGGGGTAGAAGTGTCTAATGCTCCAGTGGCAGGGACAGTCTGGGTGGCCCTGGCGCACTGTGTACAGACCAGGTACACCCATGCTGACTGGGTTGCTGGCACTCCTCGACAGCAGGCTTCTCTGGTGGACTGTTCTTCTACCCCACCAGCCCATGGACAGCACAGAGCCTCACAAAAGGAGGCGCTCAACCCATCCCGAGAAGCCCTCCCTGCCAGCCTCAGCTCCGTGAGCTCCTTTGTGCTCTTTCGGCTAGTGGCTCCTAGGCCCCTGCTCTGTGGGAGGCAGCAGGAGAAACCCATGTGAGGTGGGCTGGTTCCACATCCTGGCTTTAGTAACAGCCTGTGAGGCACAGGCCCTGTCTTAAAGAGAGTCACAAGCCAGTGAGAGGGTAAACCTCACCAGGCAGGGAATAAAATGTGTCAGATGAGCAGTCTAGACAAGTGGAGATGAGCGTAATTCTTCGTTTCTGTGATAGGAAGAGGATCACACAGGAGCCGAAGTGCGGGAGGAGGGGAGGACGGTTCCCAGGGAAAGGAAGGTGGGAGGTCTATAGGAAAGGGAAAAGGGAAATGACCACAGCAGAGCCACTCCCCCTGTGAGCTCCTGACAACCACATCTTAACTACTTGACCCCGTAGGTTGTGGCTGACTTGGGACTGTCTACCTCAGCCCCTACCCCAGGAACAGAGGAGGGCAAAGCCCACTGACCAAATCCTCTGCGTATCCCCAGTATCCAGCCCAGGGCTTGGCAGCTGGCGAAAGGATTGAGTGCTGTCTGAATGCGCGAGTGGACGCGTGGAGCAGGGTGTGAGTCATTTGAGGGACAATGAGCAGCCATTAAGGATAGGACACCGTGTGGGACTGCAGGGCGGTGGGAAGGGGGACTGAAAAGGCAGCCTGGCATCTTATGTGGGAAGGCTAAGGTGTGCGGGCTTTATACACACTGGGAAGGAAGTGAGGGGCCAAAGGTTGAGGAGAGGTGGCTGTGACAGTGAGTGCAGGAAGGGCCAGAGGGACAGCGTCGGTGCAGGGGAACTCCGGCCCTCTTGGTTAGACTACAAAGGGTCCCAGGGGTGCGGGGCCACAAACAGACACCTAAAGCGACAAGGGCGACTGTCGCCTCAACACACGCACCTCCTATCCTCTCGGTGCTCAAAGTACCCCCGTCCCCGGTTGTCTTCGTAAGGCCTCTTGCGACTCTGGAATTGCTGTCTATCTGGCTTGGGTTGAGATGCTTCATGGGGGAGGAAGCTGGTAGGTGCTTCTTGCTTCATCTCTGTCTTCATTTCTAATGTCATGACAAGTAGAGATGATCAAGACACTTGGAAACTGCTCAGCTATCACCTCTCTGGTCCCCTTTACCTCAGGAGACGTTGACAGGGTCCTGCCTACAGTGGTGAAGGGCTAAGCACAAACTTGGGTTCAGTGTAAGCCTGCTGAGCAAGCCAGGTAAGCCGTATTGGAGAACAGGGCTAGGATGAAGCAGAGGCCAGGGATGGTCAGCCAGGTAATTCAGACCTGATAGTCAGGGGGGTGACAGATGTCAGTCAGACGAGGGGGGATTTCAGCACTAAATGAGGACAAACTCTTTAAAGGCCCACCAAAGGTGGGAGGGCTGCCTTTGGCAATGCATGAAAGCCCCACGAAGGCTGGCAGTCGCCTCTGCCTGCAATGACTGGGAAGGAGCCCTAGAAGACTTCTAAGATCCTGTTAAAATGAGGTGCCACGATCCTATATTCTCCAATTTCTCCTACCAAAAAATCTCCCATCTCAGTTCTTGCAAAGCTTCTTCAGTCTAGCAAGGAGGGGCAAGGGTTATTCAACAGAGTATTGAGATCTGTGATCCTGCAGCTAACTCCACTGGATGTAATCATTCTACTGCAAAGCTCAGAATCCCCTGGAAGGAAGGGTCTGCAGTTAAACCATTCCATAGGTGAGATCTCATCAATCACACCACAGACAGGAAGTTGGAATGGGATAGCGTGCTGTGGATCCCTGGGAAGTCAGGCCAACTCCAAGAATCAGCATCCAACCTAGAGCAAACCGTGCATTTCAACGTAGCCTTGTTTCTGCCACGACGTCTATCTACAATGCTGTGGATCACTCACGTCTACTCATTTCTGCACTCATTCAAAGAGCATCTTGGATTGCTCACTAGTTTTGGCATACAGACCAAATCTCTTCTGGTTCTCCAGGGCAGGGATAGTGCTCAATCATCTTGAAGACAGCCTCCACGGTCCCAGCACAGAGCTGGGCTCACAGGAAGCCCCTGATAAATGCCTGTTGATAACGGCACAAAAAATACCCACACTGGGCCAAATGATTCTACACATCTCAGAGCCTGACACAAATCTGCAATTTAACCCACATTCATTAAAGCCCTGAGCCACCCACAAGAAATGTCCAGGGACTTCACTCTGGATGAACCAGAATGGAATTAGATAAAACCAACTAGATTTGCTAAGAAAAGGCACTGGGGCCACAACACAGTCCTGGCTTCATCACTACTCAACAGTGGGACCCTGCTTTTCAAAACAGTAAAACATGAACAGTATGGGATCCTGCCTATTAACAAAGAGCACTTGCCCAGGAGCCAACATCCTGGATTCTACCCCCAGCTCTGCCATTAGATAAATCACCTCCCTTCATCTGTAAAATGAGGAGTACTGGATTACATCTGTTTCCCAAACTGGAATCATGGGGACCACCATTCTACAAACCCAAAAAACCAAACCTGTTGCCGTCGAGACAATTCCAACTCATAGCAACCCTATAGGACAGAGTAGAACGGCCCCAAGAGTTTTCAAGGAGCAGCTGGTGGATTCAAACTGCCAACCTTTTGGTTAGCAGCCATAGCTCTTAACCACTGTGCCACCACGGCTCCATTGTTCCACAAAGACACATTTAAATGTTTGAGAAACACCGGGTTAAAACAACGTGGCGTAAGTTTTTTTTTTTTTTTTTTTTTCAGTGTAGGACTTCTCAGAGCCTTTAATGCTCTAATGAGCACGTGAATCTGCAAGAGGTGGTACAGCATATGCTGCATTTTCCAAATTCACTTGTGCAGTCAATTGAGCCCCTTTATATGGCCTTTCGCCTTGGTTCTTTGGAAACACAGCTTAACAGACTTCCCCCCTAAGCCCTGAGGAGCTAATATTTGCCCCAGTTCTTTGAAGAAGCAACTTGGGAGGGGGGGTCCCAGGTTGTTTCTACTCCAGAGAGTTTGTTACTTTTGTCAGGGTTGCTTGACATTTCCTGGGTAAGCTGTAAACAACTTGATGGTTTGGTACTTTTGTCTGGCCCTGGACTGCAGTCTGTCCTGACTGGTCTGTTTTACATACCTCATGGGGACTGGTTGGTTTACTATGCAAACTGAGTGACTTGTGGTCCCACTGAAGGGACTGGTCAGTCTGTGGTCCTGCTGGGAAGGCCATGCCTTTAAACTGACAGGAGTTTTCTTAGATAAGCAGCCAACCCCACAAAAGTTCTTAGAGGCGAGAAAAGAGAAGAGAGAAGGAGAGACAGTGAAAAACCTCCTAAAAGAGCTATAATATGGGCCAAGGGCTGTAACACTGAAGACAGCGAGATGCCCGGAAGGGGTTCTGTGGCAGAGCGAGAGGTGACAGCAGGAAGCTGCTGCTAGGAAGGCAGCTAAGAGAGCTGAGCAAGTTGCTACACTGGCTATGAGCTGGGCAAGTCAGCAGTGGAGAAGCTGATGGTGGGGAAGCCAAAGGCAGAGAGGCCTGCACAGCCAAGAGGGGACGTGCATGGCTGAGAAGTTAGCACGGCAGAGAGAAGGGCCTGTCTGCTTGCATGGCCAAGAAGAGCGTAGAGAGCTGTCCTCCACTGAAGAGGGGAGGGATGTGCTCTCCACTTTGGCGGGGGGGGGCGCTTCCAGACCTTACCTACGTGTTTCCTGATCCTGAGCTGTTCCTGGTACTTCCAAGTTGATCCTGATTCTAAGTTGTAGCCTAGGACTTCCTTAGTAAACCACTTAACTGTGAGTGTGTTCTATGAGTTTGGTGTGGCCACTGCAACAAATTACTGAACCCACCAGAGAAGTACAAAGTGCGGGTGGGAAAGGGCAGCTGGTGTCAGAAATGGTGAAGAAGTTGGAGAGTGGAGGTATGGCTGACCACCTCACAGGAGCCAGCTTCTTATCCTGATCCTTATCCTTCAGTAATCTAGGTGATTCCCTGTGCTACAACACAACTTGACTAGGGAACTCTTCTCTGTGGAGAGCCTGGTAATATCTCCTGGAACAATATTCTTCAGAACATGGTATGGGAAACACTAGACTAGATTTAGAAGGCCCTTTCTGCCTTCCACATTCTAAGATTCTAAATAAAGACTCAGGTAACTCAGGTGTTGGCCTCCAGGCCCAAACCTCTCAAGGGTGTTGATGCTAGCATCTGAAAACAGATACCATGAAGACTCCCCTCCCCCAACACTTTGGGGTGGGATTGAGTTCTTCCCTTCAAAAACAACTTGCCAGAGTAAAAAGCCTGGATGAATTAGCCAAAAGGATGATGTAAAGCCTCTCTGGGAGGACAGCTCTGAGTGCAGGGCAATGGCCACATGTAGATTCTGTTTCCCTCAAAAAAGATGAGCCTCATGTGCTTTCCCACCTGGGCGATAGGCCTGCTGCTGCGGCTCCATTTCCAGTGGTCTCCTCTCGTAGCCTGACTCGTTCTCTTGCTTGATGACCTGGCTCTCGTAGAATTGGTTCTGCCTGGTAATATTGTCCATGGCATCTTAAAACAAAAAAACGGCCAGTTAGAAGGGTGCTTCCTGGAGGGCCCTGGGACCAGAGGTGGCTTCTTTGATGCCATACGATGTCATCCCCACTGGGGACAGTGAGTCTCTCAGAAGCCAAGGTCTGACAACACCTTCACATGGAAATCTTATCTGGGCAGTCAGTGGCTTGAACATGTCCTCTTGCCCCTCAAAAGGTTGCAGATGCTACCTGAGATGGGGTTTTACAGAACCCTGATATATAAAACTGACGGAAGCAGACTATTCTGGTTGAAGAAAGGAGATGGGAGGGCCAGAAGAGGGCTCCAGCTTAGCCTCCCCACTAAGTCACCACTCTGTGGTGGAGATAACTTTACACACACCTGGGACTCTGTGGAGCAGTGTAAGAACCACCAGCTTAGCTGTTCTCTAAGATGGCAAAATGCTTAGGGAGTTACCCTCAGGACACAACCTTAAAAACTGGAGTATAAACCAGCACTCTGCCCGCCCCGTTCAATATTCCTCCTGTACAGCCAAGCCTCTTTAAGAATCTTTTCTACCGTGCAATAGTTGCCAATGATAAGGAGTAACCACACTCAGTTGATGAAACGGAACTGGGGGAGGAAGGAAAAGAGCTGTTATGAAAGTAGGGCTCATAATCATAATGCTTTCAAACTCAGTGAGGATTAGTCCTAAATTATTTGGAGTTAGATTGGAAGGATTTCGGCAAGGAGACTTGAGAATCCAGGGGAGCTCAGCTGAAGGGTGGTAAGAACAACGATATTAACTATTCTTGGAGTGCATTAACTATACACTAGACTCTGAGGTAGGGCTGAGAATAAGCTGAGCTGGACCCCTGCCCCACTGAAGCCTTCGACTTAATAAGATAAACACACCACACGTAAAACAAATAATTACACACAAAAAATGAATTGATTGTTATAGACTACAAAGGAGAAGTCCTGGGTGTTATGACAGGGACCAAGAAAGCAGCAGATAGCATTGACTCAAAGGCTACACAGGCAACAACTCAGTGATGAGGATGGAGAAAATGCCTGGAGCTGGGGTCACACAGGTGAAAGCCCAGGGGCGGGACTAAACCCAGAGTACCAAACTAGAAACTCCTTCAAGGAGGAAAACCTTACAGGCAAACCCCAGAGAGAACTTCAGAAGCCCAGGATGCACAGCACCAGGCTGCGCACCCCAGGGGCAAGCTCTCTGCTAGGTGCCTCCAGGGCCCTGCTAGTGGCTGTGCAAGAGCAGTGAGGCAGATCCGCAGGGAAGGAGAGACTATCCTGCCACCCGCTAACTGACTGGATCCTTCCTCACAGAACAAATACATCTGGGCCCAAACCAGGTAGAGCCAAAAGGAAGGAAAGTCCCAAGTCACATGGTTTGCTACAGGTATGTTTACCAGGGCTGTAGAAAGAGTTTGGGAGGAACATGAAGGGGGCTCAGAGGATTTTGCTGTTGGGGAGAGAGGAAGAAATAGAACCTCCTGAAGTGGAACACAGGGACCCTTTCAGACCATTCAGACCCTTCCAGGCTGCAAGAACAGTGCTCTTCTCCCCAGAGAGCCTGTGTCGCTCTTCCTCAGTATCTCTCCTGTGCTCAGAGGCAGCCTTGCCAGGAGAAGCAGCTACGACTCTGGGATCCTTCTACCCTCTAACAGCAAGCAAGCCCAGTGCTAAACCCTCCATACATGGGACCTCATTCATGACAATCCTGATGAGGAACTATTATTACCCCATTTTACATGGGAAGAAACCAGGGCTCACAGAGGTGAAGTGACTTGCCCAAGTCATGGAACCATGTCTATCTGAGTCTATGCTCTGAAGCAATGAACTCGCTTTCCTCTCAGAGACACCTCTAGCCAGACACCCAGGTCAGGACTGCCTGTGGCCCCTTCTTCCTATGCATTCCCTACACACGCACACCAGGCCTTTCCTCTTTCCTCTGCAGGTCTGCAACACCCTCTTCTCAGTATCCTGGGTCCTGGACAATCCCGAGCCCTTCCACCCCCAAATCTACACTGTTGCCTCACTCCAGAAGGTCACATCTCTCATGGAAAGTAAGTACGCAATGCCAACTTCAAATCTCACCTCTTCCATGATCAGTTTTTTCTCCCCTTATTCCCTTAGCCCCAAGCCCCAGGGTGCCCTCTTCTCAAACAAACACCACAAACCCTGGACACCAGAAACCTTTCTACTTACTCCTTAACCTCTACAATCCCCCATCCCCCAGGTCCTGCTAGAAAGCTGCCCTTTTCTAACTCCAGATTCATTCCCTCCCACAACAGGGTCTCCTCTCCTCAGACAACTCCAGCCCGGGGCACCAAGATCTGCCCTATCCCCTCTCATTCCCAGAGTCACACGCCTCGTGGCTAATGCTCAGTACCCCCCACCCCCATCTCTGGCACACAAATAACTGCCTCCGTGGATCAACTGCCCTCTCTTGGAGATAACTGCTCAGTCCTAGAAACATTCACCATTACATCCTAGGTCCCTCCTCCCTACACCCCCAGTCAAGTCAACAGGTTTTCCTTTCACATCCTACATTCTTCTCCATCCAGACATATCTGCTAGGCTGGCTACACATTCATTCTGTGCTGGACAAGAATCCTGTCCTCCAGATAATCCACTTACTTTGAACTCCACCCCCAGCTACTCCTGTTCCTCAAACATTCCACATTGTTAACCCAAGACTACTTAGCAGTAGCCAGAGTTCAATTGTCCTCAGAGCCTTCCCACCTCTAGACTCCCAGGTCCTCTATCCAGTGCAGCATCCACCATTTCCCACTGGCCAGTCAACAAAGTTCCCTGTGCCTCCTCTAGCCTGAGGGTCCCAGATCTCCCAGTACCAAATGCCCAAGTTGCCCTGCCTCAGGGATGGCCTTCAAACCCCGGATTTTAAAATTTTCAAGACCATCCTCAGAGAGATACTGGACTCCCATATCCCCTAAACGTTCTCCAGCCAAACACCAGAGTCCCCAGTCCATCAGACCCTCCCCACAGCCACAGACACCAAGGCCTCCGTCTCTCCAACACACCCCAGCATCAGACAGGAAAATTTCCAGTATCCCATCCAGTCGCAAACTCCAGGAGCCTCCATTCTCAAACTTCCAGACCCGGGTAACTGATCATTTCTTCCCCAGTCCTGGAAACACTACTCCTGATCTCCAGCCCCTCACGCCGGGCTATCACAGCCCCCTGGGATCACCATTTCCACGACCCTCCCCAGCCCCCCACATAGAAAACCTCTTATTCTTTGGACTCTTCCCGACTCCCGAAACCACGGTTTCCGGTCTCCACAACCTGCAGTCCGGAATCCACTACACCCCCAACCCTCCTAATCTCCGAAACCTAGAGTCCCCCACTTCCCCTATCTACCCTACGCCGGATGCCAAGATCTACTCTCCGATCATCCCGAGGCCCTTGTCCCTAGATCTTTTTCAGCGACGGGTCGCGGGATCCCCTCCCCATCCTTAGACCGTCTCCCCGGCCTCAGGCGCCGGACTCCCGCGCCCCACAGCCCTTCCTTGGCCCGGACTCCGGGCTTCCCGGCCCCCGCCCCGCGCACTCTCACAATGTCCGTCCGGCCCCGAGTAGCCGCCGGGCTCCGGGTGCGGCTGCAGCCCGGGCGGCGGTGGCTGCGCGGTTCCCTCCAGCTCGGAGCCCCCCTCGGTCTCGACCTCCTCGTTGCTGTGCCCAGGTCGCCCCGGTTCGTCGTCGGGCTCCTCAGCCTCCAACGCCGCCTGCAGCCGCTCAGCTAGGTCGGCCTTGAGGCCGCGAGTGACCAGGCCGCGGCGCTGCAGCTCCTCGCGAAGTTCGTTCACCTTCAGACGGCGCACATCCATGGCCCGGGCCCTCGGGGCGGCCCCCGAGCCCGGCCTGGCCTCCCAGGGCTCTGTCCCCCTTAAACCTTTCCTGTCAGGAGGCGAAGGGGGAAAGGGGGGGGGCACTCCAATGGCGGCGGCAGCTCAAAATGGCCGCCGCCTCCTCCTCAACCGTGGCCCTGGTGCGATGCAACACAGGTGCTGATTGGCCACCGCGTGGGGGCAACGGGCGCGGGCCTGGAGACCTAGCCAATTAGAGCGTGGCTTTCAAAAGAACGGCAATGAAAGGGCCAGGATCTGCTGGGAAGGAAGCGTTGGCCTACGTCGATGCCGCGACTGGAGCGGAGGGCGGGAAAAAGCGGGAGGCGGAGCACGCGCTGATTGGGTAGAGCCCGCGCGCCAGCTCCCGTAGGGTCAAATGAGGGAAAGGGAGTAAAGACTTGGCCCAATCAACGATGAGATCTCAGAATGAGCGTCTCACAGCCTTTCCTGTGCAGTCCTTTCATTAAACTAATGTCTCCGTAACATACATTTTTATTGGTCTAAATCTCCCGCCCCTTGAAGAGACCAAGCGGGTAAAACCATTAGAACCAATCAAACGGAGGGCTGGCAGATAGCCCTCCTTCCTCTGTTGCCTTTACGAAACCGGAACGAGATTAAATAATGAAGGATCCGCCCCTCGCCGTTAAGGCGGTTTCAAAACAATCTGTCCACCAATCGCAGTTACTGTTTTATCTCACTGAAGTCAGTATAAATGGCTCGCTTTAGGAACAGCGATCCAGATTGGCCGTTCTTCAGAGGACCGCTACAAGAGTCTCGCTGTGGAGGGAGGTATACGTAAGAGCTTAAATAGATAAATTATTCTTTATCTGGAATAAAGTCAGTTGCCTTTATGAAAGACAATATTTTGACTTCAGAAAGTCCTGAAGGTTTGAAAGGAAGAGGCTAGACTAACGGGTGAAAGTCGTAAAGGAAATTGCACCCCCTCCCCTTTGATAGTACATCTCACAGGGTGCCGTTTTCATCGACGGCTTCGCGGCCCTCTTCTATGTGGTTGGTACCTTATGTGGAATGGGCCCTCTGCACGCCACCATAGAGCCTTCCCCTTCAGAAAGACCTCCAGAAGTTCTTGGCTTTTTTAACCCAGATTCTCTAAACTCTCGTTCAGTAAATCTAGCTGTTTGGCGACTGTACTGACAAGCTCAAACACACAAATCCGTAGTTAAGCCTCACATTAATAAACAAACGCCACAGAGTTTCACAATGTCTACTCCGCTGCACCACCTGTCGCCTCTAACTCAAAAGACACAAAACGTCAATAAGCTACACAATCGAGATACACAATGCAACCGCCCAGTGTCCACTGTGGCACACCTTAAATCCACAAAAGCAGCACACAACCTCAACTTTGACAAAGGCATCAAATACAAGTGAGTTACATCTGACGCATCAATTCAGGGGATAATACACCAAACTGCAGTGTCGATGTACCCAGTAATGTCTGCAAAGGCACGCGGCATCAAACGACAAAGACACACAGGGCTGTTACATTACAAACTTTCAGCAACCTAGACACCCAGCACCCACTCAGAAGTGGGGCAGACACTCACGTGGGCCCGGAGGTTCCAGTCCAGACACCCCGCCCCTCGCCCACGTCCGACTTCCTCTCTCCTCCCAGCTACCCACAATGATTTGTTCTAAAAGTTTGTGGCCCGGATTGAACTGTTCCCGGTTCTCAGGACCCGCCACTGGGGGGCGTCCGGGCGCTGCCAATAGGTCCATCAGCTGCAGGACACACCCAGGCCCACGCCCGCGAGTGTGTTGGAAGACACTGGGCCCGTGGTTATCGGAGGTGCCCCGTGCCTGTGTTTCTGTATGAGTTTGAACGTTTGGGTCTGTGAGTACCTGCTGTACTCTATATATCTCTGAATATTTGTGCCACTTGTCAGTATCTGTTACTCTGCGTGTCTGTATCTGTTACTGTTTTTCCCTATTCCTGGTACTTGCCTGTGCATGTTTGTAAATGTTTGTACCTGTGTTAACTTTGTATGTCTCTGTTATTCTGTGTGTCTCTGAGTTTCAGTATCTGTATTTGTGACCAGGTATGCCTGAGTATGATCATTAATTCATATGTCTGTTAAATTGGATCGGAGCTCTGCTGGCGCAGTAGTTAAGAGCTCGGCTGCTAACCATAAAGGTTGGCAGTTGGAATTCACCAGCCACTCCTTGGAAACCCTACAGGGCAGTTCTGCTCTGTCCTATACAGTCACTATGAGTCAGAATCGACTTGACAGCAATGGGTTTGGTTACATTGGGGGTCTCTGTATGACCCTGTGAGTATCTATGTGCCTGTACCTCTCTGGGGGTTTCAGAGAGTCTTTGTTTTTGTGTCTTTTTGTCTATGTGTACGTTCATATCTACCCCCTTGGTAGCTCCTTAGAGAGGGGAGAACTCTGAGACCCCACCAGACCCTTCTTTTTATTGATGGGGAAACTGAGTTGACAGGGAGAGAAGCCACATCACAGATGAATGGAGACGAGGAGATGGAAGCATGGTTACAAAGGTTTATGTGACCTGAGCCCCAGAGGCACAAGAGTCCACACTATGTACAGAGGGGATGAGGGACTGGCTCAGGGGGGCAGCATGGCCCAAAAGGGGAGAGATTGTCCCCAGGGGGAAAGGAGGCATCCCTAATGCATTGCACAGGCTTGAGGGTGGCACACCCCCATGTGTGGGGAGGAGGAAGCAGAAGTGGTTAAGAAGGGGAGGGGCACACAGAAGAATACTGTAAGATTAGAACCTTGGAATTGTACTAATAATCTAGACCTGTGGCCCTTTAGGATCTTAGGAATTTAGAACATTCATGTCTTAGAACTACCGTGCCTAGAATCTTAAAATTTTACAAATATGGCTTCTTGGACCCTTAAGAACTAAAATCCTAGAAAGACAGAATGTAGCATAGAACCTAGAGGCATCCCGACATTAGAAATGATTAGAACTTTGGTTTCTAGAATCTTAGATATTTACAACTGTGAGAGTCTTAGAACTTTAGATGCTTAGAATCCAGAATTTTGGAACAGTAGAATCTAGAGTACCTTGGAATAGAACAGACCAACATTAGAATCTTTTGAGTTTAATAATCTAGAATGTTGAAGCATATGATCTAGAACCTTAGACACAGAGAATCTAGGTTCTTAGAACATCACATCTTAGAACATTATATCTTAGAACCTCCACGTTTAGACTCTTAGAACTTCTGAATTGCAGATTCTGGAATCTTAGACCCTTAGGGTCCAGAATCTCTTAACAAGAGAATCCAGGATCATAAAGACTGAGAACCTAGAATAGACTACCATTAGACTATTAGAAATGGAGAGTAGAAAATCTTGAAAACTTACAGTCTAGAGTCGTACAGCCAGAGGATCTAGACTCTAAGAGCCTTAGAACATCAAGTCTTAGAATATTAGGCCTTAGAACCTCCATGTCTAGAATGGTAGAATCTAGAATCTTATGCCCTAAGAACTCAGAATCATAGAAAAATAAAATCTAAACCAGAGTCTTAGATCTTAGAACTTGAGTCTCAGCTCTTTAGAACCTAAAATCTTAGGGCCTTGTCAAGAATCTAGAACAAGAAAATCTAGAGCCATGGAATTTCAGAGCCTTAGAACATTAGACCTTCCTATCTCCATGTCTAGAACCTTAGAACTTTAGAATTGGAGACTGGAATTTCAGGTCTGTAGAACCAAAGACTCATAGCATCTTTGAAATCTAGAACCTTTGAATCTAGACTTTTTGGACTTTAGGATCTAGAATCTTGGAATGTTAGACCCAGGAGGACCCTTAAGTGCTGCAGTCCAATGACTTCCTTTTACAGATGGAGACGCCAAGACCCAGAGGAGAAGGATGTGTCTGGGTTGCAGGTGAAGTGGGCGGGAGAAGAGGGTGCAGTTGGAGGAAAGGCCTGGGGTGGGAAAGTGGTAGGGGGGAGAGGTCCCCCAGTGGCAGTGCCTAGCTTGGGTCCTGAGAGGGAGTCCCAGGTAGAGGGTTGTCTCAGGCTCCATCCTCCTGCGCTGGGAGTGCTGGGGAGCCTCTGTCGGCAGGCAGGGTGGGGCCAGGGGCTGTGGAAGGGCAGAGGACATAGCGTCCAGCAGGATGGACCTCAACTGCAGTGAGACAGCTGCAGGAATCCTTAGGATCGGGCTGGATAGGGGGGTCAGCTCCTCCAGCAGCTCCAGGGGGTTCAGGATGACCCCCACCCTCATCCATGTTGACGTAGAGGATTTCATCTGGCTCCTGAGCAGGGGGCAGAGCCTTCAGCGTGTTCTCAAGGTCCTCCCGCAGTTCTGCAAAACTCGGCCGGTCCCGGGGGTTTAGCTCCCAGCAACGCGACATCAGGGCATACCTAGGGCAACAGAATGAGAGGTGGGAGGCTGAGCAGGAGCTTGGAAGGAGAGCATTCTAGGAGTTTGAGCAGCATCTTAAGACACTCAGGAGACTGGGAGGCATTTTGGGAGGTGGAGAGAACCTCAGCAGTTTGGGGGCAGCTATGGGCATTTGAGAATTCTCAAGAGTTTCTGAAGCGGGTCCTGGGAGACTGAGGAGCTAGGAAGGGTCTTGGGAAACTCCTCTGCGTATAGGGTGGTGTTCTACTGCAGGTTTGCTAGAGAGCTTCCCAGTGTGGTTCTCCAAAGAGATTCTGGCATCATCAAAGCCTGGCTCTGTCACTTGCAATCTGTGTTGGCTTAAAAAATGTCTGCAAATTTTCGACACCCCTCCCTTCAAAAGATGGAGCCTAATTCTCCTCCCCTTGAATGTGAGCAGGACTTAGTGACCTAAAACAACAACAACAACAAAAAAAAAGTTGCCATCGAGTCCATTCTGACACATAGTGACCCTACAGGGCAGAGTAGAACTGCCCCATAGGGTTTCCAAAGAGTAATGGTGGATTTGAACTGCCGACCTTTTGGTTAGCAGCCGTAGCTCTTAACTACTGCACCACCAGAGCCCCAAATGACTTAATTCTAACAAATAGAATAAAGTAGAAGTGGCAGTGTGTGTGACTTCCGAGACTAGGTCATAAGAAGCACTGTGGCTTCCTCTTTGGCTTTCTCATTCTGGGGAGAGCCAGCTGCCATGTTGTGAGAAAACTCAAGCAGCGCCATGGAAAGATCACATGGTGAGGAACTGGGGGCCTCCTGCCTCAGCCATGTGAGTGAGCCACCCCGCAAATGCATCTTCCAGGCCCAGCTTCAGATGACTGCAGCTCCAGCTGACATCTTGACTGAACCTCATTAGGGACCTTGAGCCAGAATCACCCTGCTAAGCTGTTCCCAGACTCCTGACCTTCAGAAACAGAGGTAATAAATGCTTGTTGTTTTAAGCTGCTAAATTTTGGGGTATGGATAACTTATACCCCAGCTGTGCAACCTTTAGCAAGTGACTCACTTGCCAAAAGTGTGGGCCTCAGTTTCATCATCTACGAAGTGGGAAAATAATGGTACCTACCTACCTAGGGAGCCCTGGTGGTGCAGTGGTTAAGTGACACGGCTGCTAAACAGAAAGGTCAGCAGTTCAAATCCACCAGCCGCTCCTTGGAAACCCTATGGGGCAGTTCTTCCCTGTCCTATAGGGTCGCTATGGGTTGGAATCAATGACAGAAACATGTTTGGTTTTGGTTTACCTACCTAGGTGGCGCCAAGCTGCTAACTAAAAGGTTGGTGGTTCAAGTCCACCAACAGTGCCTCAGAAGAAGGGCCTGGTGATCTTCTGAAAAATCACCCATTGAAAACCCTGTGGAGCACAGTTCTGCTCTGAAACATAACAGGTCGCCATGTGTGGGAATCGACTCAACAGCAACTGGTTGCTGGGTTTTACCTACCTCATATGGCTGTGGGGAGGACCACATGAGTTAACACACGTAAAGCAGCTAAAACAGTGCCTTCTGGTAAGTGCTATGAAAGCGTTAGCTATTATTCTTGCTCCCCTCAGCTTTTGGAGTACCCAAGAGGAACTTGGGGAGGCTGAAACATGCGAGATTCTCCTGACCCAAGCAACGTCCTCTCTTTACCCCAAAGTGCTGGATAAATGTTATGCTGTCCTCCACATGCCATGATATGGCAGAGGTTGACGAGCATTGCCCTGAAGGATCCTGAGAACATTTCAGAGGAGGCCTGAGTCTGGAGAGGGTCAGTAGAGTGAACTGAAGGGTTTTCAGACGGCCCTGGGTTTTTAGGAGCAGGCGCAGTGGTTAAGAGCTTGGCTGCTAACCAAAAGGTCAGCAGTTCAAATCCACCAGCCGCTCCTTGGTAACCCTATGCGGCAGTTCTACTATGTCCTATAGGGTCGCTGTCAGAATAGACTCGATGGCAATGGTTGTTTGTTTGTTTGTTTTTTTTATAGGGGAGGCATAGGGTGCTCTGGGGTCTGGGATGAATTAGAAGTCTCTGCGAGTGGGAGTCTCAGAGGCAGGGCTCCCAGGTGAGGCTGCGCAGTTGTGCCCAAGGATACCTGGCTGAGGCTGCCTATCCAGCCTGTGTCCCACAAAAGCAGGCGAAGGAGAGGGCACCATGTGTTAACTGGCACCCCGTTGGCCAGCAGCGGTCCTGCTCAGAGCATTGGTGAGGGGGCAGGTGGGGTTACTCAAGTCTGAGGGACTCGTGCAGGTTTTAGAGGGTCTCGGATATTTGGGGGCCATCTGGGGTACTCAGGGGTTTGGAGTGAATTTTGGGATGGGGGTGCCGAAAAGTCCTCACAGTCCATCCAGACAGTCCACAGGCTGCTTCAGGCGGTTTCCCTGGCGCAGGTAGTCGTAAATCTCACTGTTCTCCACACCTGGGTATGGGGTTTGGCCCCGTGTGGCAATCTCCCACATCGTCACCCCAAAGGACCACTGTGGGGGCAGAGTGGAGGGGATTAGGGGGCCTCTCCTGCACAAAGACACCCCCAAACACACAGGTTCAGAGATGCACCCACATTTATGTGTGCATGTATACACAACCATCACAGTTATTCATGGGAACACTTGGGTACACGTACACACATGTATAGGTAACTTCTGTGCACACATAGGTGTGTTCACACGTGCACACATTGACATGCCTTACAGACACATGGCCTCATGCGGTACCCTCCACACCTTGACTGTACACGCAGTAAGAATGCAGACCATGCACATGTGCTCACCACTGCTTCTCCTAGCCTAACCTGTCCACAGTCACGTTCCGTAATGAACGTGCTTGCACGCGGCCTGGGCCTGTACCTATCCCCAGAGTGTTCATATCACTATTCACAGACGCCCATGGCACCCCCAGACATGCGTAGCCAACGTGGATAGGACATCGCGCAGGGGAGCCCACCTGTGCCCGTGAGCCCCCGGAGCCGCAGCGCACCCGCACCCGCACCCGTAGCGCACCCGCAGCTGCGCGGGCGCAGTGAGAGACAAGCAGGCCAGGCCCCCGCCCGCGTGGACATGCACTCCCGGCGAAGGCACACGCACCACGTCACTCTTGCTGGTGTAGACTCGGTCCGCCAGGCTCTCAATGGCGATCCACTTGACTGGCATCTTGGCGATGCGTCCCTGGCGGTAGTAGTCCCCGTTGTAGATCTTCTTGGAGAGCCCGAAGTCCGCCACACACACGGACATGTTCTCGTTCAGCCTGCCCGGATTGGGGGCGAGGAGCAGGGTCACGGCAGCGCCCACTGCTACCCAGAAGCCTGCCTTCTCTCTCAGACCCTCCTCCACCTCCACCCCTGACTGCCCTGCTAAGGGGTGGAGATCTATCTCCCCAACCCTCGCCCCAGTCCAGGGTGGGAGAAGGAAACTGCTTTACTTAAAATGAGGGTGGGACCAAGGACTTCTAAGGTTCTTCCCAGCTTGGGCTTTTTTGCCAGATTCTAAAGTTTGATTCCTAGGCTCCTTGGGGGTTGATTCCCTGATTTTAAAAAAAAATCATTTCTCTGAAGCATATGATACATGGAGTCCTGGTGGTGAAGTGGTTAAGAGCTCAGGCTGCTAACCAAAAGATCGGCAGGCAGTTCGAATCCACCAGCTGCTCCTTGGAAACCCTATGGGGCAGTTCTGCTCTGTCCTATAGGGTCACTATGGGTTGGAACTGACCCCATGGCACACAACAACAATAACATATGATACGTACACAAATCTGCACAAATTATAAGTGTATAGCCCTCTGAAGTACAGTTCCCTAAACACACCCATCTGTGTAACCAGCACCCAGGTTAGGAAACCAGAACATTGTAGGATATCTATGCAGTGGAATACCACACAACAAAGAAAAAGAACCAACTACTGATACCCACAATGACATGGACTAATCTCAGAAACACCACACTGAGTGACTAATGGACCACCACTACCACAGCCTCCACCAGACTGAGTCCAGCACAACTAGATGGTGCCCAGCCACCTCCACCAACTGCTCTGACAGAGATCACAATAGAGGGTCCCGGACAGAGCTGGAGAAAAATGTAGAACAAAATTCTAACTCACAAAAAGAGACCAGAATTACCGGTCTGACAAAGAATGGAGAAACCCCGAGAATATGGCCCCCAGACACCGTTTTAACTCAGTACTGAAGTCACTTCTGAGGTTCACCCTTCAGCCAAAGATTAGACGGGCCCATAAAACAGAACAAGACTAAATGGACACACCAGCCCAGGGGCGAGGACGAGAAGGCAGGAGGGGACAGGAAAGCTGGTAATAGGGAATCCAAGGTCGGGAAGAGGAGAGTGTTGACATGTCATGGGGTTGGCCACCAATGTCCCAAAACAATATGTGTATTAATTGTTTAATGAGAAGCTAATTTGCTCTGTAAACCTTCATCTAAAGCACGATGGATCGTGACGGTGTGATCCTGTTGCGCATGACAATAAGGAACTGAGGTTAAGGGAAAAAAAAAAAAAAAAAAAAAAACCATGCTGAGGGGAAGAAGCCAGGTACAAAAGAGTACAAGCTGAATGACTGCATTTATGTGCTATCTGAGAGGGTAGTTAAGTGGCAGAATTCTCCCCTTCCACGCGGGAGACCTGGGTTTGATTCCCAGCCAATGCACCTCATGCACGGCCACCACCTGCCTGTCAGTGGAGGACTGAGGGTTGCTACAATGATGAACAGGTTTCAGTGGAACTTCCAGATTAAGATGGACTAGGAAGAACGGCCGGGTGACTGCTGGTACTTAAAACACCCATGGCATAGCTTTCAGCATCACAGCAGCATGCAAGCCACCACAGTGGTACAGACTGACAGACAAGTGGTGGTTGTGTGCTTTAGGATCTATTAAATATACTGCAATTTTTTTAAGTACCAGAAAGAAAGGAATACATTACCAGGAGCCCCCCAGTGCTCCCTTCCATAACCACCCTCCAAGACTACTGTCTTCACTTGTAACAGTTTGGATTACCTTTGCTTGTTTTTGTACTTTATAGAAATAGAAAATTCCCTGATTCTTGAATCTGACTTGCTGGGCATGCATTTTTCTAAGAATTGATGATTCCTAGCCGGGGTAATAGGCTAGGGCAATGATCAGTCAGAACGGAGCTGGAGGCCCTTGATATGCCAGGAGTCATCCTTTAACAGGAGTCCCTGGGGGATGCAACAGGTAATGTGCTCGGCTGCTAACCAAAAGGTTGGAGGTTTGAGTCCACCCAGAGGCACCTCGGAAGAAAAGCCTGGCAATCTGCTTCCAAAAATCAGCCATTGAAAACTCTAGGGAGCACAGTTCTACTCTGACACACGTGGGGTCACCACGAGTCGGAATTTGACTCTACGGCAACTGGTTCTGGTAACTTTGAACTGCTGGGTCCAGGGAGGCCCGAGGGTTCCAGGGGAAATGCCTAGGCATCTAGAGTGGTGGCGGCAGGGCACTTGGGAGGCCTGGGGTAGTGGCCAATTGCCAACTGCTCAGGAAGTAGTTCAATATTTTAACAATTTAACGATAGCCCTACGGATACATAACGGTTGATTGTTCACCCCAGTCCTCAGTATCATTGTCACATTGAGGGTTTGGCAGGATCAGCCCAACTTACAGAAATAAAGGGATTTTCATTTTGACTGAATCTTTTCAAGCTTTTAGACCTACTTTTCGGCTTACAGGAATACAGGGGACAGAGGAACAAGGCAAATGCCATGACAAGGAAATGGACACATCTTGAATACGGGATACCGAAAACCAAACCACTGCCATCGAGTCAGTTCCAACTCATAGCGACCCTATAGGACAGAGTAGGACTGCCCCATAGGGTTTCCAAGGCTGTCATCTTTACAGAAGCAGACTGCCACGTCTTTCTCCCGTGGAATGCTGATGAGTTCGAACCACTGACCTTTTAGTTAGTGGCCTAGTGCTTTAACCACTGTGCCACCAAATCTCCTGAATACAGGATACCCTGAAAAAAAACTGGCCTGCCCTCTTCAAAAGAATACGCCATAAAAATAGAAAAAGGTAGTGGTGGGGCCTATTTTAGATTAAAAGAAATTAAAGAGGCCTGGGAGCCCTGGTGGTGCAGTGCTTAAGAGCTTGGCTGCTAACCAAAAGGTCAGTAGTTCGAATCCACCAGCCACTCTTTGGAAACACTATAGGGCGGTGCTTGTCTATGAGTCAGAATTGACTCGATGGCAACGGGTTTGGATTTTGGGTTTAAAGAGGCCTAACAATCAAATGCGAAGTGGGAACCTTGATTAGATCCTGATTCAGGGGGAAAAATTAGCTATAAAAGAAAAAGACATTTTGGGGATACATGTTACAACATGGATACACCTCGAAAACAAAAGGACAATATTGTACTATCCCACTTATATGAAGTATCCAGAATAGGCAAAGGCACAGAAACCAAAGTTCACTAGCGGTTACCTGGGGTGACTGGGAGGGTTTTGCTTAAGTAGCACACACAGCGTTTTCAGGGCTGATGAAAACATTTGGAAATGGATAGTGGTAATGGATTGTGGTGATTGTTGCGTGATGTGGTGAATGTAGCTAATGTTACTTAATGGCTGAACTGTTTTGTTACATGCATTTCACCACAATAAAAATTTAAAAATAAAAAAGATGAAAGAAATATTAGGAAATAGAAAGGCTTTGTGAGGGGAAAAATAAGGAGCCCTGGTTGCACAGTGGTTAAAGCGTTCGGCTGCTATCTGAAAGGTCGGCGGTTTGAACCCACCAGTGGCTCCTTGGGAGAGACATGTGGCAGTCTACTTCCGTAGAGATTTACAGCCTTGGAAACCCCATGGGGCAGTTCTTCTCTGTCCTGTAAGCTCACTATGAGTCGGAATTGACTTGATGGCAATGGGTTGGGAGTGGAAAAAGACATTTTGGGGCACAACGGGAAGGATTTGACTATGGTTCGGGCATTAGGTGACGTTAATGTTCATAGGTGCGATAAGTCTGTATTCTCTGGTGATGCTGCGGAAGCTTTAGTGAGGAAGTGTCAGGAGCTCAGCAAGTTACTTCCAAGTGGTTGAGGAGACAGAAAGAAAGAGAAGTAAGGAAAAGTTCAGCAAAATGTCAACAAGGAGGGTATATGGGTGTTCACTGTACCATTCTTTCAACTTTTCTGTAGGATTGGAAGTTTTCAAAACACAAAGTTGGGGGAAAAAATAAATGTCTATTTCCACACTCCTAAGAGTTGTGAATATGTCCATGTCTTGTAAAAGATTTTCCAGTTCTCCAGCTCCAATGTCTGAGTCCAACATTGTAATGAGACTAATATTCTAAGCTGGTGGTTTTGCGCCCTGCCCCCAACCTTAGCCCTAGTCTGGCCTGTTTTCTGCTTGTCCGTTGGCGGGGGGCGTGGGAGTCTGGTTTCCTTATCCAGTGTGCCCCCCTTCAACGGCAACCCCAGGTAAGACTCTCTTTGTGGAGGGGTAAGGGGTGAGGTTCCCATATCACCACCCCCATCATCATGCTCCCCTCTGAGCCACCCTCTTGCCTCTGCCCTCTCTACATTGGTTATGGGTTAAATTGTGTCCCCTCAAAATATGTGTTGGAATCCTAACCCCAGTGGTTAAGAGCTTGGCTGCTAACTCAAAGGTCAGCGGTTCAAATGAATCCACCAGCCACTCCTTGGAAACCCTACTGGGCAGTTCTGCTCTGTCCTATACGGTCGCTATGAGTCGGAATCGAGTCGACAGCAGCGGGTTTATACCTGTGGATGTAATCCCATTTGGGAATAGGGTTCTTTGTTATGTTCATGAGTTCATATCAGTGTAAAGTGTGTCCTAAACCTAATCACTTCTGAGTAACATAAAGAGCAACCTAGACACAGAGACCTGTTGCCGTCAAGTCAATTCCAACTCATAGTGACCCTATATGACAGAGTAGAACTGCCCCATCGGGTTTCCAAGGCTGTAATCTTTTCAGAAGCAGACTGCCACGTCTTTCTCCTGTGGAGCAGCTGGAGGGTTTGAACCGCCAACCTTTTGGTTAGCAGCTGAGCCCTTTAGCCACTGCACCACCAGGGCAAACAGGGAAAGACAGATGCCACATGAAGATGGCCGAGAAACCAAGAAACAGAAGCTGAAAGAAACAAGTATCTTCCCCAGAGCCAGCAGAGAGAGAGCCTTCCCCTAGAGCCCGTGCCCTGAATTTGGACTTCTAGCCTCCTAAACTCTGAGAAAATTTGTTTGTGAAAGCCATCCACTTGTGGTATATGTCTGTTACCGCAGCACTAGGAAACTAAGAACATCCAAAAATTTCATGATTTCACTTTGAAGCCCGCCTCCTCCAGGAAGCCTTCCCTGACTTCCGTGCTGACATGCTTCCCCAGCCCTGAGTTCTGGTCTTCCCATCCCAGGAAGGAGAGAGGGAGCTCCCCAAAGGGAGAGGTCCCTGGCAGCTTGACACTCACATGCAGTTCCTGGCGGCCAGGTCCCGGTGTATGAATCTCTTGGTGCTCAGATACTCCATGCCGCTGGCAATGTCTGCCATGAACTTCACCAGCATCTGAGTGGGCAGGAACTGAGGGGTCAGGGCAGGGGGAGCAGAGGTCAACATGGTCCCTGAGATGATCCGTCCCCTCTCCCTCCTCCCCTTCCTGTGTGCCTAGCTCTGTCCTGGAATGGTTTCCCATGGCAATGAGAATTCAATACACCCCTTTCTGTGGCCTTGAAAACAAAGACAAACCAAACCAGTTGGTGTCAAGTGGATTCCAATTCATGGAGACCCCATATGTGTCAGAGTGGAACTATGCTCCATGGGGTTTTCAATGGCCGATTTTTCAGATGCGCATCGCTAGGCCTTTCTTCCGAGGTGCCTCTGGGTGGACTTGAACTGCCAACTTTTTGGTTAGCTGCCAAGCACTTAACCGTTTGTCACTATATAATTGTCTCCTGCCTCTCTCTCTGACTTGATCTACTACTGTTCTCTCCCTTGGCATGCAACACAATTATACCAGCCAGCAGGCTCCTTTCTGCTCTTCGAACAAGCCATGCTTGTTTGGACCTCAGAGCTTTGCTCATGCTGTTCCCTCTGCCATGATTGCTTCTCATCCAAATCTCCCCTTTTTCCCCGCCCTGGCTGGCCCTATCCTCAAGGTCACCTCCTCTGTGAGGCCTTCCCTGTCCACCCAAACTAACTACCTGGCCTCCTGCCAACAGACTCTGTCATGTTTTGTCTCCTTAGCATGTAAATCATCTTGCTTATTTATTTGTTAATTGCCTGGGCCCCACTGGAAGGCGGGCTTCTGGGGAGCAAGCTCTTTGTGGTAGTGTCTGAGTAGGAGTTCAGTGAATACTTGGGGGCTGAATGAAGCCTGGGCTGGGAAACGCCCCTCACCATTGGCTGGTCCCCGAGTCGAGAATAGAGGAGGAAACTGTGGAGGTCTCCGTGTTTCATGAAAGGCAAGATGACCACAGGTGCCGGGAAGCCCTCTCGTTCAGAGCCCTGGAAACAGACGCCTGAGCCCCCCAGGTGGTCCCGTCATTCCTATGAGGCAGCAGGGGAAGCCAAGCCCCTCTCCCAGCCAGACTCCAGCTCCCTCTCCCCCTCCCCCTAAAATCTGGCCTCCAGATTGGGGAGAGGAGGTGGCAAGGACAGAACGTCAGAGAAGCCATTTCCAGCGCAGTTCCCAGGGATGTTTCTGGGGCTCTCCTGGGGACCTCGGCTATTTCTGGGAAAGGTCAGAGGTCACATTCCAGGCCGGGAGCGAGTAGAAGGAGGGTGGAGCTTGCTGATCCTGGGAGGAGGGGCGGGGAACCTGGAGGCTTGGTGTTCCTAGTGCCAGACGGAGGGGCCTCTGGTCCTGCCTCCGTGGGCCCGGGAGACGCCCCTAAATCTGCCCCTCCCTCACCGATGAGCCTCATGACGTTGGGGTGGTCGAACTCCTTCATGCAGACAGCTTCACTCAGGAAATCCTCCAGCTCAGACCTCGTGCAAATGGCAACTGTGGGGAGAGGAGGGCAGGTGAGAAGGTGGGGCGGGGCAGAGAGGCTCTGCCCTCCTCCTCCTCCTCTCCGTCATCATCATCATCATCGTCCTCTGAGCTTCATCAACTATGACTGAGGGCCTAGTGAATACCAGGCGCTGTGTGCAGTGCTTTACATGTATTAACTGTTTCATTCTCTGAGCTGCTACTATGATCATCCCCATTTTAAAGATGAGGAAACCAAGGCACAGAAAGCTTCAGGAAACTGCCTAAGAGCACACACAGCTTGGAATCGGTAGAATTCAAACCCAGGTCATCTGGCTCCGAGGTCCCTGTCCTAACCACCGTGCTAGGTTGCTCGTTAGCACATTCCCAACAACCCTGGGAATCCATAGGATAATTATTATCCCCCTTTACAGATTCGAGGAGCCCTGGTGGTGCGGTGGTTAAAGCGCTCGGCTGCTAACCAAAAGGTTGGTGGTTTGAACCCACCAGCCACTCTGTGGGAGAAAGCTGTGGCAGTCTGCTTCTGTAAAGATGACAGCCTTGGAAACTCTACGGGGCAGTTCTACTCTGTCCTATAGGGTCACTATGAGCCGGAATCTACTTGACGGCGGTGGGTTTGTTTTTTTCAGTTTTATTACAGATCAGGACACTGTCGCTTATAGAGGCAAAGTGACTTGCCCAAGGTGGCACAGCTGGGATTCAAACCCAGGTGGAGAACATTACCTGGTAATAGCAGGTACTCAATAATGAATGAATGAACGAATGAGTGATGACTCCATAGCCCAAGCTTTTAACCCCTGTGATTCAGAAGGGATCGATTCCTCCCTCACCTTTAATCTCAGCTTGGCCCTACCTGCTTCTTCCTGTGTGGACAGGACTTAGCTCTGAACTTACTGTGCTGTGTGACCCTGGACTGCCTCCTGCCTTCTCTGATGATAGGAGTAATATAGTCATAGTCCACATTAATAGCATGTACTGTATACCACCTCCAGCATTAAGTGCTTTGCCACACAACAGCCCTAGAAAGTTGGACCATTATGATCCCTTTTTCTGGAAGACAAAAGGGAGGCTCAGAGAGTAAAAGTCACTTGCCTAAGATCACACAGCCATTAAGTGATGAAACCAGGCGTACCTCATTCTGGGCCTTTCCCTGCTCTGCTGTGTATCACAGAAGGCCTCCCCCTGAAAGCTACATTTCTCAGGCTCCCTTTCCTCCTGGGTTCTTGTGGGAGTTTGCCACCGGTAGGCACTGATGGGAAATTGGCAGGTGGGCAGACAGGAGGAAGGGAGAAACCAGGGTATTTCACCCTTTCCCTTTCCACTTTGGGTATTGCCTTGGCAGTGGCTGTGTCTCCTCTGTGTTTCTAGCTCCTACAGGGTAACTCCTAACTCCACCAGGCATCCTTGGCCCATGTGCTCTGGTAAAACCATCTATCTCCTCCCTCTGCCCTTTAGACCTAGGAGTGGAAGTGACTTCCTGCTGTTGCTAATCTCCAGGCTGCCTCATTGCCCACAGTGGTTCCTTCCTACATCTTCCTGGTAAGCTTCCTATGTTAAATTCCTTCTGTTGAAGTACCTGGCATGGGTTCTGTTTCTTGTCTGGAAACACTGGGGTTCTACGCTAGGACTAATTTGTCATTAACATTTCTGCTCTCCTGCCTCCTTAGAAACATAGGAAAGAGGACTGGGGTTAAGAGGTGGGGGTCCCACATGTGTGTGCATGCGTGCACAGACTCACTCTTCATTGTCTTCACAGCCACCTTGAGGATGGAATCATCCTGGTTGAGTTGGCCCTCCATCACAGCTCCAAACTCTCCTGTGGAGGGTAGAAGAGAGACATTGCATCCCTGGGGACTGCATTTCCTGTGGTTGGGTTGGGTGGTGGAGAGAGACATTGCATCCCTGGGGACTGCATTTCCTGTGGTTGGGTTGGGTGGTGGAGAGAGACATATGCATCCCTGGAGACTGCATTTCCTGTGGTTGGGTGGTGGAGGGGAAGCGAAGGGCCTCAAGGTTCAGGGGGATGTGTGTGTGTTGGGAGGAAACAGTGCTGGAGGGACTCACCTTCTCCCAGGGTCTTCCCCAGAGCCACCTTATGTCGGTCTACCATCACATCCCGCAGCTTCTCCTTCAGCTCTTCGCTGATGCCCAGGCTGTTCACTGCATGGAGGGTGGCAGTGGAAAGAGCCATGGAGCATGACTGACATTCAGGTGGCACTCACCAGTAGGAACATACCCATTGTTAAAATACTGAAATACTTCTGCTACTTCCTACTGGACCACAACTACCACAGCCTCCACCAGACTGAGTCCAGCACAACTAGATGGTGCCTGGCTACCTCCACCAATGGCTCTGACAAGGATCACAACAGAGGGTCCCAGACAGAGCTGGAGAAAAACATAGAACAAAATTCTAACTCACAGAAAAAAAGACCAGACTTACTGGTCTGACAGAGACTGGAGAAACCCCAAGAGTATGGCCCCTGGACACCCTTTTAACTCAGTACTGAAGTCACTGCTGAGGTTCACCCTTCAGCCCAAGATTAGACAGTCCCTAAAACAAACAATAACACACATAGCTCAACCATGTATACGAGACTAAATGGGCACACCAGCCCCAGGGCTAGAACAAGAAGGCGGGAGGGGACAGGAAAACTGGATGAATGGAAGTGGGGAACCCAAGATTGAGAAGGGGAGAGTGTTGACATCTCGGGGTTGGCAACCCATGTCACAAAACAATATGTGTATTAGTTGTTTAATGAGAAACTAATTTTCTCTGTAAACCTTCATCTAAAGCACAACTGAAAAAAAATAGCAACTTCCCTGAGCACCCTAGCTCCTCCTCTGGACCCCTTAGACTGAAACTTCCCCCAAAGCAACAACTAAAGCCAGGCATAAGATCTTGCTCCAGTGGGTACCCCAATTGATCAGCACCTGCTATACCAGTTGCTAAAAATACTTCTTAACTTTTTATTGCAGTATAATATACACAAATCATAAGTGAACAGCCCAGTGGATTTTCACAAACCAAACAAACACCAAACTAGCACCTAGGTCAAGAAGAGACCATGACCTGCCCTCCCAGGGGTAATCAACTTCCCTGACTTCCCTTACCATTGTTTTCTCTGTTTGGGAATGTCATCAAAATGGAATTACATTGTATGTTCTCTTTATGTCTGGATTCTTTCACTTAACATTATGTCTATGAGATCGTTGTAATGTAGTTGCTGTGTTTAGTGGTAATTCATCCATTTTCACTGCTGTTTAGCCACGGTTCTCAAACTTATTGGTCTTGGGGCCCCTTTAAATTCTTAGAATTTTTGAGGGCTACAAAGAGCTTTTGCTTATGTGAGATAGATAGATGTTTACTGTATTCAAAATTAAAACTGAGAAATTTTTAAATTACAAGAATAGACAAGCACATGTACAATCGACCGTCAGAGCGATGACGTCATCACGCATCAGGGAGCCTCTGGAAAACTGAAAACTCCGCTGAACGCTCATGAGACAATGAGCGTGAAAGGGGTAAATAACATTTTTTTAATTGTTGTAGTTTAAGTGAAAGTTTACATTTCAAGTCTCTCATACAAAAATTTATACACACATTGTTATGTGACCCTAATTGCTCTCCCCACACTGTGATAGCACACTCCTCCTTTCCACCCCTGATTTCCCGTGTCCATTCAACCAGCTCCTGACCCTCTGCCTTCTCATTTCACCTCTGGACAGGAGCTGCCCATTAGACTCTTGTATCTACTTGAGCTAAGAACCACACTCTTCACAAGTATCATTTTATGTCCCACAGTCCAGTTCAATCTTTGTCTGAAGAGTTGGGTAAATAACATCTTAGTATTATTATGAAAATACTTTTGACCTCATGGACCCCCTGCAAAGGTCTCAGGGACCCCAGGGAACCCAGATCACACTTTCAGAACTACTGCTGTATATTATTCCATCAGATCGCTGGGACCTTCTGGCTTCCTCTTGCTTCTCTTGAATAAATGTCTTTTCTTCCCCAGCCCCTTCCAAACACCTGCCTGGGGCCCTGGCAGCCTTCTCCTTGTGTGCTAGAAAGAGACCTAACTCCATCTCTTCTTTCTGGATTAGTTTCCCCTACTGGAAAAATGAGGAGATTTGACTAGGTGGCCTCTGAGATTCCTCATTAGCGGGTATGCTCCATGACTCTACAATTTTCTGACAGAGAATCTACAGTTCTAAGATTCCATGATTTGCAAGATTCTGTTGTCATCCTCATCATCTTCACCGTCATCATCATCACATCATAATCTCAACATCATCATCACCATCATCTTCATCATCACATCATCATCATCGTCGTCATTTTGAAATCATCCTCTCATCATCATCATCTCAATATCATCATCTTCATCATCACATCATCATCATCGTCATCAGCATCTTCATCACATCATCATCATCATCGTCATCTTCATCATCACATCATCATCTTCATCATCACATCATCATCATCATCATCATCTTCTTCATCACATCATCATCATCATCGTCATCTTCATCATCACATCATCATCATCATCGTCATCATCTTCATCATCACATCATCATCATCATCATCATCTTCATCATCATCATCATCATCTTCATCATCATCATCATCATCATCTTCTTCATCATCATCTTCATCATCTTCATCATCATCATCATCATCTTCATCATCATCATCATCATCATCGTCATTTTGAAATCATCCTCTCATCATCATCATCTCAATATCATCATCTTCATCTTGACATCATCATCATCATCTTCATCTTGACATCGTCATCATCTTCATCATCTTGACATCGTCATCATCATCACCACTATCTCATCATCATGATCATTGTCATTATTATCATCAATTCATCATCATCATTACATTATTCTATGATCTTATGATGCTGAGGTTTAGCGTTTCTCAGATTTTTTATGTCTAAGATTCTATTATTCTAACGTTCTGTGTGGTTCTGCAATTCCATTATTCTTAGGATCTGTGGTTCTAAGATTCTAGTATTCCAAGGCCTTCAGAATCTCTTGGCTCATGCTTCTACAGAGGCCAAGGAGGCCCGGTCTCTACACTGTTTAGCCCAAGACCTAGACAGGGAGTCATGGGGTTCACTTACAGGTGGCTTCAGTAGTCCGGCGACTGTAAGACTTGCGCACGCGGTACCTGACCACCAGTTCACCCCTCTCCACTGTTGGTTCAAACACTTCCCTGGGGAGGATAGGGGCAGGTAAGAGTAGGGGAGAGCCATGTGGACCCCTTCTCTTTCCATCAGTGGTAAAATTGAGCACCATTCCAACCCTAAGCCCTGTCCACTCTCTCCTCTGGCATTTGCCAAGCATGTTTTAGACTGCTTCCGTCTACCTTCCATTCATTCTCCAGGCCCTTGCCCTCACTGGGTCTCTTTGTCATCTCTTCTGCACCACCCTCCTCACTGGTCTCTCCACCTCTAGTCTCGCCATCCCAGTCCACATTAGTCCCCCACGTGGTTCCAACTCACCCATAGCGGGTCTCCTTCTTCCTCCGGTGGATGAGGAACAGGGCCAAGATGAGGACACAGGCAGCGGCCACAACTGCTCCCAGTAGTACATACCACCAGGGCCATGAGAAGGCAGGGGCTGGGGGTTCACTCACTGTCAGGGGGCAGGGGGACAGGTCATGGTTGAGGTCCTGGATCCAGGTCCCTGAGACCCAAGGGGGTGATGTTGGAGGGACAGAAGGCATGGAAAAGGCAGGGATGTATTTGATGGGTTGTGGGATGGGTGCATTCATGTATCTGAGGAGATTGGGATTGGCTGGGTGGTGTATGCAATGAATACGATGTAAGTGTACGTGAAAGGGAAGGGGTGGATATGTTAAGAGTGGGGCGGACATTTGAGGAGTGTGCAATCAGTGTGGAAGCAGTGTGGAATGGGGTGAGAGACGTGTGGAATTGGTTATCATGACTATGCAAGGAGGGCTGGAAGAGCACAGAATGGGTGTGAATAAATTCCACACAGTACAGGTGTGTGTGATATGTGCCATGATTGTGCAAGGAGGGTGGACTTGGGTGTGGAAAAACTGGGGTGAGTAGGAAGAGAAACGCATGCAGTATAAGATGGGAGCACGAGGTATGTGCAACGAGTGTGCAAGATGTGAGGCTTGTGGGACTAATGAGGAAGGAATATCTCTGAGGAGTGTGCAGTGACTATGGAAGGGTTTTCCTAAAGCATGGAATAAGGGTAAAATAAGTGTGCAAAGGGGTGTAGTGAGTGTGCACAGAATGTGGGATGGGTGTTGGAGGAGTTGGGGATCAGTGAGTGAGGAGTATCTAAGGGGTTTTACATACAAGGAGTGAGGTCTGTGAGGATGTAACTGGTGTGAGAAGAGTGTGCCATGGGCATGTAAAAGATACTTAGGAAGGGCAGGTGAGGCATATGGGATGAATGGAAAGGTGTGCAAAAAGGGTAGGAGTGAACGTGTAAGGAATAAAGACTGAATATGTGTATGAGGGGTTTGGCATGAGCATGTGAAGAGAGTGGGATGGGGGAAGACTGGGGAGGGGCAAGGGAGTAATGTTTAAGGGGTATGAGATGAGTGTACAAGGAATGCTGTAGGGTGTGGATAGTGTGGACTGAAAATGGGCAGCATATTTGCAGTGTGGGATGTACGGTGAGTGTGTAAGTGCAGAGTTTGTGAATAAGGGAGAGAAGTGTGTGTGTGCAATAGGGTTGGGAGGCATGTGTGAGGAATGAAGGATTATGATAATGGGATGAATGTGAAAGGAGGGTGGGATGAGTGTGGAAAGGGTATGCAAAGAAATGTAGGAAGGCATGTGGGGAATAGTTAAGAACAGTGGATGGATTTACAAGGAATGGGCCATGACAGTGCTAGGAAGGTTGGAAGGATGTAGGAGGAATGTTTGGGAATTGGAGAAATATTTGAGAGGGATGGATATGTGGGTGAGCACAACCCATCCAACCACCCTCTCATCCATCCATCCATCCATCCATCCATCCATCCATCATCCATCCACCCATCCATACATCCACCCACCCATCTATCCATCTGTCCATCCATCCACCTATCTATCCATCCCCCCACCCACCCACCCACCCATCCATCCATGCATCCACCTATCCATCCATCCATCCACCCCTCCATCCATGTACCCATCTACCCATCCATTCATCCATCTACCCACCCACCTACCCATCCATCTATCAATCCATTCATCCACCCATCCATCCACCTTTCTTTGAGTATCTACAATATGCTGAGTCTTTCTAGGCACCTCCATCAAGGACCACAGAAAGCCAAGAAGTAGAGGTTTGGAGTGATGAGTTTGAGAACCATATAAGCGATATGCAAAGAATATATGCGTGCTCATGAGGCCCTCACTAGGTGCTGAGGGGAGGGAGGAAGGAAAGGGGGTGCAAAGGCCCTTACCCAGCTGGTGGATTGGCTGTCCTTGCCCTGTGAGGAGAAAGGACAGAGGGGAGATGTGCTCAGAGAGGGAGAGACTGGTGGGACACAGTTGAAGCAGTGAAGGAGGCTCTCAGTCAGGTTCAGGGTAGGAACAGAGCCTAGGTTGGGGTAACACTACAAGGTACAGGGAGTGAGTCAGGGGTATCTGGGAGAGGCAAAGTGTCTGGAGGTAAGTTGAAGGGGGCTGACAATGACTTTGGAGTTACCTGGGCGCCAGGGCTCCAAGGGCACGGGGACACTCCAGGGCCCATCCCCAGCAGCGGTGTAGGCTGCCACGGACACCATCAGATTGGACACAGTCCCTTCCCCCCGCAGCTCCAGGATCACCTCTTGCTTTAATCCTACATCCATGAGCACCTAGGAGGTCCAGAAGTGGCATCAAGGTAGAACCTCAGACCCCTAACCCTTGAGCCTTCACCCTCTGCCTCAGCTTCCCATCTTTTTCCAAGCCCTCTCCTAAACCTCCAGTCCCCATTCCCTACCTCTTCCTACCCTTCATCTCTCCCTCTCATGCCCTTTCATTTCCATTTCTCCATCCTCACACCCACTCAAATATCACCTCCACAAGGGCGGGACCTTTATCTCTTTCATTCACTGCTATGTCCCCAATTCCTGGAACAGTGCTTGACACACAATACTGCTCAAGAAATGTTTGTTGAGTAGCTTTTCACTTTCATCTCTCCATCTCCTTTTAACTCCCCGTCACTCCACCCTCAGGGTTGCCCTTAGCCCAGAAAGTACCTTTGTGCAAATTAGGAAAAGGCGCCTTTCCTCAAGCTCTTATACAATTCTCTGCTGTGAAATGGTCATAGTAAATATAAATCTAACCAGTTGCCATTGAGTCGATTCTGACTCATGGCAACCCCCTGCGTGTCAGAGTGGAACTGTGCTCCATAGGGTTTTCAATGGCTGATTTTTTGGGAAGTAGATTGTCAGACTTTTCTTCTGAGGTGCCTCTGGGTGGACTTGAACCACCAGCCTTTTGGATAGTAGCCAACCCTTTAATTGTTTGTACCGCCTAGAGACTCCAAAGATATGTTGTCATTGTGTGCCGTGGAGTCGATTCTGACTCATAGAGACCCTATATGACAGAGTAGAACTTCCTCATAGGGTTTCCTAGGCTGAATCTTTACAGGACCAGATCGCCAAGTCTTTTCTCCCTCGGAGCCACTGGTGGGTTTGAACCGCTGATCTTTCGGTTAGCAGATGAGCACTTAACCATTGCACCACCAGGGCTCCTTTCCAAATATGTAAGTCTACTGAAAAAATGCTGTTGTAATGGTTCATAAGTAGCCACTCCCAACCCCTCCCTCAGACCCCATTAGCTTCCCCAGCGTGTGACTGTGAATCTCCCCAGAACATGCTCCCTAGGCATTAAGGTGATTGTGGACTACCCAACTTGCACAACCATCCATGGCTGCCCTGTCAACCTCTCCTCCCCATTTCCCACCTCCCCCAGCCACTCCACCCTAACCCAGCCAGCAGCACCCACCTCAGGGGTGTCCTGGCCTCGATATGACAGCCGGTACCCTAACAGGGTACCCTGCAGGGGCGCCCTCGGCTCCTGCCAACGTACGAGGGCCTGGCTCCCATTCCGCACGGCGCTAACATTCTCGGGAGGGCCCAGGGGCACTGGAGGACAGGGAAGAGGGGAAGCTGGTACCCCACCTCTTCCTGACCCCCTCCCGAGTTCCCAGGAAGTCGGGGCACAGTGTGCAAAGGACATGCGCGTGGGCAAGCTCGTGCAGGCCTCCCGTGAGAGGAAGCACAGGGGAGAGGCTTGGGAGAGATGCCAGGGTACAGTGCTGGGGGCTCGGGCACCAGACAGGAAGGAGACTGAGGCCACATGGGGTAAATGGGTGTGAGAAGATGCTGTGTGTGGGGGGCGGGGTGTGGGGGACTGGGGAGAGCAAGGGCCAGCGGACCAGCGAGCAGTGTCTCCCTCCTAATCCCTTCTTACCTCCCTCTGGGGTCTCCACAGGGAGCCAGTGGGTCCAGGGAGAGGGGCCCTGGCTGCTGGAACACGCCACCCGGATGTGATAAGGGGTGTGAGGATGGAGGCTGCCCAGGTGAAGTCGGTGGGGGGGCACAGAGGCTTGCAAGGTGAGGGGCTCCTCCGGGGGGTCTGGTTCTCCCAGCCAGATGCCCACCCCATCGTCTGAAAGCACAGCCTGGGGAGAGGGGAGGGGCGTGAGGGCAGGAAAGCCACACAATCACACAAGGTGGCCACACAACTCTTGACTGTGGCATCCATGTGTGACTCCACAACTTTGCAACGGTGTGTGTGTATGTGTCCTAGCTCCCGACTGGGGCGACACGGAGACCACACAGCTGCACAAATGTGGCCTCCTCACCACTTGGAAAAGCTACCTCTGTCAAGACACTTGTCCTCTCTGAGCCTCAGTTTCCTCATCTGGAAAATGGGGACACAGAGAAACAAATGCCTTATGGGGTGGCTTACAGATTAAATGTAGTTATGCCGGAGGGATGGCTGGCACAGTGCAGGTGGGTGGTCAGTGATGATGATAACAATGGTGATCATAAAGAAAAGTCCACACTGTGAGATCCCATACAGACGACATCCAACCCCAGGCAAAAGCAATGTCTAACATTAGAAGTCAGAAGAATGGTCATCTTAGGAGGTCTGAGGGAACCTTCTTGGGGGGCTGGTTCTGTATGTTGCTTTGGAGTGTGGTTGGTTAACTAGGTGAATAATTTAAAAAAAAACACAAAACCAAACCCATTGTCATCGAGTCGAATTCCAACTCATAGCGACCCTATAGGACAGAGTAGAACTGCCCCACAGGGTTTCCAAGGCTGTAAATCTTTATGGAGGCAGACTGCCACGTCTTTCTCCCGCGGAGCAGCTCGATGGTTCAAACCACCAACATTTTGGTTTGCAGCTGAGCGCTTAACCACTGTGCCACCAGGGCTCCTAGATGAGTGAATACAAGTGTAAAATAATCTAGGTGTATGCTGAAGATTATACATGCTATGTATATGCTAAGGAGCCCTGGTGGCACAGTGGTGAAAGCGATTGATTGCTAACCCAAAGGTTGGCAGTTTGAAACCACCAGCGGCTTCGCAGGAGAAAGATGTGACAGTCTGCTTCCATAGAGATTTACAGCCTTGGAAACCCTGTGGGGTTGCTATGAGCTGGAAATGACTTGACAGCAGTGAGTTTGGTGGGGTATGTATGTTCTATCTCAATTTTAAAAAAGAAAAACCTATCAAGCATTGACTGAGCAGTGTTCTAAGCCCTTTACAAATCTAAACTCATTTGACCCGCATGTCAACCCTGCAAGGTAGGTACTGTGTTTTACTTTGTTTTTAATTGTGCTTTAGATGAAGGTTTACAGGGCAAATTAGTTTCTCATTAAACGATTAATACACATATTGTTTTGTGATATTGGTTGCCAACCCCACAACATGTCAACACTCTCCCTTCTCGATCTTGGGTTCCCCATTACCAGCTTTTCCTGTCCCCTCCTGCCTTCTAGTCCTTGCCCCTGGGCTGGTGTGCTCATTTAGTCTGATTTTATTTTATGGGCCTGTCTAATCTTTGGCTGAAGGGTGAACCTCAGGAGTGACTTCATTACTGAGCTAAAAGGGTGTCCAGGGGCCATACTCTCAGGGTTTCTCCAGTCTCTGTCAGACCAGTAAGTCTGCTCTTTTTTCTTTTTCTTTTTTTTAATACTGTGGTTATCCTCATTATACAAATGAAGACACTGAGGCCTGGAGAGATGGAATCATGTGTCCAAGGTCACCACCAGCTTGTCACTGATGAAGCTGTGACCTGAGCCTGTTCTGTCTCCAAAGACTTTGCTCTGTTGATGGTAAGAATGCCCATTTGAGCACATTAATAATAATAATAACAATGCTCATCTATCCAGAGAGGCAGATGCAGAACTCGCTTAGTGCTAAAGAGCATGGATTCTAGAGCCCGGGTTCAAATTCAGGCTCTACCAGCTCCCTAGTCCCATGCCTCAGTTTCCTCATCTGTAAAACGGGATAACAGCAGTGGCTCCCTAGTTCTCAGGATTGACTGAATTGACGCAGATACGTTTTAAGAAGGGTGCCCGCGCATATTGAGTGTTTGTCATTACTATGTGTGTGTGTGGGAGGTTCCCCAGCAAGAAGTGTCAAACTCGACACAACCCTGCACAGGGGCACAAGCTGGCACCCCATCTCGGTCCCCAGGAATGGCCCTATCAGATGGAGGGGGCCGTGGCTGGGGACACACCTGTATGCTGTCGTGCAGGGGCACAGCCCTGCCATATGGAACCGTAAGCCACCACAGCCACACAACTTACAGCCACATAGCGCAGGAGTGCGCTGCCCAGGCCCTCACCTTCACCTGGGAGACCCCAGCCACACCGCCACACACCCGGGAGACCCAAGTGCACCGCCACACGCCCGGGAGACCCCCAAGCACACCACCATGCACCCGGGAGACCCCAAGTACGCCGCCACACAGTGTGTTGGGAAGGAGTTTACAGCTTAAGGGTATGGGCTCTGAAGCTAGATTCCTTGGGTCCGAGTCCTGGCTTGGCGACTTATTTGCTGTGCAACCTAGGGTGAGTGTCTTAACTTCTCTGAGTCTCCGTTTCTGTCTCTAGAGAAAGGGGACCAAAGAGTCTCTCCTTGGTAGGGCCTGAGGTTTAATGACGTAAACTGGTTTGCACACCATAATATTAACAGCTAGCATTTCTTGAGTGCCCGGCACACACCAAGCACGTTCCTGGGTTAACTCGCTCACTTCTCACTGCCACTCTATGGAGTCCGTTTCTTTTTCCATCCTGTTTTACAGACGGAGGAAACCAAGGCCCAGAGAGGTTCAGCAACTTGCTCAAAGTCACATAGCCCCATGAGGGATGATGTCACACCACAAGACCTCGAAGGAGGCAGACGGTGGGTGGGCAGGAGTGGGCAGAGGCTGTCGCCATCCTTGCTCTCTGACCCACAGTGACAGATAGGAAGGGGAACCTCTACTGGGACAGAGGGGAGATGGGTGCAGACAGCCATCCTCCCCCTGCCCAGTCCCACTTCTCTTTTCCCTGGGACAGCTGTGACCCTCCCACCCGGACTAATCAGGCCTAGCCTGTGCACAGCAGGAAGTGAGACCTGGAAAGGGAAGAAGACACACTTCTGCTTTCCTGGGGACACTTGATAGATTTAGATGGGGGTGCAGCTGGCGCCTGACCCTGGCATTCGAGGTTTCCCACACTGGGCCTGCCCTCTGGGATTAAATCTCAGCCTCACTCCTTCCTGGCCACTGGGCCTCAGTTCCTTACTTTGAAAATGGGGAGATTAACAGCCAATACCTTCTAGGGTGGATGAGGATGTACCCAGGGCACACAATTATAAGAAATACAGCTCCTGTTGAATCAAGCACTGGCTCTAACTAGCGTCTAAGGAGGTTAGGAGCACCGTTTGGGTTTGGTGAGACGGGTTTGAATCTAACCTCTGTCACTTCCTGGCTGTGACCTTGGGCAAGTTGCTTAATTGTTCTGAGCCTTAGTTTCTACATCTGGAAAACGGGCATATCTGTCGGTCCTACCCCAAAAACACACGAGGTGGTGTGTGCACAGCTGTAGCACATGGCCCAGCACATGCAATTAACACTCCCTAAAAGCTGCTCATCATTGATTACCATCAACTTCCATCACAGTCTGTGTCCCACCCACAACACTCCCCCCGACCTCCAACTTCCGAATCTCACAGAACTTCAGAACAAGACTAGGCCTTGTAGTTACGGATCTCTGACTTGTTTTGTTTTGCCAGTAGGAGTAGGGGCAACTTCAGGGCAGAGGCCGGGTCTAGCTCCTCTTAGTTGTCAGCTATTCTTCCAGCATATATTGCCTACTTCATGTCTGGCCCTGTGCTGGGTGATACGGAGGACCCAGTGGTGACTGACAGCCCCAGGCCTGCCCTCACAGAGCTCACTGTCCAGCTGGAGAGAAAGATCCATTTCCAGATAGTGACGCTCCCGGGTAGGGGCCCGGATGGGGAAGGCACAGGCGGAGGGGTTGGGTTTGGGATGGAAGAAGAACAGGGGCTCTGGGAACCCAGTGAGGACCAAAATAGCCCAGGGTCCTGCTGTCTCAGGGCTCCCACTCTATCTAGAGGTAAAATTACTCATAGTAAAACACGGGCCACGGCCCCATCTACCGGGACACCAGAACTAGATGGTGCCCGGATACCATCACCGACAGTTTTGACCAGGACCACAATAGATGGGCCTGACAGAACAGGAGAAAAACACGGAACAGAACTCAAATTCTTAAAAAGTCCAGACTTACTGTACCAGTTGAGACTGCAGGACTCCCTGAGACACTCTTTAAACCCTGAACTAAAACTAGCCTCTGAAGTCACCTTTTAGTGAAATAACAGACTGGCTCACAAAATAAAGATTATGACCCGTGACTACGGTGCTCCATTAAAAAACCATCTATATGAGACCAAAAGATCAACATTTACTCTAAAGGGAAGATGAAAAGATAAGGGGGCAGGGAAACTAGAGTACAGGAAACAGAACAACCAGAAAGCAATTAAAGAGAATGTTGACACATTGTAAAAAATGAAACTAAAGTCACTGAACAATTTGTGTAGACATTGTCAAAAGGGAACCTAATTTGCTGTGTAAACTTTCACCAAAAAAATAAAATTTTACTTAAAAATATATATATATATATTACTCATACTAAAAATAATTAAACTATTATACCCCAGATAATATTTTACGTTCTTTACTTGCATTCACTCATTGAATTCTCACAACAGGCCTATCAGGTAGGTATTATCGTTACCTGCATTTTATGGATGAGGGAACTGAGGCCCAGAGAGGCTAAGTCACCTGGCCAAGCTCACACAGCCAGCCAGTGGTGGAGGCAGGATTGAACCTGGGACATGGGACTTAACCTGAGGCTCTACTGCCCCTCAGCAGACAAATGGGCAGGAAAAGCTGGTTTCTTTGGGAGAGGATGTGGGCGAGGGTAGAAGGAGGGCTGAGGTTGAGGTACACAAAGACTGGGGTCTCACCTGCAGGGTGCAGTGGGTGAGGGGGTAGATGCCGCTCAGGCCTGGGGTCCACGCCACCTCTAGCTCCGTGGGCCAGCTGGAGACAAGGTGAAGGTCGCGGGGCTGCTGGGGGAGCACTGTGGGCAGACGAGGAAAGGACTGACACTGGGGGGCCTTATCCCAAAGTCCCCAGCCCTGACCTCTGCCCCAGCCCTCCAACTCCCCAACTCCCTCTTCTATCACCTGTGATGGTGGCTGTGCGGGATGTGGTGACCCCTTTGGCGTTATGGGCTTCGCAGGAGAAAGACGATGTCTTGTTCAGGCCTGGGGAGTCACATGGGGGGGGGGCCAGTGTCAGAGAGGGGCCCTGGTGGCACAGTGGTTAAGAGCTCAGCTGCTAACCAAAAGGTCGGCAGTTCAAATCCACCAGCCGCTCCTTGGAAACCCTATGGGGGCAGTTCTACTCTGTCCTATAGGGTCGCTATGAGTCGGAATCGACTCAAGGGCAAAGGGTAGTATCAGAGAGGGGAAGGCAGGGACTTCAAGGCCTGCTGGGCCACCCCCACCATGCCCAGCCTGACTGGGATCAGTCCAACCCACACCAGCACTTGGTTGAAGGGGGTATGGGGGAAGGGGAGGACAATGCATTAGGAACATAAGCCTCTACCCACAAACACGGACAGGCTCATGGTCTCAGCCCTAACCCCCCCCACCATGCAGACACATATCCATGCACACACACAGGCACAGACACACAGCACACACACAGACACACACTCATATACACTCACACATATAGATACACACGGAGACACACACAATCATAATACAGAGACACAGAAACACACACACACACACACACACACTTACACAGAGACACACAGCCATACATACACCCATGCATACACACTCACATACTTATACATACACATAGACACAAACATACACAGAGACACACATATTCATACATGCACACAGGGACATAAACAAACACACAAACAGAAAGACATGCATAGACACACACAGAGAGACACAAACATGCGCACACACACACATGCACAGAGACAGACTCGCACGCTGACCCACACAGACACACATCATGGCACATACATTTAAGAGACACCCACTGGAGGAAGCAGGCCCTCCGGGGTGTGTGGACATGTAGAAGTGTTTGCTCAGTTGTGGGCTCCGCTCCCACCAAGCCCTCTCTGCGCTCACTGTGCTCCAGGCACCCTGAAGCACATCCCACCCTGGGACCTTTGCCCTGTGTTCCGCTGCTGCTCGGAGGCTCACCCCTCGGATGTCAGGATGTCACGTGGCCCCTTCCTCATCTCCTCTGTGTTTGTAACTCAAATGCCACCTTCTCAGTCATGCTGTCCCCGACTCCCACCTGTTTAAAATCGGGACCTCCGCTCCACATTTTGCTTTGCCTCTAGCTCTTTCCACAGCCTGTCAGACACACTTCATGTGTCACCCACTTACTTGTTCTTGTCTGTCTCCTCGGCTAGAAGGTCGGGCTCTGGGCCCGGGTTTTTGGCCTCTTCCATTCCCTGCTGTACCCTCAGGGCCTGAGATGGGCCTGGCGGCACACAGTAGGCCCTCCATCAATGTTTGTTGAATGAGTGAACACATTTGTGTGTGTTTTTCTTAGTTACCCTCAAGCTGATTCCGACTCACGGCAACCTCATGTGTGCAGAGAAGAACTGCTCCAGAGGGATTTCAAGGCTGTGACCTCCCGGAAGCAGATCATCAGGTCTGTCTTCCGAGCCACCTCTAGGTGGGTTTGAACCGCTAACCTTAAGGTTAGTAGTCTAGCGCTTTGTGTTTTTGTGCGTTGCTGGGTGTGTATGCAGAAATGTGAGCCTGTGTAATTCTGTGACTTAATGTATGTGTGTTGAGTAATTGCTTTTTGCTTATCTGTGGGCAGACCGCCTCCCCTCCCAAAGTGGTAGCAGTGATGAGAACACTTACAAACGCGCACACACATTCACACACTCACAAGAGTGCATACAAGCACAGAGACAGACACGAGACACAAGCACACAGATACCAACACACACGGCTACATGACATATGCAGATACACACACACACAGACACCCAGTCACAGTGTCTGCGTGCCAGGATGAAAGGGGACAGAGTCTCAAGGGTACGTGTGCTTATGCATTTGCGTCTGTCCTATAGGGTTGCTATCAGTTGGAATCAACTCAATGGCAACGGGTTTGGTGTCTCTGTGGAGGAGCCCTTGGTGGTGTGGTGGTTAAGCGCTTGGCTGCTAACTGAAAGGTCAGAGGTCCAACCCACCGGCCACGCTGCGGGAGCAAGATGTGGGTCTGCTTCCATAACGATCACAGCCTTGGAAATCCTATGGGGCAGCTCTCCTCTGTCCTATAGGGTCACTAGGAGTTGGAATCCACCCGTAGGCAGTGGGTTGTTTTTATGGGTGGTTGTGTTTGTGGCCCCGTGTGTATCTCAGGTGTTGTATATGTGCGTATGTTGGGTATCTCTGTGTGTGTCTGTTGTGAGTTCTGGTGTGTGCCTGTCTCTCTCGGCTAGTGTTCTCCCCACCACTGCGTTGAGGAGGGAGGCGCTTTTTGCGCAGACACAAAGTTTCCCTTTCTCCGTCAGCAGAAGGAGGGGAATGGGGGGAAACCGGGCAGCGGCCGGAAGGGGGTGGGCAGGGAAGCTTCTCAGCTGTAGCTGTCCAGGCCGCGCGTTCCCAGCCAAGGTCAGGTGCCCGGGCCCGCAGCCCCCGCTGCCCGGGGGAAGCGAGGCGGGACAGCCCCGGCGGCGGCTGGACGGAGAGGGGGCAGGGCGCCTGGGTCGCGTCCAGCCACCTGGCACGTGGGGGCCCGCCAGGGTCACTGCACCGGAGCCAGCCCCGCCCGCCAGAGGAGCCCTCGGGGTGGGAGGGGGTGCTGGAGCTGGGTCCAGTTCCGACCGCAGCATTCCTGCCCCCGCGTGAGTCACCGGGGCGCCCCCCCACCACACACCGGCACTTCCGGCCGTCCTGAGGGGCGCAAGGCCCAGGATCCACCTTTCCCGGGCCGGCCCGGCACCATGGGGGAGGGGTGGGATGGGACTAAGGAGCCTAGGATTCCCACTCCCCTTCCCCACCCGTGATCTAGACGCAAAGGCAGGGAGGGACAGGGGGCCTGGGGTCCCCCTCCTTATTGGGCTCCCCCTCCATGCCAGGAGCAGGCAGACTCCAGATGTGCTTTCCAGATGTACTGCCCACTCCCGCCCCTGCCCTCCCCCCACACTTTTCCAAGGGAATGAGGAGGATCTAAGGAGACAGAGGTGACACGCCCTGAATCAGAGAGAGGGACAGATATACAAACTGATGAAATTCCAACACAACAAATCGTGTAAAGGATCATGCTTAAACACAGAGGGGCTGTTCCTGGCTCAGATACGCAGACAATACAGCACTCATGAAGCTCCCCACAGATATACAAACGGTGACACAGACATACATCCAGTGACTTACACGTACACACACAGCGTCTGATACACACACACACACAGAGACACACGTATACACAAATAGTCGGACGCTGGGACAAACACATAAACCCACAGACACACAATCACACATGCACACATTGATTACAAACACCTAGTACCCAATCTTCATCTGGTTAGGCTGATGCTGACAAGCACACACACACACCAAGCAAGAAACATACGTTGGGGCTGGAGTGGACAGATAACACACCAGGGCACACTGAAGGTTCATGCTGACTTGCTTACACACAAATGCATTGGCGCAGACGGACACACAGCCAAACCTTCCTCTGTGCCAAAACACAGCCGGACACACTTAGGTGGCTGCAGACACATTTGCTGAGATTGTGTCCAGCAGTTGATGCAGATTGATACACAAACACACACGTGCACAGGCCCACAGGGCTGCCGCAGACACACGAGCATGGAGACACTGCCATGTACACATAGCTTGGCACAGACACACATACGCATACTGGTTGGTTAGCACCCTAAAACCAAAACCCATTGCCGTCCAGTCAATCCTGACTCATAGTGACCCTATAGGACAGACTAGAACTGCCCCATAAGGTTTCCAAGGAGTGGCTGGTGGATTTGAACTGCCAACCTTTTGATTAGCAGCCAAGCTTTTAACCACTGTGCTACCAGCACTCCTAGGTTCCTCCAATGAGAAGCAGCCGAGGCCACCACAAACAGGGAGCCAGACAGAAACAGAAGGGTGATGTTACTGCCCTGCTGTGAATCACTGTCTCTCTCTCTCTCTCTCACACACACACACACACACACACACACACACATACACACACTCACAGATACAGGGACCATGGTGACAGCTTCCCATGCCACCATCATCCTGGACATACACACAGACACCACAGGGACACCCATGGACACACACATATACACACTGAGCCAATAAGAAACACCCCCAAGTTATGGACGTGCACCTCCCGACTCCCTGAGAAACACAGGCCGCCCTGGCCACACGTTGACATACACATGTGACACGCACACACATAGAGGTTCAGGTGACCACATGTAAAGAGACACGCACCACATGAGAAACACAACATGTTCTCCATGGGCACTTCCTGACTCGCCCCAAGGAAACAGAAGCCCACAGCAGGACACACCTGTGGGTTGCCACTGTCACCTCTACACAGGCAGGTATGCAAAACAGCCACAAAGCCACCCAGGGGAATTGCCACTCCCCCTACACACACACACACACACACACACACACTCACACATCATACAGTGAGTCACAACTGTAACACACACACAAAGAGAGACAGACACAGGCTGACTGACACTGGTATACTCAGGACACACGCACACGTGCGCACACACAGACAGGCTTACACTGACAGTCCCCGAGAAATGTTCAGAGAAGCGCTGTACAGACCCAAATACACTGGGACAGACGCACAAGCTGATAGAAACACATTTCGTGAGCACACACGTGCACACTGAGGCTTCCATGGAAACTGACCCTCTTTAAGGCGCACTCACTCACAAAGAGGGTGATGCGGATGGACGCACTGAAACACAGGTCCACGGGGATGTGGACACACAGCCGGATCCCCCCCCCAACACACACACTGATACACAGACCCTCTTGCTCCTGCACCCGGCATTTCTCCTTCCCAGGATGGGGTGCAGGGGACTGCTCTCCTCTCCCTGCCTCCACTAGGGGGTCCTGCCAGGCTGACTCAGGCCCAGTCTCTGTCCCCACCCGGCCACTGGAGCCATGGGTCTGAGTCACCCCTCTGGGGGCTGACATGCTCACCGCTTCCTTGCACACTCAGGGCCCCCGAATGCTGGGAATGTGGGCACCTCCCACCACCCAGTCCCAGCCCCCTTTCATCTCAGGCCACAGGCTGGGTGCAGGAAGCTGAGACCCCTCAGAGCCCAGCTGCCTCCCTCTGAGTCAGCTCCCCCATCTGTTTCTCCTCTCTGGATGAGGAGGACCCCTGTGTGATTCCAGGCTCAGTCCTGCCCCCTCTGTGTGTGTGGAAGGGGATGGCCACCCCTCTCGTCCCTCATACTTCCTTGTCCCCATCTCCATCTTGGCTGACCTCTGAGATCCGTCCCTTCCTCTGTCTCTCGGTCTCTCTGTCTAACTGTCTTTGTCTCCTATTTCTCGCCCTCTTTCTGCTTGGGCTCTGTCCCCACAGCGGGGCCTGGGCTGGACGTCCTCCCCTTGACCGAGGCCAGCAGGGCCCTTCAGGACCAGAGGTGGGCAGGTGGGGGTGGAGAAGAGAAGGATAGTTGATTCCGGTGCCCAGCTTGAGGTCAAGGGCTGACAAAAGGCCACCACACTTAGGCCACGGAACAGCTCAGAGGAAACCCAGAACAAAGAATTCTATTCAGAGGGAAACCAGGGTGAAAGGGAGGAGAAAGAGGCAGAGAGAAAGACATGGAAAGAGAGAGAGAGACAGAGACATGGAGAAACAGTGAGAAAGACAGATGGAGAGACAGGAGAGAGGTGGGGAAGAGAGACAGAAAAAGACATACAGACAAACACGCAGATAGACAGGGATGGAGACATTCAGAGACAAAGAGATAGAAACAGAGAGGGACAGGCAGACACAGTAAGGCAGCGAAGGCCCCCCAGCTCCTCACTGCCCCCTGCCCAGGCCTCAAGCAGAGCTGACCCGCGTCCCTGACTCACCTGGAACTTGCAGAGTGTGCTGGGGGCTGTGGCCCGTGGTTGGAGCCAGGGGGGCAGCATCGTGGAGCCAGAGTAGGTCCACAGGCTCTGGGGGTCCCTGGGCCCAGCAGCTCAGGTTGAAGGGGATGTTGGCGGCCACAGTCCTGTCCTCAGGCTCCTCCAGGAAGTAAGGCAGGCCTGGGGGCAGAAGTAGAGGCTGAGGTCTGGGCCAGCTCTTGGAGCATCCAGGTATTTGACCCACCGGGATGCTGGAAGCTTCAGGACACCTGGCCCAGCCTGTGTGTCACCCTCAGGGTCTTTGGCCCCCCACATCTGTCCCCCCAGGACACCTGGCCTCCCTCAGAATTGGACCCCCCAAGGACCCAAAAGAAAAAAAAAAAAAAAAACCAAACCATTGCCATTGCGTCAATTCCAACTCATAGCAATCCTGTAGGGTTTCCAAGGAGCGCCTGGTAGATTTGAACTGCTGACCTTTTGGTTAGCAGCCGATCTCTTAACCACTGCGCCACCAGGGCTGCCCTCGAGGACCCATGACCCTAATATCTGACCCCCTCAATGTCTGACCCCCCTCAATGTCTGACCCCCGGGACATCTGAACGCCTCAGGTCTCATCTCCAGAAAGTTGGACTCCTCATCCCATTTTACCAATGAGGGAAGTGTGTGTGTGGGGTCGAGTGTGTGTGTGTACCTCTGACTCCGCATCTGATCCCTGACCCCCAAGACATCTGACTACCCCAGGCTGTCTTCTCCCCCAGGACATGTAATACTCCCAGGCCTGCCCCCATAATTTATGGAATGCCAGCTTCTTGGCCCCCCAAGACCTCTGTCATCCCCAGGCTAGATGTCCCCCTAGGACACCTGGATCCTCCAGCACCCTCTGACCCTGAGGGATTCTTGACTTCTCCAGACTTATGAGCTTCCCGTGTCCTCAGACCCCTCAGGACCTCTGACCCCCAGGGCTCACCCTCCAGCCCAACGTAGCCAGACTGGGATAGAAAGGTCTCTCCTTCCAGGACCACTGCACACTGGTACCGCCCTGCGTCCGAGAGCTGCAGGGATGAGATTCTGATAGGACAGAGAGGTTCGGGGTTAGATCCAGATACTGGTAGGAGGTGGTCAGAACTGAGACAGGGGTCTAGACTGGAGAACGGTAAGAACCATGAAGTAGGCACTATATTATCCCGTTTTACAGAAGGGGAAAGTAAAACCCAGAGGGTGACATCACACGCTGAAAGCCACACAGCTAGGAAGTGGCAAGGCTAGGATTCCCACCCAGGTGCTCTGGCGCCAAGCTCTGTGATTGTTTACCCACCATGTCACTCTCTGATGGAGGTGGGGGACTGGGGAGGGACGGGGGTCAGGAGGGACATGGGAGGTCACGGCTGGTGGGGGGAGACTGGGCACCTGAGTTGGCTGACCACTTTCCAGTCATCCTGACCATCTTCACCCAGGGGCACCTGGGTCTGGGTGCTGTCTGCCAGCTCCAGGACCTGTCCATCCCGGAGCCAGGTCACTTCAGGGGGTTCCCCCTGGACCTGGAGCTCACACCGAAGAGCCCCCATGAGTCCCCGGGCACCGGTGATGTTCCCTGGGCTCCCCACAAAAGGGTCCACCGCAGCCTGTGTGCCTGCAGGGGGTACAGGGAAGGGTTGGCTTAGGGGCCCCCACTTTCCTCTGGTCCCTCCGTTTCCTGCCCCCCTCCCTGCCTGCCCACCGGCTGCCAGGACCCCGCCAGGCCCTCACGCCCACATAGTTAGAGAGTGACCTCAGAAGCGGGGGAGGGCAGAGGCTTTGGGGGGAGGATGGGAATCTCCCCAAGGGACTAGGGTCGATTGTCCATTCGTTGGGAAGTCCACTGGGATCTGGCAGCCTCCCATGCCCTGGACTGCCCCAGACTGCCCCCTGGACTGCCTGGCAGGGCCAGCCCTGCCCCTCTGCCCGGCCTTAGTGTCTCTAGAGACTTAACGGTTCAGGGCTGGGTGGGTGGAGGGGAAGCCACGGGCTGGGGCGGGGTAGGAGAGAGAAATAGGACAGGGGAGAGAGAAGGCAGAGAAAGAAAGTTAGGCATGGGGAGACAGAGACAGAGAGGCCCAGAGAGAGAGACAGAGAGAGAGAGACTCCCCCAGAGGGAAGGAAGGAGGGGAGACACGTATTCAGAGGATGACCGAAGAGGGAGAGCGTGACAGACAGAGCCCCCATCCCCTGAAACAGAGGTCTGAAGACAGACAGCCGTGGGGCAGGGACAAATATGGGTGGGGGGAGTCTTCCTTGTTCTTCTCCCTGACTTTGTCTTCCTTTCTTTTGGGAAGATTCCGGGCCACCCCCAGCTCAGCTCCTCTCCCCAAGGCTCCAAACTCAAGCCCAGCCTCCACCCCTCCCTCATCTTCTCCCTGGCTCTGCCCCCACTTCTTGCCTTGGGTGTCTGTCTGTCTCTCCTCTCCGCGTGCATCTCTTCCCGTCTCTGGCCCGCTTAGTTTCTATTTCTTGTCCTGTTCCTCTCTCTCCGAGTCTCTTTCTCTCTCTCTGCCTCTCTGGGTTGGTCTTGGAGTCTCTGGGTCTCCCTGTCTCCTTCTGTTGTCCCAGGACTCACACCCCCAACACCTGCCATCCACTCCCTCCCTGTGGTCCCCCCAGCCCCGCACCCGCTGCCCCCCACCCTGCAGTGGCCCTACCCCAGCAAGCCCCCATCACTCACCCTTGGGGACCACGCAACCCCAGCAGCACAGCACCAAGCACCAGGCCAGCAGTACCCTGCCCATCCTCAGGGACCACGCAGTCGATGCCAAACTTTCCTCACAAGTTCCCGGGCACCCCGCGGGGGAGGGGGCAGGGCCGGGCTGTCCCCAGCCCTCCCCCCAGTTCCGGGCTCCCCGGATTTGGCACTGCCCGCCTGGCACGGCGGGGGCCCCTGGCCGGCTCTACTCCGCAGCCGCCTTGCCTGCTTCCCTGCCTCCTCTCCCTCCCAGACTTTGGGCGGCTCTTTCCCCGCCCCTGGCCCCCCACTGCCTCCGCCCACCGGGGGCCACCTGGGCAGTGAGGGGTTAACACAGAGAGGAGCGTACTGCCCCGTCTTAAAGGGGCCTTGGAGGGAGGCTGGGGAGGGGGAAGGGGGCCCTGGTGGTTGCGCCCCTAATCCTGGGCCAGGAGGCGAAAGGCTGTGTTTCTCTTCGGGGCCCTGGGCGCTGTCCCTCTGGGCTCTCTCCGTGTCTGGTAAACATTCCTCCAGAACTCCACTCCCATCTCAGCCTGCGGGAACCCCCTCCCCGCCTCCACCCCGAGCCTGGCCACCGCCAGGCCTCCCTCGGCCGGCCCTTCACTCCCCCTCACTCTTACAGCTCCTCCTCAGACAGGGACACACACACACACACTCACACACACTCAGCCGTTGACACTGAGGGGCTGGAACAGGCAGAGACATGCAGTAGCACGCTGCTGGCCCACAGACACACTCAGACAAGCTGGGTCAGGAACTCACTCCTGAGAAACCTCAGAAACAGGAGGGTCTGACTCTGTGGATGCCCATGGGGGGCACGGGGAGACACGAGGGCCAGACATACACAAAATCCCCATATGGACACAGAGAGGGGACAGCAGTGTGTGGGCACCCACGGGGACATGAGGGAGACAGGGAGCCTCAGACACACAGAGTCACGTGCACACACACACACATATATATATACACACACAGTCAGACACACAAGGAAAGAGACGCACCCCCAGGCAGATGAGCACAGAAACTCGAGAGTTCCAGACAGACGGCGGGAATATGCAGGCCCACATAAAGGCTGAATGCATGGAAGCACAGGCACAGACGGCCCGTATTCTTGGAGATAGAGTCACAGATGCAGAAATACTGAACCACGGGCATGGGGACCCAGGGGTGTATGCAGCAAAGCAGAAACACTCACAGGTGTGCATGGAGTCTGACGTAGGAATCAGCCGTGTAGACACACACACACACACACACACACACACACACATATGCATAGCCAGACTGACACTGGCATAAAAGCTCTTCAGGTCCTGGTGTAACTGCATCTCCCAGCCCTGGGCTTCCTAAGGCCCCCCTACTCCCTTGACTTGCCTCTTCCCCTACACTCTGTCCCAGCAGGCAGAGGCCAGGGGAGTGGAGGGACACTTGAGTTTAAGGTCCTGGTCTTCATCATCCTCCTGGGGTGGTGGTTCCTGGGCTTCATCCATCCCCATCCCCTCATGCTGGGGCCTCCCTGGTCCTCCAGAGACAGTGCAATGGAGCAAAGAGAACCCTAGGCCGGGGGGTGGGGTGGGCAGGACCCCCAAGTCCCAGATTTGCTGTGTGGCCTTAGGCTAGTCCCTTCCCCTCTCTGAGCCTGCATCCCTGACATTGACAAGCTGGTCTCTATGAGTCTGGTGAACTCTGAGGGTTTGTAACTGCCTGGAGCAGGGCTTCTGCACTTCCTCTCCCCGACCTCGCACTGCGCCAGGGTTGGGACTAGAATTCAGGCTACAGGTTGGCGAACCCAGGGATAACACCCCTGCTCTGCACACTACCTTTCTGAATCTGAATGTCTTGTTCCTTCTGGGTCTGTTCCCCAGAGCACCTTGGAGCACGAGGGTCTGCCTAGAACCTGGTCTGTGTCCAGAGGCGTAACACCTGGGGTGGTCTAGCTGATGGTTAATATTGGGGGTGCAATCCCAGCTCTCCCACTAACCGTGTGATCTTGGGCAAGTGACTGGCCTCCTTGAGCCTCGGTTTGCACATCTGTGAAATGGGAATAAGAATAGAACCCACTTAGCAAGGTAGTGGGTGGATAACATAGCAAAGCGCACACAGTTCTTAGCACCTGGGGACAACAGCTGCCCGTGATTTTTCCGATCTTGTCTCCTGTGCACTTGCTTATCCGTGTCTGTCTGGCAGGATTGTGTGTCCTGGTCTGTCCCTGCAGATCCGGTGACTTTGTGTGGGCACTGCTGCATGTCCATCTCTGTGCCCCTATGGGGGTTCCCGAGGGTATTTAGAATTCTCGCCTTCCGTGTGGGAGATATTGGTTCCATTCTCTGCCAATGCACCTCAAGCACAGCCACCGCCTGTCTGTTAGTGGAGGCTTATATGTTGCTGTGATGCGGAACAGGTTTCAGCAAAGCTTCCAGACTAAGATTAGGAAGAAAGGCCTGGAGATTTACTTGCAAAAATCAGCCAATGAAAACCCGATGGATCATAATGGTCCGATCCCCTTGTGCACGGGGTCACCATGAGTCGGGGCCAGCTTGAGGGTAGCTAACAACATGGGGGTCCCTGAATGGCTTGGAGGTCTATACATCCAACTCTGCTCTTGGCCACTTCTGTTGGATATAGGCATCCCTACAGGTCATCACAAAGTTCTATCCATTCAGCCATCTGTGCTCCTTTCCCCACCTCATATAGTCCAACTCTGTTCTCTCCTGCTGGGGCTCCTCCCTGGGATTCCAGCCTCCACTATCTTCCCTCCAAACTGTCTCCCCTTCAGCAGCCAGTGGGATGTTTCTGAAATTCAAATCTGACCCTGTTGCTCCCCTGCTTAACCATGGCTTCCCACTGCCTCCAGGTCAGCTTCCAGCCCCTTAGCTGGGCATAAGTTGGGCTGTCGTGATGCTGCTTGCTGAACTGTCTCATCATTGTCCCATTTCAGGGATGGCCCCAGAAGCCACTCTGCCACCCATGCATGACCTTCCATGTCCTCCAGGACACTCCTACCCTGCAGTCAGTTACCAAGTCCCATGGACTCAGCTTCACAAACCTTTCTTCCACCTACCCCTCTTCTACTCCCCACAACCTTGCCCTGGTGTAGCCTGGTTCTCTGCCCCTGGAATCCCTGCTCTGGCTTCCTCCCTTGGTTCCTGGGCTCCTCCCTAGGCTCCAGTGCTGCTCTCTGGGCTCCTGGGCTCCTCCCTGAGCCCCTGGGCTTCTCCCTAGGCTCCTGTGCTGCTCTCTGGGCTCCTGGGCTCCACCTTGGGCTCCTGCGCTGCTCTCCAGGCACCTGGGCTCCTCCCTAGGCTCCAGTGCTGCTCTCTGGGCTCCTGGGCTCCTCCCTGGGCTCCTGGGCTCCTGGGCTCTTCCCCAAACTCCTGGGCTCCTCTCCGAACTCCTGGGCTCCTCCCCGAACTCCTGGACTCCTCCCCGAGCTCCTGGGCTCCTCCTTAAACTTCTGGGCTCTCCCAGAGCTCCTGGGCTCCTCCTCAAATTCCTGGGCTCCTCCTTGGGCTCCTGGGCTCTTCCGCAAACTCCTGGGCTCCTCTCCAGGCTCCTGGGCTCCTCCGTGGGCTCCTGGGCTCCTCCCTGGGCTCCTGGGCTCCTCCCTGAATTCCTGGGCTCCTCTCTGAGCTCCTGGGCTCCTCCCTGAGCTCCTGGGCTCCTCTGTGGGCTCTTGGGCTCCTCCATGGGCTCCTGGGCTCCTCCGCCGGCTTCTGGTCTCCTCTGTGGGCTTCTGGGCTCCTGGGCTCCTCCCCAGGCTCCTGAACACCTGGGCTCCTCCCCAGGCTCCTGGGCTCCTCCCCAGATTCCTGGACTCCTCCCAAGGCTCCTGGACTCCTCCCCAGGCTCCTGAACTTCTGGGCTCCTTCCCAGACTCCTGAGCTCCTACCTGGGCTCCAGGCCTCCTGTCTCACTCCTTCCAACCTGTCTCCTATTCAGCAGCCACAGGGATGTTTCTCAATCACAAATCAAACCCTTTCCCTCCCTGCCCCAAACTTCCCAGGACAAAAACCGAAACTCCTCACCAAGGCCTACAAGGCCCGCCACACCCATCCCTCCCTAGTCTTCTTTCACTTCCTCACAGACCTCAGAGCATCCTCCCGCCATTATTAGTCCCACACATAGGAAAGCCACAAAGTTTCTAAAAGAATTATACTAGCCTGGATTGAAGGAGACAGAAATCCTACAACATAAAAAGAAGTCTTTTCCCTCCAAATTTCCATGGGCAGAAAGCAGGTTGAGATAATTGTTGTTGTTAGCTGCTGTCAAGTCGGCCTGACTCATGAAGATCCCATGCACAATGAAACAAACCACAGACTGTTGTGATCCGTAAGGTTTTCACTGGATCATTTTGAGAAGTACATCGCCAGTCCTTTCTTCCTAGTCTGTCTTAGTCTTGAAGCTCTGCTGAAACCTGCTTATCATCATAGCAACAAACAGACAGGTGGTGGCTGCCCATAATGTGCATTGGCCGGGAGTTCAGCTGTGGCCTCCTATGTGGAAGGCAGAATTCTACCACTAAGCCACCACTGCCGCCATAAAACCAAACTAAAACCAAATCCATTGTGATCCAGTCGATTCCGGCCCATAGCGACCCTAAAGGACAGAGTAGAACTGCCCCATAGGGTTTCCAAGACTGTAATCTTTACGGAGTGGAGCCCTGGTGGCACAGTGGTTAATAGCTTGGCTGCTAAACAAAAAGGTTGGCAGTTCGACTCCACCAGCCGCTCCTTGGAAACCCTATGGGGCAGTTCTGCTCTGTCCTATAGAGTTGTTATGAGTCGAAATCAACTCGACAGCAATGTTTTTTTTTAACTTTATGGAAGCAGACTGCCACATCTTTCTCCCGCGGAGTGGCTAGTAAGGTTTGAACTGCCGATGTTTTGGTTAGCAACCGAGCGCTTAACCACTGTGCCACTAGGGCTCTTCCACTGCCTCCATAATCAAAACAAAAAACCAAACCTGTTGCTGTCGAGTTGATTCCAACTCATAGCGACCCCATGGGACAGGTTAGAACTGCCCCATAAGGTTTCCAAAGAGCAGCTGGTAGGTTTGAACTGCTGACCTTTTGGTTAGCAGCCGTAGCTTTTGACCACTGCACCACCAGGGCTCCACTACCTCCATAGTCAGCTGCAAATTTAGGCTACCTCCTTACTAAAAGGAGCCCTGTTGGCACAGTGGTTATGCGCTCGGCTGCTAACCAAAAGATCAGCAGTTCGAATGTACCAGCCGCTCCTTGGAAACGCTTTGGGGCAGTTCTGCTCTCAACGGCAACGGGTTTTGGGTTCTTACTGAAAAGGAAAGATGACTGGGAGGATGACCTAAGACCCCAGAGGGCTGCACACCCCTCAGCCCCGTCTCAATTGCCACCTCTCCAGGGAGATGCTGCCTGACCCTCCCCCAGTCTGATCTAGGCCTCTGTGTTGTCACTTTGCTTTGGCCACGCTCTGCATGAGTTGTCATTATATATTAATTGGTGTGATGATGTGTCTTGTACCTCTCCTCCCGCTGGTCTGTGGACTCTGGGAGGGCAGGGACTGGGTGTATCTTGGTGACTGCTGCGTCCCCACTACCGTGTAAAATGCCTGCTGCAAAGGGCATAATTAATAATGGTGGCATTATTGGGGGGTGCAGATATATACAAAGGTCTGCCCACTTTTGTGAATACGATGGAGGTCTCTACATGCCTAGGCCTCTGTGGACCTTGCTGTGTGGCTAACTTGAATCTCCGCGTTCATTCCCTCAAGAAATATTGGCTGAGCACCTACCATATGCCTGCAATTTACTTTGAAATGCATTCAAAAATGAAATGGAGTATGGCCCTCCAGACACCCTTTTAGCTCAGTAATAAAGTCACTCCTGAGGTTCACCCTTCAGCCAAAGATTAGACAGGCCCATAAAACAAAACGAGACTAATGGGCACACCAACCCAGGCACAAGGACTGGAAAGCAGGAGGGGACAGGAAAGCTGGTAATAGGGAACCCAAGGTCGAGAAGGGAGAGTGTTGACATGTTGCGGGGTTGTTAACCAATGTCATAAAACAATATGTGTACTAACTGTTCAATGAGAAACTACTTGTTCTGTAAACCTTTATCTAAAGCACAATAAAAAAAAAAAAATTAAAAAATGAAATGAGAGGCTAGACGAGCCCCTGAAATAATTGCCCTCAGAGAATCTTTAAACCTTAAAACAAAAATATCCCCTGAAGTCATCTTAAAACCAAACAGTGGTTTGGCTTAACTAGTAAAGAATGTCTGCCTTGAGCATCGTGCTCTTTTAAGAGCTATCTAGATTGAGATCAAAGCGACAAGAGCAACTCAAAAGATTAGATAGGAAGCTTAGGGGGCAGTGAGTTTATGTTAATGGGGGAGGAGCAATGCAGAAAATGAAGATGAGGATGGTTGCACAACTCGAAGAATGTAATCAATGTCACTGAATTGTATGTGTGGAAATGGTTGAACTGGTGTGTGTTTTGCTGCGTAAATTCTCAACAACAAAATAAATCAAATTTTAAAAATACTGTTTGAAAAAGAAATGGACAAGGATAGAAGAAATGTTCCCTGCACCAGGGGCTGGGATTCCACAGTGAGCAAGACAAATCCCTGCCCTTGTGGAACTCATATTCTACGTGGAAGACAGACAACAACCAAATAAAATATTCATCAGGATGAAAGACAGGCGGCGAAGAAAAATACAGCAGGGGAGCAGATGCGGAAAGGTGGGAGTGTTACTTTAGAGGGGTGGCTGGGGAGGCCTGTCTGAGGTTAGCGTTGAGATCTGAAGTGAATTAGCAACTGAGCCAGGTGTGTGGGGAAGAGTATTCCAGCCACAGGAAACAGCCAGTGCAAAGACCCTGAGGCAGACACAGTGCTGACATAGCAGAGAACTTCAAGTAGGGCCTTGTGGCTGGAGGGAATGAGCTAGGGGAGGGGGACAAGGAGGTGGGTCCCAGAGGGCCTTGGCCTGGGGAGGACTTTGGCCTTTATTCTCACTGTGATGGGAGCCACTGACTGGGGAGTCTTGAGCAGGGGAGAGAGGAGAGACCTGATTTGATTTATGCTTTTAAGGCATTCCTCTCCTAAGGCCAGAAAGTGAAAGGTTGATGGAGAACTTTCTAATGAAGGGATCAGGACCTGGACCTCCAATATTTTTTTTTTTGGTAGGTCTTTTATTTTTATTTTAATTGTACTTTAGGTGAAGTTTTACAGAGCAAACTAGTTTCTCATTAAACAATTAATACACATACTGTTTTGTGTCATTGGTTGCCAACCCCATGACGTGAAAACACCCTCCCTTCTCCACCTTGGGTTCCCTATTCCCAGCTTTCCTGTCTCCTTCTGCCTTGTAGTCCTTGTCCCTGGGCTGGTGTGCCCATTTAGTCTTGTTTTATTTTATGGGCCTGTCTAATCTTTGGCTGAAGGGTGAACCTCCGGAGTGACTTCAGTACTGAGCTATAAGGGTGTCTGGGGCCATACTCTCGGGGTTTCTCTGGTCTCTGTCAGACCAGTAAGTCTGGTCTCTCTCTTTTTGTTTTGTGAGTTAGAATTTTGTTCTACATTTTCTCCAGCTCTGTTGGGGACCCTCTGTTGTGATCCCTGTCAGAGCAGTTGGTGGTGGTAGCCGGGCACCATCTAGTTGTGCTGGACTCATGCTGGTGGAGCTGTGGTAGTGGTGTGGACATCCCAATCTTAAACATTACTAAACATCACTTACTGCATTGTGATGGGACAAGAAGGCACCCAGCACCTACTGTGAGTTCTTACCAGAATGAGCCCAAATCCCTTCTAATTCCCAGGTTACAGGCAATCCTGGAGACTGAACGACATCTTAAACACTATCACAAAGGTGTCACCAGCCAATTCAGGATAGGAGAAACTGTACATGACAAATGACCTGGTTAGCCACCCTATGTACAACAGAATGAAACACTGCCTGGTCCTGCACCATCCTCACAATCCTTGCTATGTTTGAGCCCATTATTGCAGCCACTGTGTCAATCCATCTCGTTAAGGGTCCTCTTTTTTACTGACCCTCTACTTGACCAAGCATGATGTCCTTCTCCAGGGACTGAGCCCTCCTGATAACATGTCCAAAGTATGTGAGATGAAGTCTCGGCATCCTTGTTTCTAAGAAGCATTCTGGCTGTACTTCTTCCAAGACAGATGTGTTTGTTCTTCTGGTAGTCTGTGATATATTCAATATTCTTCGCCAGCACCTTAATTCAAAGGCATCAATTTTTCTTCGGTCTTCCTTATTCATTGCCCAGCCTTCGCGTGCATATGAGGCGATTGAAAATACCATGGCTTGGGTCAGGTGCACCTTAGTCCTCAAAACGACATCTTTGCTTTTTGCAATACATTGATTTCTTGACTGCTGCTTCCAGGGCTTTGATTGTGGATCCAAGTAAAACGAAATCCTTAAAAACTTCAAGGCATAAAAAAGAATAGGGAACCGTTACAGATTTTAAAAACCCTAAAAGACATTGCAAACGAAGGCAGTGTGTGATGGACCTTCTTTGGAGCCTCAACCAAACTTGCTGCCATCAAGTCAGCTCTTGACTGGTGGTGACCTGGTGTGTTAGAGTAGAAATGCTCCATAGGGTATTCTTGGGTGTAACCATTATGGAAGGTCCCTGGGTAGTGCAAACCGTTTGCGCTCAACTACTCAGCCATTGAATACCCTGTGGAGCACAGTTCCACTCAGAAACACATGAGTTCACCGTGATTTGGAATCAACTTCATGGCAACAGGTTTGGTTTTGATCTTTACGGAAGCGGATTGCCAGGCCTTTCTTCCATAGTGCCACTGGGTGGGTTTGAACCTCCAGTCTTTCGGATTAGTGGTCGAGCACAGTTTGCACCACGCAGGGACCTGATGTGAACAAATCAAGTATAAAATACATTTATGAGACTTATCAGGAAAATGTGAACAACACTGGCTGGTATTTGACATTCTAGATCTGTTCACTGTGATAGGTGTGAAGATGGTATTAATAGTTTAAAAGTAAATTTTTAGCTACTGGTGTGCATATTAGTGAAGTATTTAGGGGAAGATGGATTGATGCCTGCAAATTACCTTTTTTTTTTAAATTGTGCTTTAGGTGAGGGTTTACAGAGCAAATTAGTTTTCCGTTCGATAGTTTGTACAGTGTTCCATGACATTGGTTACATTCCTCGCAATGTGTCAACACTCTCCCCATTTCAGTCCTAGATTCCCAATTTCCTTTAATCCTGATTCTCTACCCCTTCCTGCCTTCTCATCTTTGCTTTTGGGCAAATGTTGCCCTTTTGATCTCATATAATTGATTGTTTTAAGGAGCACATTTCCTTCAGGTGTTACTGTCTATTGTATACACTTGTCTATGGTTTAGCTGAAAGCTGGTCTCCAGAAATGGCTTCAGTTCCAGTTCAGAAGGGTGTCTTAGGGCCATAGTCTTGGGGGTTCCTCTAGTCTCTCTCAGACCAGCAAGTCTGGTGTTTTTTGAGAATTTGAATTTTCGTTCTGCAGTTTTTCTCCTGCTCTGTCCGGGGCCCTCTGTTGTGATCCCAGTCAGAGCGGTAGGTAGTGGTAGCTGGGTGCTATCTGGTTTTTCTGTTCTCAGGGTCGTGTAGGCTGTGGTTCCTGTGATCCATTGGTCTTTTGGACTAACTGCTCCCTTGGGTCCTTGGTTTTCTTAATTCTCCTTTGTTCCGGATGTAAGAGACCAATAGTTGTATCTTAGATGGCCACTTGTGAGCTTTGAAGACCCTAGATGCTACTCACCGAAGTAGGATGCAGAACATTGTCTTTATGAACTATGTTGTGCCAATTGACATAGATGTCCCCTGAGTCTATGGTCCCTCGCCTTCGAGCCTGGGAGCTTCATCTAGCGAGATGTTTGGTTATGAGCAGTTCACTTTTAAATGCATAAAATGAGATGGACAGACAGGTGGACAGAAACGTGCTAACGTAGTGCAGCAAACTGTCCAGGAGGAAGGGGGTGCGATCCCGGAGGTAACACCTGGGTGTTCGATCCCGGTACAGAGCCTTCAATTTTGCTGTGTGCTTGAAAATCTTCACAATAAAATGTTAGGATTAAAAATGTCCAGAACCTCTGGAGGTGCATATTCAATTACCTTCTGGGATTTGCTTTAAAGTAATCTAAAGAACAGGAGATGAAATAAAAACAGCAGAAATTTGATGGCGATATTGAGGCCGGGTGGTGAGCACCTGGGGGAAGGCGAGTTCCTTCTACTGTCCTCTCTACTCCTGTGCGTTTGCAGACTTCCCTCCCAACAAAGAAAATGATGCTTCTGCCTTCCTTTGCAGAGAAGGTGGGGAGGAGAGAGTGAAGGAGGAGGCTGAAGCAGTGCAGTGAGCTAGGGTCTGTGTTTAAGTATTCAGTTTCAGATCTGGCGAGTCCCCAGGGCTTCCTGGCCTTGGGCTATCCCTGGCTACAGAGGCAGCCCCCAGGCCTACATTAAGGGGACCCTCTCCCTGTCCTGTGTCCCCCACCTTGGCTCAGGACAGAAGGCACCGCCAAGCTCCCTCCCTCCCCTCCCTGGCCCGGCACTCTGCTCCACATCTGGTGCTGATGTCAACAGCCAGGATAGGCGGGGGCCATGTTTTTTAGCTCCCGCCCAGCCTCAAGGGAGGGGGCTGGGAGGAGTGGACTCTCCCAATGTCCCCCAAACTCACAGTGACAGATACAGTCACAAAGCCACCCTAGGTCCTGCCACAGGCCAGAAATCAATTTTTATTGCAAAACGGGGACTTTAAGCCACAAGGGATGCCAGACCTGGCCTCCTCCCTGACACTAGGAGGCTGGGGGTTGGGATCTGGCCCCTACTTGGCCTGTGGAGTCCCTCCCCCTGGGTCTAATTGGGATTTTGAAGGAGAGTAAAACCTTAGAGCTCATATAGCTCCTAACCACTGTGTGGGGTTGAGGGGAGAGGGCTGAGGGAGGCTTTCAACATGGTTACATAAGTAGGGGCAGAGAGGGGTGCTCCTTTGGTCTGAGGGTCCTCACATGCCCGAGTTTACTTCCCAGGCCTGTGTGCCCAACTGTACATGAGGGATGTGCTTGTGCTTGGGAGAACTGGGGGGTCAGGGTGCTTGGAAAGGGGCGTCCTTGGGTGCTGAAGGTGTGCGGTGTCATGTGTGTGGGCCTGCTGTGTGACTCCAACGTTGGGGAGTGTGGATGGAGGCTGGGGACTGTGGACGGGGGCTGCGGAGCATGGACAGAGGTCACATGGCTGGATAGAGGTCACATGGCTGGATAGTGGTGGGCTGGGGACAGGGGTGGTGTCTCTGTGTGGTGACATGATCTGGTGACAGGGGCATGTAGTTCTTTCCTGTGCCAGGCTCCTGGAGGCTGTGGGCACTCAGCAGGTTTGCTGAATGATGATGGTGTGTGTCTGGGGCAATTCTGTACATATGAGCTGGTGGGTTATCTGGGCATGTGATTGTGAATCCAGGTGGACTAACTTTGTCTGTTGAATGCTGTGTGGCCAAGTGTATGGCTGGTGTGGTCATGTGTCTTGATGGTGGCGTGAGCTGAGTGCAGCTGCCTGTGGTGTGGACCTGTGGCTCCAGAGACACAACTGTGTCCACATCCACCATCAAGGCCGGGGGCACAGTCCTTGGCAGTCACCACCTCCCAAGGCTCCCTCCTTCCTCTGGTCCTCTCGAGAGGAGTGGGGTTAGCGGGACCGGACCAGCAGCTGGAAGGCCGGGGGGATGTTGGCAAAGCCGCTGATGGCTGGCTGTAGGCTCAGGGCGCTCGGCGGGCACGGGCTCTCCAGGGAGAAGGTCTGCAGGATGGCAGTGAAGAGGAGGAAGAGTTCAGCCCGCACCAGGCCCTCCCCGAGGCAGACACGCTTGCCTAGCAAGAAGAGGGAGATGAGGCTGAGCCAGCCCTCCACACACCAGAGCCCAGGGGGAAGGAATGGTGAACCAGGGCGTTGGGTGGGTGGCGGGGGACCCAGCTGGTACAGACACCCAGAGCCAGCCTGGACCGGCCAGTGAGCAGTGGCTGGGACAGGGCCCAGTAGATACCCAAAGAGAAAGGCAGGAACGCCTCATGCTTCTTGAACTGTCCGTCCTCATCCAGGAAACGGCCTGGATTGAACTCCTCCGGCTGCTCGAAGAACTCAGGGTCATGCAGGACAGAGCCAATGAGGGGGAAGACCTCAGTGCCCTGAGGGGAACAAAAACAAAACTGTGAATGTCCCTCTCCACCCTAGCAAACTCAGTGCCCAAGTGTGGAGCAAGAGTCTGGAGTGTAAGGGACGCCACTTCACAAAATATGACAGCCACATAATTTCTAGAGTGCTTATTATGGGCCGGAGCCCTGATGGCCCAGTGGTTAAAGTGCTTGGCTTCTAACCGGAAGATTAGCAGTTTGAACCCACTAGCTCCTCCAAAGAAGAAAGATGTGCCAGTCTGCTTCCATAAAGATTTACAGCCTTGGAAACCGTATGGGGCAGTTCTACTGTCCTATAGGGTCTCTATGAGTCGGAATCGACTCGATGGCGGTGGGTTTGCTTTTTGGTTTCAGTAACAGAGACATGCTTTACACTTCCCCTCTCCCCACACCGGACTAAACATTTAACAAGCTTAGGAGATAGGTGCTAATATTATCCCCATTTTAAAGATGGGAAAACAGGCCCAGAGAATTTAAGCAACTTGCCCAGGTAACTGTTTGGATATGGCAGAGCTTGATACTTTTATATTGATTTTAAACTCTGGAATGTGTGTGATTCAGCTATACTGTCCTAAGCCACCTGGCTCAGAGTCTAGCTTTTTGCTACTATGATCTTTTGGTGATGGTGGCAAGGGTGAGTGGGTGAGGGCTGTCCCTGAAGGCTCCCTCTGCCCGGGATTGGGGAGATCAACAAAGATCAAAGCTATCACATGCTCAGGACTGTGTGGTGGAAAATGAAGAAGCGAGGTGCATAAGAGGAGGGGGAGAGACCCTGCTCGAAGGACTCCAGCCAACAGGGGTCCAAGATGAGGAGGTGAAGGGGACTCAGGGCAAGATGGGCCATGTTAATGCTGGTAAAGTAAGACAGGGGCAGATGGTGTAGTTCAAATCTTGCCTCCACTGTTTGCATGCTGGGTGACTTGGGCAAGTTTTCTATACTTCCCAGGCCTCAGTTGCCTCACCTGTAAAATGGGCACAATAATGGTGTGGAATTGCCTTGGAGATTAAAAAAGGTAATACGTATATGCAAAGTATTTAGCATAGCACCCAGCACAGGGCAGGTCTGCAATTATTATTAATTTATTATTATTAATAATAAATATTATTAATTCTAATCATTATTATTATTGTCTGCACTGTCAATGCTGCCTTGAACACAGGCCCTCCCCACCAAGAGCTGAATGGGCGCTTTACAAGCATTATCCTGTCGATTCCCTACAACCCCAAGTTAACACTTTTCTTGCCCCCAATTTAGAGAGGAGGAAATTGTAGCTCAGAGGGTGAAGCGATTTGCCCAAGGTCCCGGTTAGAATTCAGCAGAGTTCTAATGGCAGGTTTGATTTCACAGTGAAGTTCAAGGAGAGAGCAGGCACGCTGAGTTGCCTCCAGTTTCTGGGGAAACATCGCCCCCTGGTGGTGCTAGGTCCGAGTTGCTCCTCGAATGAAGGGGCAGGGAAAGAGTGCATGGGCGTGTGCCTGCGGCAGGGGCTGAGAGGGCCCTTGCCAGCTCCGGACTCACTCCTCATTTCTCAAATGGTTTCCTTGTCTGTCACCTCATCAGATTGTCCCAACTACTTTGTACGATCCTGGTTGGGGGAAATTGAGGCCCAGAGACAGCGTCAAAGGGCCAGAGAAATGCATACGGAAAGTAACAGAGTAAAAAACAACCTTGCGGTTTGCCAGTCACACTGGAGTTTGAACAAACAGGAAGGAGAACAGAGAAAAGAGATGGGTACACACATCCATGAGAGAGAAAGAGAAACAAGATTCAGAAACAGACCCAGGCACTGAGGCAGAGATAACCTGGCCGTGGCCAGGTGGTGGTCCTGCATACCCACCTCGGGGAGGGTGTACCCTCGGAAGCAGGTGGTCTGCGTGAGGGCACGCGGCACGCCCATGGGTATAAGCGCCAGCAGCCGCTGCACCTCGTGGAGAACCGCATCCGTGTAGGGGAGGCGGGGACGGTCTCCCAGGCTTGGTACCCGGCTGGCCCCCAGCTCCCGCGTCAGCTCCTCATGCACCCGCTCTGCAAGCCGACAGGAGGAGGGTTGGACGCCAGAGGTCGGGTGGGGCCCTGCGGTCCTCCCCTCGGAAGTCCCCATCCTGACTGGCTTCCTGGACAGCTGTTGTTGGGGTGAGGCCAGCAGGCTGGGAGGAGGGGTGCCCCGGCTCTTGCTGAGCCCGGGTCCCACACATCCCATGTGCTGGGCATTTATATCTATCACCTCTTCATCCCCACAGCAAACCTGTGAGGTAGGTGCTGTTATCCATCCCCATTTTCCAGATGAGGAAACTGAGGCCCAAAGAGCTGAAGTCGCTTGCCTGATTCATGCAGCTGACTCCACTCCACCAAGGCCACCAGGTCCCAAACGCCCTTCTTCCACGTCAGCCCACCCCGCCGCCCAGACAGCATTTAATTGACTGACCCAAAATGCCAGAGTTCCTCAGGGCTGGGTTCCAGCCCTGCCCCCTACACCCTTACATCCTCCCTCCCTCACCATTGTGGCATCAGCCCCTGCCCCTGTACCTCAACTTTTTTAACCTCCAGTCCTGACCATGGCCTCCTGGGGGTCTCCCTTCAAATGTCTCCTAAGCCCCTCATGGTCATCCCAAATTGGCCTTAGTGTCTCCAGCGACACTGGTTCCTCCTCCTTCCTGTCCCCACCTTGGGCACACCTCCTTCCCCGGTCATTCTCCACGATCTGACCACTCGGCCACCTGAGCATCTCTCCCGCCTGACACTCTCCCCTTCCCACAGGCTGGTCCAGCCCTGCTCTCTCCTGCCGGGCCCTACCTGTCCTCCTCCCTGGCTTCCTCTCACTCCTGGTAGTCATCTCCACTGGGCAGCCCCAGGGATTTTTCTGAAACGTAGGGTTTTTTTTAATTGTTGTGCTTTAAGTGAAAGTTTACAATTCAAGTTAGTCTCTCATACAAAAATTTATACCTACATTGTTATGTGACCCTAGTTGCTCTCCCTATACTGTGACAGCACACTCCTCCTTTCCACCCCGGATTTCCCGTGTCCATTCAACCAGCTCCAGACCCTCTCTGCCTTCCCATCTCACCTCCAGACAGGAGCTGCCCATTTAGTCTCATGTATCTGCTTGTGCTAAGAAGCACACTCTTCACGAGTATCATTTTATGTCCCATAGTCCCGTCTAATCTTTGTCTGAAGAGTTGGCCTCGGGAGTGGTTTTAGTTTTGGGCTAACAGAGAGTCCGGGGGCCATGTCTTCCAGGGTCCCTCCAGTATTAGTCAAACCATTAAGTCTGGTCTTCTTACTAGAATTTGAATTCTGCACCCCACCTTTCTCCTGCTCCGTGAGGGACTCTCTGTTGTGTTCCCTGTCAGGGCGGTCATTGGCGGTAGCCGGGCACCATCTAGTTCTTCTGGTCTCAGGCTGATGAAGTCTCTGGTTTATGTGGCCGTTTCTGTCTCTTGGGCTAATACTTTCCTTGTGCCTTTGGTGTGAAACACAATTTTGACCCTGCCCTCCTCTACTCACAACCCTTCCGTGGCTCCCCATGGCTCAGGATCAGACACAAAACTTACCACCAAGGCACAAGGCCCTGCATGAGCCAGCCCCTGCAGACGTCTCCCCTGCCATCGGCAGCTCCCTGAGTTTTTCTCGATCCTCACACACCCCACACACCATGCTTGGTCTCACTTCTCAGCTCTGGCCCAGGCTGCCCCCTGCTGTCTGAACATTCTTCTCCCTCAGCCTCCTCACTTCTGTTCCCAGGGCCTGGCTGGTGGAAAAGGCTCCTACCTTGGACCTGAGGATACTTCAGAAGCAGCAGGAGGGCGTAGCGGACTGTGGCACTGACTGTCACCGTCCCAGAGAACAGCAAATAAGTGACTGTCATCAGCAAGTTCTTCTCGGTGATTTCTGTGTTTGGGTCTTTTTCCTCCTGGGAGAAATCAGGCAGCGGGGCTCAGAGAACGCAGGCTGTGGGGGGCAGAGGCCCAGGGCAGCCAGGCTTGGGGTGTGGCACAGCCAGTGAAAGCTTTGTTGGGGAGTTGAAATCAACATTTGGGAGGGTTGGGAAGTGGGCTTCTGTATTAGTTCTCTCGGTTGAAATGTTTTAAAAAAATGAAAGAAAAGATATGGGGCCACAGGGTTAAGAAAAACGGTCTCTCTCTCTCCATGAAGAGGGCAGCTGCATTTATTTGAAGGATGTGGCCATGAATATCTCCCATAATTTTGAAATCTGTACAATTCAAAAGTAGTTTTTTTTGCCTATAGAGGTCCCCGTAGTTATAATTTTTTTCTCATATAATTAATAAAGTGGGTTTTATTCATGTAATTTGATATTGCACAGTTGCATAAGTAAATGATTGCAATTCACACATATGTCTGGTGTGGGTGGGAGCAGCAGGTGGGGGGACATGATTGTGGGAATCGCCAGTGGCGGGACAAGGGGCCCGAGGTTGGAGAGAGGAGAATGAGGAGAGAGACAGAGACCCTGACACTCAAACACACAGGGGGGGCGGTGGGGAGGGGTAGCAAGAACACACTGAAAGAGAAGACAGATATAAACACATACACACACCCAGAAGTGACACACACACACACGCAGACACACACATACACAGAGAGGCATAATGACAGGCAGAGAATCAGAGATCCGATAGAGAGCCCCAGCTACACCCAGCCAGAGGCCCGCCAGGCCACCAGCCCCTTTCAGGACGGATCCCCCACCTGTGCCATCTTCAGTAGGAAGCCATCGACAATGTCTCGGGCAGGTCCTGAGGTGTCCAGATTCTCCTGGTGTTGCTGTACCTGCCGGATGGCGAAGGCAGCCAGGGTGCCCAGGTGGCCGAAGAGCTGTTTGTGGGGGCCCGGCAGGGGCCGCAGGAACCAGGAGAACATCTCGTAGGACTGCGGGGAGAAGGGCTGCTGGTTCTCGTGGGAGCCTGGCCCTGCACGGGGTTGGGGGGCAGCCAGAAGGGGCGCTCTGGGGGCTACCTGGAAGAGGTGGGGCAGGAACCTTTGGGGAAGGAGGCCAGACCCACTTACCTGGCCCCACGGGGAGCTCATCCCCAGCAGAGTGCCACCAGCTGCTCGGACCACGGCCTGGAACTCCTTGTCCGTATAGGGGAAGCGGAGGCCGAAGGTGAGGGAACAGATGACGTTGGAGGTGGTCTGGGCCAGCAGCATAGAGGGGTCAAATGGCCGTCCTGGGGGGTGGCAGGGGGTGTGTGATGGAGACTGGCAGAGGGGAGCTGACTGGAAGTGGAAGCCGACCCACAGATACAGAGTTGGGGGTGAGCACAACCAGAGACAGGCATGGAGAGAGACAGAGACAGTCAGATAGGGAGACAGACAGAAAGACAAGGAGAGAGACAGAGAGAGACAAGCAAACACATAGAGCACAGACAGAAAGGTAGAGAGAAGGATAGAAGAGGGAGGACAGAGACAGAGACAGATGGGGAGACAGACAAGAGACAGGACGGATAAGCAGTGAGAGATACAGAAGGGAGAGGGGAGATAGGGAGAAACAGACAGACAGGAAGAGAGAAACAGTCAAGGAGACACAGACAGTGCATTCTGTGGAAATCTCAGAATCAAATCAAGTATCTACTTTTTCCTGACACCAACTATGAGGATATAGCAAGTCCCCACTTTTTACTTCTCTGTTCAGTTCAGCCCATGTGACACTTCTTTCTCTGACTGTAGCCACCTGGAACTAGGGCAGACCTCACACGTTAAAAGAACACCATCCGTCAGCCTGCCAGAGAGGCAGATGCCCACTACAAGTTTGGGAGTCCCCTGTCCCTCTACCCCTTCAGGACGCCAGCTATAAGCTTGTAAGTTCCCCTCGGGCTCCCTAACTTCTGACCTGCTGGCTCCCACCACTCCTCCGAGTTCAATATTTAGCTGAAACAATTCACAGAACTCATGGAAAGTTGCTGTACTTATGGTTACAGCTTTCTTATAGCAAAATGGATACCAATGAAGAGACACATAGGACAAGGTCTGGGAGGGTTCCCAATGAGGATCTTACATGTCCCAAAGGATACACTATCCTCCCATGTGCATGGATGTCTTTCACCAACCAGGAAGCTCATGGAACTTCCATGACCAGAGCCTTTATTGGCTTCATTACATAGGCACCACTGATTGAATCATGCACCCCACCCTCCCCAGGCCAGGGGCTATCAGGCTCCCAGCTGGTCTTTGTGGCCTGGCCAGCACGCCACTCATTAGCACAAATCCTCAGGTGTTGTTTAGGTAACAAAGGTACCTCAATTACTCAGAAATGTCCAAAGGATTAGAGTTATCTCTCAAGGAACATCGGCAAAGATCAAAAGTTAAATTCTTTATCTAGTAGACAGGCAGAAAGAGACAAAGATAGAGAGAGGGAGAACAGAGAGACAGGAAGAGAGATGGAGACCCCAAAAGAGTGGGCTGACAGTACCAGGGAACGAGAAAGAGATATCCTGACATGGAGACCCTCAGAGACACAGCAGGGCAGAGATGGAGGGTGGAGGAGGAGTTGGAGGTGAATGGAGCCCCCAGCCCAGCCCTAGAGTCCAAGGCATCCCCTCCCGCTCATTCCCAGGGCGGGCTGGGGACAAGCCCTCCCCCTTCAGGCAGGGCCTGGGGCTCCTGGGCTGACCTTCCATCTCCTGGAATGCCTCCACTAGACGCTGGGCCTCAGCCTGGATTAGCTCCTCGCCTTCTCGCTTCCCCATGCCCAGATCGCGCAGAACAAGCATGGTTAGTTTCCTCAGCTGCCTCCATCGCTCCCCGTTGGAGAGGAAAACCCCTGTTTAGAAAGAAGGCAGACTCATGGAGGGAGCGGCCCTTCTCCCCCTACCCCCATACACCCGCTTTCCTCCTCCCAGTGAGGAGCGCCTGTGGGGGACTCTTCATGCCGGGTCCTCAAGGTGCATGCATACCAAGCCCAGCACAGAGACAGGGACTCAGTAGGTGCTCAATAAATGCAGAACCCACCCTCTGACTTTGGGTCAGAGAGTGACATTCTCTTGAAAAGTTGGTAATTGGGGATGACCCAGGCTCCTTCTGCTTTGATTAACCAGGGTGAAGGGAGATTTCTTCCTTCCTTCCATCCATCTTTTTATCCTTTTTACCATCCTTCCAGGAAACCCTGGTGGCACAGTGATGAAAAGCTCAGCTCCTAACCAAAAGGTCGGCAGTTCGAATCCACCAGGCGCTTCTTAGAAACTCTATGGGGCCGTCCTACTCTGTCCTGTAGGGTTGCTATGAGTTGGAATCGACTCGACGGCAATGGGTCTGGTTTTTTGGTTTACCATCCTTCCAAGGAGTCCTGGTGGTGCAATGGTTAAGTGCTTGGCTGCTAACTGAAAGGTGAGTGGTTCAAATCTACCAGCTGCTCCACGGGAGAAAAGACCTGGTGATCTGTTCCCATAAAGATTTCATCTAGGAAGCCCTATGGGGCAGTTCTACCCTGTCCTATAGGGTCGCTCTGAGTTGGAATCGACTCAAACAACTATACTCTTACAAGTCCCGGGTGGCCCAAATGGTTAAGCACTGGACTACTGTCATGGATTAAATTGTGCCCCCCAAAAATGTGTCAACTTGGTTAGGCCATGATTCCTAGTACTGTGTGGTTGTTATGTTAACACCACCCTTACACAAGTCACCTCCCTGATCCAACGTAAATGGAGTTTCCCTCGGGTGTGGGCTGCACCACATTTTATCTCTCAAGAGATGAAAAGGAAAGGGAATCGAGCAGAGAGGGGGACCTCATACCACCGAGAAAGCAGTGCCAGGAGCAGAGCGCGTCCTTTGGACCTGAGGTTCCTGCGCTGAGATGCTCCCAGACCAAGGGAAGACTGATGCATCACAAGGACCTTCCTCCAGAGCCGACAGAGAGAGAAGGCCTTCCCCTGGAGCTGATGCCTTGCATTCGGACTTGTAGCCTACTAGACTGTGAGAGAATAAATTTCTCTTTGTTAAAAGCCATCCACTTGAGGTATTTCTGTTACGGCAGCACTAGATGACCAAGACAACTACTAAACGAAGTTGGTGGTTCAAACCTACCCAGAGGTGCCCCGGAAGACAGGCCTGGTGATTTGCTTCCGAAAGGTCACAGCCTTGAAAACCCTGTGGAGCAGTTCTACTCTGCCGACATGGGGTTGCTGTGAGTCGGAATCGACTCTATGTCAACTAACAACAACAACCAGCCTCCCATCCTTCCTTCCTCCCTCTCTCTGCCCATCCCAGCGTTTATGGAGTTTGCTAGAGTTACAGTGGAGTCTGAACAGGGGGGAAGGAGGGGGAACTGCATTGTTTTCCTCCTTTATCCAAGAGACCTGTTCTGGACAGACCCCTCCTGTCTGTGAGCTCAGTGTTCCCATCCGTGGAATGCCCGCCTGTGGTGGCCTCCTGAAAGCCTCCTCATGGTGTCCCCTGCCCCCGCCTCCACTGTGGTCCAAACTGACCTCAGAGGGTCTCCCAAGCCAGCTCCTCTTCCCTGTCCCTGTGTCAGCCTACTTTCCTGTCTCCTTGGCCAGAGCCCTGGGCCTTCCCCTGGCCACCTCTCCCACACTCGCAGCAGCCCCTCGCTAACCATCCCCTCCTCCTCTCCCACTGCCCCAGCCCTGTCCTTCCCTGGGCTCCTTGCCTTCAGTTCTTCCCCTCCACAAAGCAGCCAGAGGATCTTTGGAACCTGACCACGGCCCTTCCAGCTTAAAAATCTATGGCTCCTAGGAAAACAAAAAGCCCAAACCCTCTGGCTGGACAGGCTCCAGACTTCTCCAGCCTTGTCACTCATCCTGCTATAACCCTGCTGGCCTTTTCTCACTTCCTCGAAGGTGCCACGCCCCCTCCCTACCCCCAGACCTCTGGTCACCTCCCCAGCCTCAGGGATCCAACTCCACCCATCCTCCTCCAGGCCCCAGCTCACCTTCTAGGAAAAGCCTTCTGATTCCCCCACTCTCCCACCCCCAGGCTCATACAGGTTCCCTGTGCCCTCCTCTCAAGGCAGTGCCTTTCGTTTTTTCTACTCCCTCCCTCCACAGTCTTATTCTGAGTCTGCCTCTCGCACAGAATAGGAGGACACTACATCTGTTACAGTCACCTCTGTGTCCCCAGCTCCCAATACAGGGCCAGGCACAATGAAAATTTTGTCAGCTGAATGAATGAATGGAGGGATCCTTTTTCTCTCACTTCCATGCTTTTCCACGTGTTCTTTCTGCCCGGAACACCTTTTCCCACTTATCCTCTGAGTCTCAACTCAGACACCTCCTCCTCCAGGAAGTCTTCCTGAACAACTCCCACCCCTTAGAGTGGGTCGGGTGCCTCCTCCAGGTTTCTACAGTCCCTGTGACCCCCCCCCCTCCCCAATCCAGCCCCGACTCCTCTGCCAGCACCTCCCCTGTCCCCACCCTAACCCTTCTGCCTGTGCTGGGTGAGCAGGACTAGGCTGTCTTAGTCACGGCTGTGTTCTCAGAAGCCCCCACCATGGCTGTCCTGCTTTCGGTCTTAGCATGGAGAATACAGTTTGTTCTGTATGTTTCTACAATGATTGCAAATCCCATCAGGTATAAGACACTATTATGCCTTTAAAATACATATGTACAGGCACTCATAATAGGAACTTAGAAATATATCTACCTTTGTCAGGCTCTCTAACATTAACTATAAGTCATTAGAAACCTGTTAAGTCTTGGCAAATTATTTAGAAACTTTCTGAATTTAGACAAAGGCCATAGAAGTATGTGGAGAACGTAGTAAACAACCTTAAAGTTGATTTTGACCTGACATGCAGTGACACAAGAAGATATAACATAGTTAATCTTTGTAAAGGAGCCCTGGTGGCACAGTGGTTAAAGTGCTGGACTGCTAACCAAAAGGTCAGCAGTTCGAAACCACTAGCAGCTTTGTGGGAGAAAGATGTGGCGGTCTGCTTCCGTAAAGATTTACAGCCTTGGAAACCGTATGGGGTCGCTATGAGTCAGAATCAACTTGACAGCAGTGGGCTGGGTTTAATCTTTGTAAACTAGCCTTGAGACATAAGTCTAAGCAACCTCCTTCATCTCTGCTTTGAGGAAAAGATGTGTCATTTGGCTACTCTCTAACCCTGGAGAAAAGACACAACATACTAGCCTTTGACATCACATTGGCCCTTGTCGTGTGGAGCCAAGGTGACAAATTCACATAGAAACCCTAAATTTCCACTCACTTACTGAGAGAAGGCAGAGGCAAACACTGAGAGCCTGCTGAGACTCTGCCGCCGCTGACCTTGGACCCTAGTTACAAGGGACCTTCGTCAAGTTTGAGCCGTGGTGAAGCCTTCATCCCGAGACCTCTCGTTAAAGGTAAAAGCTTGAAGTCTAAAGATTTGGACTCTAACTACTGAACTCATGTAACTGTTAATTCTGATTCCCCGATTCTAAATGAATGTTGTGAGACCTTACTTGGGTGCCGTGCCATGACCACCTTGCAATAAACTGAATGGGTTTATGCATGTCAAACCTGAGTTTCTCACTATTAAATTTCTGAGATAAAATCCTACACACGACATAGTTCCTACACTTTGAATGTTTGCCAATCACTTCCCTGTGCATTGAAACTCCCCCGCTTCCTCCTGGGCCCTCAGGAGCTTCACCTGGAGTGGAGATATCAACACTGCAACCTGGTAATTATTGAGATCTTACTTTGTACAAGGCATGGTCCTCATTCAATCCTCAGTACAACCTTATGTCATAGGTACTCTGATCACCCCATGTTATGGATTGAATTATGTCCCCCAAAATATGTGCTGTAAATTCTAACCTCTATGTCTGTGGTTATTATCTCATTTGAGAATGGGTTGTCTTTGTTGAAGGACCCCTGGTGGTGCAGTGGTTAAGTGCTCAGTTGCTAACCAAAAGATGGGCGGTTTGAACTCTCTAGCCGCTCTGCGGGAGAAAGATGGGGCAGTCGGCATCCGTAAAGATAAAAAACAAACAAACATTAAAACCCCAAACCAGTTGCTGTCGAGTTGACTCTGATTAATAGTGACCCTACAGGACAGAGTAGAACTGTCCCATAGTGTTTCCAAGGAGCAGCTGGTGGATTCGAACTGTTGACCTTTTGGTTAGCAGCTGAGCTCTTAACTGCTGCACTGCCAGGGCTCTGTTTTTTTTTTTTTGTTTAGCCTTGGAAACCCTGTGGGGCAGTTCTATAGTGTCCTGTAGGGTCCCAATGAGTCAGAATAGACTCATAGGTAGTGGGTTTGGTTTGTCTTTGTTATGTTAATGAGACAGGATTAGTTTAGGGTTATGTCTTAAATCAATCTCTTCTGAGACATAAAAGAGATTAAACAAGCAAGCGAGAAGCAGAGAGGGGAAAGATAGATGCCAAGACCTGGAGATCTCCAAGGAACCGGGAAGCAGAAGCTGAGGAGTCAAAGACCTTCCACTACAGCCAGACAGAGGAAGACTTCCCCTAGAGTCAGTGTCCAGAATTAGGGCTTCTGCTGCCTAAACTCTGAGAAAATAAATTTCTGTTTGTTAAAGCTGTCCACTTGTAGTATTTCTGTTATAGTTACACTAGATAATCAAGACACCCCATTTTACTGTTGAGGCGACAGAGGCTAAGCCATGTGTGAAGGTCACATCCCAGTAAGCGGTGTGGGCTTTGAGTGAAGGAGCTGTTGCCCAACCCCCTTCCCAACTCACCATGGCCCTCAAAGGTCCGCTCCAGCGTCGCCAACGTCCCCCGTCCATTGAACTCCTCTGCGTGGTCTCCCAGAGCCTCCTGCACGGCCTTGTATCCAACCAGGACCACCACGCGCCTCCAGGGTCCCAGGTGCACTGTGAACACTGGTCCGTACTTCTTACTCAGCTGGGACAGGGAGGGAGGAGGGGCCAGGCTGTTGGGCCGGCTGCAGCCTCTTCCAGCCCAGGGTGGGTGCCTGGTCACCTAATTATGGCTTCTGCTCCCTCTACCAGGACACCCCTCCCCCAGATGCAGAAATAGCCCCCTCGAGAGGCTTGGTTCCTGTTTTGCGGCAAGCTCCCAGGCCCTCTCCCCAGAAAGATCCCCCAAACTCCCTCCCTCAACACACCCTCCAATCCCTCCTCCCTTACCTCCTGTAGAACCCTAAACCCTGATCCTAGGACAACCCAGAACCCCTCACCCTGACAAATGGCAGCAAAAAGAGGCAGCGGCAGCTTTGGCCCCCAAATTTCCTCAAACATCTAGCCACTCCCCTTTCAACCGCTGCTAAGCCCAAATTCTGGAGCAGATACTGCTGAGCACCGCTGTCTCTTCCCAAGGCTCCCACTCCGTTTCAGGTCCTGGAAACCCGCCCCGGACTTTTTTGAATGGGGAACTCTTTCCCACCACCTCCCTCCCCCAAACATGGGGACTGTTCCTGTCTTCTTTCTTGCTGTCCTTTCCTTCTCTGTCCCAGAAACTAAGCTCCCTCACAGCCCAGCCCTCCTCCCCACGGATCTCTGCCAACAGATTCCTTCAGCCCTGGACCTTGGGGGACCCCCTCCCCCAGTCCCTCTCTGTTTCTGGGACCCTCCAACTTCTCCTCTGCCTCTACATGCCCCCAGACACCCCTCCCTTCGTGTTCTCCCCGCCCTAACCCCGCCCTCCTTTCTTCTCAGTCCCCAGGTATCTTTGCTCTCCCTCCTCAGGATACTTCACATTTGTAACCACTCCCTGTCCCCCACCCCCGGCTACTTCTCCCCCGGACAAGCCCACCACCCTCAGCTCCTCTGGAGTTCAAGGACTTTACTCTCTCCTCTTTGGTCCCTGCTCCCACTGCCTTCCAAGGATTCTGTAGGTCCCTCTTCCCCGGGACCCTGCCCTTCCGGTTTCTGGTCCCCCTCCTTAGCATTCTGCGGGCCCAGGCCCCTGCCCTTCTTGGCCCTGGTCCCTCACCCCCACCCCAGGATCCTCTGTCCTCCAGAGATCCTTCCCCAGCTCGGCTCTGCACCGCTGCTCCCACCCCCACCCCAGGACAGTAGTAGCCCCTCTGCCCTGAACCCCTGCTTCTTATCTGGGATACCCGAGAAGCCTTTTGCCTGGGATTCGGGTTTCTCTCCTCAGGGAACCCTCCCTCTCTTGGCCCCGGACCCCTGCCCCGCCCTGAGGACGACCCTGCGGTTCCTCACCTGCAGGAATCCGGAGTACAGTGCCCCAGGCCGGAGCTGAAGGAGGTTCCCCAGCAGCGGCAGCGGCGTGGGCCCAGGGGGCAGGTGGCCTCGGCCCCGGGTCCTGGGCAGCGCCAGCGTCAGCACCGCCACCAGCAACAAAAGCAGCAGCAGCGCCCAGGTGCCGGATGCCTCCATCTCGGCTGGTCACCGCCGTCTCTTTGCTCTCAGACGCTACACGCGGTAGGGCCGGTTAGGGGCGGGGAGCCGGGCGTCTCCTCCCCAACGAAATCAGGCGGAGAGGCGACCGGCAGCTAGCCCCTCTCTTGGCCGGAGGCAGGATGCGTATCCTGCTACCCAATTTCTCCCAGTCCACTGCCGCTGCCTGGGGTCGGCGAAACACAGTCTAATGGGGGTGTCTCCCAGGTTTGCGCGGGCTTCGGGGGCGGAGACAGGTTGGGCGTGGGCAGACAGGAGAAATCTGGAAGTCAGAGACTTTGGCTGCCTTTAGCGGCCCCACCCTGTACCTGGCTTTGACCCTGCGCCACTGTTTCCAGCTGATTCCTGACTTCCTCTCATTGAAATTGTGCGTGCGTGTGTACGGAGGTGGGAGAGGGAGGGGGTCTTCGAACCCATTCCCTCCAGCATCTTTCATCTTCTCCACAAACCAGGAGGTCCAGAAAGATAAATGGATTGGCCCTAGGTCACAGAGTTAACAAGTGGCAGAACTGGAATTTGAACCTGACTGATGGAATCATCAATAAGTTAATTCGTTCACTTAGAGGCTAAGTATAAAGGTTAGCATCATGATATCTGAAGCCAGACTACCTGAGTTCTCAGCTTCTCTGTGCCTCTGTTTCCTCTTCTGTAAAAAAAGAGGATGGCTTTCAGGATTAAATAGGTACCCAATGTGTACACAATTTAGAAAAGGGCCAGGTGCATATATGTTATGTACCATTGATTTCGACTAGTAGTGATCCCACATGATAGAGTAGAACTACCCTATAGGGTTTCCTAGGCTGTAATCTTCACGGGAGGAGATCCCCAGGTCTTTCTCCTGAGGAGAAGAGCAGCTGGTGGGTTCGAACCGCTGACCTTTCCGTTAGAAACCGAGTGCTTAGCCATTGCAGCACCAGTGCTCCTTAGATGCATATATAAAACCAAAAAAAAAAAAAAAAAACAACCCAGTGCCGCCGAGTTGATTCCGACTCCTAGCGACCCATAGAGTTTCCAAGGCTGTAAATCTCTATGGAAGCTGGCTGCCACATCTTTCTCCCGCGGAGCCACTGGTAGTGTCTCTATTGCTTTAACCACTGCATCACCAGGGATCCTAGCTGCATATATAACAAGTACTAAATATAAATGTTCTTTGAATTATGGTGTTGGCAAAGAATATAAACTATACCATGGACTGCCAGAAGAACAAACAAATTGTCTTGGAAGAAGTCCAGCCAGAGAGTTCCTTGGAAGTGAGGATTGCAAGATTTTATCCCATGTACTCTGGACATGTTATCAGAAGGGACCAGGCCCTGGAGAAGGAATATTAGCTAAGTTTTATTTATTGTTATTGTTCTTGATGGGTGCTGTCGAGTCCCTTCCAACTCATAGCAACTCTATGTACAACAGAACAAAACAGCCTGGTTCTGTGCCATCCTCGCAATTGTTGTTATGCTTGAGCCCATTGTTTCAGCCACTGTGTCAATCCATCTCGTTGAGGGTCTTCCTCTTTTTTGCTGACCCTCTACTTTACCAAGCATGATGTCCTTCTCCAGGGACCCATCCTCCTGACAACATGTCCAAAGTATGGAAGACATAGTCTCGCCATCCTTCCTTCTAAGGAACATTCTGGTTGTACTTCTTCCAAGACGGATTTGTTCGTTCTTTTGGCAGTCCATGGTATATTCAATATTCTTTGCCAACACCACAATTCAAAGGTGTCAATTCTTCTTCGGTCTTTCTTATTCATTGTCCAGCTCTCGCATGCCTATGATGCAGTTTAAAATACCATAGCTTGGGTAAGGCGCACCTTAATCCTCAAGGTGACATCTTTGCTTTTCAACACTTTAAAGAGGTCTTTTGCAGTAGATTTGCCCAATGCAATGAGTCTTTTGATTTCCTGACTGCTTCTTCCACGGGTGTTGATAGTGGATCCAAATAAAATGAAATGAGCAAGTAGGAAGTCATTTTACTTGCTATACAGTAGGTTTCAATAAATATGTATGGTAAAACCTGCAAAAGCCAGAACCTGTGTATGATTGTTAAGGTTGTGTGTCAGTTTGGCTTGGCCATGATTCTCAGTAGTTTGACAGTCTTATGATGATGAGATCATGTCCATGATGAGATTTAATTTAATGTGATCACCTCCATGATGGGATCTGCTGTGAGTAGACGAACAGTTGAAAGGGAGTTTCCTTGGGTGTGTGGCCTGCATTCAGTATAGGTGGACTTTAGCAAGGCTTGCTGACTTTTGCTTTCTCTGGATCCTGCAGCTGGCTTCTGTTTGTCTGATCTCTGGTTCTTGGAACTTGAGCTGGCAGCTTACCTGCTGTCTTGTGTGCCAATCTCAGGTTTGCCAGCCTTGGTGGCTATGTGAATCAGAAGAAGCCTCCAACCTGACCCACTGACTTGGGATGTTCCAGCCTCTACAACCGCATGAGCCATTTCCTTGATATAAGTCTCTCTATAGAGATATTTATATGCTTTACTGGTTTTGCTTCTCTACAGAACCCAGCCTAAGACATTTGGTACCAAGAGTAATTCTAGAGAAACAAACTTGTAAGGATGCTTTTTCTAAATTGGTTCTCAAGTCTAGTTAGTCTTACAGATGTTGATGACTCTGCTTCCAGTAGTAAAGAGGGCACCGCTAACCCATGTTGTGAGGTGGCAATAGAAATACACAAAATATCACCACCAATAGATCAGGTATTGGTGAAAGGTGAGGCCCTGGGTGATGGCATGTACAATATCATTCTATAATTTTGTCATAATGAGAAGTATAAGGAAGCTGGTTGGTTCGTCCTACTTTTGCTAGACAAACTGGTGAAAAAAAGAGATGCACTCAGCGTTTCAGAGTCAAAGCTCAAGTGCTGCATAAAAGACCTAAAAATTTCCACTTGTGCCTTGAAAGAAAGCCTTATTTCTTGTAGTAACGGAGCTGACATTGCTGAAAACCAAACCCGGAGTCTTATCGTAAGAGTGGCTGAATTACAACACCAACTCAATTCCCAACCTTGGGTGGTGTCTGAAGCTAAAGTGAAGGCATTGATTGGGAAGAAACAGGATCCTGAAATTTGGGATGGGGACATATGGGCAGATAACCAGGAAGCTGGGGACACTGAATCCTTAAATTCCCCTGAATCACTCCTACCAACAGAACCGCCCTCTCACTCCCATCTGAAGAGATTATTCTATGTTTGTCTGCTAAGCCACCCTCCCCAGTAAAACCATTAGCCCCTCCACCTCCAACTAATGTGATTAACCCAGCTGTGTTTAAAGAGCCTTTGTCTGAGTCATTGCCTGGAGCACCGCCAGAGGCAGATGCCTTGCAAGATAATGCTGCATGTTCTCAGAACACATACCCACCACCGATTTTGGCTTCTAGACCTATAACTAGACTTAAGTCCAGCGAGCCCCAAAAAGTGAAGTACAAAGTGTGACCCAAGAGGAGGTATGCTACACTCCGGAGGAACTGCTTGACTTTTCTAATATGTACAAACAGAAACCTGGGGAATATGTATGGGAATGGCTATTAAGGGTGTGGGATAATGGTGCAAGGAACATAAAGATGGATCAATCTGAGTTAATTGATATGGGCCCACTAAGCACAGATTCTTCATTCAGTGTTTCAGCTTGAGAGTTTAGGAAAGGATCTAATAGTTTATTTGGTTGGGTCACTGAAGCGTGGATTACACGGTGGCCGACACTAAGTCAAGTTGAAGTACCAGACCTGCCTTGGTGTACTGCAGAAGAAGGTATCCAAAAACTTAGGGAAATTGGCATTTTAGAGTAGATTTATTAGATTAGACCCACAGGCCCACACGTGGAGGGCTCGGAGGACACACCTTTTACCACAACAGTGAGGAACAAATTTGTGAAGGGAGCTCCAGCATCCTTGAAGACTGCTGTGATTGTTATTTTATGTAAGTCAGATTTGACAGTGGGAACTTCCCTAACTGAATTAAGACACCTAACTACGATGGGTCTGATTGGACCCTGTGGTAGTAGGCGACAAGTGGCAGCACTCAATCGACAAAGAGAAGGGAGAGTGGTTACTGTAATGGCGAGTGGAGTCAAAGCAGTAATCAGAATAGTCTGACTCCTATGGATTTATGGCATTGGCTATTTAGTCATGGTGTCCCTTGGAGTGAAATAGATAGGAAATCTACTCAATATTTACTTGATCTATTCAAGTGGAAGAATTCTAGGTCAAGTGAACAACAGTCTAACTCAAATCGCCAGAAAAGTGAGTCACGGCCCCTCAATCAATTCCCAGACTTGAGTGAGTTTACAGACCCACAGCCCCTTGAATGAAGGGGAGGCCGGCTCCCCTTGAGGAAAGACTTCAGTACACAGCCAAAAACTTATATGGTTAATCTTTCTCCCAGCTTTCCCCAAAGGGATCTACGGCCTTTTACTAGAGTGACTGTTCATTGGGGAAAAGGGAATAACCAGACTTTTCAGGAATTATTAGATACTGACTCTGAACTGACACTAATTCCAGGAGACCCAAAACATCACTGTGGCCCACCAGTCAGAGTGTGGGCATATGGAGGTCGGGTTATTAATGGAGTCTTAGCTCATGTCCATCTCACAGTAGGTCCAGTGGGTCCCTGAACTCATTCTGTAGTGATTCCCCCAGTTCCAGAATGCATAATTAGAACAGATATACTCAGCAACTGGCAGGACCCCCTCATTGGATCCCTGACAAGTGGAGGAAGAGCTATTATGGTAGGAAAGGCCAAGTGGAAGCAGTTAGAACTGCCCCTTACCTCAGAAAATAATAAACCAAAAGCAATACCATATTCTTGGAGGCATTGCAGAGATTAATGCCACCATCAAAGACTTGAAGGATACAGGGGTGGTGATTCCCACCACATCCCCATTCAATTTGCCTATTTGGCCTGTGCAAAAAACAGATGGATTTTGGAGAATGGCAGTGCGTTATTGAAAATTTAGCCAGCTGGTGACTCCAATTGCAGCTGCTGTTCCAGATGTGGTTTCATTGCTTGAGATAATTAATACATCTCCTGGTGCCTGCTATGCAGCTATTGATACGGCTAGTGACTTTTTCTCCATACCCATTTCGCAAGACCACCAGAAGCAGTTTGCCTTCAACTGGTGTCTTGGTCATCTAGTGCTGCTATAACAGAAATACCACAAGTGGATGGCTTTAACAAAGAGAAATTTATTCTCTCACCGTCTAGTAGGCTACAAGTCCAAATTCAGAGCGTCAGCTCCAGGGGAAGGCTTTCTCTCTCTGTCAGCTCTGGAGGAAAGTCCATCAATCTTCCCCTAGTCGAGAAGCTTCTCCACGCAGGAACCTCAGGTCCAAAGGATGCATTCTGCTCCTGGTGCTGCTTTCTTGGTGGTATCAGGTTTCCATGTCTCTCAGCTCACTTCTCTCTTTTGTTTCTCAAAAGAGATTGGCTTAAGACACTAATCTTGTAGATCTCATCAATATAACCACCACTAATCCGTCTCATTACATCATAGTGATAAGATTTACAACACACAGGGAAATCACATCAGATGACAAAATGGTAGACAATCATGCAATACTGGGAATCATGATCTAGCCAAGTTGCCGGGTATTTTTGGGCAACACAGTTCAATTCATGACCACTGAAAGCCAGCAATACACCTTCAGCGTCCTACCTCAAGGCTGTATCAACTCTCCAGCCCCATGTCATAATTTACTCCACAGGGAACTTGATTGCCTTTCCCTTCCACAAGATGTCACACTGGTCCATTACATTGATGTCATTTTGCTGATTGGACCTAGTAAGGAAGACGTGTCAATGACTCTGTACTTATTCTTAAACATTTATAGTATAAACATGCACTTATAACTTAAAATATTTGCAAGCTAAAGGGTGGGAAATTAATCCAACAAAAATTCAAGTGCCTTCCACCTCAGTAAAATTTCTAGGGGTCTAGTGGTATGGGGCATACTGAGATATTCCTTCTACAGTGAAGGATAAGTTATTGCATCTGTCCCTACCCAAGCTAAAAGGGAGGCACAATGCCTAGTGGGCCTTTTTGGATTTTGGAGGCAACATATCCTTCGTTTGGGTGTGCTACTGTGGCCTATTAATCAAGTGACTTGAAGAGCTGATGGTTTGAGTGGGGCCCAGAACAAGAGAAGGCTCTGCAACAGGTTCAGGCTGCTGTGCAAGCTGCTCTGCCACTAAGACCATATGATTCCACTGATCTAATGCTACTTGAAGTGTCAGTGGCAGCTAGAGATGCTGTTTGGAGTCTTTGGCAGGTCCATATTGGTGAATCACAGAGCAGACCCTTAGGATTTTGGAGCAAAGCCCTGCCATCGTGAGCAGAGAACTACTCTCCTTTTGAGAAACAGCTTTTGGCTTGTTACTGGGCCTTAGGAGAGACTGAACACTTAATCATGGGCCACCAAGTCACCATGCAGCTTGAGGTGTCCATCATGAAGTGGGTATTGTCTGAACCACAGAGCCATAAAGTTGGATGTGCACAGCAGCACTCCGTCATGAAACGGAAATGGTATATATGAGATCAGGCCCGAGCAGGACCTGAAGGCACAAGTAAGTTGCTTAAGGAAGTGGCCCCAATGCCAAGGTCTTCACTCCTGTCACATTACCTTCCATCTCCCCATCTGTACCTATGGCCTCATGGGGAGTTCCTTATGATCAGCTGACTGAGGAAGAGAAAACTCGTGCCTGGTTTACAGATGATTCTGTGTGATATGCAGGTGCCACTCAAAAGTGGACAGTGGCAACACTACAGTCCCTTTCTGGGACCTCCCTGAAGGACAGTGGTGAAGGGAAATTCTCCCAATGGGTGGAATTTAGAGTAGTGTATTTGGTTCTTCCCTTTGCTTGGAATGGGAAATGGTCAGATGTGCAACTATATAGTGATTCATGGCCTGTGGTCAGTGGTTTGCCTGGATGGTCAGGGATTTGGAAGGAACATGACTGGAAAATTGGAGACAAGGAGGTATGGGGAAGAGGTATGTGGATGGACGTCTCTGAGTGGGCCAAAGAAGTGAAGATATTTGTGTCTCATGTGAATGCTCATCAATGGGTAACCTCAGCAGAGGAGGATTTTAACAAGCAAGTGGATAAGATGACGCTTTCTGTGGAAACCAGTCATCCTCTTCCCCCAGACAGTCCCATCATTGCTCAATGGGCTCATGAACAAAGTGGCCATGGTGGCAGAGATGGAGGTTATGCATGGGCTCAGCAACATGGACTTCGACTTACCAAGGCCGACTTGGCTACAGCCACTGCTGAGTGCCCAATCTGCTAGCAGCAGAGACCAGCACTAAGTCCCTGATATGGCACCATTCCCTAAGGTGATCAGGTAGCAAGCTGGTGGCAGATTGATTACATTGGACCACTTCCATCATCGAAAGGGAAGGATTTTGTTCTTAGTGAAACAGACACTTTCTCTGGATATGGATTTGCCTTCCCTGCACACAATCCTTCTGCCAAAACTACCATCAGTGGACTTACAGAATGCCTTATCCACCGTCATGGTATCCCACATGGCATTGCCTCAGATCCAGGGACTCAACTCACAGCAAATGAAGTATGGCAATGGGCCCATGCTCAAGGAATTCACTGGTCTTACCATGTTTCCCATCATCCTGAAACTGCTGGCTTGATAAAATGATGGAATGGGCTTCTAAAGACACAATTATGGTGCCAGCTAGGTGGCAATACCTTGCAGGTTTGGGGCATTGTTCTCCAGGAGGCTGTATATGCTCTAAACCAGCATCCAACATATGGTGCTTTTCCTCCCATAGCCAGGATTCATAGGTCCAGGAATCAAGGGGTGGAAATGGGAGTGGCACCACTCACTATTACCCCCAGTGACCTACTTGCAAAATTTTTGCTTCCTGTCCCTGAGACCGTATGCACTGCAGGTCTAGTGGTCTTAGTTCCAAAGGGAGGAATGATCCCACCTGGAGACACATCTGTGATTACATTGATCTGAAAGTTAAGAATGCCACCTGGCCACTTTGGGCTCCTTGTGCCTCTGGATCAACAGGCAAAAAAGGGAGTTACCATATTGGCTGGTGTGATTGATCCTGATTACCAAGGGGAAATCAGATTGAATACATACTGGAGGTAAAGAAGAGTATGTCAGAAGGAATGCAGGCGATCCCTTATGGTGTCTCTTAGTACTACCATGGCCTGTGATTAAAGTCAATGGAAAACTACAGCAACCCAATTCCGACATGACTACTAATGGACCACACACTTCAGGAATGAAGGTTTGGGTCATCCCACCAGGCAAAGAACCATGATCAGCTGAGGTGCTTGCTGAGGGCAAAGGGAATACGGAATGGCTGGTGAAAGAAGGTAGTTCTAAATACCAGCTATGACCACATGACCAGTTGTGGAAATGAGGACTATAATTGTTATGAGTATTTCTGCCTTGTATGTGTGTTCTTTGTATCCTGTTAGGCACAAGTATGACTTTATAATTGCCTTTATATAGAGATTATGTATGGTTTAAGGAGACTTGTACAGGTGCCAAGTTGACAAGTGGTGGACTTTGATCATTAAGGTTGTGTGTCAACTTGGCTGGGCTGTGATTCTCAATGGTTTGGCAATTATGATGTAGTTTGACAGTCAGGTGATGATGTGATCACTTCCATGATGAGATTTGTTATAATGTGATCGCCTCCATGATGGGAACTGCTGTGAGTAGCTAATCAGTTGGAAAGGAGTTTCCTTGGGGGTGTGTCCTTGTCTTAGTCATCTAGTGCTGCTAGAACAGAAATACCACAAGTGGATGGCTTTAACAAAGAAAAGTTTATTCCTTCACACTTTAGGAGGCTAGAAGGCTAGAAGTCCAAATTCACCGGTTCCAGCTCCAGTGGAAGGCTTTCTCTCTCAGTTGGCCCTGGTGGAAGGTTCTTGTCATCAATCTTCCCCTGTCATAGGAGCTTCTCAGCATCCTACTGCCAAGAATGCTCCCCTCCTGGTTCTGCATTCTTGGCAGTAGGATGTCCCCATGTCTCTTGTCTTGCTTATCTCTTTTATATCTCAAAAGAGATTGACGAGACACAACCTAATTATGTAGATTGAGTCCTACCTCGTTAACATAACTGCCGCTAATCCCACCTCATTAACATCATAGAGGTAGGATTTACAACACCTAGCAAAATCACAGCAGGTAACAAAATGGTGGACAGTCACACAATGCTGGGAATCATGGGCAATCCAAGTTGACATATATTTTTGAGGGACACAATTCAATCCATAACAGGCCTGCATTCAATTTAGGTGTACTCTCTGGTAAGGCTCAAGGGCTTTTGCTCGGTTTGGATCCTGCAGGTGGCTTCTGTTCATCTGAGCTTCGGTTCTTGGGAGTTGAGCTAGCAGCTTACATGCTGTCTTGCCTACCGATCTTGGGATTCGTTAGTCTTCACAGCCTGTGAGCAAGAGCCCTGCTTTCTGACCTGCCAGTCTTGGGTTCACCAGCCCCTGTGGCTATGTGAATCAGGAGAAGCCACCGGCCTGACCCAGGGACTTGGGACATCCCAGCCTCTACAACCACATGAGCCTTTTCCTTGATATAAATCTTTCTATAGACATATTTATACACTTTATTGGTTTTGCTTCTCTAGAAAAGCCAGCCTAAGACACTGTGTAAGGCAGAAACCTGTCAGAGAAGGAAAACTCAAATATTTTCCACTAACATGGGCAATGGAAAAGTGGTAAGACTGCACCCTGTTAAAGGCGGAGAACTTTGGAGACCCAGAAAAACAAAGCAGTCTGGTCGCTTTTGGCTCTCACAGATTTTACTGTACTTGCTGCCTCAAAGGTTGAATGTAGGAGATGAGGTCTATGAGGTCAGCAGGAACTGGTCTTGCAAGGGGAGGCAGTTGGAGGATTTCCAGCAGGGCAGTTACTTTGCTTTGCATTTTCATTCAACATTTCCCTATGGAAATTTTCAAATGTGCAGTGAACGCCTATATACCCATCACCTAGATTCCAGCAATAACATTTTATTGTCAGTGTTTTGTTTCATATCTCTTCATCTTTTCATCAATGCATCTTATTTTTTTGATGCATTTCAAAGTCGATCGCAGACACCAGTACACTTCACCTCTAATCACTTCAACATGTATATTATTAGCTAGAGTTCTGCAATGATTTTTTTTTAACGGGTTAGGGTTCAATATCTGTTGTTGGTGGGTGCTGTTGAGTTGATTCTGACTCATATATTTTCTCCGTGAGGTAAATTTACATACAATTAAATGCACGAATCTTAGTGTATTATTAGATGAATTGGGACAAATGCATGTATCTGTGTAACCCAAACCCTTATTAAGATAGAGAAAATTACTTTCGAGTTGCAGTTGAGTTGATTTCGACTCACGACAACCCCGTGTGTATCAGGGTAAAACTGTGCTTCATAGCGTTTTCAACGACTGATTTTTCAGTAGTTTTCCCTCCGCCTTTCTTCTAAGGCACCTCTGGGTAGACTCAAGGCTCCAAGGTTTTGCTTAGCAGCTGAGTGCATTAACTGTTTGCACTATCCAGACACTCCTACCACCCCAGAAAGCACCTTCATGCCCCTCCTCTTCTCAGTCAATCCCACTTCTGATTTTTTCCTCCATATATTAGTTTTTTATTTTGCATTTTAAAAGACCTTTCTGGTTCCCTTCTGGTGAATTAGTGGGGTGGGGTGGGAGTACACAGGGAAAGAGGAAGCAGGGAAACCAGTGAGAAGGCTACTGCAAAGTCCAGGCCAACAAAGCCAGTGCCTTGGATCAGGGTGGGTAGCAGTGGGGAAAGAAGGACACGGATGGATTTGGGATATATTCGGAGGTTGAGATGGCATGATTTGCTGACAAATTGGGTTTGAAGGGAAAGGGATGAATCAAGGTCAACTCTGTCAAATAAAAACACACCCGGATTTAGGTAAAGAGAGCCTTTTTCCAAAAAGACTGTAATAGGGGGAGAGGGATTATTGCAAAGACAATGAACAGGACCAGAATCATATAACGCAGAAAAATGTGCTATAGTTGTCTATTGAAACACAAATCTCTCTACTGCTAGGTTTTTTTGTTTATTCTTAGCAAGTAAAAAGACGGTGGTACCTTTTACCTAGGTGAGGAAGATGTGGGCTGACCATGGGATGGAATCTGGTGGAGCAGGTTTTTCTGGAGAAAGGGAAATTAGGAATTCTTTTTTGACCCAGTAAAGTTTGAGATTCCCAGAAGGAGTTAGAGGGCAGACAGGTTAGAGTTTGGATTTGGGACCTCTGGGAACCTTTCAGAACCCTGGTGGCACAGTGATTAAGAGCTATGGCTGCTAACCAAAAGTTTGGCAGTTCAAATCCACCAGCCTCTCCTTGGAAACCCTATGGGGCAGTTCTACTCTGTCCTATAGGGTAGCTATGAGTTGGAATCGACTGGATGGCAATCAGTTTGGTGTTTTTTTTATTTTTTTAATTTTTTTGTGTGGAATCTTTCAGATAGTGCGAAGGAGGAACTAAGAACTGGCATCTACTTCATGGAAGTGCCATTTTCAAGGCATACCCTGGGATGTCAGAGGTTAGAATCAACGGCCAAGGAAACAGGAGTTCACTTGACCCCAGGTCCCAGGGAGCATTCTGACCATGACCTTGACCCTGAGAGAAAGGTCTTTAGCCTAGAATAGAAATGACAAAATTGCAAAGATTTCAAGAGTCTAATGTTTTAAGTGGATCAAGAGGCAGTCGTTCGAACAGAACAAGGGGATACTGTGTGGTTTAAAACTGAAAAAGGTGGGCTGCAGGGTTTATTTCACCTTATTCAATCTATATGCTGAACAAACAATTTGAGAAGCTGGACTATATGAAGAGGAACGCAGCATCAGGATTGGTGGAACACTCGTCAACAACCTGAGATATGCAGATGACACAACCTTGCTTTGGTAAAAGTGAAGACGACTTGAAGCACCCCCTGTGAAGGTAAAAGACTTCAGTATGGATTACACCGCAACATAAAAATGAAAATCCTTACAACTGGACCAATAAACAACATCATGATAAATGGCAAAGAAATTGTTGAAGTTGTCAAGGATTTCATTCTTCTTGGATCAACAGTCAGTGCTCATGGAAGAAGCAGTCAAGAAATCAAAAGATGTATTGCACTCTTTAAAGGGTTAAAAACCAAAGATGTCACTTTGAGGACTAAAGTGTGCCTGACCCAAGCCATGGTATTTTCAATCGCTTCATGTGCATGCAAAAGTTGGACAATGAAAAAGGAAGACCAAAGAAGAATTGACACATAACATATACCGTGGACTGCCAGAAGAATGAGCAAATCTGTTTTGGAAGAAGTACAGCCAGAATGCTCCTTAGAAGGGAGGATGATAAGACTTTGCCATGCTTACTTTGAATACGTCATCAGGAGTGACCAATAGATGGAGAAAGACATGATGCTTGGTAAAGTAGAGAGTCAGCAAAAAAGGAGACCCTCAATAAGATGGATTGACCCAGTGGCTGCAACAAAAGGCTTAAACATAGCAACGATCGTGAGGATAGTGCAGGACCCAGCACATTCCGTTCTGTTATACATAAGGTCACTATGATTTGGAATCGAATTGACGGCACCTAGCAACAACAAATGTTTTAAGGTGACAAAGATTTCAAGATTTGATAGATTAAAAAAAACTTAAAATTTCTTAAGATTCTAAAGATTTGAAGACAACACTTCCCATTACCCTGTGCTAAAAAAAAATCAAAACTCACAGAAATTTGAACATAAGGTTTACTCTGAGCAGTTATTCTTTATGAATATAGGAGGCCATTTTGATTCTAGAAAAAGCAAATGGTTTGAAAAAGCTAGGTACAATGGGGCTTATAAAGAGAAGGGTGGGGGGAGAAATACAGAAGATCAACCATTGGCTAATTTTAACATGATAGATTGAATGAAACATGCTTTTACTGAGATCAGCTGATATCAGTTTACTTCTGGCTTGGCTGCTAATAATTTAGCCTTTCACCCACCTGCGGAAACTCTGGTGGCATAGCAGTTAAGAGCTATGGCTGCTGACCAAAAGGTTGGCAGTTCAAATTCACCAGGCGCTCCTTGGAAACCCTACAGGGCAGCTCTACTCTGTCCTATAGGATTGCTATGAGTCTGGAATGGACTCAAAGGCAATGGGTTTTGATTTTACCCACCTGCAGCCAAGAGACTTTTGAGATTTAAATTAGGAGGTAATGGTTTGTTGATTATCATTTTCTAGCATGACAAGAGAAATGTGGGAGCCCTGGTGGCACAGTGATTAAGAGCTTGGCTGCTAACCAAAAGTCGGTAGTTCAAATCCACCAGCCACTCCTTGGAAACCCTGTGGAACAGTTCTATTCTGTCCTATAGGGTCGCTATGAGTCGGAATTGACTCGACGGCAACGAGTTTGGTTGGTTTCCCTAGAATAGGTTTCGATACTGAAACCCTGAGGTCAGTACATGAGGAGTTTATGATGAAGGATGAAGATGTCTCAACACTGACTTTCCCCCAGTTAGGTAGGGAAACAGGATGAGGAACTGAGAAAGATTCTGAATGTGTTTCTTGTTCATTCAATATATGAATGGAGTACTTTCTATATGCCAGGCAATGTGCAATGCTTTGGGGGAATAGAGAAGGGCCCTGGGTGGTGCTGACAGTTTGCTCACAGCTACTAGCCTAAAGGTTGACTGTTGGAACACACCCAGTGGCACTACAGAAGAAAGGCCTAGTGATCTGCTTCCTTAAAGATCACAGCCAAGAAAACCTGAGGAGCTCAGTTCTACTCTGTAACACATGGAGTCACAGGAGTTGGAATTGACCCATGGCAACATGTTTTGGGGTATAGAGCAGTGTTCTGATACATTCACAGAAAGGGATTTAGAAAGGCAATTAAATTCAGTAGGATATGTATTCAGGAGTCCTCTACTAACCAAAAGGTTGGTGGTTTGACAAAATTCAAATTCACAAAAAAATACCAGACTTACTGGTCCAACAGAGACTGGAGGAACCCCCAAGACTATAGTCCCTGGACACCCTGCTAACTCAGAACTGAAGCCACTCCCTTACAGGTCCACCTGTAAGCCAAAGATTAGACAGGCCTATAAAACAAACAATAACACAGCTGAGGAATGTGCTTCTTAGTTCTATCAAGTATCCCAGACCAAATGGGCAGCACCTAGCCAAAAGCAAAGATGAGGAGGTAGGAAGGGACAGGAAAACTGAATGAATGGACACAGGGAAACTGGGGTGTAAAGGGAAAGGGGGAGAGTGCTGAGGCACTGCAGGGTTTGCATCCAATGTCACAAAACAATCTGTGTATGAATTTTTGAATAAGAAACAAATTTGCACTGTGAACTTTCACCTAAAACACAATAAAATTTAAAAAATAAATAAAACCCCACACAGACAGGGGAATAAAAAAGGTTAGTGCTTCAAATCCATGTTGGAAAAAAGGCCTGGTGATCTACTTCCAAAAGGTCACAGTCATTGAGTACTCTATGGAGCACTGTTCTACTCTGACACACATGGAGCCTCTTTGAGTTGGAATCGACTCGACAGTAACTGGTTTGTTAGTTTGTTAAGATGTGCGTTCAGATGGGGTGATGTAAGGTGTTAGGGGAACCCATAGGAGTAAATCCTAATACAGATTCAGGTGTTTGTATGGGGCATGGAGGAGGATGAGCAGCGAAGTCTTAGGGACGGAATAACATCTAAATTGAAATGAGAAGAATGAATGTGAAATTATCTGGTGAAAAGGGATATTTTCAGGTAGAGGAATTAGCATGGATGACAGACAAGAATTGAACTACAGCCTGCCATGTTCAAGGACAGAAAGGATGTGGGTCATGTTTCTATAGGAAGACTTCAAATTGGGCAAGGATTGAGGCTGAAGACATTGGAACTGGCCTGGCCCTGAAAAGCTGAAGGCAATGGGAGCCTATTAAAAGGACTTAAGATGGAGTAGGCGCAGTGATGGTTCAGCGGTAGAATTCTTGCCTTCCATATGGGAGACCTGGGTTCAGTTCCCGGCCAGTGCACACCATTGCAGCCATCACTCGTCTGTCAGTGGTGGATTACGTATTGCCATGATACTGAACCATTTCCAGCAGAGCTTTCAGACTAAGATGGATGCAGAAGAAAGGGCTGGTTGTCTGCTTCCTAAAGCCAGCCAACGAAAACCACTATGGATCACAATGGTCCAATCCCATCGTGCATGGGGTCCCCATGAGTTGGGGGCCAACTTGACAGCAGCTAACAGCAACAAAGCCAGGAGTGGCTGGAGCAAAATTTCAGTTTTCAAACGTTTACTCTGGCCTCTCGGTGGATTGTTGAGTAAGAATCCAAGCGAGAACCTGTTAGGCAGCTATAGAATGTAGGCAAGACATGATGGTACCTGCAGCAGCACTTGGGAAGAGAGGAGGTGAAGAGAATTTCAGAGAGCTGAAAAATATTATATGGTCAAATCGAAGCCACTTGGTATTTGGTAGGATTTAAAGTCAAGGAAGAGAGAAATTCAAGATGGTTCCAAGGTTTCGGGTGGGCTAACTAGCTGGATATAGTCCATTTTTCCACTTTTGCCTATTCGGTAATATAACCTGGAATTGGGTAGACGTGGCTCTGGCAGCATGCTTGTCCGTTTCCCACTTTTGTTTTCTTCATTCTCTTTTGCTCTGAACGTGATTGGACCAATAGATGTATTTTATTTTATTTTTTTTATTGTACATTAGATGAAGGTTTACAGAGCAGAATAGTTTCTCATTAAACAATTACTACACATATTGTTTTGTGACATTTGTTGCCAACCCCATGACGTGTCACTACTCTCCCTTTCTGGATCTTGGGTTCTCCATTACCAGCTTACCTGTTCCCTCCTACCTTCTTGTCCTTGCCCCTGAGCTGGTGTGTTATTTAGTCTTGTTTTGTTTTATGGGCCTGTCTAATCTTTGGCTGAATGGTGAACCTCAGGAGTGACTTCATTATTGAGCTATAAGGGTGTCTGGGGGCCATACTCTTGGGATTTCTCCAGTCTCTGTCAGGCCAGTAAGTCTGGTCTTTTTTGTGTGTGTGTGTGAGTTAGAATTTTGTTCTACATTTTTCTCCAGCTCTGTCTGGGACCCTCTATTGTGATCCCTGTCAGAGCAGTCGGTGGTGGTAGCCGGGCACCATCTAGTTGTGCTGGACTCAGTTTGGTGGAGGCTGTGGTAGTTGTGGCCCATTAGTCTTTGGACTAATCTTTCCCTCGTGCCTTTGGTTTTCTTCATTCTTCCTTGCTCCAGATGGGGTAAGACTAACGGAGTATCTTAGATGGCTGCTCACAAGCTTTTAAGGCCCCAGATGCTACTCACCAAAGTAGAATGTAGAACATTTTCTTTATAAACTATGTTCTGCCAATTGAGCTAGATGTTCCCTGAGATCATGGTCACCATAGCCCTCAGCTCAGCAATTTGGTCCCTCAGGGAGTTTGGATGTGTCTATGGAGCTTCCATAACCTTGCCTTGGAAAAGTTGTGCTGGCTTCTCCAGTGTTGTGTACCATCTTACTGTTCACCAAAGTTACCACTTATCTATTGTCTAGTTAGTGTTTTTCCCTCCCACCCTTTCCCTCCCTCGTAACCATCAAAGATTGTTTCTTTTTGTGTGTAAACCTTTTCATGACTTTTTATAGTAGAGGTCTCATACAATATTTGTCCTTTTGTGATTGACTTATTTCACTCTGCACAATGTCCTCCAGATTCATCCATGTTGTGAGATGCTTCACGGATTTATCATTGTTCTTTATCATCGAGTAGTATTCCATTGTGTGTGTATGTACCATAGTTTTTTTTAGCCATTCATCTGTTGGTGGGTACCTAGGTTGTTTCTATCTTTTTGCTATTGTGAATAATGCTGCAATGAACATGGGTGTGCATATGTCTATTCACGTGATGGCTCTTATTTCTCTAGAGTATATTCCTAGGAGTGGGATTGCTAGATCATATGGTATTTCTAGTTGTAGGTTTTTAAGGAAGTGCCATATCATTTTCCAAAATGGTTGTACCATTTTGCATTTCCACCAGCAGTGCATAAGAGTTCCAATCTCCCCGCAACCTCTCCAACACTTGTTATTTTCTGTTTGTTTTTTTTGCTTGGTGCCAGTAATGTTGGAGTGAGATGGTATCTCCACGTGGTTTTGATTTGCATTACTCTAATGGCTAGTGATTGTGAGTATTTCCTCATGTATCTGTTAGTATTTCCTCATGTGTCTTCCTTCACCAAAGAATGTCTTCTTTGGTGAAGTGTCTATTCATATCCTTTGTCCATTTTTTAATTGGATTATTTGTCTTTTTGTTGTAGAGGTGTTGGATTTTCCTGTAGATTTTAGGGATTAGACTTTTGTCAGATTTATCATAGCCAAAATTTTTTCCCAGTCTCTAGGTTCTCTTTTTACTCTTTTGGTGAAGTCTTTTGATGAGCACAAGTTTTTAATTTTTAGAAGATCCCAGTTAGCTAGCTTATCTTCTCGTGTTCTTGTATTGTTAGTTATGGTTCCTACCCTGTTAATGCTGTGTATTAGGGCTTCTGGTGTTGACCCTGTTTTTTCTTCCGTGATCTTTATAGTTTTTGATTTTATATTTAGGTCTTTGATCTATTTTGAATTAGTTTTTGTGTATGGTGTGAGGTAGGGGTCTTGTTTCATTTTTTTGTAGATGGACATCTAGTTTTTGTAGCACCATGAATAGACGTATTGTAGATGGCTGCTAGTAAACTTTTAAAACCCCAGACGTTTCTCACCAAAGGAGGATGTAGAACATTTTCCTTATGAACTATTGCTGTTAGGTGCCATCGAGTCAGTTCTGACTCACAGTGACCCTATCTATGCACAACAGAATGAAACACCGCCCAGTCCTGTGCCATCCTCACAATCGTTATGCTTGAGCCCGTTGTTGCAGTCCCTGTGTCAATCCATCTCATTGAGGGTCTTCTTCTTTTTCAATGACCCTCTACTTTACCAAGCATGATGTGCTTCTCCATGGACTGATTCCTCCTGATAACATGTCCAAAGTATGTGAGATGAAGTCTCGGCGTCTTTGCTTCTAAGAAGCATTCTGGCTGTACTTCTTCCAAGACAGATTTGTTCGTTCTTTTGACAGTCCATGGTATATTCACTATTCTTCACCAGTACCATAATTTCTTCTTCAGTCTTCCTTATTTATTGTCCAGCTTTTGCATGTATATGAGGCGATTGAAAACACCATGGCTTGGGTCAGGCGCACCTTAGTCTTCAAGGTGACATCTTTGCTTTTTAACACTTTAAACAGGTCTTTTGCAGCAGATTTGCCCAGTGCAATGCGTCTTTTGATTTCTTGACTGCTGCTTCCATGGGTGTTGATTGTGGATCCAAGTAAAATGAAATCCTTGACAACTTCAGTCTGTGGGTCTCATCCTCCCGCACTATATCAGACAATGTTCTGCTGCTATTCATAAGGTTTTTACTGGCTAATTCTTTTCAGAAGTAGACCGCCAGGTCCTTCTTCTCAGTCTGTCTTAATCTGGAAGCTCAGCTGAAACCTGTCCACCATGGGTGACCCTGCTGGTGTTTGAATACTGGTGTCATAGTTTCCAGCATCACAGCAACACGCAAGCCCCTATAGTATGATAACTGACAGATGCATGGGAGCCTTATGAACTATGTTATGCCAGTTGACCTAGATGTCCTCTGAGACCATGGTCCCCAGCCCTCAGTCGGTAACTCAGTTCCTCAAGGTGTTTTGATGTGTCTAGGAAGCTTCTGTGCTGTTGCCTTGGTCAAGTTGTGCTAACTTTCCCTATATTGTGTGTTGTCTTTCCTTCATCAAAGTTAACACTTGTCTACTATCTAGTTAGTGATTTTCCTTCCCCACCCATCCCCTCTTTGGTAGCCATCAAAGATTGTTTCTTTCTGTGTATAAACCTTCTGTTAGTTTTTATAATAGTGGTATATACAATATTTGTCCTTTCATGATTGACTTATTTCACTCAGCATAATGCCCTCCAGATTTATATCCATGTTGTGAGATGTTTTGTGGATTCATCATTGTTCTTTATTGTTGCATAGTGTTCCATTGTGTGTATGCACTGTAGTTTGTTCATCCATTCATCTGTTGATGGACACTTAGGTTGTTTCCATCTTTTTGCTATTGTGAATAATGCTGCAATGAACATGGATGTGCATATGTCTATTTGTGTGACTGCTCTTATTTCTCTTGGATATATTCCTAGGAGTGGGATTGCTGGATGGTATGGTATTTCTATTTCTAGCTTTTTCAGGAGGTGCGTATCATTTTCCGTAGTGGTTGTAGAGTTAACATCTTTTAAGTACTTACAATAGTGCCTGGCATTTAGTAAGCTTGGAATGTGTGTGTTAAGTACATAAAATATTTTCTTCATAGCCTCTCTCATCATCTGGAAGTATCTAATATATTGACTTATGTTTTCATTTTGCCTCCCCCCCAACCAGAATATTTTCTCCATGAGGGCAGGGACTTCCATCTGTTTTGCTCACCCCTGCTTCCCCAGTGCCTGACGCACAGTGGGTTGAAAAAATGCTTTGAATAAGATTTTCAAGTCTTTAAAATCCGTCTAAAAAGCAATCAAGATTTCAAAACGCTCAAGCCTCAAGGGTGAAAATGCAGAGGTTGCGAAGACACATTTTGCAGTAACTGAGTCTTCCCTGGTGAATCTTAGTCTCCCTCCCATAAGGACTCCTCAGTCCAGGCCAAGAGATGCCCATCAATACTGTTCAGCTGCTAACAGGCCCTGTTCAGGTTGACCCCTCTTCCCATACTGTCCTAACCCTTGTACCAGCTTCTTCCTGCCAGATATCCTCTGGCTGGGCTGGGGAGTGCCTGGTGACCGTCTTTGAATCTAGCCTCCTACTAGGGAGTTTCTTAGACCATTCTGGAGGCTGTCAGCCCTAGAATTTCAGCCAGCTGAGTGGTGGATGAGTTCTGGAAATTGCTAGGGGTTTATTTTGCTCAGGAATGTCCTAGCCTTATGGTCCTAGAATTCTACTTGCTGCCCTGGGTTGAGCCACAGTCCTTCTGCTGTCAGCACACTTCACAGGACTTGCCCCGGCTTTCCCTTGACTCTGCTCTCAGCCTTGCTTATGTTAGCCTCCCTCCCTCCCCTCCTTAAAAGCTGTCCCACCCAGCACCAAAAACTGGGCAAAGGGAAAGTCCCCGATGAGTCTTGCTTCCTTCCTGTTTCCTAAAGCTTTGGGACTCCCCAGTTTCACAAAGCACCCCTGGCTAGCAGTAATGTCAGGGCCTTGACTGTGTTCCACACCCCAAAGCAGCAATGCTCTTTGTCTTCTACTGCTATCCCCTGACTCTATCACATCCCACCCCCTCACATCACCCCGTTAGTCTTGGGCCCCAGTTAGGGTGTGAGAAAACAGAAGGAACCTTGAAGCCAGAGACTTCGGAGCCCTTAGGCAGCCCCATACCTCCCCTCATCCACCCCTTCGTCCCATCGCCTCATCTACCCCTCATACCATTCCCTCATCTCACCCCCTCATCCCACCCTCTCATTCGTTCCCTCATCCTATTCCCTATTCCATCCTCTCATCCCACCGCCTCAACCATCCCCTCATCCCATTCTCACATCCCATCCTTCATTCATTCCCTCATTCCATCCCCTCATCCCACCCCTCATTCATTCCCTCACCCCACCCCCATTCCATTCCCACATCCCCCCATCCACCCCCTCATCCCATCTTATCATCCACCCCCATCCCATTCCGTCATCTACCCCTCATCTCATCCCTTCATCCACCCCTTCATCCCATCTCATCATCCACCCCCTCATTCCATCCCCTCATCTCACCCCCTCATCTACCCCCTCATCCCATTCCCTTACCCCATTCCCTTATCCTATCCCCTCATCCCACCCCCCTTATTCTATTCCCAAATGCCCCATCCACCCCCTCATCCCATCTTGTCATCTACCCCCTCATCCTGTCCCTTCATCCACCCCCTCATCCCATTCCCACATCCTACCCTTCATTCGCCCCCTCATCCATCCCCTTATCCCACCCCCCTCATCCCACACCCTCATCCATCCCCTCATCCCATTCCCACATCTCATCCACTCATCTCACCCCCATCTACCCTTTCATCCCATTCCCTCATCCCACCCCCTCATTCATCCCCTCATCCCATTTGCTCATCTATCCCATCATTCCATCCTCTCATCCACCACCTCATCCCATCCCTTCATCCAACCCCTCATCCATCCCCTCATCCCATTCCCACATCCATCTGCTAATCTAACCCTTCATCCCAGCCCCTCATCCATCCCCTCATCTCATTCCCACATCCTACCCCCTCATCCCATTCCTCATCCTATTCTCTCATCCACCCCCTCATCCATCTCCTCATCCATCCCCTCATCCCATTCTTGCATCCCATCCCCTCATCCATCCCCTCACCCTATCTTCTCATTTCCTGATACATTCTACGCACCAGATCCTGTACTGGGTGGCTGGGGGCTAGAAAAAATAAGTCAATGAACTCATGTCAGGGAGGCAACTGTGGGCTGAGAAAAATGAAATTGCAGGTCTTCTCAGTGAAGGCTTTCGCTCCCTTCCCCTCCCTCTCTATCCAGTTATCATCTGATCTCATCTTTTTTTCCCCTCTCTTTTAAAAATATTATTTAAAAATAATAGATATTTCAAACACAGACAGGTGTAGAGGAAATATTCTGATTGTGTATGTGTGCCTATCTTAACAATTTTGCCATCTATTTATTTAGAGACTAAATAAATTCCTAACTGAGTCGGGGGTCCCTTGTGTCCCATTCCAAATATCATATCCCTTCCTCCCTTTCTTCCCTATGGTAACCACTATCTTACAGTTAGTATTCCGAAGTAGCTTTTTATTCTTTTTCTACATACTTGTGCATCAACATACAATATCCAGGAAAGTAATCTTCAGTAGGTTTAAAAAGTTCATAGACAGGGTAGCACGTAGCATGCATAACTAGTCTTTTTTTTTTGCTCTGAGATCTATTCATGTCCATACACGTGGCTTTGGCTCATTTGTTTGACTCCTGGAAGATATTTCACGGAATGGCTGTACCGGAATGTCTCCATTCACTTCCGCTGTGCACTGATCTCTAGATTGTTTTCAGTTTTTTTTCTCTTACAGACAGTGCTGTATCTTTCCCATGGTGTGAGAATTTTCTCATTTCAAATGCCTGAGTCATAGGGGTCTGGTCTTTTCTATCTCCAACATTTGGCCTCAATCTGCCTTCCCCAAGGCATGGCCCTGGTCCAACCGGGCTCCCTCCCACCTGGCCCAGCCCTGTCTCCTACCCAAGAACTCTAGGCTTCTGGGTTCAACCCTTCATCCACCCTCCACACAGTTTGTTCTTGAAACTGCACATCTGTGATTATTTGTCTAACAAGTTTCTCCTCCTACCCCAGAGCTGGGCAAACTGCAGGGACAGGGCCGCCTTCCTCACTCCCGGGTGCCTGTGCCCTGCACAGGACTTGGCTTAGAATCCACAAATATTAAGTGGGATGAAAATGGACCAGTATCAACTGCTGGCTTCGGAATTCCTCATAGGGCAAGAACTGTCTGAGTTGATGAAAATATATGGATCAGCCGGTTGGTGAAGGTGGGAGAATAGAAAAAATGGAGGGTAGAGTCTTGGGAAATGGTTGGCTGGGGCTCGGTGGCCAGGGAGTGAGCTTAATAAAACAACAACAAAAAAAACCCTTGTCATAGAGTCAAATCCAACTCGTGGTGACCTCATGTGTGACAGAGTAGAACTGCTCCATAGTATTTTCTTGGCTGTGATCTTAATGGAAGGAGTCCATGGGTGGTGCAAATGGTTAAGTGCTGGACTACTAGCCAAAAGGTTGCTGGTTCGAACCTACCCAGAGGTGCCTCAGAAGACAGGCCTGGGGATCGGCTTCCGAAAGGTCACAGCTTTGAAAACCCTATGGAGCAGTTCTGGTCTGCACACATGGGGTCAATGAGTTGGGCTCGACTCAGTGGCATCTAATAACAACCATAATCTTTATGGAAGCAGATCTCTGGGCCTTTTCTTTAGAGGTGCAGCTGGGTGGGTTTGAACTGCCAACCTTTAGGTTAGCAATCCAATGCAAATCATTTTGTTTAGTAGACAAGTGTAAACTGTTTGCATCACCCAGGGACCTTTTGCATTGAAAAGGAATAGGAAATGTTTGGGCAGTGTGATGGTTAATATTGTGTGTCAGCTTGGCTGGGCCATGATTCTCAGTGGTTTGGCAGTTATGATGTAGTTTGGCAGTTGCGTGCTGTTGTGATCACTTCCATGATGAGATTTGATATAATGTGATCACTTCCAAGATGGGATCTGCTGTGAGTAGGCAATCAGCTGAAAGGGAGTTTCCTTGGTGGTGTGACCTGCACTGAATATAGGTGGGATTTCTGGCAAGGTTCCCGGGCTTTTGCTCACTCTGGATCCTGCAGCTGGCTCCTGTTCATCTGACCTCGTTCTTGGGACTTGAGCTAGCAGCTTACCTGCTGTCTTGCCTGCTGATCTTGGTATTGGTCTTCGCAGCCCGTGAGCAAGAGCCCTGTTGTCCGACTTGCTGATCTTGTGTTTGTCAGCCTCTATGGCTACGTGAATCAGGAGAAGCCTCCAGCCTGACCCATGGACTTGGGACACTCCAGTCTCTACAACCACGTGAGTCATCTCCTTGATATAAATCTCTCTGTATAAATATTTATACTCTTTACTGGTTTTGCTTCTCTAGAGAACACAGCCGAAGACAGGCAGAGAGGATGCAGAGAGAAGTGAGGGCCCAAGTTCGAGGTTTGGAGGCTGAAAGCTCACTTTAAGAATCTTTTAGTTCGATAGAGATTGACTCAAGATAAACCCTACACTAATCCTGCCTCATTAACATAACAAAGACAATCCTTTCCCAAATGGGATTATAACCACAGGCATAGAGGTTAGGATTCACAAATAATTTTGGGAGACACAATTCAACCCATAACAGGGAGTTCGAACTCCCCCTCCTCCCCAGAGGCCCAAAGGCACCTTGGGCTTGGTGATCTCCTCCCGAAAGGTCACGGCTTGAAAACCCCATGTAGCAGTTCTACAGTCAGAATCTTGACGGCAACCAACAGTAACCAAATTAGCCAAATTGTTAATTTTCTACTTTGATTTCCTCTTCTCTCCCCTTTAACAACTCATTGTTCAATTGGCCAAGGACAAGCCATCTGTTTTTAGAAACAGAGGCCTCCTTGTATGCATACAGATCAACTGCTCGAATCAATCCTCTATGCTTTCATTTCTTTGTACTTTGATTATTATTATTTTAGATATTTTATTGTGTTTTTGGTGAAGGTTTACATAGAAGTTTAGGTTCCCATTCAACAGTTTCTATACAAATTGTTCAATGACATTGGTTACATTTTTCACAATGCGTGAGTATTCTCAATATTTCCATACTGGTTGTTCTGTTTCTGTTAATCTGGTTTCCCTACCCCCTAACATTCTTATCTTTGTTTTAAAGTAATAGTTGACTGTTTGGTCTCATACAGGTGATTTTTTTTTTTTTTTTTACTGTGCTCTAGGTGAAACCTCAAGTTAATCTCTTATACAAAAATCTATACAGATATTGTTTTGTGACATTAGTTGAAATCCCCACAATGTGACAGCACAACCCCCATTTCCAGCCCGGGTCCCCTGTATCCATTTGACCAGTTCCTGTCCCTTCCTTGCTTTGATTGTTTCTGACACTCTCTTCAACCCGTCACTCCCAGGTTGGCATCCATTTTAGCCTCCCTCCTACTCCCCCGCAGCTGTCAATCCCTGGCGTCTCCTGCAGTTACTAACCTTCTCAGTTCAGCTGCTGAACTAGCCAGGACAGATCCCATTCTTTTCTTTCCTAAGAGACTTTTTTTTTTTGCCATCTGAACATTTTTTTACCTGTGCAATTCTGTGACTTTAATTACTTTCATCATGTTGTGCAACCATCACCACTATTCATTTCCAAACCATTATTTTCTTTCTTAGAAGGTGAGATTCACCCTCAGAGAGCAGGGAAGAGGCTTTACCCTGAGTCAGGAGGCTCATGTTACTTTGGGAAAGTAACATTTCCCTTTGTGTTCCTGTGTCTCCAAATCTAAATTCCACCTTTATTTAAAGCTTTATTTATTTATTTATTTGTTTTAATTTTAACATGTGCCAGCTTCCAAAACAAGGAGTGGCTCGAGATAATTGAGAGGGTGAGGATGCAGAAGGCCCTCTGCCTGTGCCAGGTGCTGAAGACCCCCCAGGGAACCCCAATCTCAGCTCCTTACCTCCAGACTTGATGCCAGCTCTGTGCCCAGGCCTGGCTGGGTGAGCTGGGGACACAGTGGAGACAGAGACAGCCCTGGGCCCTGTCCTCATGAGTCTCACAGCCCAGTGGGGGTGACAGGTCTGTCACCAGACAGTGACATCCCAGAGTGTTGAGGGCTGTGATGGGGGAGGCACAGACAGTTGGGGCTGGCATGAAGGTGTCAAAGAGTAAAATCTCAGAATCTTTTAAAAGTAAAAAAGCAAAGAGTTTTATTGAGGGTAATACAATTCTCGAATTGGGGAAACACAGGGCAGAAAGGAATCTACCAAGTGCTTCAACATTCGGACAGAGAGGTGAGCCTTTTATATGGTGTCTTAGACTGGGTTCTCTAGAAAAGCAAAACCAGTAAATCATATATATATATTTATATCAAGGAAATGGCTCGTGCCATTTTTAGAGGCTGTAACGTCCCAAGTCCATGGGGCAGGAAAGGGGCTTCTCCTGATTCAGGTAGCTGCAGGGGATGGTGAACCCAAGATCGGTAGGCCGGAGAGCAAGGCTATCGCAGGCTGTGAAGATTGACGAATCTCAAGATCGGCAGGCAAGACCACAGGTAAGCTACTAGCTCAGGTCCCAAGAACCAGAGGTCAGACAAACAGGAGCCAGCTGCAGGATCTAGGACAGACAAAAGCCCTGGCAAGGAGAGCAGGAAGGAAGTAGGTGGGGGAGAGTAGAGAGATGAAGGCTGAGGGGGTGATGAGCCTGTCCGCCCCCAGCTCCGTACCACTCACAGCAAATCCCATCATGGGAGCGATCACAGATCAAATCTCAACAGGGAAGTGACCACAACATTATATGCCCACCAAGACACTGAGAATCATGGCCCAGCCAAGTTGACACACAATCTTAGCCATCACATATGGTAAAATGGGGGAGGTGAACAGGGCTAGTGCATGACTATCAGTGAAATGGGGAGGAGCAGCCAGGGACCATCAACGCCATAATCTCTTTTAACATCAGCACACCAGGGAGGGGCATCCAAAGACTGTCATTATAATAATCTCCTTTATCTTCAGCAAACCCTGCCCTGGACAACCACATTCTTCACCCCCACCCTTATTTGCTAAAAGCAGTTAAAGTTTAGGGAAGTCACGGGCTTCATACTCAGGAATATAGAGGCAGAGGCTTTGGTCAAGCTAAGTTCTGATTCAAAATGTAGTCTAGTTAACAATATGGAGTTTGATTCAAACCGGTGTTAGGTATCCTGTTCCAGCCAGGTGCCTAAATTTGGAGTATTTCTACACAGGCAGCACAGGCAGAGGAGTTGTGGCCAGGATGGGGAAGCTGTGGGCACAGGGGTCAGGCTGGGATGGGGGAGACACAGGAGGCTGGGGGAGCCCAGAGAAGTGCCTGCCCCAGCATGGGGGTCGTAGGTGTTAGGGAGGGGTTCTTGGAAGAAGGGGTATATGAGTCTGAAGAATGAGTAGACAAGATAATGGGAAGGATGTTCCTTGCAGAGGGAACAGCATGTTGGAGACCCAGAGGATAGAGGGTAGCATTGGGATTGGAGGAGCTCAGGGGAGTTCATGATGACTCCAGCATAGAGTACTAGGGTGGGGGATTGGGGGTTGGTTTCTCCCCTCAGTGAGGGTGAGGACTTGGGAGGAAAGAGGGGAGCAAACATTCCAGAGAAACAGCCAGTCCTGAGACCTGAGAGGGAGAGTGGAGGGGCAGGCCAGTGGAGTGGAGTGGGGAGGGGACAGGCAGGTGCTACAACATGCCAGTTCTGGGCTGTGGACATAAAACTTTGGTGTCCTCAGCACACCAGTAAAAAACAAAAACAAAAAACTAGTTGTCGTCAAATCATCTCCAATTCATGGCAACCCCATGTGTATCAGAGAAGAACTATGGGGTTTTCAGCGGCTGATCTTCTTCCAAGGCACCTCCGGGTGATTCGAATCTCCAGCCTTTTGGTTAGTAGCCAAGCCCATTAACCATTGGTGCTACCCAGGGACTTTTCCTTAGTATACGGATGGTGGCGTTTAAAGCCCCTCAAATGGACTGCCTGGTCTAGGACAGAGAGAAAGACGAGGACAGCATGAGCTTCCTGTGGCAGCTGTTACAAATTACCACGAATTGAATGGCTTAAAACAACGGAAATGTATTCTCTCACAGTTCTGGAGGCCAGAAGTCTGAAATCAAGGTGTGGGCAGGGCTACCAAGCTCCCTCCAGAGGCTCTAGCGGGGAATGCATTCCTGCTTCCTCTAGCTTCTGGTGGCTTCATCACTCCAATCTCTCTTTCCATGGTCACATTGCCTCCTCCTCTTTTCTGTGTGTCTGTCCTGTGTGTGTCTCTTATAAGGACACTTGTCACTGGAATTAGGGCCCACCCAGATAATCCAGGATGATCTCCTCATTTTAAGATCATTAATTTAATCAAGGTCCCTGGGTGATGCAAGCTGTTTGTGCTTGACTACTAACCTAAAAGTTGACTTTTTGAGGGTACCCAGTAGCACTGTGGAAGAAAGGGCTGGTGATTGCTTCTGTAAAGATTACAACCAAGGACACCTTATGGAGCAATTCTATTCTGTAATGTATAGGGTCTCTATGAGTCAGAATCTACTTGATGGCAGAGGGTAACAAAAAACCCATTGGCATCGAGTCGATTCCAACACATAGTGCCCCTATAAGACAGAGTAGAACTGCCCCATAGGGTTTCCAAGGAGCAGCTGGTGGATTTGAACTGCTGACCTTTTTGGTTAGCAGTCGAGATCTTAACCATTGCGCCACCAGGGCTTAGAATTTTGTACCAGTCTTGGAGATAACTGGAGATACTTCTGTCTTCACCTATTATTTTCTAGGAAGTTTTCATCAACATTGTAAATTGTATAACCCGAGTTAAGAGCATTTACAAAAAAAAATCATAACTTTAGGGATCCTGCTCCATGGAGCCCTAATTTCAATTTGTACAAGTTTGACTGAGTTCCTGTTCTGTTTCCTTAAGACAAATAGCTTCTAACACTTGCCTGTGTACCAGATACGAAATTATTGAAAAATTTTGTATCTCCTCACTCACACCATTTCAAGTTGATTGTGAAATTTTTTCATGAGCTTAAATTGTTATAATTTCTGATGTCTTGTAAACAGTAACATTTAAAAATAAAAAGCATGCCACTCTTTTAAATGTATTCAGTGAAATCTAAATAGCTAGAGATTTGAGATCCATTATTAACCATTTAAAAATGTATAAGGACCCTTCTCTTTAATTTTACTTTTTCCTTCGATCTTGTATTTCCTTCTACTTCCCCCATAGAATTTTATTCTAATATATTTTTATGCTGAAATAACTTTTTAAGTGATCATCTTATCATATTTTTGCCCAACAAACATATGCAAATTAACAGAAATAAGAATTAAACAAAATTTAAATTTCTTGTGCCCATTAGTTGCTAAGAAATTAACATTTTTCCTCTGAATTGAATTTTTGTTAAAATTATTATTTCTACACAGTGATCAACACAGCATAAATAGTTACACAATTTCATATGCAATTAAACATAAAAAGCAACATTTTATTTAAAATTTATTTCTGAGGGAGATTCCTGGTTTTTTTCCTCCCCAATTAGTACTTGTACCTGTGAATAAATATTATTCTTTTAACCAATAGAATTCTATTCTGTATGAACGATGCTGCCATGAGCATTTTTAATACATGTCTCTTGATGTACATGTTTACGGATTTCTGTGGGTATTGTATTAGTTTTCCAGGGCTGACATAACAAAGTACCACAAATTAGGAGCTCTGGTGATACAATGGTTAAGCGTTCAGCTGCTAACTGAAAGATTGGCAGTTCAAATCCGCTAGTGGCTCCACAGGAGAAAAGAGCTGGTGATCTGCTCCTGTAAAGATTGTTGTTGTTGTTAGGTCCTGTGACGGTTAACGTTAGGTAATTATCTTCCATTTTGTGATCTGATGTAAGGGGAGTGTCTAGTTATCTAGTGCTGCTATAACAGAAGTACCACAAGTGGATGGCTTAACAAACAAAAATTTATTCTCTCACAGTCTAGGAGGCTAGAAGTCTGAATTCAGGGTGCCAGCTCCAGGGGAAGGCTTTCTCTCTTTGTGGGCTCTAGGGGAAGGTCCTTGTCATCAATCTTCCCCCGGTCTAGGAGCTTCTCCGCACAGGGGCCTCAGATCCAAAGGATGCGCTATTCTCCTGGCTGTTGTTTCTTGGTGGTATGAGGTCCTCATGTCTTGCTGCTTGCTTCTCTCTTTTATATCTCAAAAGAGATTGGCTTAAGACACAATCCAGTCTTGTAAATTGAGTCCTGCCTCATTAACATAACTGCCACTATTCCCATCTCCTTAACATCATAGAGACAGGATTTACAACGTGTAGGAAAATCACATCAGATGACAAAATGGTGGATAATTACACAATACTGGGAATCATGGCCTAGCCAAATTGATACACATATTTTTGGGGGATACAGTTCAATCCATGACAGGTGGTTTCCTTGGGGATGTGGTCTGCATCCAATATATATAGATGTTCTGGCAAAGCTCTCACTTTCTCTCTCTCTGACTCACCATCATCTGACCTCCAGTTTTTGGGATGTGAGCCAGCAGCCTGCTGCCTAACTTAACAGATTTTGGGATTCACCAGCTTCCACAGCCCCATGAGCCAGCAGCCTACCATCTGACCTGCCAATTTGGGCTTTGTCGGCCCCTGTAACCATGTGAGTCAGGAGAAGCCTCCAGCTTGATGCCTGACCCACAGATTTGGGACTTGCTAGCCTCCACAACTGTGTGAGCCACTTCCTTGAAATAAATCTATATAGGCGTAGTGGTTAAGTGCTACAGCTGCTAACCAAAAGGTTGGCAGTACAAATCCACCAGGTGCTTCTTGGAAACTCTACGGGACAGTTCTATTCTGTCCTATAGGGTTGCTTGCTATGAGTTGGAATTGACTCACTGGCAATGGGTTTGGTTTTTGGTTTTGGTGGCTAATGAGGATGAGCATGTTTCTATATGTTTATTGGCCATTTCAACCTCTTTTGCAAGCACTTGGTATAAATTTTGTCCATTTTTCTTTTGAGTTGCCTGTCTTTTTATGATTGATTTTTAAAAAATCCTTTACATATTCTGGATGTGAGCTCTTTGTTGGTTATATATTGCAAATACCTTGAATACTTCCTGTATCTATTGCAAATATCCAAATCTACTTCTCCATCCTGTAACTTGCCTTTTCATGCTTTTCATGGTGTTTTCTGCAGAAAAGGTGCCCTCCAATTGAGTGTATGACACTTTATCAATGTTTTCTTTTATCATTAGTGCTTTTTTATGTCCTGTTTTGGAATCTTTCCCTCCCTTGTGGACATAAAGGTATACATCCACTCCTCACTTAGCTTCCAAAGACCAGCTAGTTATGTGAAAATGAAGGATGACCACATCAGATTACAAATGGAGGAGAACTACATCATTAAGTAACTGCCAAATTACATCATTATATAACTTCCAAACCACTGAGAATCATGGCCCAGGCCAGCTGACATATAACTTTAACGATCACAGCCAGCGTTACTCTTGCCCTGCACCTCGGCATTCATTACTGCCAGACATACGTTGTTAATGTGCAAAATAATTGGATAGTAGATTTTTTACTATTGTCATATAAATACCAAGTGTCATATAATGAGATGGTCGATAAGAGAGGAGTAGGTGTACTCTATTAGCTTCTAAAACTTGAATTGTTTTTCCTTTTGCACTTAAATTTACAATCCAAATGGAATTGATATTTGATGTGATGTGAGGTAGGCATCAGATTTCGTCCTCTATATACTCAATTGTCTCAATATCACTTCATTGAAAAAACCATCTGTGATTGTTAGGATTGTGTGTCAGCTTGGCTGGGCCACGATTCTCAGTGGTTTGGCAGTTATGATGTAGTTTGGCAGTCTTATGATGATGTGATCACTTCCATGACGAGATTCGATATAATGCAATCACCTCCATGACGGGATTTGCTGTGAGTAGCCGGTCAGTTGAAAGGGAGTTTCCTTGGGGGTGTGGCCTGCTTTGAATATAAGTGGACTCTCTGGCAAGGCTCGTGGACTTTTGCTCACACTGGATCCTGCAGCTGATACCTATTTGTCTGACCTCTAGTTCGCGCTAGCAGTTTACCTGCTATCTTGCCTGCTGATCTTGGAATTCATCAGTCTCCACAGCCTGTCAGTCAGAACCCTGCTGTCTGACTTACCGATCTTGGATTTGCCAGTCCCTGTGGCTACATGAATCAGGAGAAGCCTCCAGCCTGACCCATGTTCCAGCCTCTACAACCCCGTGAGCCATTTCCTTGACATAAATCTCTCTATAGAGATATTTATATGCTTTACTGGTTTTGTTTCTCAAGAGAACCCAGCTGAAGACAATATCCCAGGCTGGAGACCAGCCCCTGCCTTGAAGGACAGTTGATGTTTTGTTTCATACTCCTGGATCTATTGTGTCCTGCGTTAATAAAAGAGTTGGTCACAGTTGTTATATCATGACCTAGTATGTCCAGAATTGTGTGCCCTGATGAATACTTGGCCCTAAGTTGCTGTACATCACCAGCATAAATCTGATTATAAATAAAACCACCAAAAAACCAAACCTGTTTGCTGTGGAGTCAATTGCAACTCATGGTGATCCCATGTTTTACAGAGTAGAACTGCTCCATAGCGTTTTCTTCACTGTACTCTTTACCAAAGAAGATCACCAGGCCTTTCTTCTGCAGCACCTCTGGGTGGGTTCTAACAGCAAACAGCTTGTGCCACCCAGGGATCTTAATTATAAATAATCACCACAAACTCAACAGCAATGACATACAGAGTGTGTGTGGTGCCAGGCACTGTCCCGAACACTTACGAGGCATTGCCTTATTTAATTCCCATTTTACAGATGAGGAAACCGAAACTCAAGGGTGTTCAGTCATTTTCCCAAGGACATCCAGTTAGTGACTGGCAGGCTGAGGGCTCGAATCCAGGTCTGAGTTCAAAGCCTGTGTCGCACCATGTAGTAGATTCCAGGCTTTCACAACTGCGGAATTTTAATCTCAGGACCGCATCAGAGACCTTTTCATTCATTGTCTAGGGCCAGAGTCAGGAAGCGGTTTGCAAAAGGTCATCCAGGAAGTGGCTTGCATCAAGGTGACAGTCATAATAGGTGCAGGGTGTGAGGGGGTAAGCTGGAGGCATGGGTGCGAACCTCTCCCTGTTGACATTCTGAGACCTAGACTTTGGCACAGTTTCTTTTGATAAAGAAATACCTAGGGCAACAGTTGAACAGGTTTCTTAATCTCTTGAGAAATGCCCTAATTTCACCATCATATGTGAGAGACAGTTTCACTGGATATGTAATTCTTGGCTCACTATCTTTTTCCTTCAAGGCTTTATATATTTCATCCCATTGCCTTCTTGCCTGCATGGTTTCTGCTGAGTAGTCTGAGCTTAGTCTTATTGACTCTCTTTTGTAGAAGACTTTTCATTTATCCCTAGCCGCTCTTAAAATTCTGTCTTTCTCTTTGGTTTTGGAGTGTTTGATTATAATATGTCTTGGTGACTTTCGTTTGGGATCTACCTTATGTGGGGTTCAGTGAGCATCTTGGATAGACATCTTGTCATCTTTCACGATATCAGGGAAGTTTTCTGCCCACAAATCTTCAACAATTCTCTCTGTATTTTCTGTTATCCCCCCCGTTCTGGTACTCCAGTCACTCGTAGGTTATTCCTCTTGATAGAGTCCCACGTAATTCTTAGAGTTTCTTCATTTTTTAAAATTCTTTTATCTGATTTTTCCTCAAATAAGTTGGTGTCAAGTGCTTTATCTTCAATCTCACTAATTCTGACTTCTATTGCCTCAATTCTACTCCTATGACTTTCTATTGAGTTGTCTAATTCTGAAATTTTATTGTTAATCTTCTGGATTTCTGATTCCTATCTCTCTGTGGATTCTTGCAGCTTATTAAATTGGTCATTATGCTCTTGAATAACCTTAAGATCCTCTATTGCTTTGTCTACATGTTCCTTGGCTTGTTCTGCTTTTTGCATGATCTCCTTCCCGATTTCTTGAAGAGTTCTGTATATTAATCTTTTGTATTCTACCTCCAGTAATTCCAAGAAATTATTTTTCTCTGGAAAATTTCTTGATTATTTATTTTGGGAGCTTGCTGAAGCCATCATGGTCTGCCTGTTTGTGTGATTTGATATTGACCATTGTCTCCAAGCTATCAATAAGTTATTATATTTATTTATTTTATGTTTGCTTAGTGTATCCTAGTTTCTTGTTTTGTTTTGATATGCCCAAATATGCTGTGCGTGTGAGCTAGTTTGATTACTGGAACCTTTGAAGCTCTAATGTCCTGTCACCAGGTAGTGAGAGCTGTTACTAGGTATGTGAGCCCAGGAGTTTGTTTACTTTTCTTGTATGAATTCAGCTCAGGTATCCAGGTAGTTGGTCACCAAGTGTGTGGTGCAGGCTCTCACCCACAGTCCTAGACAGGCATGGGTGATTGGTGTAGGCACAGGTGTCTGGCTGCAGTAGGGGTCATGCACTGAGCAAGGTGGGGGGCTGATGGCTGCCCCTGAGCGTCTGGGAGGAAAGTGTGCCCCTGTTCCCTAGAGCGCATAGGTGGTTGGTTTTGCAGCCAGACTATGAGCACCCAATGCTGTTGGCTGTAGGGACTGGGGGGCACCACTGATTCTTGGACCCCTGTTGTGGGTGGCTAGGAGGTGTGGGTGGAGCCACCAGTCCTCAGCCCCTGATGTTAGTAGGTGAGGACCCTGCTTAATGGGCAGTGTAGTGTCAAATGTCACAAACCTGCCACTTCACCATATAGCTGAAACAGTTGAAGTTAGACTTCAGGTATATACCCTGTTGTACTGTGGTAATGAGGGCCTACGCTGCTGAAGTGGGCCCACACAGGTCTGTGCAGGGGTGAAACGCATTCAAAGTCTGTGGGGCTCTTATGTCTGTGCCTAGGCAAAGGAGCTGTGCCTACCCTGAGTTCCTGGCTTAGGGAGCCTGCAGATTATCCTTTCCCCTCTTAGTTAATTTGTTCCCTCTCCAAGGCCAAGAGAATGGCTCAGGGTGTGTGACAGGTCCTACTTCTGGCCCAGGGGACTCGGAAATTGCTGAAGCCGGCCCAGGACCAGGTGCAGAGTGGGGAGGGGGGAGGTAAATGGGAGAGAGATTTTTCCCAAAGAGGGTGCCTTTTGATCCGGGTGGTAGGCCAGATGCAAGTACTTATCCTTTGCCGATTGACAGCTACTTTTCACTGGTTCTGGATGCCCAAGTAGACTCTGTCACTGGGTCTCTCCTGATGTGGAAAACATCTCCTGAGCACTGCTGCTTGCCTCACTGCACATGTGAGCCAATCTGGTGTGAAGGGTGCTGGCTCCTGCTGGGTCAGGTCTGGCAACTCCTTGCTGCTTCTGAACCATCTCTCCCTCTCCCTGCCACTTAGTCCGATTCCTCAACTTTGCCTTTGATGTTGAGGGCTCCTAGATTGTCATATATAATCAATTCAGATGTTTTTTCAGATCTTTGTTGTAAGAGGGACCACAGGAAGCGTCTGACTACTCCTTCATCTTGGCCCTGCCCATCTTTTGATTTCTTGACTGCTGCTTCCATGGGTGTTGATCGTGGATCCAAGTAAAATGAAATCCTTGACAACCTCAATATTTTCTCCGTTTATCATGATGTTGCTTATTGGTCCCCAGTTGTTAGGATTTTTGTTTTCTTTATTTTGAAGTGTAATCCATACTGAAGGCTTTGGTCTTTGATCTTCGTCAGCAAGTGCTTCAAGTCCTCTTCACTTTCAGCAAGCAAAGTTGTGACATCTGCATAATTCAGGTTGTTAATGAGTCTTCCTCCAATCCTGATACCCCATTCTTCTTCATACAGTCCAGCTTCTCGGATTATTCACTCAGCATATAGATTGAATAGGTATAGTGAAAGGATACAACCTTGACACACACCTTTCCTGAGTTTTACCATGCAGTATCCCCTTGTTCTGCTCAAATGGCTGCCTCTTGATCCATGTACAGATTCCTCAGGAGCACAATGAAATGTTCTGGAATTCCCATTCTTCACAATTTTATCCATAATTTGTTATGATCCACACAGTTGAATGCCTTTGCATAGTCAATAAAACACAGGTAAACATCTTTCTGGTATTCTCTGCTTTCAGGCAGTATCCATCTGACATCAGCAATGATATTCCTGGCTCCACATTCTCTTCTGAATCTGGCTTGAATTTCTAGCAGTTCCCTGTCGATAAACTGCTGCAGCTGCTTTTGAATAATCTTCAGCAAAATTTTGCTTGTATATGATATTAATGATATTGTCATGCCTCAAAATGAGAAGAAACAGCTGAAAACATCCATCAGTAATTGGAACCTAGAATGTACAAAGTATGAATCTAGGAAAATTGGAAATCTTCAAAAATAAAATAGAATGCATAAAGATCGATATCCTAGGCATTGGTGAGCTGAAATGGACTGGCATCGGCCATTTTGAATTGGACAATCATATGGTCTACTCTGCTGGGACTGACAGCTTGAAGAGGAATGGCATTGCATTCATTGTCAAAAAGAACATTTCAAGATCTATCCTGAAGTACAACGCCATCAGTGATAGGATAATATCCATACACCTACAAGGAAGACCAGTTAATACGACTATTATTCAAATTTATGCACCAACCACTAAGGCCAAAGATGAAGAAATTGAAGATTTTTATCAACTTCTGCAGTCTGAAATTGATCGAACATGCAATCAGGAAGCGCTGATAATTACTGGTGATTGGAATGCAAAAGTTGGAAACAAAGGATTGGTAGTTGAAAAATATGGCCTTGGTGAGAGAAATTATGCTGGAGATCATTGAATTTTGCAAGACCAACAACTTCTTCATTGCAAATACCTTTTTTCACCAACATAAACGTCGACTATACACATGGACCTCACCAGACGGAATACACATGAATCAAATCGACTATGTCTGTGGAAAGAGAAGATAGAAAAGCACAATATCATCAGTCAGAACAAGGCCAGCAGCCGACTGCAGAGCAGACCATCAATTACTCACATTTAAGTTGAAGTTGAAACTGAAGAAAATTAGTAGAAGTCCAAGAGAGCCAAAGTATGACCTTGAATATATCCCACCTGAATTTAGAGACCATCTCAAGAATAGATTTGATGCCTTGGACACTAACGACCGAAGACCCGACAAATTGTGGAATGACATCAAGGACATCATACATGAAGAAAGCAAGAGGCCATTAAAAAGACAGGAGAGAAAGAAAAGACCTAAATGAATGTCAGAAGGGACTCTGAAACTTGCTCTTGACCATCGAGTAGCTAAAGCAAAAGGAAAAAATGATGAAGTAAAAGAGCTGAACAGAAGATTTCAAAGGGCAACTCGAAAAGACAAGGAAAGTACTATGATGACATGTGTAAAGACCTGGAGATAGAAAACCAAGAGGAAGAACACACTCAGCATTTCTCAAGGTGAAAGAACTGAAGAAAAAATTCAAGCCTCCAGTTGCAGTACTGAAGGATTCTACAGGGAAAATATTAAATGACGCAGGAAGCTTCAAATGAAGGTGAAAGGAATACACAGAGTCACTATACCAAAAAGAATTGTTGACTTTCAACCATTTCAAGAGGTAACATATGATCAGGAACTGATGGTACTGAAGGAAGAAGTCCAAGCTGCACTGAAGGCATTGGCAAAAAACAAAGCTCTGAGATTTGACAGAATACCAATAGAGATGTTTCAACAAACGAATGCAGCTCTGAAAGTGCTCACTCGTTTATGCCAAGAAATTTGGAAGACGGCTACCTGGCCAACCGACTGGAAGAGATCCATATTTATGTCTATTCCCCATAAAGGTCATTCAACTGAATGGGGAACAGTATCGGTAGACATCCCAAAACCAAACCTGTTGCCATCGAATCAATTCCCACTCATAGCAACCCTATAGGACAGAGTAGAACTGTCCCATAGGGTTTCCAAGGAGCAGCTGGTAGATCCCAACTGCCGACCTTTTGGTTAGCAGCCAAGCTCTTAACCAGTGTGCCACCAGGGCTCTGTAGACATCCCAGCAGAGTGAAAATCTGCAGTCTGAGTCCTGACTCCAGTTACAGACTGACTTCTAATCCAGGCCTCAGAGTGAACCCTCACCCTAAACTACCCAAAAAACTCAAACCAGTTGCCATCTATTCGATTCAGACTCATGATGACCCTGTGTGTGTCAGAGTAGCCCTGTGCTCCATAGAGTTTTCATGGCTGTGACCTTTCAGAAGCAGATTGCCAGGCCTTTCATCTGAGGTGCCTCTGGATGGATTCGGCACCAACCTTTTGGTTAGTAGTTGAGCAGTTAGCCATTTGCACCACCCAGAGACTTCCCCTGAACTACACCGAACCCTAAATTCAGGCATGGAGGAAAGTTCAGGGATAGAGGAGACCCTGGCAAAGACCCAGAGGTAAGACAATATGAGGTATTGGCTGATATTTGCAAGTGGGTCGCCAGACTTTTCTTCCTACTCCATCTTAGTCTGGAAGCTCCGCTGAAATCTCTTTAGCATCATAGCAACAAGTAAGCTTCCCTTGACAGACGAGTGGTAGCTATGCATGAGGTACACCGGCTGAGAATCAAACCTGGGTTTCCTGCATGTTGTTAGGTGCCGTCGAGTTGGTTCCAACTCATAGCAACGCCATGCACAACAGAATGAAACACTGCCCGGTCCTGTGCCATCCTCACAATTATTGTTATGTTTAAGCCCATTGTTGCAGCCACCGCATCAATCTCTCTCCTTGAGGGTCTTCCTCTTTTTCACACACCCTCTCTACTTCACCAAGCGTGATATCCTTCTCCAGGGACTGATCCTTCCTGACAACATGTCCAAAGTATGTGAGACGTACTCTCACCATCCTTGCTTCTAAGGAGCATTCTGGTTGTACTTCTTCCAAGACAGATTTGTTCATTCTTATGGTATATTTAATAATCTTCACCAACACCACAATCAAAGGTGTCAATTCTTCTTCGGTCTTCCTTATTCATCGTCCAGCTTTCACATGCATATGAAGCGATCGAAAACACCATGGCTTGGGTCAGGCACACCTTAGTCTTCAAGGTGATGTTTTTGCTTTTCAACACTTTAAAGAGATCTTTTGCAGCAGATTTGCCCAATGCAATGTGTCATTTGATTTTTTGACTGCTGCTTCCATGGGTGTTGACTGTGGATCCAAGTAAAATGAAATCCTTGACAAGTTCAATCTTTTCTCCATTTATCATGATGTTGCTTATTAGCCCAGTTGTGAGGATTTTTGTTTTCTTTATGTTGAGATGTAATCCATACTCAAGGCTCTGGTCTTTGATCTTCATCAGTAAGTGTTTCAAGTCCTCTTCACTTTCAGCAAGCAAGGTTGTGTCATCTGCATATCACAGTTGTTAATGAGTCTTCCTCCAATCCTGATGCCCTGTTCTTCATCATAGAGTCCAGCTTCTCAGATTATTTGCTCAGCATACAGATTGCACAAATATGGTGAAAGGATACAACTTTGACACACACCTTTCCTGACTTTAAACCATGTAGTATCCCTTTGTTCTGTTTGAACAACTGCCTCTTGATTTATGTACAGGTTCCACATGAGCACAACGAAGTGTTCTGGAATTCCCATTCTTCACAATGGTATCCATAATTTGTTATGATCCACACAGCTGAATGCCTTCACACAGTCAATAAAACACAGGTAAACATCTTTCTGGTATTCTCTGCTTTCAGACAGTATCCATCTGACACCAGCAATGATATCCCTTATTCCACATCATCTTCTGAATCTGGCTTGAATTTCTGGCAGTTCCCTGTCAATAAACTGCTGCAGCTGCTTTTGAATGATCTTCAGCAAAATTTTACTTGTGTATGATATTAATGATATTGTTCTATAATTTCCGCATTCAGTTGGATCACCTTCCTGCACGGAAGGCAAGAATTCTACCAGTGAACCACCAATACCCTCTAATATGAAGTATGATGAAGACTGATGGGCGAGACTGGGCTGTTAAAGCCAGATGGATTCCCCAGACACTCTTTGTTGCCACACAAAAGCCACTGCAGAGGTTTTAAGGGAGGAGATTGAGGCCAGGAATGTTCAGGTCTCTCCTTCATTCCATTTCAAAGTGACTTGATACTCCAGTGTATTAGTTTCCTATTGCTGCTGTAATGAGTTACCACAAACTTGGTGGCTTAAAACAGCACAAGTTTATTCTCTTACAGTTTTGGAGGCTAAAAGTCTGAAATGAGTCTTGTTAGCTGCAGTTAATTCCACCCCTGACTCATGGTGACCCCATCACAACAGAACAAAATACTGCCCGGTCTGTTCCTGAGCCATCCCATGATTGGTCACAGATTGGATCACTGTGTTCCATAGGGTTTTTATTGGTGGATTTTTGGAAGTAGCTTGCCAGACCTTTCTTCCTAGTCCACCTTAGTCTGGAAGCTCTGCTGAAACCTTTTCAGTATTAAAGCAACATGCAAGCCTCCATTGACAGATGAGTGGTGGCTACACATGAGGTGCATTGACTGGGAGTTGAACCTGGGTCTCCTGCATGTAAGATGAGAATTCTACTACTGCACCACTGAAATGCTCTGAAACGAGTCTGATGGGGCTAAAATGAAGATGTTGCCAGGGCTGGTTTCTTATGGGGGCTCCAGGGAAGAATCTGTTTCTTGGCCTCTTCCAACTGCTAGAGGTCACCTGCATTCCTTGGCTTGTGGATGCATCACTTCAGTCTTTGCTTCCATAACCTTATCTCCTCTGACTCTGACCCTTCTGCCTTGCTCTTATAGAGACTATTGTGATTACATTGGGCCTACCTGGATAATCTCCCCATCTCAAGATTTTTAACCTAATCACATCTGCAAAGTCTCTTTTACCATGTAAGGGAACATAGTCACAGGTTCTGTGGATTAGGACGTGAGCATCTTTGAGGGACCGTTTTTCAGCCTCTCACACCTGGGCAAGGACACCCAGAGACCTCAGTCTCCTATGGAACCAGGAACCTGGCTCTATGATGTCTCGGTGGGAACACCCTTCAGCATGCGCCCTTTCCCCTCCCAGCTGTTCCCAGTTTATCTTCATTCTTGTTTAAATCAATATTGAAAGTTTACATTATTATAACTACTACTACGGTTCACAGCTGGGCCAGCTAGTGACCTGTGGCTCATTACCTTTCTTCTACAGGCTTGTTTTTCCTAAAGTTAATACCTGCCTTGTTTTTCATTTGTTTACTTTTCATCTGTATTTCATCTCTAGATTCTGACCCAGTCATGAAACTCCTCTCATGATGATCAAACATACCAGGGAATCATCTTCATGATACTCAAAAAAACCTCATGGGTCACTGTTATGTATTGAATTGTGTCCCCCAAAAATGTGTGTCAACTTGGCTAGGCCATGATTCCCAATATTGTGTGGCTGTCCACTGTTTTGTCATCTGATGTAATTTTCCTATGTGTTGTAAATCCTACCTCTATGATGTTAATGAGGCAGAATTAGAGGCGGTTATGTTAATGAGGTAGGACTCAATCTACAAGATTAGGTTGTATCTTGAGTCAATCTCTTTTGAGTTATGAAAGACAGAAGCGAGCAGAGAGACAGGGGAACCTCGTTACCAGCAAGCAAGAAGAACCAGGAGCTCATGCATCCTTTGGACCTGGGATCCCTGTGCTAAGAAGCTGCTAGACTAGGGGAAGATTGATGACAAAGACCTTCCCCCAGAGCCAACAGAGAGAGAAAGCCTTCCCCTTGAGCTGGCACCCTGACTTTGGACTTCTAGCCTCCTAGACTGTAGAGAATAAATTTATCTTTGTTAAATCCATCCACTTGTCATATTTCTGTTATAGCAGCACTAGATAATTAAGACAGTCATCCTTGAAGGATGCTGAACCAGTTGCTGTTGGGTCAACTCCAACTCATGGTGACCCCACATGTGTCAGAGTAGATCTATGCTTCATAGGGTTTTCAGTGGCTGATTTTTCAGAAGCAGATCACCAGGTGCCTTTCTTGTGAGGTGCCTCTGACTAGAACCTCCAACCTTTTGGTTAACAGCCGAGCACATTAACTGTTTGCACCACCCAGGGACTCCATGCTAAGGAACTGTATTAGTATCCTGTGGCTGCCATAACAAATAACCACAAACTGTGTGGCTTAAAACAATGGAAATTTATTCTTTCACAGCTCCAGAGGCCAGAAGTTCAAAATCAAGCTGTCATCGGGGCTTAGCTCCTTCCAGAGGTTGTAGGGGAAGATCTGTTTCTTACCTCTTCCAGCTTCTGGTGGCTCCAGGTGTTCCTTGGTGTCGTCGGCTGGGTTCTCTAGAGAAACAAAATCAGTAAAGCATATATATATATATATATATATATATATATATATATATATATATATATATATATACAGAGATTTATATTAAGGTTGTAGAGGCTGAAATGCCCCAAGTCCGTGGGTCAGGCTGGAGGCTTCTCCTGATTCACGTAGCCACGGAGGCTGGGGAACCCAAGATTGGCAGGTCAGACAGCAGGGCTCTTGCTCACAAGCTGCGAAGACTGAAAAATCCCAAGACTGGCAGGCAAGATGGCAGGTAAGCTGCTAGACAAACAGGAGCCAGCTGCAGGATCCAGAGTGAGCAAAAGCTCATGAGCCTTTCCAGAGAGACCATCTATATTAGATGCAGGTCATACCCCCAAGGAAACTCCCTTTCAGCTGATTGGCTACTCATAGCAGGTCTCATCATGGAGGTGATTGCATTATATCAAATCCCATCATGGAAGTGATCACATCATCATAACTACCTCATAACTGCCAAACCACTGAGAATCATGGCCCAGCCAATTGACACACAACCTTTACCATCACACTTGGTTTATGCCCCCATCACTTCAGTCTCTGCCTCTGTCTTCATATGGCTTCTCCTATGTGTGTGTCTTATAAGGACACTTGTCATTGGATTTAGGGCCCACTGGGATTGTCCAGGATAGTTGTCTCATTTCAACATCCTTAATTTAATTACATCTGAAAAAATCCTTTTTCCAAATCAGGTTGAATTCACAAGTTCTCAGGATTAGGACATAGGTATACCTTTTTGGGGAGCCCTAATGGTGCAGTGGTTAAGAGCTACAGCTTCTCACCAAAAGGTCGGCAGTTTGAATGCACCAGCTGCTTCTTGAAAATCCTATAGGGCAACCCAGAGCCACAGGATACTCTGGCCTATAGGTACACTATGAGTCAGAATTGACTCGAAGGCAACAGGTTTGGTTTTTTGTTATGTCATTTTGGTGGTCACAATTCCACCCACTATAGCAACCAACTTATTATTTTGAAAACTGATAAATAAAGGGAAATAATCAAACATTTCTTTAGCTTTCTCTATACAAATCCTACCTCAGCACTCCCTTTCTCTTACACTGAAGATCTTGGGTCCTAATGACATTAACATGATTATTTATTTGCTTTATCCTATATCATGTATATCATTATGTCTATTAATATCATGTCTATATCATATTTATATCTATATTTAAATCATTTATTTATATATCATAGATATCTATATAATCTATCTTTATATCTATATTATGTATCTATACCACCTCTATGGTGCCCTGGTGGTGCAATGGTTAAGAGTTTGGCTGCTGTCATGGATTGCATTGTGTCCCTCAAAAATATGTGTATCAATTTGGTTATGCCAAGATTCCCAGTATTGTGATTGTTCACCGTTTTGTCATCTGATGTGGTTTTCTTGTGTTTCAAATCCTTTCTCTATGATGTTGATGAGGCAGGACTCAATCCACGAGATTAGATTGTGTCCTAAATCAATCTCTTTTGAGATATAAAAGAAGCGAGCAGAGAGCCATGGGGACCACATATCATCAAGAAACAAGAGTCCAGGAGAATAACACATCCTTTGGACCTGGGGTCCTTGAGCCGAGAAGCTCCTAGACCAGAGGAAGATTGATGATAAGGACTTTCCTCCAGAGCTCACAGAGAAAGAAAGACTTCCCCTGGAGCTGGCGCCCTGAATTTGTACTTGCAGCCTTCTAGACTGTGAGAGAATAAATTTCTCTTTTTTTAAAGCATCTATTTGTGGTATTTCTGTTACAGCAGCACTAGATAGCTAAGACAGCTGCTCACCAAAAGGTCGGCCGTTCGAATCCACCAGCTGCTCCTTGGAAACCCTATGGGACAGTTCTACTCTGTCCTATAGGGTCGTTATGAGTGGGAATCGACTCGATGGCAATGGGTTTGGTTTTATATCATCTTCATATTATCTATATCTATGGCTATACCATCTATCACTATCAGTATAACTCACATCTATATTTATTACATATATATATTTATATTTCATATCTGTATCTAGTAATCCACCACCTGTCTGCCAGTTTGTTGTACAGTAGTGGCTTGCATGTTGCTATGATACTGGAAGCTATGCCACTGGAATTTCAAATACCTGCAGAGTCACCCATGGTGGACAAGATTCAGCAAAGTTTCCAGACTAAGACAGACTAGGAAGAAAGGCCTGGAGATCTACTTACAAAAATTAGCTAATAAGGACCCTATGGATCACAACAGAATAGTGTTCAATATAGTGCTGGAAGATAAGCCTCCTAGGTTGGAAGCCACTAAAATACACAGTGATCGCAACAGTGGACTCGAGCATGCCAACGATTGTGAAGATGGGGCAGGACTGGGTAATGTTTCGTTCTGTTGTACATGGATTTGCCATGACTCAGAGCTGGCTAGATGGCAACTAACAACATATCTAGTAATATTTTCAGAATAACAACATCAATATTACTACGATATAATTTACTGAAAACTGTGTAAGTGTGTGTGTGTGTGATTGTTTTTGTTTTTAGGCATGTATAGTCAAGCTATGGGGCCCTGGTGGCGCACTGGTTAAGTGTTTGGCTGCTAACCAAAAAGGATGGCAGTTCAAATCCACCAGCCGTTCCTTGGAAACTATGGGGGCAGTTCTACTCTGTCCTGTAGGGTTCCTATAAGTCGGAATCAACTCCATGACAACAGGTTTGGTTTTACTCAAGCTATTGGGTCCAAATGGCGTATTCACATATTCACACTCATGCAAAGCATCCTCAATACTGAGACACTCAAATGGGGCTCACGTTTACTCTTGATACACCCTCCTGGAGAGATGCATGCATATCTAGTCTTTTCATACTAGGAAGCACCACAGATTCTAGCTGCCTCAGACTTTCAACTTCCCTTTAATACATTCTCAGACCACATCTATTGAGACTCAGATACAACATGCACAAGGACACTCTCTCTCTGTCTCACAGAGCCTACTAAATGCTCCTTGGGTCTCTTAGCAACAACAGGTAATATTCCAGGGCTCTGTAACCCTCTCCAAGGAGTCCCTGGGTGGTGCAAAGTTAAGCACTTGGCTACTAACTGAAAGATTGGCAGTTTGAATCCACCCAGAGGTGCCTTGGAAGAAAGGCCTGGCAATCTACTTTCAAAAGATCACAGTCATTGAAAATCCTATGAAATGCAGTTCTACTCTGAAACGTATGGGATCACCATGAATTGGAATCGACCTGAGGGCAACTGATTTGATTTTTTGATCTATAAGCCTTTCCAAAGGAGCCCTGGTGGTGCAGTGGTTAAGCACGTGGCTGCTAACTAAAGGGCCGGAGGTTCAAACCCACCGGTTGCTCCTCAGAAGAAAGATGTAGCAATCTGTTTCTGTAAAGATTACAGCCTTGGAAACCCTGTGATGGTTGGGGTTATGTATCAACTTGGCTAGGCCATGATTCCCAATACGGTATGGTTGCCCTCCATTTTATGTGTTGTGGATCCTGAACTCTGCATGTTGATGAGGGAGGATTGGTGTAGGGAGTGTCTTGGGTAGCAGCCTTGCAGGAGGGCATGACTCAAGTTCCACCCTTAGTCAAATTATACCCTTCCCTGGGGTGTGGTCTGCATCTAAGGTACATGAGTGTGTCCTGGAGGGCCCTCTCTCTCTGCATCTGGATCCCATGTCTGGTTGGTGATCAATTGACCTTCGGTTCCTGGGACTTGAGCCAGAGGCTTGTTGTCTGACTTACGGATTCTGCCCTGGGGGCCGGCGGCCTATCATCTGACCTGATTCAGCAGCTTCCGCAGCCTTGTGAGCCAGCAGCTGTGGTCTGAACCGCCTGTTTGGGTTCGTCGGCCTTGTGGCCATGTGAGTCAGGAGCAGACCAAGCCTGGCCCACGGATTTGGGACTTGCCAGCTTCCACAACTGTGTGAGTCATTTCCTTTATATGGTTTGTGAGTTCTGTGAGATGTTGCAGCAAGTCGGGGAACCCAAAGACGGGAAGGAGAGTACTGAAGGGAGGAGTAGTTGATGTTAGAGATGATGGAGTGGCACAGCAGTTTGGAGAAGTTGGACATTTGGGATATCTTTAACCTCCTCCTCATAGGAACCAGCTTTGTACTGATCCTTATAAAGGAAATTATTCATTCCACTCTGTCTGATAGGGACACTCAGAGTCAGAATCAACACCTAATAGAAGTCCTCTCCAGCCCAGCATCCTCCTGGCCACCAGGTGGCACTATGAATCTACAGATGATGCTTTCGCTGCATGGCTAAGGTGAGAAGGTGGACGGATAGAGGGGGAAGGCAGAGTGAGAGAGGGCAAGACCTGGTGGGAGAGACAATAATATGATCCCACTTAATCTTCAACCATCCTTTGAGGGAAATACACTTGTAATTCCCATTTTACAGAAAAAGAAGCTGAAGCTTGGGGAAGTGATGCAATTGCTTAAGTTCACGTACCTCAGAAACAGTTGAGCCAGATTTGAACTTGGATCTTGTGGCAAAGAACACCTTTTCTCTTAAGCACTGTGTATGACAATATGTGGCTGTTAGTGTGCATGGAGGTGGGTGGGTTTATCGACTGCAATGATCTCTGTCTGAAAATAGTGATTACCATACCGATAACAGCAAAAAAAAAAAAAGCAATGCAAAACCAACAAAAACCAAACCATTTGCTGTAGAGTCCGTTCCAACTCATGGGACCCTTTGTGTGTCAGCAGAATTGTGCTCCATAGGGTTGTCTTTCTTTCTTTTTTTTCTGACATATGAAAATTTTTACTACCACACTTTCATCATCAGATCTTATGGTCTTGGCCTTTCCTTCTTGCCTTTGTAACACGCCAAAGCAGAAATGTTGGCTACTTTGGTAACCTTCAAGGGGTCTCCAGGAATGCCACCCAAAGCATAACATTTACGACTAAATTCAGCAACAAGAACGTCATCGTTTTCCTGGATAAAATTCAAGCAACCATCGTTGGGTATGAAGGCTGTGGTGGCTGCTTCTCTGTGTCAAAGTGACTTAAGATTCTCCAGGCAAGAGTGGGATATCACATCCTTACTGTTAGAATTTCAAACAGCAACATTCCTGACAGTCTATGATTTTAGAGGGCAAAGTTTTCTCAGTGTTTAAGAAAGCAATAGTCACTCACAGAAGAGGGCCATTATGACACTTTACAGCTGCAAGCTGTCCATAGGAGAAATATTACTTAATATTAACTTAGGAGCTGACTTTATCCCTATGATTCCAATCTGATGAATGACAGGGCAGGCCTTTGTCTTCTCAGATGAAACTAATCTTTACTTTCTCAATATAAAATGGGAACAAAACACGATTTCATCATCTCCCAATCCAGGATGTCTTGTAAACTCACAAAACCCTGATTTGGCACCATTTTTGGCCCACGATGCAAAATTCAAATAACCAGTTGCCAGTCTCACTTGTTGATCAGCCACAGGATCTATTTCTGGCTAAAACTCCCCAGAACCAAACCCGTTGCTGTTGATTCGATTCCTACTCATAGCAACCCTATAGGACAGAGTAGAACTTCCCTATAGGGTTTTCAAGGAGCAGTTGGTGGATTCCAGCTGCTGACCTGTTGGTTAGCAGCCTAATGCTTAACCACTGTGCCACCAGGGCCAGCTTTGATCTTCCAAGGATATCCTAAAGATCAATCAGAGTTATTCTGTTGCCCCATAAAGCTCTGCTCAATTGACATTAAACATTATTCAAACAGTACCTTGGGCTTTGGCCCTCTGTCTTTGTGTGTGTGTGTGTGAAAATATAGGTAACACAACATATGTCATTTCAGCATTTTTCACATGTACCATTCAGTGAGCTCAATTACACTAAAACACTCCTACAACTTAACAAGAAAAAGACTGGTAACACAACTGAGAAATGGGCGAAAGACCTGAATAGACATTTCACCAAAGAGGGTATACAAATGGCCAACAAGCACGTGAAAAGATACTCAACGCCATTAGCCATTAGAGAGATGCAAATCAAAACTACAATGAGATATCACTTCACTCCTACTAGGATGGCTAGGATTGAAAAAAAAAAAAACACAAAAAAGAAAAACCCAGAAAATAGCAAATGTTGGTGAGGATGTGGAGAAATCAGAACCCTCATCCATTGCTGGTGGGAATGCAAAATGGAGCAGCTGCTGTGGAAAGTGGTTTGGTGGTTCCTCAAAAAGTTAAACATAGAGCTACCATATAATCCAGAAATTCTACTCTTAGGTATATACCCGAGAGACTTGAAAGCAGTAACACAAATAGAAACATGAATACCAGCGTTCAAGGCAGCCTATTCACAATGATCCTCTGTCTTTTTCTCTTTCAAATGTCCAATCACGTTTGAAAATCACTTTGTGGGATGGCAGACCCAGAAGGCTACTGCTTTTACAGGAGGAGGTGTGCAGACTCCTTTTATTTTTTTCTCCTAGTGAAGAAGAATTTGGCATTTTGAGGCTCTCTGAAAACATTATGACTCCATTAAACTAGTTTCGGAGGCCAGGTACACTCCCCCTGGCACCTCAGAAACAATGTTAAACAATTGAAAAAGCTAACAAAACTCGTTGCCTTTGAGTTGATTCCATCTCATAATAACCCCATGTGCTACAGAGGAGAACTGCCCCACAGGGTTTTCTGGCTGTAATGTTTACAGAGGAGCCCTGGTGGCACAGTGATTAAGAGCTTGGCTGCTAACCAAAAGGTTGGCAGTTCGAATCCACCAGCTGCTCCTCAGAAGCCCTATGGGGAAGTTCTACTCTGTCCTATAGGGTCGCTATGAGTTTGAATCTTTATGGAAGCATATCATTGGGACTTTTCTTCCGTGGTGCTGCTGGGTGGGTTTGAACTATCAACCTTTAGGTTAATTAAAAAACAAAAACAAACCCCTGCCATTGAGTTGATCCCGACTCATAGCGACCTTACAGGACAGAGTAGAACTGCCCTGTAGGGCTTCCAAGGAAAGACTGGTGGATTCAAACCGCCAACCTTTTGGTTAGCAGGGGTAGCTCTTAACCATGTGCCACCAGGGCTTAGGTTAATAGTCGAGTGCAAACTGTTTGCACCACCCAGGAACCTTAAACAATAAAAAGGATAAACTAATTCTGGACAGAGGGAAGTTCTCAAAGAAGCATTCCAAGCATTGGGTGCTCTGGGTGATGCAAATTCTGAAATTTGGCTTTGGAAATGGTGTACTTGGAACTTTGTGTGAGTTACATTGATGCAACAGAAACCAGTCTTAATGTGTTGAATCTATACGTTTATTAATATGGAGATAAGCTGTTATTTGTACGACAAAAGTAAACCATTATTTGTGTGGCAAATGTCATGGGGTCTCAGGTTTATAGTCAACAAATGTGACCAAGGATTTCCTGCAATCACAGATCCTCATTCCCTCTTTGGTGCCATGCATGACGCCAATATCCAGCTAGTTAGCCCTGCCCGAAACCTTGGAACCATCTTGAACTTCTCTCTTCCTCAACTTTAAATCCTACCAAATACCAAGTAACTTTGATTTGACCATATAAATACTTCTCAGCTCTCAAATTCTCTTCTCCTCCTCTCTTCCCACCTATTGCTCCAGGTACCTTCATATCTTGCCTGGACAGTACAACCTCCTTACAGATTCACGCTTAGGTTCTTACTCAACAATTCCCTTAAATTTCTGTAACACCGAGTGGCCAGAGTAAATGTTTTGAAACTGAAATTTTGCTCCAGCCACTCCTGGCTTTGTTGTTGTTGCCTGTTGTCAAGTTGGCCCCCAACCCATGGGGACCCTATGCACGATGGGATTCGACCATTGTGATCCATAGGGGTTTTCATTGGCTGGCTTTAGGAAGTAGATAACCAGCCCTTTCTTCGGTATCCATCTTAGTCTGTAAGCTCTGCTGGAAACTGTTCAGTATCATGGCAATACACGATCCACCACTGACAGACGAGTGATGGCTGCGATAGTGTGCATTGGCCAGGAATTGAACCCAGGTCTCCCATATGGAAGGCAAGAATTCTGCCGCTGAACCATCACTGCCCCCACTCCATCTTAAATCGTTTTAATGGGTGCCCATTGCCCTCAGCTTTTCAGGGCCAGGCCAGTTCCAATGTCTTCAGCCTCAATCCTTGCTCTTGAAGTCCTCCCATAGAAATATGATTCACATCCTTTCTGTCCTTGAACATGGCAGGCTGTAGTTCAATTCTTGTCTGTCATCCGTGCTGATTCCTCTACCTGAAAATATCCCTTTTCACCAGATAATTTCACATTCATTCTTCTCATTTCAATTTAGATGTTATTCCGTCCCTAAGACTTGCCGATCATCTTCCTCCATGCCCAATACAAACACCTGAATCTGCCTTAGGATTTCCCTGTGGGTTCCCCTAATACCTGACATCACCCCATCTGAATACACATCTTAACACACAAACAAAGCAGTTGCTGTTGAAGACCCCAGGTGTGTCAGAGCAGAACTGTGCTCCATAGAGTATTCAATGGCTGTGACCTTTCAGAAGTAGTTCACCAGACTTTTCTTCCAAGTTGGATTTGAACCACCAACTTTTTTTCTTTCTTCCTGTTTGTGTGGGGTTTTATTTATTTATTTAAATTTTATTGTGCTTTAGGTGAGAAGTTTACAGCACAGATTAGTTTCTCATTCAAAAATTTATACACAAATTGTTTTGTGACATCGGTTGCAATCCCCGCAATGTGTCAGCACTCTCCCCCTTTCCCTTTACGCCTCGAGTTCCCCATGTCCCTTCATCAAGTTTTCCTATCTCTGCCTGCCTTCTCATCTTTGCTCTTGGGCAGGTGTTGCCCATTTGGTCTTTGATACTTGACTGAACTAAGAAAGAACCACGTTCCTCATGCGTGTTATGGTTTGTTTTACAGACCTGTCTAATTTTGGCTGACTTAGGGAGTGGCTTCAGTTCTGAGTTAGCAGAGTGTCCAGGGGCAATAGTCTCAGGGCTTCCTCCAGTCTCTGTCAAATTCTTTTCATGAATTTGAATTTTGTCAAACCACCAACCTTTGGGTTAGTAGCCACGAGCTTAACGTTTGGCATCACCCAGGGACTCCTGAATACATATCTTACTGAATTGTAATTGGTGTCAAAATCCCTTTCTGTGAATGTAAATGGTATCAGGATACTGCTCTACAGCCCAAAACATGTTGTCATTGAGTTGATTCCTACTCCTGGTGATCTCAGGTGTTACAGAGTAGAATTGAGCTCTATCAGGTTTTCTTGGCTGTAATCTTTATGGAGGAGCCCTGGTGGCACAGAGGTTATGTAATATGGCTGCTAACCAAAAGATTAGCAGTTCAAATCCACCAGGCGCTCCTTGGAAACCCTATGGGGCAGTTCTACTCTGTCCTCTAGGGTCACTATGGGTCAGAATCAACTCAACAGCAAAGGGGTTTCATTTCTGGTAATCTTTACGGAAGCAAATCACCAGGGCTTTCTCCTGTGGTGCCAGTGGGTGGGTTCGAACCATCAACCTTTAGGCTAGTAGCCATGAGCAAACCTTTAGCACCACCCAGGGACCTTCTCTATCCCCCCAAAGCATTGCATATTGCCTGGCGTATAGAAAGTACTCTATTCATATATTGAATGAACAAGAAACACATTTAGAATCTTTCTCAGTTCCTCATCCTGTTTCCCTACCTGACTGGGGGAAAGTCAGTGTTAAGACATCTTCATCCTTCACCATAAACTCCTCATGTACTGACCCCAGGATTTCCGTATTAAAACCTATTCAAAGGAAACCAACCAAACCTATTGCCGTCCAGTTGATTCTGACTAATAGTGACCCTGTAGGTGAGAGTAGAACTGCCCCATAGGGTTTCTGAAGAGTGGCTGGTGGATTCAAACTGCTGACCTTTTGGTTAGTAGCCAAGCTTTTAACTACTGTGCCACCAGGGCTCCTGCTAAGGAGAGGTATTCCTTTAAACCACAAACAGTCGCCGAGCATCATGATGAATCCCTTCCGTTTGGTGTTGTGGTTTTAGCTTCAGACACCATTGGGTTGTGGAATCTGCTGGAAAATTAGCTTTTACAAGACAGACAGAACACTCATTAACCTCTCCCAGCTTATTGAGAAGTGTGTTGGCTGATAAAGAGAAGTAGAAATGGGTATTATGACCAATGGGTGGACTTTCTGTTTCCTAGCCAAGGTTGACAATATTGAGCAATTGTGAATTCATTCAGAGAATGTCCTGGCATTATCTGAGTTTGATTTCATGAGAGGGGACCAGAAATTCAGTAACAAGCACAAGGTCATAGAAATGTTTGGGCGTAAAAAACTGTAGTACATATATATGACGGAACATCGTCAGAGCCATTTTGACGTTCTTCTCATGTACGATTCAATGGCATTGTGTTCATCATGTCGTTCAGTCATCACCACTGTCTGGTTCGAGATTGTCCAAGTTTTTTCATTTTTTTAAAAATAATATTTTATTGTGTTTTTTATGAAAATTTACACAGCAAGTCGGGTTCCCATTTAACAATTACTACCCATATTGTTCAGAGACATTGGTTACATCTTTCACAATGTTTTAATATTCTCATTAATTCTCTTTTGGATATTTTGCTTCCAGTAATGTGGTTTCCCCATCCCCTCACCTTTTCTTCCTTGCTTTAGGGTAATTGTTGACTATTTGGTCTCACATAGATGATTTTTTTAAAGGTGCATGGTACTCACTGGTAATATTCTTTATGAGCCAACCTGTTATTTAGCTAAAAGGCTCCCTCAGGGGGTAGTTTTGGTTCAAGGTTTATGGAGTATCTCAGGGCAGTAGTCTTGAGGAGTTCTCAAATCTCAACCAGTGCAGTAAGTCTGGACTTTTTAACAATTTGAGTTCTGTTCCACATTTTTCTCCCCTTCACTTCGTGGTTTAAAGTCAGGAAAGGGGTGTGTCAGGGTTGTATCTTTCACCATACCTATTCAACCTGTATGCTGAGCAAATAATCCAAGAAGCTGGACTATATGAAGAAGAATAGGGCATCAGGATTGGAGGAAGACTCTTTAACAGTTTGCGATATGCAGATGACACAACATTGCTTGGGGAAAGTGAAGAGGACTTGAACCACTTACTGATGAAGATCAAAGACCATAGCCTTCAGTATGGATTACACCACAACACAAAGAAAACAAAAATCCTCACAACTGGACCAATAAGCAACATCATGGTAAATGGAGAAAAGATTGAAGTTGTCAATGATTTCATTTTACTTGGATCCACAATCAACACTCATGGAAGCAGCAGTCAAGAAATCAAAAGACGCATTGCATTGAGCAAATCTGCTGCAAAAGCAAAGATGTCACCTTGAAGACTAAGGTGCGCCTCACCCAAGCCATGGTGTTTTTAATCGCCTCATATGCATCCAAAAACTGGACAATGAGAAAGGCTGAAGAAGAATTGACACGTTTGAATTGTGGTGTTGGTGAAGAATATTGAATATACCATGGACTGTCAAAAAAATGAACAGGTCTGTCTTGGAAGACGTACAACCAGAATGTTCCTTAGAAGCAAGGATGGCGAGATTATGTTTTACATACTTTGGACATGTTGTCAGGAGAAATCAGTCCCTGGAGAAGGACATCATGCCTGGTAAAGTACAGGGTCAGCGAAAAAGAGGAAGACCCTCAACGAGATGGATTGACACAGTGGCCTCAACAACGATTGTGAGGATGGCGAAGGACAAGGCAGTGTTTTGTTCTGTTGTTCACAGGGCTGTTATGAGTTGGAAACGACTCAACAGCACCTAACAACAACAACAATCAAAATTCATCTATTGTGGCCCTGATCAGAATGGTTGTGAGTGGTAGCTGGGCAGTATCTAGTTCTTCTGGTCTCAGCGTAGATGAGGCCATGCTTTGAGTAGACTGTTAATCTGTAGACTAGTTTCTTCACTGAGTATTTTGTTTCCTTCTTTCTTTTTTTCTCTAGATGAGATGAGATTAATAGCTGTATCTTAGATGGCTGCTCACAAGCTTTTAAAACCCCAGATGCTACTCATCAAACTAGGATGTAGGACATAAACTTCGTGAACTGTATTACGCTAATTGACCAAGTTGTCCCAAGAGACTATGGTCCTAAGATTTCAAATCCAGAAACCTAATCCCATTAAGTGTTTAGTTATGTCTAAGAAATATCCATAACTGTGCCCCATATGTAGTTTATTATATATGAACATACACACATGCACAAACACACATATATGCATATACATATGGCTACATGTATATATGCACACATGCACACACATATACATACCGCCGTCACTCTTAACAGAAGCTCAGTGTCTCCCAAGCAATGAGTCCCTCTGTCCCCTTTCCTCCCATCTGCTCTCAGAAAAACTAATAGACTTAGGTCTGTATACTAAAAAAAATTTTTAATTAACTTTATGTTTTAGAATAGTTTTAGATTTAGAGGAAAAATTTGCAAAGGTAGTACAGAGAGTTTCCATATACCTCCTGTCTAGTTTCTTCTGTTATTAGCAGCTTACATTAGTATGGTACATTTGTACTGATACATTATTATGAACTAAAGTCCATAGTTTATTCATATTCCCTTAGTATTTACTGCTCCACAATCCCATCCAGGATACCACATTATATATTTTTAACATATTTGCCATTCTTATTAAAATTAGCAACATTAATAAGGAAGTACCAGTGAGAAATTATAACACAAGTGGTTGTTGTTGATGATGTTAGGTGTCATCGAGTCGGTTCCGAACCATAGAGACCCGATGTACAACAGAACAAAACACTGTCCGGTCCTGTGCCATCTTCACAATTGTTGCTGTTTGAGCCCTTTGTTGCAGCCACTGTGTCAATCCATCTTGTTGAAGGTCTTCCTCTTTTTCGCTGACCCCCTACTTTACCGAGCATGATACCCTTCTCTAGGTACTGATCCCTCCTGATCGCATGTCCAAAGTATGTGAGATGAAGTCTTGCCATCCTTGCTTCCAAAGTGTACCCTGGCTGTACTTCTTAGAAGAGAGATTTGTTCGTTCTTCTGGCAGTCCATGGTATATTCAATATTCTTCACCAACATCGTAATTCGAAGGCATCAATTCTTCTTGGGTGTTCCTTATTCATTGCCCAGGTTTTCCATGCTTATGAGGCTACCGAAAATGTCCTAGCGTGAATCAGGTGCACCTTAGTCCACTAAGTGACATCTTCACTTTTCAACACTTTACAGAAGCAGACTATCACATCTTCTTCCTGCAGAGAGGCTGGTGGGTTTGAGCTGTTGACCTTTTGGCTAGCAGCTGAGTGCTTAACCACTGCACCACCAGGGCTTCTTATTGTATGTATGTACCACAGTTTATTTATCCATTTATCTGTTGATGGACATTTTGGTTGTTTTCACCTTTTGACTATTGTGAATAATGCTGCAATGAACATTGATGTACAGGTTTCTGTTTGACTTGCTGCTTTCAGTTGTTCTGGGTATATACTTTGGAGTGGAATTATTGGGTCCTATGGTAATTCTATGTTTAACTTTTCTGGAGCCACCAAACTGTTTTCCACAACAGCTGCACCATTTTACATTTCCCCCAGCAAAGCATGAGAGTTCCAATTTCACCACATGGTTTGTGCTTCACAGATTCATACAACTAGCAAATAGCAATGCCTAATGAATTCAGGGTACACTGATTCCAGGAGTTTTTTTTTTTTTTTTTTAAACATCCAGTATTCTACCATTTTTCTATGGGCTCCAGTTAGCTAAAATGAAGATCATCCAATGAGTGATCAAACCCAGATTTGATGGCTGCCATGTTTATATTAGGATATTTGATTCTCAAAACCAAAAACAAACAAACAAACAACAACAAAATCACCATCCCTTTTTCTTATTTATTCCTGGGTGGATCAATAGATTGAGCACTTGTGTGTCAAACCATATGCTAATAATACATAGATCTAAATCTGACTCAGTCCCTGACATTTCATGCTTCTGGTTGAGAAAAACAAGAAAACAGACGTGAACAACAGTGTAAGGAGTGTCAGGAGGAGGAACGTGCAATGTTTATGAACACATGTGGGAGGTGCACCTTATTAAAGTTTAAGGGACAGGTGAAAGTCCCACAGCAGGTGATGGTTAACTATTATCTTAAAGAGCAGTGGCATCCAGCCAGGTGAAGAGGGTGGAGCAGACACGTGATTTAGGCAGATGGAACAACCTATATATGAAGACTTGTTGTTGTTAATTGCCCTTGAGTCAGCTCTGACTCTTGGCTACCTCATGTACAATGTAATGAAACTTTTCCCAGTCCTGTGCCATCCTCAGTTGTTGGTATGGTTGATTTTGAGTGCCTTTCAACACAGGGAGCTCATCTTCCAGCACGATATCTGACAATGCTCTGTTGTTATCCACAAGGTCTTTATTTTTATTATTTTTTAGTTTCTCATTAGAAAATGTATACACAAATTGTTTTGTGACATTGGTTTCAGTCCCTGCAATGTGTCAGCACTTTTCTCCTTTCCACCCAGGTTTCCCCATTTCTATTCGTCCAGTTTTCCTGTCCCTTCCTGCCGTCTCATCTTTGCTTTTGGGCAGATGTTGACCGTTTGGTCTCGGATGCTTGGTTGAACTAAGAGGCATGTTCCTCACATGTGTTATTGCTTGTTTTATGGGCCTGTCTAATCTTTGGCTGAAAGGTGAACTTTGGGAGTGGCTTCAGTTTTGAGTTTGAAGGGTGCCCAGGGGCCATAGTCTTAGGGGTTCCTCCAGTCTCTGTCAGACTAGTAAGTCTGGTCTCTTTTATGAATTTGAATTTTGTTCTACATTTTTCTCCTGCTCTGTCCGGGACCCTCTGTTGTGATCCTTGTCAGAGTGGTCAGCGGTGGTAACTAGGCACCATCTATTTCTTCTGGGCTCAGGCTGGTGGAGGCTGTCATTCACTTGGTCTATTAGTCCTTTGAATTAACATTTTCCTTATGTCTTTGATTTTCTTCATTATTTTTTTGATCCAGACGGGATGGGACCAAGTAGGTGTATCTTAGATGGCCACTCAGAAGCTTTCAAGACCTCAGACTTTACTCACCAAAGTAGAACATTTTCTTTATGAACTATGTTATGCCAATTGACCTAGATGTCCCCTGAGACCATGGTCTCCAGCCATCAGCCCCAGTAACTTTGTCCTTCAAGTTATTTGGATATGTCTAGGAAGCTTCTACGGCTGTGTCCCCTTTATGCTGTATTATGTATATGAATATACATGTTGTACATACAAATATGTATGTAAAAATATCCACAGCCTAACCTATATATGTATGTAGGTATACTCTTATATGCCCTCCTTCCCCTATTCAGCATGTCTATCTGTCTATATATCTGCTTGTAAGTTATTATTTGTTTTTGTTGTAGTTGTATGGTTGTTTATGCTATGATATTTACTGTGGTTGACTCTTTTTTTTTCTTGTGTTCCTGTAAGTGTCTTCCTTTGCCTTGGCCAAGTTGTTCTGACTTTCCCTATATTGTGTACTGTGTTTCCCCTTCAACGAAGTTAACACATGTCTACTATCCAGTTAGTGATTTCCCCTCCCCACCATTCCCCTCCTTCGTAACCATCGAAGATTTTTTTTCTGTGTGTAAATCTTTTCTTGAGTTTTTATAATAGTGGTCTCATACAATATCTGTCCTTTTGTAATTGACTTTAAAAAAAAATTTTTTTATTGTACTTTAGGTGAAGGTTTACAGAACAAAATAGGTTCTCATTAAACAGTTAGTACACATATTGCCCTATGACAATGGTTAAGAACCTCACTAAATGTCAGCACTGTCCTTACTCAACCTTGGGTTCCCTATCACCAGCTTTCCTGTCCCCTTCTGCCTTCTAGTCCTTGTCCCTGGACTGCTGTGCCTCATTAGTCCCGTTTTGTTTTGTGGGGCTGTCCAATCCCCGGTTAAACCTCAGGAGTGACTTCACCACTGAGCTAAAAGGGTGTCCGGGGCCATACTCTCGGGGTTTCTTCAGTCTCTGTCAGGCCAGTAAATCTGGTCTTTTTTTGTGTATTAGAATTTTGTTCTACATCCTTCTCCAGCCCTGTCCAGAGTAATTGACTTATTTCACTCAGCATAATGGCCTCCAGATTCATCCATGTTGTGAGATGTATCACGGATTCATCATTGTTGTTTATTGATTTGTATGTGTGTGTATGTGCCATAATTTGTTTATCCATTTATCTGTTGATCTGTTTATCTGTTGATGGGCACTTAGGTTGTTTTCATCTTTTTACTGTTGTGAATAATGCTGCAATGAACATGGGTGAGCATATATCTATTCATGTGATGGTTCTTACTTCTCTCAGGTGTATTTCTAGGAGTGGGATTGCTGGATCTTATGGTATTTCTATTTCTAGATTTTAAGGAGGTGCCATATCATTTTCCATAGTGGTTGTGCCATTTTACTTTCCCACCAGCAGTGTGTAAGAGTTCCAGTCTCCCTGCAGCCTTTCCAACATTTATTATTTTGCTTTTTTGATTAGTGCCAGTAATGTTGGGGTGAGATGATATCTCATTGTAGTTTTGATTTGCATCTTTCTAATGGCTAATGATAGTGAGCTTCTTTTCATGTATTTGTTGACCACCTGGATGTCTTCTTTGGTGAAGTGTCTGTTCATGTCCTTTGCCCATTTTGTGATTGGGTTGCTTGTCTTTTTATTGTTGAGTTGTTGAAGTTTTCTATATTTTTTACAAATTAAACCTTTATCAGATATGTGGTTGTCAAAGATTTTTTTGTTCTCTTTTTGCTCTCTTGGAAAAGTCTTTTGATGAGCATAGTTATTTAAATTTTAGGCAATCCCAATTATCTAGTTTATCTTCTGGAGTTTTGTGCATTTTTAGTTATGCTTGATATTCTATTTATGCCATAAATAAGGGCCCCTAGTGTTGTCCCTATGTTTTCCTTCATGAACTTTATAGTTTTAGGGTTTACATTTAGGTCTTTGATTCATTTTGAGTTAGTTTTTGTGTATGGCATGAGATATGGATCTTGTTTCATTTTTCTGCAAATGGATATCCAGTTTCCAGCATCATTTGTTGAAGAGATTATCTCTTCCCCATTTAATGGATTTTGACCCTTTTTCAAAAATCAAGTGTCCATAGGTAGATGGATTTATTTCTGGGTTCTCAATTCTGTTTCATTGGTCTATATGTCTGTTGTCATACCAGTACCAGGCTATTTTGGTTATGATAGCTGTACAGTAGGTTCTGAGATTGGGTAGTATGAGACCTCCTACTTTATTCTTCTTTTTCAGTAATGCTTTACTTATTCGGGGGCCCTTTCCATTCCATATAAAGTTGGTCTTAGTTCTTCCATCTCATTAAAGAATGTTGCTGGAATTTGGGTTGGGATTGCATTGTATCTATACATCCCTTTGGGTAGTATTGACACTTTCACAATATTAAGTCTTCCTGCCCATGAGCACCCCAAAAGTGTCTGTCAGTTTATTGTACTGGGGGGCCTTGTGTGTTGCTGTGATGCTGGAAGCTATGCCACTGATCTTCAAATACTGGCAGGGTCACCCATGGCAGACAGGTTTCAGCTGAGCTTCCAGACTAAGACAAACTAGGAAGAAGGGCCCAGTGGTCTACTTCTGAAAAGAATTAGCCAGTGAAAACCTTATGAATAGCAGCAGAACATTGTCTGATACAGTGCCAGAAGATGAGCCCCTCAGGTTGGAAGGCACTCAAAAGACGACTGGGGAAGGGCTGCCTTCTCAAACTAAAGTCGACCTTAATGATGTAGATGGAGTCAAGCTTTTGGGACCTTCATTTGCTGATGTGGCATGACTGAAAATGCGAAGAAAAAGCTGCAAACATCCATTAATAATCAGAAAGTGGAATGTGAATCTAGGAAAATTGGAAATCATCAAAAATGAAATGGAATGAGTAAAGATTGATATCCTAGGCATTAGTGAGCTGAAATGGACTGGTATTGGCCACTTTGAACTAGACAACCATGTGGTCTGCTATGCCAGGAATGACAAATTGAAAAGGAATGGCATTGCATTCATTGTCAAAAAGAACATTTCAAGATCTATCCTGAAGTACAGTGCTGTCAGTGATAGGAAACTATCTATACACCTACAAGACCAGTTAATACGACTATTATTCAAATTTACACACCAACCACTAATGCCAAAGATGAAGAAATTGAAGACTTTTACCAGCTTCTGCAATCTGAAATTGATCGAACATGCAATCAGGATGTATTGATAATTACTGGTGATTGGAATGCAAGAGTTGGAAACGAAGAAGGATCAGTAGCTGGAAAATATGGTCTTCGTGATAGAGATGATGCCAAAGAGCATATAATAGAATTTTGCAAGACCAATGACTTCTTCATTGCAAATACCTTTTTTCACCAATGTAAACGATGACTATACATGTGGCCCTCACCACATGGAATACACAGGAATCAAATCAACTACATCTATGGGAAGAGAAGGTGGAAAAGCTCAATATCATCAGTCAGAACAATGCCAGGGGCCAACTGTGGAACAGACCATCAATTGCTCATATGCAAGTTCATGCTAAAACTGAAGAAAATGAGAACAAGTCCATGACAGTTGAAGTACGACCTTGAGCATATCCCACTTGAATTTAGAGATCTTCTCAAGAACAGATTTCACATCTTGAACACTAATGACTGAAGACCAGACAAGTTGTGGAATGACATCAAGGACATCATATATGAAGAAAGCAAGAGGTCATTAAAAAGACAGAAAAGAAAGAAAAGACCAAAATGATCTCTTTGAGGACCCTATATGTAAGCCTTCTGAATTTCTTATCAGGCAGTTCCATTACCACCTCTTTCTTGGGAAGATTTTCTGCCCTTTTTATTTTGGTCATTTGGTTGAGCCACCTTTTCTTGTTTCCTTATATGCTTTGATATTTTCTGTTGTCTCCGAGGCATTAAGATGTTATTTTATTTATTTATGATTCCTTGTTTTGATTCATCAGTGTGGGCAGGTCAGGCGTGCTTTGGTGATCACTCATTTGACGTCACAGGGGTGTTCACTTCTTGCCTTGAGTTGGATGGGGCAATAGCAGGCAGGGTGAGCCCTTGTCACTGTTCACTGTACATGTGAGATGGCTGAGGGTGTGCTGGGTGGGTACTATCTGGCGGTATGGGAATGCTCCCAGTCACTTACGGGGTGGGCGGGCAAAGAGCAAGGAGCAGGTGGGCATTCTGGGCATGGATGCAATCTTTCCATCAACGGGGTGAGGCAGTCAGCTGTTGGGTGTGCAGGCACTTTCTCTGGCAGGGAAGGGGTGGAGTGGGCAGCTGGGGAGGTGTGAAGAGGGAGGAAAAAAGGGAGAGGTTGGTCTGTTGCTCTGTGCTCACTACCTGCCCTGCTGGTCAGGCACCGGCACTGGAGAGTCACTGTGTCTCTGGGTCCTGACTCCCTCTGTACTTTGTGTATGTCGGGTCCCGGATGCTCTCGTCCTTCTTCCTGTACTTTCCCTCCTTAGCTCCAGTTTATGTACCACCCACCTTTTTTCACTCCAGGTATGTCGACATAGTTTTCTTTGTCTCCTATTGGGAGGTCCATGATGTTGTCTTCCTGTGTGCCTCACCCAGGGTTACTGCTGGCTTTATCTCAAAATGGCCCCACTGTGCTGGGCCGTCTGGCAGGGCACCTCCATTCCATATCTCTTCCTGTTTGTTCGCTGCTGTCATTCAGTTTCTTTTTCCAATTGGTGTCTGAGCAATTCTGTATCTTTTCATTTGATGCTCAGGGTTCCAGTGTTGTCATCTGTATCTGTTTCACTTTGTTTCTCAGGTCTTTGCTGTACAGAGATGGCATACTGTTTCTGCCTGGGCCACTATCTTCAATCTACTCTTCTACCATAGACTTTCTTGACCCCAGGACCTGGTTCTTTTGTGCTCTGTGATCTGGGCTGATCTTGGAGCCTCATTCCAGCCCAGGAATCAGTGATGTGTGAGGCGTGAAGTGCTTTACGTAGAGTAGCTCACTTCACTCTCATGCTTTGAGGTAGGAATCACTGTCATTCCCACTTTAGAGATGGGGAGAGTGAAGCACAGAGATGTTGAGAGTTTACCCAAAGTCACACAGCAAGGTAGAGCTGTGTTGTCCAATATGGTAGCTGCTTGCCACCTGTGACTAGTAAACACATGAAATGTGGCTAGTGCAACTAATTAAAAATTTTAATTTAGATGAATTTTAATGTAAAAGTTGATGATTGATTCAGTTCTCAGAAAACTTTTGAGTATGTTTGGAACAACTTGGGTATGTGAATCTACTTTTTCAGTGGTAAATTTTATGAAATCTAAATACAGAGCAAATATTTCCTAAGAAAATTTTGGTATCCTGATTTAGAGATGCTATAAGTGTAAAGGAAACCCTGGTGGTGTACTGGTTAAGAGTTATGGCTGCTAACCAAAAGGATGGCAGTTTGAATCCACCAGGTGCTCCTTGGAAACCCTATGGGGCAGTTCTACTCTGTCCTATAGGGTCACTGTGAGTCGGAATTGACTCATCGGCAATGGGTTTGGTTTTTGGTTTATAAGTGTAAAAGTCTGGTGAACTGCTTCCATTTAGGTTACAGTCAAGAAAACCCTTTGGAACAGTACTACTTACTGTGTAACGCCTGGGGTTGCCATGAGTCAGAGTCAACTTGACGGCAATTAACAACAACAACATAAGTGTAAATGAAGTCCCTGGATGGTACAAATGGTTAACTCACTCAGCTGCTGACCAAAAGGTTGATGGTTCCAGTCCACCCAGAGGTACTCAGAAGAAAGGCCTGCAACCTACTTCCGAAAAATCAGCCACTGAAAACCCTATGGGGCACAGTTCTAGTCTGACACACATAGTGTTGCCATGAGTCATAACTGACTCAATGGCAACTGGTTTTCAGTAGGTATAAGAGTAAATTACACATCAGTTTTTTTTTTTTTTTTACTTTTTAGTTGTCAACTGTATGGACTCATATAGACGATTTTTTTTCTTTTTCTTTTTTATATTGTGCTTTGCATGAAGGTTTACAGAGAAAACTAGTTTCTCATTAAACGATTAATACACATATTGTATGTGACATTGGTTGCCAACCCCATCATGTGTCAACACTCTCCCCTTCTTGACCTTAGGTTCCCCTTACCAGCTTTTCTGTCCCCTCCTGCCTTCTTGTCCTTGCCCCTGGGCTGGTAACTACTTTTATTTTTGTTGCTAGTCGAGAATGTTGGTTTTTTTTTTTTAATTTTAATTTCTCATTTAAAAATTTATACACTTATTGTTTTGTGGCATTATTTGCAGTCCCCAGAATGTGACAGCACACTCCCCCTTTCCACCTGGGGTTCCATTCCACCTGGGTGTCCATTCAACCAGTACATACTCATCAGCTTTTAAAGACTTAGTATGAAAAAAAGAAATGATGAGAGACAGAGGAGGAAATATGAAGAAATCAAGAGAGGGAGAGAAACCAAGAGAGAGATAAGGGGATAAAGTGTAGAGAGGGAGGCAGAGAAAGGGAAGGGGCAAGAGTCACAGAGAGGGAGTGAACAGGAGAGGGAGAGAGTGAGGCAGAGACACAAAGATACTGGCCAGCTGCAGGGGTTCACTCTTCACCCTGTCCCTTCAGCTGAGGGACCAGTAAGGGTCTAGCCCCACAGCTCTGTTGTGCTGCTAAAAGGCAGTGCTAGAGGCGCATATGAGGCTGACATCTGTGAAACTGGTGGCCTTTATATGTGAAAGTGTGCTTGTATTATTCTTGTTTTATATCTTAAATTGTGGTAAAATATACGTAACAAAACATTCGTCATTTTAACCCTTATTAAGTGTACAATCCAGTGACATTCATCACAATCACCATGATGTACAACCATTGCCACTATCCATTCTCAAATATTTTTCATTCCTCTAAAGAGAAACTCCATCTCTCTTAAGTAATACCTGTCCATCCTTCCTCCCCTGACATGAAACTTTTTTGCATACCCCTCCTACACTGGGAGGAGTCTCCACTATTCAGATCCTTGAAATAGAAGAAAGAAACCATAGTAGCAGAGAACAAAGAAACCTGGGCAGATAGCATCTGATTTTTTTAAAAATAATATTTTATTGAGTTTTTGGTGAAAGTTTACTCAGCAAATTAGGATCCCATTTAACAATTACTACACAAATTGTTCAGTGACATTGGTTACATTTTTCACAATGTGTCAATGTTCTTGTTGCCGGGTTCTTCTGCCCAGCCTGGGTAGCCCCTATGAGGTTCTTGCCTTCTACTGACCAAGAGTGACTAGGAGAAGCTCAAGTTTTCTGCACAAACAAAGCTTTATTGAGCAAAAGTAGCTGGCAAGTGGAGACAAAGAGGGACAAAGCAACGCTAGCCTTTGTCTCTCCGAACAAAGGGTTTACAAGGCTTATAAAAGTTTCTAGGTGGGAAATAGTTTCATCTTTATTCATGAAACGGCTGTGGGTTTCTGGAAAAGGGTGTGTTAGGTGCACGGGCAAGAGGTAATTCAAGATGGAACCCGTCGCTAAAGCTGTTGGGTCAGCTGGCGGTCACTTATTCTGGGATGTTGCGCATGTGCAGTTCTCCGAGACGTTGGTTTGAGTCTGTTGGGGACTCATGTCTCTAGAAAAAGGTCACCGGTTGGTCGTCCCCTGGTGCAATGCGAATGCCCAAGATACTGGATCAAACTGGTCTGTCTGAAAAACAGCTTACAAGGAAGCGTTAAGCAAACAGAGCCATTTGCTCCTTCCACCCTCCCCTGTCTGGCCAGTCCCCCCTGTCTCATTCTCATTCATTTTGTTCTGGATGTTTTGTTTCTAGTAACCTGGTTTCTCTGTCCCCTTACCCTTTCATTTTTGTTGTGTTGTTAGGTGCTGTCGAGTCAGTTCCGATCCATAGTGACACTATGTACAACAGAATGAAACACTGCCTGGTCCTGCACCATCCTTGAGCCCACTGTTGCAGCCACTGTGTCAATCCATCTCACCGAGGATCTTCCTCTTTTTAGCTGACCCTCTACTTTACCAAGCATGATATCCTTCTCCAGGGACTGGTGTCTCCTGATAACATGTCCAAATTACCTAAGACGAAGTCTAACTATCCTCCTTTCTAAGGCACATTCTGGCTGTACTTTTAAGAAAGATTTTTTCATTCTTTTGGCAGTCCATGGTATATTCAATATTCTTTGCCAACACAATTCAAAGGCGTCAATTCTTTGGTCTTCCTTATTCACTGTCCAGCTTTCCTATGCATATGAGGTGATTGAAAACACCATGGTTTGGGTCAGGTGCACCTTTGTCTTTAAAGTGGCACCTTTGCTTTTTAACACTTTTGCAGCAGATCTACCCAATGCAATGCATCATTTGATTTCCTGACTGCTGCTTCCATGGGTGTCAATTGTGGGTCCAAATAAAATGAAATCCTTGATAACTTCAATCTTTTCTCCGTTTATCATGATGTTGCTTATTGGTCCAGTTGTGAGGATTTTTGTTTTCTTTGTGTTTGGGTGTGATCCAGATTGAGTGCAGTAGCCTTTGATCTTCATCAGTAGGTGCTTCAAGTCCTCTTCACTTTCCCCAAGCAAGGTTGTGTCATCTACATATCACAGGTTGTTAATGAGTCTTCCTCCAGTCCTAATGCCATATTCTTCTTCATATAGTCCAGCTTCTCAGATTATTTGCTCATCATACAGATTGAATAGGTATGGGGAAAGGATACAACCCTGACCCACACTTTTCCTGACTTTAAACCACACAATATCCCCTTGTTCTGTTCGAATGACTGCCCTTTGGTCTAAGTACATGTTCCTCATGAGCACAATGAAGTGTTCTGGAATTCCCACTCTTCGCAATGTTATCAATAGTTTGTTATGATCCACACAGTCGAATGCCTTTGCATAGTTAATAAAACACAGGTAAACATCCTTCGCTTTCAGCGAAGATCCATCTGACATCAGTAATGATATCCCTTGTTCCATATCCTTTTCTGAATCCAGCTTGAATTTCTGGCAGTATCCTGTTGATAAACTGCAGCAGCCGCTTTTGAATGATCTTCAGCAAAATTTTACTTGTGTATGATATTAATGATATTGTTCAGCAATTTCCAAATTCTGTTGGATCACCTTTCTTTGGAATGGGTACAAATATGGATCTCTTCCAGTCAGTTGGCCAGATAGCTGTCTTCTAAATTTCTTTGCATAGATGAGTGAGCACCTCCAGTGCTGCATCGTTTTGTTGAAACATTTCAATTGGTATTCTGTCAGTTCCTGGAGACTAGTTATTCGTCAATGCCTCCAGCGCATCTTAGACTTTTTCCTTCAGTACCATCAGTTCTTGATCATATGCTACCTCCTGAAATGGTTGAATGTTGACCAATTCTTTTTGATATAGTGACTCTGTGTATTTCTTCCATCTGCTTTTGATGCTTCCTGTGTCATTCAATACTTTGTCCATAGACTACTTCAAAATTGCAACTTGAGGCTTGAATTTTTTCTTCAGTTCTTTCAGCTTGAGAAATGCTGAGCATGTTCTTCCGTTTTGGTTTTCTAACTCCAGGTCTTTGCACGTTTCATTGTAATACTTTACTTTATCTTCTAGAGCTGCCTTTGAAATCTTCTGTTCAGCTCTTTTACTTCATCATTTCTTTCATTCGCTTTAGCTACTCTACGTTCAAGAGCAAGTTTCAGAGTATCTTTTGACATTCATTTTGGTCTTTTCTTTCTTCCTTGTCTTTAATCGCCTTTTGCTTTCTTCAAGTATGATGTCCTTGATGTCTTCCCACAACTCTTCTGCTCTTCTGTCATTAGTGTTCAATGCATCAAATCTATTCTTGAGATGGTCTTCAAAGTCAGGTAGGATATACTCAAGGTTGTCTTTTGGCTTTAATGTACTTGTTTTAAATTTTTTCAGCTTCAACTTGCACTTGCCTATGAGAATTGATAGTCTGGTCCACAGTTGGCCCCTGGCCTTGTTCTGACAGATGATACTGAGCTTTTCCATTGTTTCTTTCCACAAATATAGTCAATTTTGTTCCTGTGTTTTCCATCTGGTGAGGTCCATGTGTAGAGTCACCATTTATGTTGTTGAAAAAAGGTATTTACAATGAATAAGTCATTGGCAAAATTCTATTGTCTCTGGAGTCATTTCTATCACCAAGGCCATATTTTTCAACTACCGATCCTTCTTCTTTGTTTCTAACTTTCACATTCCAATCACCAGTAATTCTCAATGCATCTTGATTGCATGTTTTATCAATTTTAGACTGCAAAAGTTGGTAAAAATCTTCAATTTCCTCATCTTTGGCATTAGTGGTTGGTGAGTAAATTTGAATAATAGTCATATTAACTGGTCTTCATTGTAGGCATAAGGATATTATCTTATCACTGATAGGGTTGTACTTCAGGATAGATCTTGAAATGCTCTTTTCGACAGTGAGTGCAACACCGTTTCTCTTCACTTTGCCATTCCTGGCATAGTAGACCACATGATTGATTCAAAATGGCCAATACCAGTCCATTTCAGCTCACTAACACTTAGGATATAGATCTTTATGTTTTCCATTTCATTTTTGACTATTTTCCAATTTTCCTAGATTCATACTTTGTACATTCCACGTTCCTATTATTAATAGATGCCTGCAGCTGTTTCTTCTCATTTTGAGTAGTGCCAAGCCAACAAATGAAGGAGGGGTGAGGCAAAGGTCTGAAAGTCAAAGTTGTCAGTCCCAACTTCATTCCATACTCCTCTGACCCAGGAGGTGAAAGACAATCTTTATGTCTTTAAGGGATGGAACCTGCACTTTCCTAACCTTGGAGAGGTGCCACCATAGACTTTCCTCACGCCAGGATCTGGCTCCTGCTGTGCTGTGTGATCTGGGACTGATGTCGGGCCCTTATTCCAGCCCCAGCAATTACTGATCAACACCCGTGGAAGCAGCAGTCAAGAAATCAAAAGATGTATTGCATTGGGCACATCTTCTGCAAAAGACCTCTTTTAAAGTATTTAAAAGCAAAGATGTCACCTTGAAGACTAAGGTGCACCTGCCCCAAGACATGGTGTTTTCAATCGCATCATATGAATACGAAAACTGGACAATTAATAAGGAAGATCAAAGGAGAATTGGCACCTTTGAATTGTGGTGTTGGTGAAGAATATTGAATATACCATGGACTGCCAAAATAAGGAACAGATCTGTCTTGGAAGAAATACAGCCAGAATGCTCCTTAGGAGAAAGGATGGTGAGATTACATCTCACATACTTTGGACATGTTGTCAGGAGAGATCAGTCCCTGGAGAAGAACATCATGCTTGGTAAAGTAGAGGGTCAGCGAAAAAGAGGAAGACCTCCAATGAGATGTATTGACCCAGTGGCTGCAACAATGGGCTCAAGCATAACAATGATTGTGAGGGTGGTGCAGGACGGGGCAGTGTTTCGTTCTGTTGTACATAGGGTTGATATGAGTGGGAACCGTTCCAATGGTACCTAAGAACAACACCAACAACAAGCCAAATCTGTGATATAGTAATATAAATTCTTCCTCATAAGCATACTATATAACAAGATCTAGTCGTGGGTCCATTAAAAAAAAAAAAAAAAAAGAGTTGCCCTTGGCAAGACTCTGACTCACGACAGCCCCATGTGTGTCAGAGTAGAGTTGTGCTCCATAAGGTTTTCAGTGGTTGATTTTTCAGAAGCAGATAACCAGGCATTTCTTCTGAGGTACCTCTGGGTGAACTTGAACCTCCAATCTTTCGGTCAGCAGCCGAGTGTTTCAACTGTTTGCACCACCCTGGGACTCCTCAGGACTTACTAGGACTCTGAAAGTGGGCATTTAAGAGAAAATGTCTAAATATCCTTCAACTGCTCAAAAGAAGGTGAACTGGGAAAGACATTGACCTGAATAGTCTTGAGATGCATACCCAGTCATGTCCCTGCTTTTTCTAAATGCCCTCCAGGGCCTCCCATTGCCCTCAGGACATAGTCCAGACTCACCAGATCCTCAAAGTCTGGCCCCTGCTGTCCACTGCTGACCGAGACCACCACTCCCCCTCCCTCCCAGGCTCTCGCACACTGCACTTCACTGAGCCTACCTCAGGGTTCACAGACACGCTTTTCTTGCCCGCTTCCACCTTACTCCTCCCCTGATTTTAGTTCCTTATCAGTGTGACCCCCTCTGGAGGCCCACACAGGAAAGTTCTACCTGCTCTAAGGCTGGACCCATCCTTGCAGGGATTACCTTCAGCCAGGCTGAGTGATGGAGGACTCTGCGGAGGTTTGCCCGGTCCACTCTTGAAGACCTGGGCTTGGGGAGGCAGAGCCTGGAAGAGTGTATCCAGGAGGAGGTGGGCTGTCTGGAGGAGGAGTTGGAAAAGATGTGAGGTGAGAGCTGGGGGACTGGGGAGAGTTACACATGTGTGTGCAGAGACAGTTTTGTCAGAGGGTGGCATGGTAACATGAGGGATCAAGCCTGACTGGCAAGCTGAATAGAGAGTATCCTGTGCCCATGGGGAGATAGGAGTTTATTTTGGGCATCAGAAGAGAGTGAGATATGGAGAAGGAGACAAGATCTGATGGGAGGTCTAGCTCCATTTTGGGTTTGTGGGAGACTGATTTAGCCATTCATTCACTGATTGATTGATTGATTCATTCCTCAGCAAATATTTTGAACACCTGTCTTATGTCATGCATTTCTCCAGGTGTTGAGAGTACAGGGACGAACAAGGTAATAGCATTGAGGTGAGGGAGAGGTTGTCTCAGGTCCCTGGGGATCTGACAATAAATGAGTCACACCCAAAATGATATGGATCACCACCTGGCTCCGGCATGTCAGGCTTTGGATGTTTATTTGAATCTCAGGGGATTTGAAGGGAGCATCAGAGAGGACAGGGTGCCAGAATCACAGCGCAAGGGGCATGGGCTGAGGAGGCCCTTTCATGGAGAGAACAAGTTGGCAGAGGCAGCTAAGAATGAGGATGATAGAGGACGATTCCTAGTTGAAGATGCTGCAGAAGAGAGTATGGGTTCTAGAGCCAGACAAGCAGCCTGTGAATTTTGCTTCTCTGCTAACTAGTGATGTGCTCTTGGACAACTGATGCCATTCCCTGGCCTCTGTTTACTCATCTGTAAAATGAGCATGGTCATCTCACCCACCTATTGGGTGGAGGATTGGAGTGAGTTCATGTATGCAGAGCCCTTTAGCACAGCTCATGGAGCACAGGAGTTGACAAATGGAGGCTGCAGCTGTCCTGTGCAAAGGGAGAAGTCACTCAGCATGAGCGGTGGCCTGAGAGACACAAATGCACAGAGATCCTGAGCCAAGTTTCGCCCTTGTACCCCTCGTTTCCTTAGCTACACCAAGGAAGGGGTTGGATTGTCTTTGAGGTTGATTCCAACTTCTGGAATTCTATTTCAAAGGAAAGGAAAAGATCTCCTTGGGTCTTTAGAAAAATTGAAGGGCGATGGAAGGAGGTGAGACTGCAGAAAGAACTTTCCAATGGAAGTGGCAACCAAGGAGTGGGAAGGATCCTGGCTTGTAGCAGGTCTCTCAGAGGCAAGAAGACTGGAGGGAGTCAGGGGCCACTCTCTGTAGAGGTAGGGACACTGGATGACCCTGGAATCTTTTGAATCCTTCCCGTGCCCCCTCAGCGGGGCAGGAAGCGGATCTGGTACACGGGGGGCAGTTTGATCACACCACTCTCCCAAGGTGTAATGTCGATGTCCTTGGGGGCCACAGGTCTAGCCAAAGAGAAGTTCTGGAGGACAGTGGTGAAGAAGAGGAACAATTCGGTCTGGGCGATGCCGTCACCAAGACAAATGCGTTTCCCTGTGGGCACAGAGGTGGGAGAGATCGCCAATGTAGGTATGGGGCAGGTGCACATTCAGTGGGGAATCCTTTGTTCTGTCACATACAAAAGTCCAGACACCTATATCCATTGCTAGAGATTTGCATGGAGTTAGCCTTTCGTCCATGGTTCTTGTGGACTTTTGAGGATTTCTGAGCCCTTTGAAACTGGAGGCAAATCTTTGAGTGGACGTGCCATGTTCATCTTTCCAGGAGAAAGTTGTAGCTTCTATTAGATTCCCAAAGAGGTCAGTGGTCCCAGAGAAGGTGAGGACCCAGTTCTGGCTCTGTGTGTGTGTGTGTGTGTGTGTGTGTGTATGTGTGTAGTGCCCCACATGTGTAGAAGTGTGTGTACTTCTGACTTAACATGTTCAATATTCTTCATTTCTAAAATGGAAATATTGTTACCTACCTCATAGGGCTGTCGTGAGGTTAAAGGAAGAAATTAACGTTTATAAAATTACTTAGAATAGCACCTCACCCATATCAAGGACCCTAGAAGTATAACTACCACTTTGTGTGTGCCTCTGAGTTTATGGGGGCAGTAGGTATGGTGTGTTGTGGGTGTCTTTGGCATTGTGTGTTTACCTATGTCTGTCTTCTTGTCTCAGCCTGAGGCTCACGGACTCCAAGAATTCTGAAAAACCCCAAATTGTATATAAAATTTTGGGGTGAATGGTGGTGATGCACATGAAGAAGGAGTCCATGGCTTCTGTTGGACTCTCAGAGGGGTAAGGAACCTCCATTAGGTTATAAACTAGGGGTTTAGAGAGAAATAAGAACAAAGGGAGCCAGAAAATGAAGGCAGAGAAACAGAGTGGCTCTCTCCCTTTACTTACGGGATTCTTAATCTGCAAACTGACCACCTTTAAAAGGTCATATCAAGAATGAGTTTCCAACAAGGAAAAAAAAATCATATACATTTAAACTGAATAACACCTTGCTTAAAAAACACTGGGTAATAGAAGAAATAAAAGAGGGAATAAAAAATTTCCTAGAAACAAATGAGAATGAAAACGCATCATACCAAAACCTTTGGGACACAGCAAAGGCAGTGCTCAGAGGTCAATTTATACCAATAGATGCACACATCAAAAAAGAGTAAAGGAACAAAATCAAAACATTAGCTATACAACTCAAACAAATAGAAAGAGATTCGCAAAAGAAGCCCACAGCCACCTGAAGAAAGGAAATAATAAAGATCATACCAGAAATAAATGAAATAGAGAATAGAAAAACAATGGAAAGAATCAACAAAACCAAAAGTTGGTTCTTTGAAAGGATCAAGAAAATCAACAAGCCATTGGCCAAATCGACATAAGAAAAACAGGAGAAGATGCAAATAATCCAAATAAGAAATGAAATGGGGGACATTAAAACAGACCCAGCTGAAATAAAAAGGATCATAACTGAGTAGTATGAGAAATTATACTCTAAAAAATTTGAAAATCTAGAGGAAATGGACAAGTTTCTAGAAACACACTACCTATCTAAATTAAAACAAACTGATGTCAAAATTCTGAACAGACCCATAACACGAGAAGACATTGTAAAAGTAATAAAACTCCCAACAACAGGAAAAAAACCCTGGCCCAGATGACTTCACTGGAGAATTCTCCCAAACATTCAGAGGAAGGCTTGCATCAGTACTACTCAAAAAATTTCAGAACATAGCAAAGGAAGGGAGCCTTCCAAATTCATTCTGTGAAGCTAGCATAATCCTGATATCAAAACCAGGCAAAGACACCAGAAAAAGAAAAGAAAAGAAAAGAAAATTACAGATCAATATCTTTCATGAATATAGATGTAAAAATTCTCAACAAAATTCTAGCCAATAGAATTCAGCATCATAAAACAATACACCCCAACCAAGGGGTATTCATATCTGGTATGCAAGGATGGTTCCACATTAGAAAATCAATCAACATAATCTCCCAATAAATAAAACAAAAGAAAAGAATCACATGATCATCTCTATCGACACAGAAAAGGCATTCGATAAAGGCCAAAGAAAACTACAAAACACTACTGCAAGAAACCAAAAGAGACCTAGATAAATGAAAAAACATACCATGCTCATGAATAGGTAGACTCAACATTGTGAAAGTGTCAATTCTACCCAAAGCAATCTACAAATACAATGCAATACCGATCCTAATACCAACAGCATTTTTTAATGATATGGAAAAACTAATCATTAACTTTATATGGAAAGGAAAGAGGCCCCAGATAAGTAAAACACTATTGAAGAAGAAGAATAAAGTAGGAGGCCTCTTACCACCTGATCTCAGAACCTACTATACAGCTACTGTAGTCAAAACAGCCTGGTAGTGGTACGATGGCAGACATATTGACCAATGGAACAGAATTGAAAATCCAGATGTAAATCCATCCACCTACGGTCACTTGATCTTCAACAAAGGCCCAAAGTCCATCGAATAGGAAAAGTCAAACTGTGCTGGCAAAACTGGATGTTCACCTGTAAAAAAATGAAACAGGACCCATGCCTCACACCATACACTAAAAATAATTCAAAATGAATTAAAGACCTAAATATAAAACCAAAAACTATAAAGATCATAGAAGGAAAGATAGGGTCAGCCCTATAGGCCGTAATACACAGCATTAACAGGATACAAACCATAACTAACAATACATAAACTCCAGAAGATAAGCTAGATAACTGGGATCTTCTAAAAATTAAACACTTATACTCATCAAAAGATTTCACCAAAACAGTGAAAAGAGAAGCTAAAGATGGGAAAAAAAATTTTGGCTATGACATATCTGACAAAGGTCTAATCTCTAAAATCTATGGGAACATCCAACACCTCTACAACAAAAGGCAAATAATCCAATTAAAAAAAGGGCAGAGGATATGTACAGACACTTCACCAAAGAAGACATTCAGGCAGCTAACAGACAATGAGGAAATGCTTGGGATCACTAGCCATTAGAGAAATGCAAATCAGAACTACAATGTGATACCATCTCACCCCAACAATACTGGCATTAATTAAAAAAAAAAAAACCCGAAAAACAGAAAATAACAAAGTTTGGAGACTCAGCAGGGAGATTGGAACTCTTATGCACTGCCGGTGGGAATGCAAAATCGTACAAGCATTTTGGAAAATGATATGGCACTTTCTTAAAAAGCTAGAAATAGAAATACCATATGATCCAGCAATTCCACTCCTAGGAATATATCCTAGAGAAATAAGAGCCTTCACATGGATAGACGTATACATACTCATGTTCATTGCAGCATTATTCATAATAGGAAAAAGATGGAAACAACCTAACTGCCCATCAACAGATGAACGGATAAATAAACGATGATACATACACACAGTGGAATACTATGCCATGATAAAGCACAACGATGAATCTGCGAAACATCTCCCAACATGGATGAATCTGCAGGGCATTATGTTGAGTGAAACTAAGTCAATCACAAAAGGACAAATACTGTAGGAGACTACTGCTATAAAAACTCATGAAAAGGTGACAAGAAAGAAACAATCTTTGATAATTCCTAGGGAGCGGAGAGGTGGGGATGGAAAAACACTGACTAGACAGTAGATTAGTGGTAACTTTGGTGAAGGATAAGACAGTACATAATACTCGAGAAGTCAGCACAACTTGACTAAGGTAAGGTCATGGAAACCTTATAGACACATCCAAACTCCCTGAGGGACCGAATTACTGGGCTGAGGCTTGGGGACCATGGTCTCGAGGGATATCTAGCTCAATTGGCATAACATAGTTTCTAATGTTCTACATCCTACTTTGGTGAGTAGTGTCTAGGGTCTTAAAAGCTTATGAGTGGCCATCTAAGATACTCCACTGGTCCCAACCCATCTGGAGCAAGGGAGAATGAAGAAAACCAAAGACACAAAGGAAAGATTAGTCCAAAGGACTAATGGACCACAACTACCACAGCCTTCACCAGACTGAGTCCAGCACAACTAAATGGTGCCCAGCTACCACCACTGACTGCTCTGACAGGAATCACTATAGAGGGTCCTGGACGGAGCTGGAGAAAAAAAATACAACAAAATTCTAACTCACAAAAAAAGACCAGACTTACTGGTCTGACAGAGACTGGAGAAACCCTAAGAGTATGACTCCCCGACACCCTTTTAACTCAGTACTGAAGGCACTCCTGAGGTTCACCCTTCAGCCAAAATTATACAGGTCCATAAAACAAAATGAGACTAAATGGGCAGACCAGCCCAGGGACAAGGAGGACAAGGCAGGAGGGGACAGGAAAGCTGATAATGGGGAACTCTAGGTCAAGAAGGGGAGAGTGTTGACATGTGGTGTTGGCAACCAATGTCACAAAACAATATGTGTATTAATTGTTTAATGAGAAACTAATTTGCTCTGTAAAAAAAATAAAATTTACCAGAAATCCCAAATAATAGTGATCTTAAGAAATCACGGAGGAAGAACACTAAAAGTCAACCGAGCCATAGGATGAATTTCATATCAATATATTGAGCAGAGGTTAAAGTATCATGTATTTTCTTTTCTGCAATGTTTAACGAGTAAAGTACGATTGAGTAAAACAAACAACAACAACAAAAAAAAGAATAGATTTCTAGGAATTTCCAAGGCCTTTCAAATTCTTGGAAAATTATGCTTGCATGGTAATCTAGGGAGGGATGCACATCTTTTTGGCCAATTCTTAAAAGAGGTGGGAGCCTAGAAATGCTCGGGGCGAGTCTTGGGCTGGTTCTTCTGTAACTGGTTCTGTGACCCAGCTCTTCCCAGGACAAGCTGACAGGCTAATGCCTGCTGCCTCCCTCCCAACGTGCCCTTCCCATCCCTGGGGCTGTCCTACTGGCTCGCTCCATCTTAACACCCTGTGGCTCCAGTTATTTTATTTCTGCCCGTGGTAGTCTGACTCTCTGTCTTTTCCTCCATCTATACATGTCAGGACTGTTTATCTGTTTCTGTTCACTCTTTCTGCTTTCTTCTCCTATTTGTTGAGCTCCCTGCTTCTATCTGATTCACTCTGTCTCTCTCTTTTCATCTCCCTCTAAAGGTCTCCTGTCTCTTGCTCACTGTTTCTCTCTGTACTATGTCATTCTCTTCTTCGTATCTCTTATTCTGTTTCTCTTACTCTTCTTGCACCTCTTTCTCCTCTTCCCTCCTCCCCTTCCTCCTTCTCTATCTCTCTCATTCATTGCCCTCAAAGTCTATTGTTTCACATTCATTCTTTGTGTTTTTCTATCTCTGTGTCTTTCTGCCACTCTCTCACCTTGTCTGTATCTGTTTCTCTCATAATGTGTCTCTCTTTGTCCCTCTCTGTTTCTCGCTCTCCTTATTGCTCCATCCCCGATCTGTTTTTAACTTTATTCCTCTACATCTCTGTCTATAAACTTAGGATAGGACTATTGGATGGAGAGATCGACTCTCATCCCACCTCCCAATATGTTGCCTGACTTTCATTTAAGATGAAATGAAGGGAGGCCATTGGCACTAGGCAGGGCCAGGGTCTGGGCCACTGAAGTCTCTGATGAAACTCAAAACTGGGGACTTGTTTCTGGGGTCTTCCTTTCTCCCAAAGGATAACAACCCTGGGCATTGGGAGTTTCACTGGATGGGGCCAAAGAGTGGATGGGGTCAGAGAAATATCAGAGCATATCAGCCTCTTCCCAGTATCCCCAGTGCCCACTGAATAAATCCTTATTCCTCCCCCAGCCTTCAAAATGCTGCCCAGCTGAGCTCTTTGCCCTAATCCCATCCCGTAAACTATACGCTAGGCCCAATGGATTTCTTATAGTTTCTCAAACATACCATGCCATCTCCACCTTCAGGCCCTCGCTGTTCTTTCTGCCCAGAACATTCTTTCAGTGGCTGACTAATATTCGCCTATGAGGTCTTAGTTTAGATGCCAGTTCCTTGGACAAGCTTTCCCTTACGGGCCCCCCAGATTAGTCAGTATTTCCTGCTTTGTGCTGCCAAAGCCTGCAGCTGGACTGTGAATTTCCAGGAGTGAGGATTTTGTCTGTCTATGTGACTTGTCTTATGCATTATATTCAGTACCTAATAGAGCATTGGGTTTAGAATTGTGATCAACAGATATGTTGTGGAGCATATATATACACTGAGGTTTAAAAAAAATAGTTGTCACCAAGTCATTTCTAATTCATGGTGACCTCATGTGTGTCACAGTAAAACTGCTCCATAGGGTTTTCATTGGAGCATTTTTCGGAAGTAGATCTCCAGACCTTTCTTCTGAGATGCCTTTGGGTGGACTCAATCCTCCAACCTTTTGGTTAGCAGCCAAATGCCAACCATTTTCACCACCCAGGTTGCTCAGAGTCTTGCTTACCAAGATGTGTGTATCTTTGGGACACAATCTCATATTCCAAGCTCCCTCTAAGCCTGTAGTGAAAATGGAATGGGATAATGCAGGTAACTAGCATCTAATAGGTGTTCAGTAAATGGCCTATCATTGTTTATCTAGAAAAGAGGATGGAACCTGCACTCTGGTGTCTGGGGAAAGAAGCGGGGTGCATCTTACCTATGGAGAAGGGCATAAAATCTTCATTCTTCTTCAGAGCCCCATTGGCATCCAGAAAGTGGTCAGGGTTGAAGTCACCTGGTTTTTCAAAGTAATGTGGGTCGTAGAGAGCAGTGCTCAGGATGGGGACTACCTCAGTGTCCTCAGGGAGGGGCAGGAGAAACTGATCCAAAGATTTCACTACCTCTCTGCCCCCACCCAAGAAAAACAACAAGAAGGGAACCATAGTCATAGAAGTGATCAAGTGTTGTGATTAAGAGAACCCAGGATGCCCACACAGGAGAGATTCAGGAACCCAGTTGGCTTCGCCTTGGGGATGGTGTGCCCTCGGAAGTGAGTGTCTTTGGTGACCGTGTGGGGCAATCTAACAGGGAGAAGTTCTGCGAATCTCTGAATCTCGTGGATGACTGCTTCGGTGTATGGCATTTTGGCTCCGTCCTCAAGAGCAGGAGGTCGATGTGAGCCAATGACATCATCAATCTCCTTATGGACTTTCTCTGCACCGAAGAGGGGACCAATGAATCCCTGATTCACTTCATTGAAGCAGGCATTTCAAAGAGGCATTTCAGTGGGAACACTGCTTTCTATGGGTCAATAAACCAGAGAAAATCTACAGTAAAGGGTTAGAGCATTGACACCCCTCAGAGCAATCAGCTGGAGAGAGGGCGGAGGAGGGAAGAAATTATGGGTTCTCTCCTCACATGCACAGGTATACACACACATACACACATGCACACATACACATATGCATGTCTTCAATCTAAAAGGAAATCACTATTGACTTTCCCTTGTGGGTAAATATTCTTGTGGAATCAAGATTATCTGTAGAAGAGCTTTTTGTAAAAATTCTCCCTCTAAGATTAGTAGAAAACCAACTAATATTTATTGCATGTGTATTATATGTGAGGCACTGTCCAAGGTCCTCAGGGGTATAACAGTGGAACAGAAGAACAGATTACTTATTGAATAGTCAAATAAATAAGTGAATAAATACATCAATCAATCAATCCGTGGACGGATTTATTCATGATTGGAAAGACTGATGAGTGAACAAGTCAATAAATGGATTATATATTCATGTATCAATCAATAGATCAATTAATGACTCATGGTTAATAAAAGATCCATAGACAAATAAATCAATGAATGCAATGAATGAATAACTCAGAAGAATCAATGGATGGATCCATTAATGGAGGAATAAATGAATAAATTAGTGAATAAATGGGTATATAAATAAATAAATGAATGGGTGGGTTGAATGATAGATTAATAAATTAATGAACGCATTAATAAATAAATTAGTGAACTATTAAGTAGATTAATGAAATAATCAATGGATGGATGGAAGATGAAATGAAAGAACGATTGATGGAATGATTAAGGAATAAAACATAATTCGTAGATGAATGGATGAGTCAATCTATAAGTGACTGAGGATGAAACCATTGAGACAAGAGATTGGTAGATTAACCATCAATTAACAGGGCTGGCTTAAAAAAACAAACAAACAAAAAAACCCGTTGCCAGCGAGTACGACTCATAGCACCCTATAGGACATAGTAGAACTGCCCCATAGAGTTTCCAAGGAGTGGCTGATGGATTTAAACTGCCGATCTTTTGGCCAGCAGCCTTAGCCCTTATCCACTACACCATCAGCGTTTCCGATGGATGGTTTCCTTGGAAACTATTCCAAAGCCACAGCGCCCCTAAGGTCAGAAGCCAGCGCTGCTTCGGTTATCCACACAGGATCCCTAGTTCCATTTCTGCAGCCCAATGAGAGCTCAGAAGGTCGCTCTGGGATCCTCTGTCCCTGCTCCGCCCACCTGCGATGTGGAGGTGTTTGAGCATGAGCAGACATCTGTAGCGGAGAGTGGTGCTAGTGATCTCAGTGCCAGCGAAGAAGAGCGAGAGCGCAGTGAGGATGAGGTTCCGGAGACGGAATTCGGTGTCCGGGTTGGACTTCTCCTGGGTCGGGAGGGCAGGACTCAAGTCAGCGGAGGCTGGTACCTCACCGCACACACGTCTCTGGGCGCCCTCCACCTGTTTCTGGGCCTCTCCTGCTGTCTGGCCCCCTTTGCTTTGTGTCATGTGTCCAGCAGTCTCTGTCCGTGTCTCTCTCAGTCTCTTTTCTTTTGTCTTGCTCCGTTTCTATCTTTCCATCCTTTTGGCAAGTTGACCTTGTCTCCCAACCTCTCTTTCTCTTCATTTCCATCTCAGTTTCTCCTCCCTACCTTCTACCTTTCATCTCCATCGCTTTCCCTTCCGCATTTCCCCTCCTCCCGTTTGCTCCTCTCCCCTCAGCAACCTCTGCTCTTGAGTCTCCCCCTCCGCACACTCCCACTCTTTTCCTTTCCCCTCACTTCTTACCTCCAAGCTTCTCCTTCCCTTCCCTCCCTCTCTCCCGGATCCCGCTTTGTCCATGCGGAGCAGGTGGGTATCGATGAAGTCCCGGGGAGCGCTGGGGTCCAGGGTTTCGCGGTGCTTCTCCAGGCTGAGGTCGATGAAGGCGTTGACTTCCTGCGTGTTTTTGTAGATTTGCCGGTGTGGGCCAGGAAAGTGCTTCAGGAAGTCCCGGGAGAGCTCGAGCACCTGAGAGAAAGGAGTGGCTGTGATGTGAGGTCCACCTGAGGCTGAGCTAGTGGGTCACAGGGAAAGGGCGGCCCTCCTCATTCCTAACACCTCCGCGAGGAATCTCTCTCTCTCCAGAGAGAGATGATACAGAGATATAGAGATACAGATAGACGAGAGAGAGAATACAGAGATTTAGAGATAGAGATAGCTCTGTCTCTCATTTAGCCTCTACCTTTTGACTCCAGCTCTTTGCATCTGCCCTCTGTCTCTGTCTCTTCATGTCCTACATCTTTGTCTTCCCTCTTTCTCTCTCCTTCTTCCTTACAATGGGTGTGTTCTTTCATCTAACTATCTATTATTGATCAGTTGATCAGTCCATTGATCTGAGCCCCTCACTCTGATTCTTTGTCTCCATTGATCTGTAATCCTCATATTTTTCTCTTTCTGCATCTTCCTACCTCACCCATGTTTGTTTTTGTGTGCCCCACCTCTCTGTCTCCTTTTCCACCTCTCTTTCTCCCTGAGTGTCTTGGTTCCAACTCTCCCTGTGTCTCATTGTCTACCTCAGCCTGTGTAACTGTTTTTCTCCAACTTCTCTCTGCCTCTTTCCACTCTCTGTGTCTCTCTTGCTGGGTCATGCATTGACGAACTGGGGGCTTGCACAAGATAATCCTGCTGACTACTTGAAACTATTGATTTATTTTGGAGCATATTTCGACTGCTTTACCTGATGATAAATGTAGCTAATAATTGCCCCCAAATGCAGAAATGTATAGAGTAAGATGTAAACTTAATCTTAATCTCTCCTTTTAGAGAAAATCATTGTTAACTATTTGGTGGGTCTCCTTCCAGATTTCTCTGTCTCTCTTTATGTTATCAGTGGGAGGAGCACATTGGAATCACCTATTATGCTTGTCTCAGGTTCTTAACCTGGACCCCAACTCAGACTTGCTGGGTCAGAGCCCCCAGTTGGAGGTCCTGGAACCTGTATTTGTGACAATTCCATACTTGCATCTGATATACACCCCTGGTTAAGAATGATAGCTACGCAGTTTAATTTTTTTTTTTTTTTTAGAGTTGTAGAAAAATAGTGGTAACACAAGATTTGCCTATTCAACTTTTGTGGCTGGTACAGTTCAATAAAACCAATTGCACCAATCATGTTATGCAACCACCACCAATATCAATTGGCATATTTTCCATCCCCATAAACAAAAACTCAATGCTAGCTAAACACAATTTAATTTTTAAATTATACAATGGATGTATATCCAGGTTAGTCAATAAGATGAAATTTTGTTATATTGTTTTAAAGAGGAACATATTGCTTTATAATCTGGGTGGGGGAGGGTTTTAAGAAAACAACAACAGAAAGATGGAGAAGGAGAAATGGGAAGCAAAGAAGAAATGGGGTTTCTTATTTTTATGTATCCTTAAATTTCTTCAGGTGAGGGAAGGGCTTTGTCAAAGACAGAGAGACAAAGATTCAGAGCCAGAGGGTGGTCAGATAAGTAAAGACTTTGAACTTCTGATTTTCTCTCTTATTCTTTTCAACTCTGCCTCTCAAGATCTCTTTATCTCTGCCCTTTGTCTTGCTTTCTCTCTGTCTTCTCTCATTTCCTCTTCTCCTCTGTCTCTCTTCCAAGTCCTCTTAATTTTTAGTCCTTCTCTCTCTCTGACTCTCGTGACCCCCAGATGGTGCACATGGTTAAAGTACTCGGCTCCTAACTGAAATTTTGGTGGTTCAAGTCCACCCAGTGGTGCCTCAAAAGAATAGCCTGGTGATCTACTTCTGAAAAATCAGCCACTGAAAACCCCATAGAACACAGTTATGCTCTGATACACATGGGGTCACCGTGAGTTGGAACTGACTCAAAAGCAACTGCTTTGGGAGTCCCTGGGTGGTACAAATGGTTAATGAGCATGGCTGCTAACCAAAAAGTTGGAAGTTCAAGTCCACCCAGAGGTGCCTCAAAAAACAGTCCTAGTAATCTACTTCTGAAAAATCATACACTAAAAAACCCATGGCACACAGTTCTGCTCCGACACACATGGGGTCGACATGAGTTCAAGTTGACTCCATGACAATTGTTTTTTTCTCTCTGACTCTATGTCTATTTCTATCTCCTCCGTCAGTCCCCCTTCTTTCTCTTAGTCTTTCATTCCCTGCCTCACAGTATTTCCCTCTCTCTAGGCCCCCATGCCTCTCTCTCTGTGTTGTCTCAGCCCATCTCCCAGCCCTACACTGCATTTCTGGACCCCAAAAGCAGACCATTCCTCTCCCTGCCCTGGATGCTTGTCTCACTGCCTGACCTGGTTGGAGAAGAAGCTGATAAGTGTGAAAGACTGGTAGAACAAATCCAGCAGCCGCAAGAACTGGGGATCTTTGTAGGCAAAGTGTTCTCCAAAGACAATAGAGCAGATGATGTTGGCAGTGGTGGCATGGAAGAAGAAGGTGGGGTCCAGGAGGGCTTCTAGGAGGATGAGGGTCAGTTCAGGGGACAAGAATTCAGGGTCGGGGGCAGGCATTTACCTGTTGCCCTGTCTCTGTGTAACTGTCCTCCACGGCCCTGGAATGATAACAATAACATCTAACACTCACTAGCTCTTATCATGCACCCACTCCTATTCTAAGCACTTCACCCATTATTTAATTCTCACCAAAACTTGTGACAAAGACTCAGTTCTATTAATATTTCCATTTTATAAATGTGCAGACAGAGAGGTTAAGTCATTTGACCAAGTTTGTACAGCTACTAATTGCTGAGGCTAGCATTCAGACCTAGACAACCTTGTGACAGAATGCTTGCTGTTCGTCCTTACCCTCCATCTCCTCGAAGACCTCAGCTCTGTGAACCTCTACTTAACTCTGAATAAGTGAAGTCCCAGGGGCAGAAGGTGACACAAAGTAGGTGTTCAATTGATTACTTGTGCAAATTACAAAGTCCTGATCCTTCTATCCCTGTCTGTGAGTCCACCTTCACCTCCTCTTCCCACCTCTAGGGCCCTCTGGTCTTCACTTGTCTGTTGATTCCTATATTGGCCAGGTTCTGCCCAGTTCCTGGTTGAAGGGGATGGTGGTGGGCTGGGAGCCCAAGAATATCCAGTTGGTGTAGCCTCTCTCTCTCTGGGTCTCACCTTGTCTGTCTCACCTTGTTTGTCTCTGTAGACCTTTTCCTGAGCCTTGTGTCTGTCTGTCCATCTAATATTTTTTTATTGTGGTAACAAAACAGTTGCCATGTCAACATTCTTCACATGTATAGTTGAGTGACATTACATTATGTTCATCATGTTGTTCACCATCACCCATATCTGTTCCTAAATTTTTTCATCACCCTTAACAGAACCTCAGTTCTCCTTTACCTCTCCCTCTGCCCACCCCTGGTGAGCACTAATCAACTTTGGTCATATATACTTGTCTAGTCCAGGTATTTCATGTAAGTGGGATCATACAGTAGTTGTCCTATCATTTTATACCCCTTTATACACTATTCCCCTATCTCTTTCTCTCTGTCTCTATCTGATAGTCTCTTGGTCTCCATCTTTCTCCATCTCTACCTCTGTTTATCTGTCCACATATACATCTCTGTCTTTCTATTGCTGTGCACCCCATATCTCTCTCTGTTTCACTGTCTTTCTTCCCTACCCATCTCTCTCTCCGGGACTCACCCAGGGATTTCCGCAGCTCCTCCACCAGACACTGAGCCTCCTCCTGGATCCACTCCTCCATGCTCCGCTTTCCCATCCCGAAGTCCCTCATGGTGGCCAGAGAGAATCGCCGGAGGGTCTTCCAGCGGTTCCCGTTGGCAAAGATGACACCTGGCATAGTGGGTAAGGCGGGGATTGCAGAGGAATTTGGAAGGAGATGCTGAGACTCTCTGTACCCTTGTCTTCCCTTCCCAGACTCATCCTCCCAATTCTCATCCTCCACTCCACCCCTCAGTGCCTTTGAGGCTCTCACCATAGCCCTGGAAGGATTGCTCAATGGAGGCGATTTTCCTCCTGCCAGGGAAGGCGTCGGTTTGGTCCACCAGGGTCTCCCGAATGACCTCTGTCCCACACAGCGTGACCACAGGCTTCAGCCCCAGGTACACTGTGAACACATCCCCGTATTTCTCTCGGAGCTACCAAGCATCCCCACACCCAGGATTGCTAATTAGTCACTGTGCATCTCTATATCCATAAAAATAAACAAACAAACAAAGTTGCTGTAGAGTCAGTTCTGACTCACGGTGACTGAATGTGTGTCAGAGTAGAACTGTGTTCCATAGGGTTTTCAATGGCTGATTTTTTGGAAGTAGATCACTGGGCCTTTCTTCCAAAGCACCTCTGGGTGGATTCAAACCTCTAACCTTTCAGTTAGCAGCCAAGAATGTTAACCATTTGCAGCACCTCAAGACTCCTAAACCATGAAAATACCACTTACATATAGGTTGGTAATGAGTCACTGCCCCACGAAGCTTCTCCCTGAAATGCTCTTCCCCCTTCTCAGGACCCACAAGACCTCCCCAGGAACCAGCAACTAAAGGGTTAATCCTTGGTGCAGCCAGGGTCTGCTGTGATTGATTGATGCCAGAAACAATACAGATGGTTAAGTATTTCTAATATCACCCCTGCCCATACCCGTGAACTTGACTATATCTCCCTGGGATCACAACTTAAAAACCATGTTTCTTGTGAACCAACCTGCTATCTGCCTGCTGACAGTTCCCACAGAGAACAACGCTAAACTACCCACTTTCTAGACAAGAAGGCAAAGTACAGCCCTCTGGTGGTGATCATGAAATACAAAAAATCCTATCAGTGCAACTGATTGGGAAACTGCTTGATTGCATTTACTGAGGTTGAAAGGACATATGCATACTCAATGACCCAACAATTTCATTCCTAGATGCATGCCCAATGGAAATGTGAACATGTGGTCACAAAAAAAAAAATCAACAAGGACAGTCACAGAAGCCTTATTATTAGAGTGCTCATAAACACTGAGATGGAATCAATGCATAAATAGTGATGTACTTATACAAGGGAATACTATGCAGCAAACAAAAAGAACAAACTACTGCTATACACAACATGGATGACTCAAACAGACATAATGTTGAGTGAAAGCAACGAGACACAAAAGAGTCCAAACTTCCTAATTCTATTTATATGAAGTTCAAAAACAGGCAAAACTAATCTATGGTATCAGAATAGCATGGGGGATAGTGTCTGGAAAAGGTTGTGAGTGGGCCAATCATGTTCTCTTTCTTGCTGTATGTGTCAATTACATGGGTGTGTTCAGTTTGTGACTATTTATTGAGCTGTGCACTTAAGAGCTGTGCAATTTTTAGGAGACGTTAAACTTCTATAAAAAATGTACATAAAATCATAAAAACTGTTAAGTTGACTTAGAAATCTCTCATAATGATCTCTGCATAGCCTCTTCATTGGTCTCTCTGCTCTCATTCTTGTTTCCTCTACAGTCATTTCATTCCCTGAAGCCAGAATAATTCTATTAAAATACAAATTAGTTAATATTCCTAACTTGCTCCACAAGCTCCAATGCTCCCATGCACTTCAAATAAAATCTGACATCTCCAGCGTGGGCCAGGTGGCCCTACATGACCTGGCCCCATTACCCCTCTGACTTCCTCTCTTGCTTGTTTCTTCACTGACTCCGATTTAGCCTCCATTGTTCCTACAAAATGCTGAGCTCGCTCCTGCTTTGGGGTTTTTCAGTGACACCTGCCTCTCTCTGGTGCCCTTCATCTGTACCATTCAAGGTCTCAGAAACACAGCAAGGCAGTCTTTCCCTGATAATTCAATCTTAAGTAGCTCCAACAACTGTATAAAAGTTCACCCTGCTTTATTTTAATCATAGTTCTTACCTAGTTAGTGTTCCCTTACTTGTTTATTTTTTGTTTCTCTTTCTGTCCCAGTAGAATGTCCATGACCATAACGACCTTGTTTGCCTTGTCTGATGCCATGTAGTCAATACAAAGAATAGTTCCTGGCACACAGAAGGTGCTCAGTTAATTAGTATTGAAAGAATGAATAAGTGGATCAAAGTAGCTTCCATTTAATGAGCACTTACTATGCAACAGGCTCTATGCAATATCCTATTTAATCCTCATAGGAACCTTGTGAAGCGCACGCCCTTAGTGTCATCATCCCATGTTAACAAAAGAGGAAACTGAGACTCAGAGTGTAAGAGTTGAATCTGAGACTAGAATCTATACCTGCCTGACTATAAAAGGTTTGGGAACTTACCAGGGAATGATGGAGGGGCAGTTCCACCATCCCCATCTCATCTCACCATTTCTCTCTTTCCCTCTCCTTAAAGATACAATGGTAATGGAGGATTGCGGAGACCTAGAGGGTCCTTGGAAGAGTTTCAAGGAGGTCTGTGAACCCTCAAAATTATATGCACAAATGTGTATGCATATTTGGGGAGGAGCCACAGCTTTAATCAAATTCTTAAAGGATTTATTGATCCCGAAATTGTTAAACAGCTTTAATCTATGAGAACACTGGAGATAAGCAGATCTCCCCATTGGATCCCAGCTCCACCTCCTGCCAACTGTGTAATTGTCTTTCCCACACTTGTTCTCACTGCCCTTACCTCTAACATGGGGATAGCTCCTCACCTAGCCCACAGGGTTGTTGTAAAGGAGGCCTGATGAACTCCTGCCCAAATACAGATGAATCCTAGCCATATAATTCTGAGTGAAAAACTAAGTGTAGGAGATCATATAAAACACTCTTTCAATACATTGAGAACAACTAAATCTAAATAATATGTACTTGAGACATCCACATATGTGGTAAAAATTTCTCTCTAAAAAGTAAAGAAAAGAAGAAAATAACAGAGTATAATAAATAAAATAGAGAATAGAAAAATAACAGAGAGAACCATCAAAACCAAAAGCTGGTTCTCTGAAAAGATCAATAAAATAGACAAACCTGTAGCTAGACTAACAAAGAAAAAAAGAATGAGAGAGAGAGAAGATGCAAATAAGCAAAATCAGAAGTAAATGTGGGGATATTACTACTGATCAAACAGAAATATAAAGGTTAAAAAGAGAATATTGTTAACAATGGTACACCATCTAATTAGATAATGAAGACAAAATGGATAAACACCTAGAAACACCCAAATTACCTAAATTGACTCACGATGAAATAGAAACTCTCAATTGGCCTACATCAAGTGAAGAGATTGAACCAGTAATCCAGAACGTCCCACAAAGAATAATTGGGACCAGATGACTTCACTAGAGAATTCTACCAAACATTTACAGAAAAAATTAAAACTAAAGGGATGATAAGTCCAAGATTCAGTAACGTGGTAGCCAAAGTGAAGAAGCAGAGGAATACAGGGTAGCTGAAGTTACTGTCAGTATTGTAGTTTTCTTATGGAGTGGAGGGTCCATGGATGTTAATTGCATTATTAATAAATAAATGCATAATTGAAATGAAATCATGGGTAGAAAACAGTGATTGGGAGCCTATTAAATCTTGCACAAGTGCCAGCTGCTATTATAGTGCATTATGTTCCTTACTGACAAGCACTCCATACTCAGCCTCCCAGCAGTCCTTATCTACCCTTTCTGCTCACCACCCCTCTTCCTCATTCTCCTAGCACTGACATGAACCTGCCTTTGGTGCCTCTTCCTTTTTCTTTCTCTACAAGTGGCAGGCAGGCACCTAGGGACTCTACAGAGGGGGGCAGGGAAGAGTGAAATTCTACACTGTGGCTCACACTTAGACACCTTTTCATAACCATTTGCCCCCTCCAAGGACAATGCCTAACCACTTTCAATGGAGCAGGAAGGCCTTCTTACAAAATGACCACAATCTGCCATGCTTCATCTCCATGCAACTTACATACCAACCTTCACACAGTCCACCCCATAGCCTGGAAGGATACCCCACTCTTACTTAGGGATCCTTGAGTGATCCCCAAGTACTGAAGCAGGGTCCAGTCCACCCTCTGACCCCGTCCATCTTAATCTCAACTTCAGGAATGATTTAATGATTTGAGTAGACCTCTTCTGCAGAAGGTTCCCCAAGGGCAGAGGATGGAGGCCAGGTGGGAGGTGGCCCTGGGCCTTTGGGTGGCCCCTGGCCAGAAGAAGTAAGAAGCCTGTGAAGAGAGCCAGGAGGAGGAGGACGCTGAGCTCCACAGTCCTAGTCTGAGTGTCTTCCAACTTACTGAAGCCTCCAGCTGGGCCTTTTATTTGAACTTGCCTCCCCACCCAATTGTGTAATGCCATTCATTCCAGTCTCCCCTGGCACCATTGTCCAGGAGTGTGAGCTTAGAAGAGGTGCTAGGGGATCCACACTTCCTGCTTGTGCAGCCTGGTGACCTGTCACTCCCTCCTCTTTCACCCCTTCTCTGGGTGGCAAGAGCCCTGTGGCAGAGAGACCAAGGTCCAGATGAAAATGTGCGTGTTTTTATTTTTGAGGGATTGGATGATCATGCACTTGTCAGTTGGTTTTGCCTGTGTTTGCATATTCATGCCTGCACGCACTTTTCCATGCTTATTTGCTCTCTGTGTGTGCATGTATGATTTTTATATGTGAATGGTGTCAGTATTTACGAAAATGTAAAGGTGTGTGTTTCTGTGTATGAGTCTGGGTGTGCTTGTGTATATGCTCTTGCATGTCTATAGACTCATGTATATTTATATGATTTTAGATGGAAAGGTGTGCTGGCACTGGGGTGGTGGGTAGTGTGGCTTCCAGGGGGTGAATCTGGGGATGCTTGTGTGTTTTTATATTGTGTGTGCCTGCTTGCATTTGTCTGCATGCTTCTATGTGCTTGCATGGTTTCATATAGGAAGATGTGTTTGTATTTGCATGGTGGTGGTGGTGTATGTCCCTATGTGTAAGTCTACATGCGCTTGTTGTGTGTGTGTGTGCATCTCAGGTACCTGTCTTTGTACAGCCTGCAGATACTCAGGGTCTATCTTTCCAGTCCCCTCTCTCACAGCTACACCCAGAGTGATGGGAGAAAACAAGGGAGGGGTGAGAGACACAGAAGTGGTGAAACAAAGAGATAGAGGACTCAGGTGGAGAGAAACAGATACCTGGCAGGTAGAGTGATCAGGTGCTTCTCAGCGTCTTTGATTATTGGGGCCATGATTAAACAGTTCACTCACTGCCTCTAGCTCTGTCTTCACAGTACTGAACCATTTCTCTGATTCTCCCTCACAGTCTGTGTTTGTGTCTCTCACTTTCTATCTCTTGCTGTCTCAGGGTCTGAGCTCCAGGAGTGCAGGGACTGGGTCCACTTTGCTTGATTGTCCACTTGTCTGGTGTCTGTCTCCATCATCACTGTGACCTTGCACCCCACCCCCCAGCCCCTGGCAAGGGTCCAGCCAAGTCCCTACTTGCCCAATATGTGAAAGAGTGTGTCCATGTCTTCCTGTCTTGGCCTGTGCCTGTACCCATTCCAAAGAAAGGAGATCCAGTAAAATAGAGAAATTATCAAACAATATCATTATTATCACACACAAGTAAAATTTTGCAAAGATCATTCAAAAGTGGTTGCAGCAGTATATCAACAGGGAAATGCCAGAAGTTCAAGCTGATTCAGAAGAGGATGTGGAACCAAGGATATCACTGCTGATGTCAGATGGATCTTGGCTGAAAGCAGAGAATACCAGAAAGATGTTTACCTGTGTTTTATTGACTATGCTAAGACATTCAACTTTGCGGATCATAACAAATTATGGATAACATTGCAAAGAATGGGAATTACAGAACTCTTAATTGTGCTCATGGGGAACCTGTACATTGATCAAGAGGCAGTCATTTGAACAGAACAAGGGGTACTGCGTGGTTTAAAGTCTGGAAAAGTGTGCATAAGGGTTGTATCATTTCACCATACTTATTCAATTTGTATGCTGAGCAAATAATCTGAGAAGCTGGACTATATGAAGAAGAATGAAGCATCAGGATTGGAGGAAGACTCATTAACGACCCACATTATGCAGATAACACAACTTTGCTTGCTGAAAGTGAAGAGGACTTGAAGCCCTTACTGATGACGATCAAAGACTAAAGCTTTCGGTAGGGATTATACCTCAACATAAAGAAAACAAAAAATCTTCACAACTGGACCAATAAGCAACATCATGATAAATGGAAAAAAGACTGCAGTTGTCAAGGATTTCATATTACTTGGATCCACAATCAACACTCATGGAAGCGGCAGTCAAGAAATCAAATGACGCATTGCATTGGACAAATCTACTGAAAAAGACCTCTTTAAAGCGTTAAAAAGCAAAGATGTCGCTTTAAGAACTAAGGTGCCCCTGACTCAAGCCATGGTGTTTAATATGCATGCAAAAGCTGGACGATGAATAAAGAAGACCAAAGAAGAATTGACACTTTTGAGTTGTGGTGTTGGTGATGAAAACTGATATATCATAGACTTCCAAAAGAATGACAAATCTGTCTTGGAAGAAATACAGTCAGAATGCTTCTTAGGAAGCAAGGATGGTGAGACTTCGTCTCATATAATTTGGACATGTTATCAGAAGGAACGAGTTCCTGGAGAAGGACACCATGCTTGGTAAAGTAGAGGGTCAGTGAAAAACAGGAAGTCTCTGAATGAGATGGATTGACAGAGTTGCTGCAACAGTGGGTTCAGGCATAACAATGATCATGAGGATGGTGCAGGACTGGGCAGTATTTTGTTCTGTTGTACAGAGGGTCGCTATGAGCTGAAACCACTCTATGGCACCTAACAACAACGAACAACATAATTAATATACTAAGGGCTCTAATGAAAAAAGTGGACAATATGCAAGAAAAGATAAGCTGTGTAAACAAAGAGACGGAAACTCTAAGAAATCAAAGGTATTGCTAGAAATCAAAAGCATTGAAACAGAAATGAAGAATGCCTTTGATTGGCTCATCAGTAGACTGAAAACAGCTAAGGAAAGAATCTGTGAGCTTGAAGATATATCAGTAGAAACAACTCCAAACTGAAAAGCTAAGAGGAAAAAAGAAGGGGGAAAAATGGAACAGAATATCCAAAAACTGTGGGGCAATTACAAAAGGTGTACCATGTGCATAATTGAAATACCATAAGGGGAAGAAAGAGTGAAAGGAATAGAGGAAACATTTGAAGTAATAATCACAGAGAATTTACCAAAATTAATGACAGTCACAAAACCACAGATCCAGGAAGTCCACAAAACACCAAGCATTAAAAACAACAACAAAAACAACAAAAAACCCCTATACCTGGGCATATCCTATTCAAACTTCAGGAAACCAAAGACAAGAAGAAGTCCTACAGGTAGAGGAATAAAACATTTTATTTATAGAGGAAAAAGAATAAGAACTTATCAAACTTTCCTTCAGAGGAGTAGAGTAAAATATTAAAGGCTGAAAGAAAAAACCCCACCAGTCTAGAACTCTGTATTCACTGAAAATATCCATGAAAAGTGAATGAGCCCAAAAGCAAAGATGAGAAGGCGGGAAGGAGTAGAAAATGAGGATGAAAGGCAACAGGGAACCAAAGGCAGAAACAGGAAAGTGCTGACACATTGTAGGAAATGAAGCCAAGACTGTAAAACACTTTATGTACAGAACTATGGAATGGGAATCTAATTGTTCTGTAAACTTTCACCTAATGCACAATAAAAAAAGTTAAAAAAGCCTTTGAGCGACCATCTAAAACACAACTATTGGTCTTTATTCATCTGGAACAAAAAGGAAAGAAGGAAATCTAAGAAGGAACTGAACTACAGGACTAATTATCTACATGAACCACTGTCTCCTCCACGTTGAGACCAGAAGATCTAGATGGTGCCTGGCTACCACTACTGAAAGTTTTGATCAGGAGTATGGTAGAGGAATCCTGATTAAAAGGGAGGAAATGTGGAACAGAACTTCAAATTCATAAAGAATCTTGACTACTGACCCTATTGAGTCTGGAGGAGCCCCAAAACTATGGCTCTGAGTTGCTTTTGAAACTTTTAATTGAAACTGTCCCCTGAAGTCACCATTAAGTAAGAGTTTAGTCGAAAGAGTAAAGATTGTTACCCTTGAGTACTGCATTACTTAAAAAAAGTCCAAAGGGTCAAGAACTATTTTAAAGCACAGATAAGAAGTTGGGGGGCAGGGAGACTAAGCAAATGAAGTGAAACAACTAGAAAAGAAATAACGAGAATGTTGACATAATGTGAAGAAAGTAACCAATGTCACTGATCATTATGTCCAGAAACTATGGAATGGAAGAAGGGTTTCCTGCATATTTTTTCACCAAAGATAAAGCAAGCAAACAAACAAACAAAATACTACAGAAAAGAACAATGGAAAAAAAAAAAGTGAATGAGACTCTCCATTCTTTTCATTGGTCTATATGTCTGTTCCCATACCAGTGCAACATTATTTTGCTTACTGTAGATTTGTAGCAAGTTTTAAGGTCAGAAAGAACTCAAATTCCTCAAATTCTTCCTTTTCAAAACTATTTTGGCTATTTGGGGTCCCTTGAAATACCATATAATTTTTGAATGGGTTTTTCTATTTCTGCAAAAAATGCATTACATCGAATCTATCACTTTAGGTAGTGTTCTCATCTCGACCCCCGCGCCTGTCAGTTTGTTGTACTGTCGTGGCTTTTGTGTTGCTGTAAGCTATGCCACTGGTATTTTAAATACCAGCAGGGTCACCCTTAGTGGAGAGGTTTCAGCTGAGCTTCCAGACTAAGACAGACTAGGAAGAAGGACCTGGCTGTCTACTTTGGAAAAACTTAGCTGGTGAAACCCTTATGAATAGCAGTGGAATATTGTCTGATATAGTGCTGGAAGATGAGGCCCTCAGGCTGGAAGGCACTCAAAATACGACTGGGGAAGTGCTGCCTCCTCAAAGTAGAGTCCACCTTAATGACATGATGGAGTCAAGCTTTCTGGACCTTCATATGTTGATGTGTCATGACTCAAAATGAGAAGAAACAGCTGCAAACATCTATTAATAATAGGAACGTGGAATGTACAAAGTATGAATCTAGGAAAATTGGACATCGTTAGAAATGAAATTGAACACATAAACATCAATATCCTAGGCATTAGTGAGCTGAAATGAAGTGGTATTGGCCATTTTGAATCAGACAATCGTGTAGTCTACTATGCTGGAAATCAGAAATTGAAGAGGAATGGGGTTGCATTCATCTCATAGAGAACATTTCAAGATCTATCCTGAAGTACAACGCTGTCAGTGATAGGATAATGTCTTAGTTATCTAATACTTCTATAACAGAAATACCACAAATGGATGGCTTTAACAAAGAGAATTTTATTCTCTTAAAGTCTACTAGGCTAGAAATCCAAATTCAGGGCATCAGCTCCAGGGGAAGGCTTTCTTTCTCTGTCAGCTCTGGGGGATGGTCCTCATCATCAATCTTCCCCAGTTGAGGAGCTTCTCAGTACAGAGACCCCAGGTCCAAAGAACGAGCTGTGCTCCAGGTGATTCTTTCTTGGTGGTATGAGGTCCCCATGTCTCTCTGCTCACTTCTCTCTTTTATATCTCAAAAGAGATTGGCTTAAAACACAATCTGATCTTGTAGATTGAGTCCTGCCTCATTAACATAACTGCCACAAATCCCATCTCATTAACATCATAGAGGTAGGATTTACAACACATAGGAAAATCACACCAGATGACAAAATGATGGACAATCACACCATACTGGGAATCATGGCCCAGCCAAATTGATACATTATTTTTGGGGGACAATATGCAATCCATGAAGATAATATCCATACAGCTACAAGAAAGATCAATTAATACGACTATTATTCAAATTTACACACCAACCACTAAAGCCAAAGATGAAGAAACTGAAGATTTTTACCAACTTCAGCAGTCTGAAATTGATCAAACATGCAATCAAGATGTATTGATAATTACTGGCAATTGGAATGAGAAAGTTGGAAACAAAGAAGGATTGGTAGTTGAAAATATGGCCTTGGTGATAGAAACCAGGCCAGAGATCACATGGTAGAATTTTGCAAGACCAACCACTTCTTTCTTGCAAATACCTTTATTCAACAACATAAATGGCAACTATACACATGTATCTTGACAGATGGAGTACATAGGAATCATATCGACATCTGTGGAAAGAGACAATGGAAAAGCTCAATATCATCAGTCAGAACAAGGCCAGAGGCCGACTGAGGAAAGACCATTCATTGCTCATATGCAAGTTTAAGTTGAAGCTGAAGAAAATTAGAGAAATTCCACCAGAGCCAAAATACAACCTTGAGTGTATCCCACCTGAATTTAGAGACCATCTCCAGCGTAGATTTGACACATTGGACACAAATGACCAAAGACCAGATCAGTTGTGGAATGACGTCAAGCGCACCATACAGGAAGAAAGCAAGGGGTCATTTTAAAAAAAGGGAAGAAAGAAAAGACCAAAATGGATGTCAGAACAGACTCTGAAACATGGTTTTGAATATAGAATAGCCAAAGCAAAAGGAAGAAATGATGAAGTAAAAGAGCCGAACAGAAGATTTCAGAAGGCAGCTCCAGAAGACAAAGTAAAGTAAAGTATTATAATGACAAGTGCGAAGGCCTGGAGTTAGAAAACCAAAAGGGAAAACATGCTCAGCATTTCTCAAGCTGAAATAACTGAAGAAAAAAGTCAAGCCTCGAATTGCAATATTGAAGGGTTCTACAGCGAAAATATTAAACAATGCAGAAAGCATCAAAAGAAGATGGAAGAGCCACTGTACCAAAAAGAATTGGTTGACATAGAACCTTTTCAGGAGGTAACATATAATCAAGAACCAATGATAGTAAAGGAAGAAGTCCAAGATACACTGAAGTCATTGGAGAAAAACAAGGCTCCAGGAATTGACGGAATACCAATTGAGATGTTTCAACAAACGGATACAGCGCTGGAAGTGCTCACTCATCTATTCCAAGAACTTGAAAGACAGCTACCTGGCCAAGTGACTGGAAGAGATCCATATATGTGCCCACTCCAAAGAAAGGGGATCCAACAGAATGCAGAAATTATGGAGCAATATTAATATCACATGCAAGTAAAATTTTGCTGAAGATCATTCAAAAGAGTTTGCAGCAGTACTTTGACAGGGAACTGCCAGAAATTCAGGCCAAGTTCAGAAGAGGACATGGAATGAGGGATGTCATTGCTGATGTCAGATGGATCTTGGCCTAAAGAAGGGAATACCAAAAAGATGTTTACCTGTGTTTTATTGAGTATGCAAAGGTATTCAACTGTGTGGATCATAACAAATTATGGATAGCACTGCAAAGAATGGGAATTCCAGAACACTTAATTGTGCTCATGAGGAACTTGTACATAGACCAAGAAGCAGTCCTTCCAACAGAACAAGGGGATACTGCCTGGTTTAAAGTCAGGAAAGGACTGTGTCAGGGTTGGATCCTTTCACCATACTTATTCCATCTGTATGCTGAGCAAATAGTCTGAGAAGCTGGACTATATGAAGAAGAATGTGGCATCAGGATTGGAGGAAGACTCATTAACAACCTGTGATATGAAAATGATACAACTTTGTTTACTGAAAGTGAAGAGGCCTTGAAACACTTACCAGTGAAGATCAAAGACTACAGCCTTCATTATGGATTGCACTGCAACATAAAGGAAACAAAAATGTTCACAACTGGATAAGTAAGCAACATCATGACGTATGAAGAAAATATTGAAGTTGTCAAGGATTTCATTTTACTTGGATCTACAATCAACACCCATGGAAGTAGCAGCCAAGAAATCAAATGACACATTGCATTAGGCAAATCTGCTGCAGAAGACTTCTTTAAAGTGTTAAAACGCAAAGACGCCACTTTAAGGACTAAGGTGCACCTGATCCAAGCCTTGGGGTTTTCAGTGGCCTTATGTGCATGGGAAAGCTGGACAATGAATAAGGAAGACCCAAGAAGAATTGATGCCTTTGAATTGTGGTGCTGGCAAAGAATATTGAATACTCCATGGACTGCCAGAAGAATGCACAAATCTGTCTTCGGAGAAATACAGTCAGAATGCTCCTTAGCAGCAAGGATGGCGAGACTTCATCTCACATGCTTTGGACATGTTATCAGAAGGGTCCAGTCCCTGGACAAAGACATGATTCTTGGCAAAGTAGAGAGTCAGTGAAAAAGATGAAGTCCCTCAAAGAGACAGATTGACACAGTTGCTGCAGCAATGAGTTTAAGCATAACTATGATTGTGAAGATGGCTCAGGAACAGGGAGTGTTCAGTTCTGTTGTACATAGGATCACTATGAGTAAGAACCACTCTATGGCACCTAACAACAACATTATTAAGTTATTCACTTCATAAACACAGGATGTCTTTCCATTTACTTAGATCTTTAATTTCTTGCAGCAATGTTTTGTAATTCTCAGTGTGCAAGACTTTTGCCTCCTTGGTTAAAGTTGTTGTTGCTACTAGCTGTGTCATGTAAGCCCCTGACTCATGGCAATCCCACATACAGAGGTGCAAAATGCTGCACCATCCCAATAATCGGCTGCAGATAGGACCGTTGTGTTTCATAGGGTTTCCATTAACTGATTTTCAGAGGTAGTTTACTTGATCTTTCTTCCTAGTCCATTTTAGTCTGGAAGCTCCACTGAATGTTTCCATTGAATGTTCAGCATCATAGCAAGAAGTAAGCCACCAATGACAGACAGTGATGGCTGTGCATGAGGTGAATTGACCAGGAATTTTACATGGGTCTCTTGCATAGACGGTAGGAATTCTACTACTCAGTCATCAGTGCCTCATTGGTTAAATTTATTCCTAAGTATTTTATTCTTTTTGATGCTATTGCAAATGGAATTATTTTCTTAATTTTCTTTTCTGATGGTTTATTGTTAGTGTATAGGAATATAACTGAGTTTTGCATGTTGATTTTATATCCTGTAATTTTGATAAATTCATCTATTGGAATAGGTTTTTTTTTTTTGTGGATTCTTAGAGTTTTTTATACATTAGATCATGTCTTCTGCAAACAGAGATAACTTTACTTCTTCCTTTCCAATTTGGATGCTTCTTATTCCTTCCTCCCCCTCCCCCAATTTCTCTGACTAGAACTTGCGTTACTAGTTGAATAGGAATGATGAAAGTAGGCATCCCTGTATTGTTTCTGAACTTGAGGGAAAAACATTCAGTCTTTCACCATTGAAGATAATAACTGCAGCGTGATGGTTCACTTTCGTGTGGACTTTCTCACAGTGGTCTTGTAACTCCTACCCAGGTGATTGGGCAGGACTGTGCAGATAGAGTGATTGTGTCCCATCAAGGGGATTGGTCTGTTTTGCCATCCAGTTGGGCTTGAAATAAGCCACTCCAGAGGTGAGAAAGAGAGTATCCTACCACCACCAAGGAAGGACAGTCAGGAGTGGAGAGTGTGTCCTGTGGATCCGGGATCCCTGCACTGAGAAGCTCCAGTTTCTGTAGGACCAATAAGTCTGGTGTTTTTTTTTTTTTGTGAGTTTGAATTTTGTTCTACAGTTTTCTCCAGCTCTCTCTGGGACCGTCTGTTGTGATCTTTGTCAGAGCAGTCGGTGGTGGTGGCCGGGCATCATCTAGTTGTGCTGGACTCAGTCTGATGGAGGCTGTGGTAGCTGTGGTCCATTAGTCTTTTGAACTAATCTATCCCTTGTGTCGGTGGTTTTCTTCATTCTTTCTTGCTCCAGACAGGGTGGGACCAGTAGACATATCTTAGATGTCTGCTCACAAGCTTTTAAGATCCCAGATGCTGCTCACCAAAGTAGGATGTAGAACATTTTCTTTATAAACTATGTTATGCCAATTAAGCTAGATGTCCTCTGAGACCGTGGTCCCCAGATTCAGCCCAGTAATTCAGTTCCTCAGGGAGTTTGGATGTGAATCTTCTATGACTTCGCCTTGGTCAAGTTGTGCTGACTTCCTCAATACTGTGTACTGTCTTAGAGGTTTTCCCTCCTCACCCCTCCCATCCCTAGTAACCATCAAAGATTGTTTCTTTCTGTGTATAAACCTTTTCATGAGTTTTTGTAATAGTGGTCTCATGCAATATTTGCCCTTTTGTGAATGACTTATTTCACTCATCAGAATGCCCTCCAGATTCATCCATGTTATAAGATGTTTCCCAGATTCATCATTGTTCTTTATCATTGCCTAGTATTCCACTGTATGTACCATAGTTTGTTTATCCATTCTTCTATTGATGGGCACTTAGGTTGTTTCCATTTTTCTGCTATTGTGAATAATGCTGCAATGAACATAAGTGTGCATATGTCTATTTGTGTGATAGTTTTTATTTCTCTAAGATATATCCCTAGGGGTGGGATTGCTGGATTGTATGGTACTTCTATTTCTAGCTTTTTAAGGAAGTGCCATATGGTTTTCCAAAATGGTTGCACCATTTTGCATTCTCACCAGCAGTGCACAAGAGTTCCAATCTTCCCGCAGACTCTCCAACATTTTTTATTTTCTGTTTTTTTGATTAATACCAGTATTGTCGGGGTAAGATTGTATCTCAGTGTAGTTTTGATTTGCATTTCTCTAACAGCTAGTGATAGCGAGCCTTTCCTCATGTGTCTGTTAGCCTCCTGAATGTCTTCTTTGGTGAAGTGTCTGTTCATATCTTTTGCCAATTTTTCAACTGGATTATTTGTCTTTTTGTTCTAGAGGAGTTAGACTTTCCTATAGATTTTAGAGATTAGAACTCTGTCGGATATGTCATAACCAAACTTTTCCCACCATTCTGTAAATTCTCTTTTTACTCTTTTGGAGAAATCTTTTGATGATCATAAGTGTTTAATTTTTAGAAGATCCCGGTTATCTGGCTTATCTTCCGGTGTTTGTTTACTGTTAATTATGGTTTGTATTCTATTTATGCCATATATTAGGGCTCCTAGGTTTCAGCTGAGCTTCCAGACTAAGACAGACTAGGAAGAAGGACCTGACAATCTACTTCTGAAAAAAATCAGCCAATGAAAACCTTATGAATAGCAGCTGAACATTGTATGATATAGTTCCAGAAGATAAGGCCCTCATGTTGGAAGGCACTCAAAATACGACTGGAGAAGAGCTGCCTCCTCAAAGTAGAGTCGATCTTAATGACGTGGATGGAGTCAAGCTTTCGGGACCTTCATTTGCTGATGTGCATGACTCAAAATGAGAAGAAACGGCTGCAATCATCTGCTAATAATTGGAACATGGAACATACAAAGTATGAATCTAGGAAAATTGAAAATGGTATAAAATGAAATGGAATGCATAAACATAGATATCCTAGGCATTAGTGAGTTGAAATGGACTGGTATTAGCCATTTTAAATCAGAAAATCATATAGTCTACTATGCTGTCAATGACAAATTCAAGAGGAATGGTGTTGCATTCATTGTCAAAAAGAACATTTCAAAATCTATCCTGAAGTACAACACTGTCAGTGATAGGATAATATGCATACACCTACAAGGAAGACAGTAAATAAGACTACTATTCCAATTTATGCACCAATCACTAAGTACAAAGATGAAGAAATTGAAGGTTTTTACCAACTTCTGCAGTCTGAAATTGATCAAACACGCAATCAAGATGCATTGGTAATTACTGGTGATTGGAATGAGAAAGTTGGAAACAAAGAAGAAGGATCAGTAGTTGGAAAATATGGCCTTGGTGGTAGAAATGATGCTGGAGATCAAATGATAGAATTTTGCAACACTAACGACTTCTTCATGGTAAATACCTTTTTTCAACAACATAAGCGACAACTACACATGTGCTGGAAGTCCTAGCCAGGTCTTTTACATCCCTGATTAGATTTATTCCCATGTATTTTACTTTTTTAGGGGCTATTATAAATGGTATTGTTTTCCTGATTTCCTTTTCATCGTTCTCTTTATTGATGTATAGGATTCCAACTGATTTTTGTATATTTATCTTGTATCCTGCTACTCTGCTGAATCTTTCTGTTAGTTCCAGTAGTTTTCTCATGGAGTCTTTTGTGTTCTCTGTGTACAGTATCATATCATCCACAAATAGGGACAGTTTTACTTCTTCCTTACCAATTTGGATGCTCTTTATTTCTCTTTCTTGCCTTGTTGCTCTAGCTAGGACTTCCAGCACAATGTTAAATAGAAGTGGTGATAAGACATCCTTGTTCTTGTTTTCAAGGGGAATGCTTTCAGCATTTCTCTATTAAGAATGACGATGGCTGTTGTTTTTGTATAGATGCCCTTTATTATGTTGAGGAATTTCCCTTCTATACCTATTTTATTGAGAGTTTTTATCAGGAATGGGTGTTGGTATCAGGAATGACTTTGCTGAATGCCTTCTCTGTGTCAATTGAGATGATCATGTGATCCTTTTCATTATTTTTATTTATATGGTGGATTATTGTTGATTGATTTGCTAATGTTGAACCATCCTTGCATACCTAGTATGAAACCCACTTGGTTGTATTGTATAATTTTTTTGATATGATGCTGAACTTTATTGGCTAGAATTTTGTTCAGAATTTTTGTATCTATATTCATGAGAGATATTGATCTGTAATTTTCTTTTTTTGTGGTTTCTTTGCCTGGTTTTGGCATCAGAATTATGCTGGCTTCAAAGAATGAAATTGGAAGTATCCCTTCCTTCTCTATGTTCTGAAATAATTTGTGTAGTACTGGTGTAAGCTCTTCTCTGAATGTTTGGTAGAATTCTCCAGTGAAGCCATCTGGGCCAGGGCTTTTTGTTGTTGTTGTTGGGAGGTTTTTTTTTTTTTTTTTATTAAGTTTTCAGTCTCCTCTCTCGCTGTGGATCTGTTCAGATTTTCAGCTTCAGTTTGTGTTAGTTTAGGTACGTAGCGTGTTTCTAGAAATTTGTCCATTTCCTCTAGGTTTTCAAACTTGTTGGAGTATAGTTTTTCATAGTACTCTGTTATGATGTTATGATCATTTTTATTTGAGTTGGGTCTGTTGTAATGCCCCCATTACATTTCTTATTTGGGTTATTTGCATCCTCTCCTGTTTTATTTTGTCAGTTTGTCCAATGGTTTGTCGATTTTGTTGATCCTTTCAATGAACAAACTTTCGTTTTTTTTTTATTCTTTCTATTGTTTTTCTATTCTCTATTTCATCTATTTCTGCTCTATTTCTGATCTTTATTATTTCCTTTCTTCTGGTGGCCGTGGGCTTCTTTTGCTGTTCTCTTTCTATTTGTTTGAGTGGTGTAGCTAATGGTTTGATTTTGCCCCTTCTTTTTTGATGTGTGCATCTGTTGCTATAAATTGACCTCTGAGCACTGCCTTTGCTGTGTCCCAAATGTTTTGATATGATGGGTTTTCATTCTGATTTGATTCTAGGATTTTTTAAAATTCCATCTTTGATTTCTTCTATTACCAAGTGGTTTTTAAGCAGGGTGTTTGTCATGTATTGAATTGTGTCCCCCCAAAATATCTGTCAACTTGGCTAGGTCATCATTCCCAGTATTGTATGATTGTCTACCATTTTATCATCTGACTTGATTTCCCTATGTGTTGTAAAAGCTATCTCTGTGATGTAATAAGTTGGATTTGTGATAGTTATATTGATAAGGTCTCAAGATTAGGTAGTGTCTTAAGCCAATTTCCTTTGAGATATAAAAGAGAGAAGCAAACAGAGAGATATGGGGACCTCATACCACCAAGAAAGCAGTTCTAGGAGCAGAGTGCACCTTTGAACCTGAGGTTCCTGCACTGATATGCTCCCAGACCAAGGAAAGACTGATGCATCACAAAGATCTTTCTCCAGAGCCGACCAAGAGAGAAAGCCTTCCCCTGGAGCTGATAACTTGAATTTGGACTTGCAGCCTACTAGATTGTGAGAGAATAAATTTCTCTTTGTTAAAAGCCATCCAGTTGTGGTATTTCTGTTCTAGCAGCACTAGATGGCTAAGACAGTGTTATTCAGTTTCCATGTATTTGATTTTTTTCCTTGATTTTCCTATGATTAATTTCTACTTTGATGGCATTGTGATCAGAGAATATACTTTGTATTATCTCAATGTTTTTGGATTTTGTTGAGGGTTACTTTGTGACCTAAGATGTGGTCTATTCTGGAAGATGTTCCAAGTGGGTTGGAAAAGAAAGTGTACTTTGTTGCTATTGGGTGGAGTGTCCTATATATGTCTAGAGGTCAAGTTTGTTGATTGTGGCCTTTAGATCTTCTGTATCTTTGTTTAGTTTCTTTCTAGATGCTCTATCCTTTACCGAGAGTGGTGTGTTGAAGTCTCCTATTACTGTTGTGGACCTATCAATTTCTCTTTTCAGTGCTGTTAGAGTTTTATAAATGTATTTTGGAGGCCTGTCATCAGATGTGTAGATATTTATTATATCTTCATGGTGGATTGTCCCTTTAATCATTACATAATGTCCTTCTTTGTTTTTTATGGTGGATTTTGTTTTAAACTCTATTTTATCTAAGATGAGGATAGCCACTCCTACTCTTTTTTGGTTGCTGTTTGCTTTATATATTTTTTTCATCCTTTGACTTTCAATATATTTATGTCTTTGTTTCTAAGGTGGGTCTCTTGTAGACAGCATATCAATGAGTCCTGTTTTTTTTAATCCATTCTGTCACTCTGTTTCTTTATGGGTGCATTTAAACCATTTATGTTCAGTGTCATTATTGATAGGTGTGAGTTCATTGCTGTCACATTTTATGCTTTTTTTTGGTGGTTCTGATGTTTTCTTTGTTCCTCTTACTCTCCTGTGCTGAATTCCTTTTGTTTGTGGATATTTTTTGTTTGTTTCTTTCATTTTTGTAGATTTTGTGTTTACTGAGACTTTATGTTTTTCTTCATTTCGATGAGAAGATATGTTAACTTTCTTTGTGGCTATCTTGAAATTTACCTCTATCTTCCTAAGCTTGAACCAGTCTTTTATTATTTGTTATCACTTTGACTTCCTCTCCATTTGAAAGTTCTATACCTACACCATTTATTCCTCTTTTATTGTTCTGATGTTGTTGTCATTTACAGATTGACCGCTCTTGTTCCTTGTAAATTTTTTAGTTTTGTTTTATCCTTGAGAGTTCATTACCTAGGTTGGTATCTGGCTGACACAATCATATGTCCTAGATAGAGGTTGTCGTCTAATGTTGCTTGTTCTCTAACTGAAGGACTCCCTTTAATTATTCTTGTAAGTTTGGTTTGGTTTCTACACATTTCCTTAATTTCTGTTTATCTGGAAATGTCCTAATTTCACTATCATATTTGAGTCAGAGTTTTGCAGGATATACTATTCTTGGTGGGCAATTTTTTTCTTTCAGAGTTTTAGATATGTCATCCCATTGCCTTCTTGCCTACATGGTTTCTGCCGAGTAATCAGAGCTTAGTCTTATTGTTTCCCCTCTGTATGTGACTTTTCGTTTTTTTTGAGCTGCTTTCAGGATTCTTTCTTTGTTCTTGATTTTAGCAAGTGTGTCTATGATATACCTTGGTGATTTTCTTTTGGGGTCTATCCTATACGGTATTAGTTGAACTTCTTGGATGGTTGGCTTTTCATCTTCCATGATGTTAGGGAAGTTTTCTGTCAACAAATCTTCAATGATCCTCTCTGTTTTCTGTTTTCTCTCCCTGTTCTGGGACTCCAATCACATGCAAATTTTTGCCTTTGATTGTATGCCACATTGTTCTCAGGGTTTCTTCATTTTTCTTCATTCTTTTCTATAACCTTTTCCTTAAACAACGTGGTAGCTGAGGATTTGTCTTCAAGTTCTCTGATCCTGTCTTCCATTGTTCCAAAATTGCTCAGAAAATCTTCTATGGCACTGTCCGTTTCTGAAATTTTATTGTTCATCTTTTCTAATTGCTGATTTTGTATGATTTCTAGTGGTTTGTTTATTTTGACATTTTGTTCCTGTATTATTTTCCCAAATTCTTCCATTGTTTTGTCTGTTTTTTCTGTATTTTCCATTATTTTGCCTATTTTTTCCTTATTTTTGTCCGTTTTCCTCCATCTCTTGGAGAGCCCTGAATATTAGTGCTTTGAATTCCCTATCAAGTAATTCTGCTAACTTTTCTTCTACCGGAAGATCATCTGGTACTTTATTTTGGATGCTTTCTGGAACCATCCTTTCCTTTTTTAAATATGTTTTGATATTGCCTGCAGTCTTTGGGACATTCAGGGATTATTTTCTTCATTTATTGATTGTAGATTTGTTTGTTTTTTCCTGCTTTTTTTGTTTTGTTTGGTTATGTCTGGGCAGGCGGGCTGGGCCTTCTTTGTTGTTTGCTCCTCTATGGGCATGATACTTCTCACCACCTTGTCCAGGTGGGCAGGGCCAGTCACTCAGCTATGGTGAAGCAGGGCTGGTCCAGCAAAAGGGGAGGGATGGGGATGGATCATTTGTGGTATGTACTGGGGTTGACAAGTTAGGGCCAGGGGGCAGTTCAGGGTGAGGTCCAATGGTCTGCAAATGTGCCACTCAGGGTGCAGCACTCAGTGGATGATGCAGATAGGCAGGAAGGAAGGGGGAGGATGTGATATGTGGAGCTAAGTGGATGTGGGAAACAAGTGAAAGAAGAGAGGGAAACAGAAGCCAAAAAAAAGAAAAGAAAAGAAAGAAAAAAAAGAAATGGCACTGAGGGAGCCTACTGATGGAGTGGTGCAAACCCTGGGAAGCTGTGTGCTGGCAGCTTTCCAGCTAGGTGGCGTGGTACAGCCCATCAAAAAGAGGTGGAGATGGCACATGTGGCCAGGTGGTTGGGAGAAAGGAAAGGAAGGAAGTTGGAGAGAGACAAGAAGCCAAGGAAAAAAAAATGTCTGAGGGAGCCCACTGGCATGGTGGTGTGGACTGGGGAAGCAGCTCCCCAGCCAAGTGGCACAGCACAGCCCACCAAGAAGGAGCAGAGATGACACACAGTGCCAGCTAGGTGGATGAAAGGAAAGGAAGGAGGTGAGAGAGATAGAAGAAACAAAAAGAAGCCAAAAACAACAACAAAATGACACTGAAGGAGCCTGCCGGTGGGGGCGGGTGAATCCAAGTGGCAAGGAGCCAGCGTCTCTCCAGCCAAGTGACCATGGCCCATGGTCTGCCAGAAAGCAGCAGAGGGAAGAAGGGTGGGGAGTGGGAAAGCGTGTATCCCTGGTTACTGGGTGTTCTCTTGCTGGAAGCTCTGTAAAGTTGCCTTCCCGTATCCCATGTCTGCTGTTTTTGGTGGCTGAGGGGGTCTGAGATGGCAAGTCTATGCCATGTTAGCTGTTAGGAGACCTCCACTCTGTAGCTTTCCTTGTTCTCTATCAGTTTCTTATTCTATTTGGTGCTTGGTGTTCTTTATCCCTTCATTTGACTCTTAGGGTTCCAGGATTGAGGTTTTATCTGCTTCACTTAGTTTTTTGGGTCCTTGCTGCAGAAGGGCAGTGTGGTGCTTCTGTCTATAGTACCATGTTGGCTCTGCCTCCTGTTTTAAATCTTAACCTCTTTGCCTGTGGTTATAATGCTATTTGGGAATGGAGCGTCTTTGTTATGTTAATGATACACGTTTAATGTAGGGTGTATATTGAATCAATCTCTTTTGAGATTAAGTTAAACAATGCCTGTCAAACATCTAATCAGTGCTGACACATAGCAAGCTATGTAATGAGAGCATTCTTGTTGTAGTTATGACTGTTGTTGTTGAAGGTGTTAACATTAGTGTTAGAAAGGTTTGTTGCTTAAGGGTTTTGGAGACAGGAGCCCCTGGGATCAAATCTATCTCTGCACATTCTAATGTTGGCTGGAGACCACCCCTCTCTGACCTCTTGTTTCCTTCTCTGGAGAATGTGGGAATCTACCTCAGAAGACAATGTGAGTATTAAGTAAGGTACTGGATGTAAATTGCTCGGTGCAGTGCCTGGGCTAAGATGGACTCTGTAAATGTTATCATTCTCTGATTTGAAGCTTCCATGTACCTCTAATTTTAAATTCCTGGAGTGATAATCTCCAAATCTCTGCCATATCTGATTCTGGTTCTGATGCTTGACCTATCTCTTCAAACTGTGTTCACAGAATCCTTGCCACGTAGCCAGCAATTGGGGGTAGAGAGAGAATTGCATGTGAGAAGTTTCTGGGGCCAGGCCTGACAGGCAGAGACTACTTCTTATATTCCATTGGCCAGAACTGAGTCAGGTGGGTACACCTAACTGTAAAGAAGGCTCAGAAATGTTGTCTAGTTGAGGGTCTGGGAAGAAGAGAAGCTGGGTATTAGTGATTATTATCAGCCTTTGCTTCAACCACACAGAAGGGGAAACTGATACTCAGAATGGAGTGTGTCAATCAAGGCCAGCCAGACTAAATAGGACAGGAATCCAGGTCCTTCCCCTCCTTGGAAGAAATGGATGACAGCTGAAGTATTTTGGTGGACAACTCAGTGGAGACCAGCAGGCCCCAAGTAATGCTGAAGAGAGGATGAGGTCCATCATCTGACCTCCGGGTCTGGTTCCAAGAAGAATTCCTCAAGAGATTAAGGGTTTGTTGTCCAGGGTGTTTATTTGCCCTCAAAGGAGCATTCAAATGAGGCCCAGGTCCAGGGATGTCCACAGAGAAGAGGCACCCAGCCCTTTTCTCTATACTTTTGCTGGGTGAACTTGACCATACTCTGAGCTTCAAATTTCACCTCCATCCAGAAAGGTCATAGTATAGTTCCAAGCAGGGTGATATTACAAATGTTTAACACCTGGACTATCAGAATAGACATCTGATATACAGGGAGGGGGAGCAAATATTAGCCCTTTAGTTACTGAGTTGTAGGGAGGTCTAGGGGTGCTGGGGTGGATCAGAGACCTTTAGGAGCACAGGGGGATAACCTCAGGGGAGTGGCTATTCACCAATCAGCCTGGGAAGTACTTTGATCTTTTAACAACACTACAGTCATTCCCCCACATTCTTGTAGAATGTCAGCCTTGGCCCCAAGAACACGGAGTTAGCTTAAAGTAAATGACAAATAAATGGCCATTGTTGCTGAGTTATTTGGGGGGCAAAATTATGTTGTGGTTAAGAGTTCGAGATCTGAGGTCAGGCAGACCTTGTTCAAGTCTCAGATCTGCTACCTACTAGCTGTGTGATCTTGAGAACAGTCCTTGGCCCCTCTGGGTCTCCCTGCTCTCACCTCTCCCTCTCTTAACTCACTCAACTCCAGCCACACTGGCACCTTCACTGTTCCAGTCCATGAGGCCCTCCTCCACCTCTTTGCACTGGCTATTCCTTCTTCCTGGAATGCTTTCCCCAAGTATATCCAAATGGTTCCCACCTTAACCTCCTCTAGGTCTTTGCTCAAACAATCACCTTCTCAGGGAGGCTTCCCCTCCCCTCTCTATATAAAATCACAACCCTTCTTTGCCCCCAGCACTTCCTATGCCCACTCCTGACTTTGTTTTTGTCCACAGCATTTATCACTGTTTGTTATACCATATATTTTACCTGTTTGCTTATGATCTGTTTCCAAACACATCAGGATGTAAGCACCTTGAAGACAGGGATTTTTGCTAGTTTTTTAAAAATGTATTTTTTTACTGTGACAAATATATAAGTAACAAAACAACAATTGCCATTTCAACCATCTTCACACGTATAATTCTTGACATTAAATATGTTCATCATGTTGTTCAACCATTCCTGAGTTTTTCCATCACCCTTAACAGAAGCTCAGGGTCCCCTAAGCATTGTGTCTTTCTTCTCCACCTAGTGTCCACTCTTTTGTCAGTTTTTTTTTTCCAGCAGCTATAGTGCCAGGTACATAGTAGGCACTGAGTAAATAATTGTCAAGTGAGAGAGTGAATGAATGAGTTAATACAATTGAAAATGGGCATTTGTCTCAGTTATCTAGTGCTGCTATAACAGAAATACCACAAACAGATGGCTTTAACAAGGAGAAATTTATTGTTTCACAGTTTAGGAGGCTAGAAGTCCAAATTCAGGGTGCCAGCTCTAGGGGAAGGCATTCTCTGTCAGTTCTGGGGAAAGGTCCTTGTTATCAATCTTCCTCTGGTCTAGGAGCTTCTCAGCACAGGGACCTCGGGTCCAAAGGACACACTCTACTCCCAGCACTACTTTCTTGGTGATGTGAGGTCCCCACATTTCTCTGTTCGCTTCTCTCTTTTATATCTTAAAAGAGACTGACTTAAGACACAATCTAATCTTGCAGATTGAGTCCTGCCTCATGAACATGACTGCCTCTAATTCATCCTTTTTAATATCATAGAGGTAGGATTTACATCACATATGAAAATCACATCAGATGATAAAATGATGGACAATCCCACAATACTGGGAATCATGGCCTAGCCAAGTTGAGACATATTTTGGGGGGACATGACTCAATCCATACCTACCCCACAGGCTTGTTTTGAAGTTTAAGTAAAACGGTCCATGGAGGATTCTTGACCCAGTTTTTGCTGTTGTTAGGGGCCGTCGAGTGAATTTCAACTCCTAGTGACCCCACATGACCGAATAGAACTGTCCCATGGGGTTTTCATGGCTGTAATCTTTATGGGAGCAGATCACTTTGATACAGTAAGCATTAAAGAAATATTAATCACTATTGTTGTCATTATTGATATAGAACTCTAAATTGTCATGACTCTGTGACTAGACAGCATAGCATTGTGATAGGGTTCATGTCAAATCCTGGCCTCCTCACTTACCAGTTGGTAACCTCTGTGCCTCAGTTTCCTCATCTGTAAAATGGAGATAGTAGTACCTACCATTTAAAGTCCCCCACATGTCTGTAACTTTGTCGTACTGTGGGGGCTTGCATGTTGCTGTGATGCTGGAAGCTATGCCACCAGTATTCAAATACAGGCAGGGTCACCCATGGTGGACAGGTTTCAGCGGAGCTTCCAAAATAAAACAGACTAGAAAAAAGGGCCCGGTGGTGTACTTTTGAAAAGAATTAGCTAGTGGAAAACCTTGCAAACAGCAGTGGAACATTGTCTGATATAGCGCCGGAAGATATGCCCCTCAGGTTGGAAGGCACTCAAAAGACGACTGGGAACGAACTGCCTCCTCAAAGTAGAGCTGACCTTAATAACGTGAATGGAGTCAAGCTTTTGGGATCTTCATTTCTTGATGTGGCATGACACAAAATGAGAAGAAACAGTTGTGAACATCCATTAATAATTGAAATATGGAATGTACTAAGTATGAATTCAGCAAAATTGGAAGTCATCAAAAATGAAATGGAATGCATAAAGATCTATATCCTAGGCATTAGTGAGCTTAAGTGGACTGGAATTGGCCATTTTGAATCGGACAATCATATGGTCTACTATGCCGGGAATGATAACTTGAAGAGGAATGGTGTTGGCATTCATCATCAAAAAGAACATTTCAAGATCCATCCTGAAGTACAAAGCTGTCAATGATAGGATAATATCTATACGCCTACAAGGAAGACCAGTTAATACGACTACTATTCAAATGTATGCACCAACCACTAAGACCAAAGATGAAGAAAGTGAAGATTTTTACCAACTTTTGCAGTCTGAAATTGATCAAACATGCAATTAGGATGCATTGATAATTACTGGTGATTGGAATGTGAAAGTTGGAAACAAGGAAGAAGGATTGGTAGTTGGAAAATATGGCCTTGGTGATAGAAACTATGCTGGAGATCACATGATAGAACTTTGCTAGACTAATGACTTCTTCATTGCAAATACCTTTTTTCAACAATATAAACTGACTGTACACCTGGACCTCACCATATGGAATACACAGGAATCAAATCAACTATATCTGTGGAAAGAGACGATGGAAAAGCTCAATATCATTGGTCAGAACAAGGCCAGGGGCCAACTGTGGAACAGAGCATCAATTGCTCACATACAAATTCAAGTTGAAGCTGAAAAAAATTAAAATAACTCCATGAGAGCCAAAGTATGACCTTGAGTACATCCCACCTGAATTTAGAGACCATCTCAAGAATAGATTTGATACATTGAACACTAATGACTGAAGACCAGATGAGTTGTGGAATGACATCAAGGGCATCATACATGAAAAAAGTAAGAGGTCATTAAAAAGACAGGAAAGAAAGAAAAGACCAAAATGGATGTCAGAAAAAAGACTCTTAAACTTGCTCTTGAATGTAGGGTAGCTAAAGCGAATGGAAGAAATGATGAAGTAAAAGAGTTAAACACAAGATTTCAAAGGGTGGCTGGAGAGGACAGTAGAGTATTATAACGACAAGTGCACAGACCTGGACATAGAAAACCAAAAGGGAAGAACATGCTCAGCATTTCTCAAGCTGAAAGAACTGAAGAAGAAATTCAAGCCTCGGGTTGCAATAGTGAAGGGTTCTACGGGAAAATACTAAACAATGCAGGAAGCCTCAAAAGCAGATGGAAGGAATACACAGGAACACTATACCAAGAAGAACTGGTAGATGTTCAACTATTTCAGGAGGTAGCATACAATCAGGAATCGATCTGAAAGAAGAAGTCCAAGCTACACTGATGGCACTGTCGAAAAACCAGGCTCCAGAAACTGACAGAGTGTCAACTGAGATGTTTCAACAAATGGATGCAGTGCTGGAAGTGCTCACTTGTCTATGCTAAGAAATCTGGAAGACAGCTACCCGGCCAACTGACTGGAAGAGATTCATATTTATGCCTATTCCCAAGAAAAGTGATCTAACTGAATGTGGAAATTATTGACGAATATCATTAATATCACACAGAAGTAAAATTTTGCCGAAGATCATTCAAAAGTGGCTGCAGCAGTATATCGATAGGGAACTGCCAGAAGTTCAAGCCAGATTCAGAAGAGGACGTGGAACCAGAGATATCATTGCTGATGTCAGATGGATACTGCCTGAAAGCAGAGAATACCAGAAAGAGGTTTATCTGTCTTTCACTCACTACGCAAAGGCATTGGACTGTGTGGATCATAAGAAATTATGGATAACATTGCGAAGAATGGGAATTCCAGAACACTTAACTGTGCTCATGCAGAATCTGTACATAGATCAAGAGGCAGTCATTCAAACAGAACAAGGGGATAGTGAGTGGTTTAAAGTCAGGAAAGGTATGCATCAGAGTTGTATCCTTTCACCATACTTATTCAATCTGTATGCTGAGCAAATATTCCGAGAAGCTGGACTATATGAATAAGATCAGGTCCCCAGGATTGGAGGAAGACTCATTAACAACCTGCATTATGCAGATGACACAACCTTGCTTGCTGAAAGTGAAGAGGACTTGAAGCACTTACTGATAAAGATCAAAGACCACAACTTTCAGTATGGATTACACTTCAACATAAAGAAAGCAAAAATACTCACAAGTGGACCAATAAGCAACATCAGATAAATGGAGAAAAGATTGAAGTTGTCAAGGATTTCATTTTACTTGGATCCACAATCAACACCCATGGACGCAGCAGTCAGGAAATCAAACGACACATTGCATTGGGCAAATCTGCTGCAAAAGACTTTAAAGTGTTAAAAAACAAAGGTGCCAACTTTAAGAACTAAGGTGTGCCTGACCCAAGCCATGGTGTTCTCAATAGCCTCATATGCATGTGAAAGCTGGCCGATGAATAAGGAAGACTGAAGAAGAATTGATGTCTTTGAATTATGGTGTCGACGAAGAATATTTGAATATACCATGGACTGCCAGAAGAATGAACAAATCTGTCTTGGAAGAAGTACAACCAGAATGCTCCTTAGAAGCAAGGATGGTGAGACTAAGTCCCACATACTTTGGACATGCTATCAGGAGGGACCAGTTCCTGGAGAAGAACATCTGGCCTGGTAAAGTAGATGGTGAGGGAAAAAGAGGAAGACTCTCAATGAGATGGACTTATGTAGTGGCTGCAACAATTGGCTCAAACGTAACAATGATTGTGAGGACGGTGAAGGACCGGGCAGTGTTTTGTTCTGTTGTTCACAGGGTGGCTATGAGTCGGCACCAACTTGACAGCACCTAACAACAATCATTTAAAGTTGTGGAAGGACTAAATTGAGTTAATAACTGTAAAATATTTACAGCAGTGCATGGCACAGAGTAAGTGGCTAATATAGACAGCTGTCTTTGTTGTCTTAAGCATCCATAACTCTAACCTTCGACCTATTTATGACTGTGTATTCTTTGAAGCTCCTAAATCTATTTTTTCTGAGATAACTGGGTTGTAAAATCAGAGTGCATTGAAACTAGGAACCATACAATTACTGGCCACACACACCAGGATTGTTTTCAGAATGAAAGTGTGCCCTATTAATAATTAAGCCAGGACAGAAAGCATTTAACCAGACAGATTCGTCATTACATTCACCCTCTCTATAACACAACATTCCACAAGGGGGCAGCAGCGAGCAAGCCCTCCTGTTGATGTTACAGAAGAGGTTCCTTTGTTCATCCACTGTGCAAACTCCCTTTGCATAACCGACCTTTCTTAAGGACTGAGAGTTACACAAAATGCAGGTGAAGGCATGTGGTTCCCTCCTCCCCTGAACGTTTCATGGCTCAGATGCAAGAGAATTCAGCCCTGGCATTCTGTTCCCGCTGGGGCTAAACAGTGGCTGAGGGATGAAAGAGATGACCTCTAGGGTCTAGACCCACCTGTATCCACCTCAGAGGAGATGTCTGTCTGCCTGGGGCACAGAGGTGTGCAGTTAGAGGAATCCTTTAAAAACAAAAATCAGATCATGTCCCTCCTCTGCTCAAAATCCTCCTATGGTCCAGTCTCACTAGGGATAAAAGCCAAAATCCTATGCTATCTATCCTGTCTCCCCTCTGCCCTTATCTCCCACTATTTGGCCCATCACTCATTGGCGCCAGCTACACCGGTCTCCTGGATGCTTCTCCAAACTCCAGGCACACTTGTGCCTCAAGGCCTTTTCACTGGCCTTTCCCTCTGCCTGGAACTCACTTCCCCCAGATGTCTCTGTGGAGAAATCTCATCTAACTCAAGTTTCTGTTCAAATGCTCTCTTCTCAGTAAGAGCTTCCCTAACCACCCTGCTCTGATTGTAATTTCCTACAGCTTTATCATCTTCTAACATCCCATGTTTTTGTTGTTGTTAGATGTTGTCAAGTCAGTTCTGACTCACAGGGACCCCAAGTACAACAGAACAAAACACTGCCCAGTCCTGGGCCATCTTCATAGTTGGTGCTATGTTTGAGTCCATTGTTGCAGCTACTGTATCAATCCATCTCGTTGAGGGTCTTCTTCTTTTTCACCGACCCTTTACCTTACCTAGCATGATGTCCTTCTCCAGGAACTGGTCCCTCCTGATAACATGTCCACAGTACACAAGATGAAGTCTCGCCATCCTTGCTTCTAAGGAGCATTCTGATTGTACTTCTTCCAAGACAGATTTGTTCATTCTTCTGGCAGTCCATGGTATATTCAATATTCTTCACCAACACCATAACTCAAAGGCGTCAATTCTTCTTTGGTCTTCCTTACCCATTGTCCAGCTTTCACATGCATGAGACAACTGAAAATACCATGGCTTGGGTCAAGCACACCTTACTCCTTAAAGTGACTATTTGCTTTTAACACTTTAATGTGGTCTTTTACAGCAGATTTGCCAATGTAATATGTCATTTGATTTCTTGACTGCTGCTTCCATGGGCATTGACTATGTAGATCATAACAAATTATGGATAACATTGTGAAGAATGGGAATTCCAGAACACTTAATCATGCTCATGCAGAACCCGTACATAGACCATGAAGAAGTCATTCAAACAGAACAAGGGGATATTGTGTGGTTTAAAGTCAGGAAAGGTGTGCATCAGGGTTGTAGCCTTTCACCATACGTATTCAGTCTGTAAGTGGAGCAAATGTTCCGAGAAGCTGGAGTAGATGAAGAAGATCAGGTCCCCAGGATTGGAGGAAGACTAATTAACAACCTGCATTATGCAGATGACACAACCTCGCTTGCTGAAAGTGAAGAGGACTTGAAGCACTTACTGATGAAGATCAAAGACCACAGCCTTTGGTATGGATTATACCTCAACCTAAAGAAAACAAAAATCTGCACAACTGGACCAATAAGCAACATCATGATATAAGGAGAAAATATTGAAGTTGTCAAGGATTTCATTTTACCTGGATCCATAATCAACGCCCATGGACGTAGCAGTCAAGAAATCAAAAGATGCATTGCATTGGACAAATCTGCTGCAACAGACCTCTTTAAAGTCTTAAAAAGCAAAGGTGCAACTTTAAGGACTAAGGTGAGCCTGACCCAAGCCATGGTGTTTTCAATCACCTCATATGCATGCGAAATCTTGACAATGAATAAGGAAGACTGAAGAAGAATTGACACCTTTGAATTATGGTGTTGGTGAAGAATATTGAATATACCATGGACTACCAGAAGAACAAATAAATCTGTCTTGGAAGAAGTACAATCAGAATGCTCCTTAGAAGTAAAGGGGGTGAGACTTCATCTCACATACTTCAGACATGTTATCAGGAGGGACCAGTCCCTAGAGAAGGAGATCATGCTTGATAAAGTAGAGGGTGAACAAAAAAGAGGAAAACCCTCCACAAGATGGATTGACACAGTGGCTGCAACAATGGGCTCAAGCATAACAACAATTGTGCGGATGGCACAGGACCAGACAGTGTTTTGTTCTGTTGTACATAGAGTCTCTATGAGTCCGAACTGAGTTGAGGGCACCTAACAACAACAACAAACACTCAGTAAATGGTTATTACTGTTCCTCAGGGCTACCACATGAGGTCACAAAGGTTGTGCTCTGTACCAAAACCAAAACTGTTGTCATTAAGTCGATTCCAACTCACAGCGACCTATAGGAATGAGTAGAACCGCCCCATAGGGTTTCCAAGGAGCAGCTAGTGGGTTCGATCTGTGGACCTTTCTGTTAGCAGATGTGCTCTTAACCACTGTGCCACCAAGGCTCCCCAGGGGGACTGAAATTTAAGAAGGGTCCCTTCTTCACACCATGTACCTGGAGAAGGTGCCCTTTTTTATTCTCACAAAGGTGCATTCTAAAAGCTAGTGGCCACCCTGGTATTATTTATATTACCGATGACTCCAAATGTGGATTTCAGCACCCTATGAGAATGTTCACCTCTTCTAGACCATTTTTAGCTGTTCTGTCTGCTTCTCAACACATCACAGACTTCTTAGCCTCTCCACCTACGAGTGTTTTTGCTGTCAATTCAAGCAAATAAGCAAACACTGAGCCTGACACTGAGGACATTTGGGTACATCCAGGCTACCTCTGACCAAGGCTCAGGCACTCCCTCCAGTCATCACTCATCTGTCTGTGGAGGCTTGCATGTTGCTTTGATGCTGAACAGGTTTGCAGAGCTTCCAGACTATGACAGATTAGGAAGAAAGGCCGGTCAAACTACTTCTGAAAATCAGCCAGTGAAAACCCTGTGGCTCACAATGGTCTGATCCCCAACCAATCATGGGGATGGTGCAGGACCGGGCAACTTTTTGTTCCATTGTGCTTGGGGTCTCCATGAGTCAGGGGCAGACTCTATAGCCTCTGACAACAACAGTTTGATCTAATGTTGCCAAATACTTAGACATGCGGGTGTGTAGGCCTCCATTTGCACCCTGTCCTACATAGTCGGTGCTGTGGGGGCCAGCCAGACCTCCCTCCTTCATGATGGAGACACTCATTCCCCACTGCCTGGGTGTCCCCACTGCTTAAGGCACAGATCAGACCTGTGTCAGGGAATTGCTTTTGACCAAAGGGAGCTGCCTCATCAAAATGGATGTTCTTTCCCATGGAAAGCCCATATCCACTGACTGGCAGAAGTATAAAGCCCAGCCCCTTGCCTCAATCTGGGGTCCTCAATGCATCACAGTTCCCCTGGGCCCTGAGCTCAGTCCCGCGGCCCTTGACCCCCAAAGGGTAGTTCCCTAGAGACCTCTGGTCAACCTGTTGCATGCACATCTCCATCTCAGAGTCTGTTTCTAGGAAGCTGACTCAAGACACTCTGTACTCACAAATGAGGGAGTGGACCCAGGACTTCTCTTTCTGGATAATTCCAGGGCCAAACAGTTTCAAATGAGCCCCATCAATTTGACTGGGACAGTACAGGCTTTACTGCCTACTCTCCTTCGTTGTGACACTCCATAGCTCCGTACCTGCCAACAGACACAACTACCCCACTTGGATCAAACCACACAGACACTCCCCTACAAACAGTGCTACCAGATTCTCATCTGGGGTCCAGGAAAGGCTTCCCTGAGACAGTGACCTCTGAGCAAATTCTGAAGGAACAGAGGGAGGGAGCCATGAGGACATCTGAGGGAAGGGCATTCCAGGCAGAGGGAACAGCCAGTGCAAAGGCCCTGAGGTGGGAGAAGCCCTGACTAAGCAAAAAATCATGAAGAGGCCAAGTGTGGCTGGAAGGAACAAGGAAGACCATAGGAGATGATCTCAGAAGGGGGACTGGGGGTCAGATCAAGCAGAGTCTTGTGGGCTATTTGGCTTTTATGCAGAGTGCCATAGGAGTCAGGGAGAAGTCTGGAGCAGAGTAGGGATGTGACCTAACAGCTTTGACAAGATGGCTCAGCTTCAGTGTCTGGAAAAGACATCTTGCTGCAATAAAGAAAACCCATTTAAAAAAAAAATCCGTTGTCATCAAATCGATTCTGACTCTTACTGACCCTATAGGACAGAGTAGAACTGCCCCATAGGGTAGGTTTCCAAGGAGCTGCTGGTGGATTCAAACCATCAACCTTTTGGTTAGCTGCTGAGTGCTTAACCACTGCACAACCAGGGCTCCTGAGGTGCCTCTGGTTGTAACAGTAATCAAAGTACCTAAATTTTTTGAACATTTACTATGTATTATCAACCCACTAAAAGGAGTTAGAATCTATCAGCTGTTCCTTGGAAACCCTATGGGGCAGTTCTACTCTGTTCTATAGCGGTGCTATGAGTCAGAATTGACTCAATGGCACTGGGTTTGGTTTTTTGTTTGTTTGTTTATCAGCCCATTGGGTCCTTATAACAACACCATAGTTTGGTAGTATAATTATCCCCGCTGTATAGAAGAAGAGATGCTCCTGCTCCTGCTTCATCTCCCACTGTCTACTCCCACCCTACAAGTGCTAGAAAAGAGAACTTTTTCCAGAGGAAGGATAGGGAACAGCAATGAAAGCAGATGGAACAGTAGGTGCTAAGACACTTGCTCTGTACGGTCTCATTTTCCCTTCCCATCCCTAGATGCATGGCGTTTTCCTAGCTCTCCTGAGGCATCTTCCTGGTCCATGAGCTTTCTCATCTCTGGGTCTTTGTCCATGCTGTGCCCTTTGCCCTTCTCCTCTCTCTCCCAAAGGATTAATTTCTATTTATCCCCAAGTGTCAGCACAGCCATCTCCTCCTCCAGGAGGCCTTCCCTGAAACCTCCTCCAAGTTTTGTTCAGGAGACCACTCGGGGCTTCCCCCACCAGAGTCTGGAGCATTCTGGGCTGGACAGGGGAAACACAGAGGGGGCGGAGCTGGGACGGGAGAAAGGGAGCACAGAGAGGGCGGGGCCAGGGAGTCCTAGACCAGAGCCGGTGGGACCAGGATGGGGAAATGTAGACCCGAGTGGTCAGGGTCAGGACTCAGGGGTGGGGCACAGGCAGAGAGGTCAGGGTCGGATAGGAAGGCAGAGGAGGCTTTGGGAACCAGAGGAGGCTGGAGTGGGGAGGCGGTCAGTGAAGTCTTCTTGGAGCGGTGGCGATCTGAGCCGAGACCCGAAGCACCAGTAGTTAGCCAAGTTAAGAAAGGGGGAAGAAAGCACATTCCAGGCTGCGGGTTCAGCCCACATGAAGACCATGAGGACCCCCATCAAGGAGGCTGTGCAGGTTGTGCACTGCACAAAGATGCCGCATCTAACGGGCCCCATTACGGCATGGATATCCTGGATGTATACATTATGACTACTCCTGGCAAATGGCGGTAAGTGTCTTGAAAAGGGGCATCTTTTCTAATTCATAGACGGGCACCTCATGGGCTAGCAGTGGCCTTGCCCTCAGAGACTCTCAAAGTGATCTGGTTTTGTACCTAATATGTACAATTTGTTATTGTACTGATCAATTAAGGAAAAGGAATGGAAGCAAATGCCAGTATTACTTTTACCGACAGAAGCTCCCTGAGACACTTTCTAGAACCCCTGGGTTTTGGAAACCGCTTGGATTGAGTTCAATTGCCCTTAATAGCTATGAGGAGATGAAGGCTCCGAGAGGGGAAGGGGCTTGTGCAAGGTGGCATGGTGAGAAGACCTGGGCTTGCACACAAGTGCACATATGCAACACCCCCCACACGTGTGTGCATACATGAGGACAAGCACACATGCCTAAACATACAGCACACACACACACTTGTGTGCATACATGTGGACTTGCACACATGTGCAGATGTACAGCACACACGAGCACATGCACACACTTTCATGTATGCACATACACATGTGTACACCCATACATGCAAACACACGTGTTTGCAGGGGTGCACGTGCACACACGTTTGACTCTCCTCAGTCCCCGCTCTCACCACACGTCTTCTCTAACTCCTCCTCCACGCAGCCAACCTTCTCCTGGATCTGCTCTTCCAGGATCTGCCTCCCTAGGCCCAGGTCTTGAGAATGGACAGGGCAAACCTCCTCAGAGTCCTCCATCACTCACCCTGGCTGAAGGTAATGCCTGCAGGGAGGGCCCAGGTTACAGCAGGTAGAACTTTCCTGTCTGGGCTTCCAGAGAAGCTCACACTGACAAGGAACTAAAATCAGGGGAGGAATGAGGTGGAAGTGGGCCCTGAGACAGGAAGGGCAACTCAGAGGGTTGGTGAAGTGCAGTGTGCCAGAGCCATGGGGGAGTGGGGAGTGATGGTCTCGGTCAGCAGTGGTCAGCAGGGGTCAGACTTTGAGGATCTGGTGAGCCAGGACTGTGTCCTGAGGGCAATGGGAGGCCCTGGAGGGCATTTAGGAAAAGCAGAGACATGACTGGGTATGCATTTCAAGTCCTATTCAGGTCAATATCTTTTCCCAATTCACCTTCTTTTGAGCATTTGAAGGATATTTTACCTAATTTCTCTTAAATGCCCACTTTCAGAGTTCTAGTAAGTCCTGAGGAGTCCCGAGTTAATATGCTTGGCTGCTGACTGAAAGATTGGAGGTTCAAGTAGACCCAGAGGTGACTCAGAAGAAAAGCCTGGTTATCTGCTTCTGAAAAATCAGCCATTGAAAATCCTATGGGAGGGGGGGAAAAAAAAAGGGAAAGAAAAGAAAACCCCATGGAGCATAGCTCTTCTTTGACACACATTATCACTTGTTTTCCACCCTCCAAGGAGGAACATTAGTTAATCTTAAACTTTTTATAGAGACTGGAATGGGAGGGGAAAAAGAATCATGAGACAATGTGGAGGTTAGCAATAGGGAGTAATAATAATGAGCCGGACCTATGCAGCCTCTTCCACTATCCCCTAGGTCAGAGTCCTTGGTAGTGGAAAGTGGTTTGCTTAGCTTTGTAGGCAAGACGCAGACCTCCTGTTTAAAGGAGAGAGAAAGAGAGAGACCAAAAGCCAGGAAGAGATAGGCAAACATGGACACATTCATTCACATATTTGGCAAATATGGGCTGACCCCTGCCAGGGGCTGTGTGGGTGCAGGTCACGGGGATGATGGGAGAGACCTGAGCCCACTGGACAGCAAGCAAACTGGATCCAGTCTCTGCACTCCGGGAGGTCAGAGTCTAGAGAAAAAAACAGACACCTAGAAAAGAGATAGTGAGCGAGTTAAGCACAGAGGTCATAAAGGTCAGAGAAAGACATGCACACAGTGAGAGATGGAGAGAAAAACAGGGAGAGAAGAGCTCAGCTCAACGAGAGAGCTGTCAAAGAGTCCAAGAGAGACAGGCTACCTATGTTTTGGTGACACCGGAGCAATGGGTCCATGTCCAGTGTGCGAGGAGCCAATCTCTCCGATGCTGGTTTTGAGAGGAAGAAAAAGTTTATCTTGCAGGCTGGCAAGCGGGAACTCAGAGGTTATCAACCTCAGATTGAGTTCCTCAATTTGAGGAAGCATTTTCATTTTATAGGTTTGGGGAATTATACATATTCATAAGGGGTGGAGGAAGGCAGGTGTGCAGGATCAGGAAGTTCTACGTAGTCATAGTTTCTGCTGATTATTTATTATGGGGCGGGGCTAAGACTTGACATGGGAGCGGCCGATGGACTCTTCACTTTTGAAATGGGCTCAGCTACTGCAGATGAAGTATGTCTGTGATTTTGGTTCTTTGACATGAGTTCTTGAGCATGCCTGGTGGCCCGGGGTCGTCTGTTGATCATCTTTGTCTGTTCTGCGCATGTCTGACCATTCTGAGCCGGTTAGATCTGGACCTGTCCGGGACTCCCAGCGAGTTTGCAAAACAGCTTACAGGAAGTGAGTGACCTGGTGGGGAAGTGACTGGGAGTGGCCTGATAACTGGTGGAGTACTAATTAATTTGGTGTCCTCTGCCTCTAGGGTCCCCTAACAACTCCGCCTTGTGGTTTGTACCATTGCCAATCGTGAGAATGTGGGCGATGACAGCTCGTGGCTGCTTCCTGCTGAAAGGGGGCACTGTTGGACAAAGGCCTTTGCATAAGTCTGGATTTGAGATTTCTGGCCCAGAAGCTGGAGAGGCATGTGCCCTTTGCTCTGGGGAGGAGTATGGAGGACCAAAAGGCCAGTAGCCTTTAACCTATTTTCGGTAAAACTGGTGAGAGCAAGGAGAAGACACAGGTGGACGCTAAAGTTCTTCCAAGTGTCCACCACCTATTACCCTCACTAGTCAGGGCACTTCCCAGATCTGAGGGCAGAGGCACTGACCCCTTGAAGGCACTGGGAGAAAAAAGTTTAATTAATTGTTAAGGAAGTACTGGAAGTGAGGGGGAAACAAAAGGCTAGTGTGCTAGAAAATGACTGGGCTAAGATTCGCAGCCCCTAGCTCGGAAAAAGGGACTGAGGGGGTAGACTGAGGAAGTGGAGGGGGTGGGGTATGCCAGTGAAGTTGTTCACAAAGGTGGCACAGGGTTTACTCCCGCTAGAGTTACTCCCTGGGCTCTGCTGACATATCTAACAAGAGGAGGTTTTCACCGTAAGGTACTGCGGAGGCGCATTTGATCATAGCATTATCAGCCCGTTGACCTATGGCTGTGATGATGATCTCAAACACGTATAAAAGGGCTAGGGACCTCATCTTTTGGGCACGGGAGAGAAGAGAAGTACTCTGGCTCTTACTTGGAGCAGAGAAAATGGTTAAGTCCAGCAGGGAGGACGCAGTAAATCACACAAGCCCAGAAAATGACAACCAGTATAGCAAATAGAGTCACGCGAAGACAACAGCAGTCTGTCCCTAGGGCACATTGGGTCTAATGCACGGAAGATATCAATAAATAAAAGCTGGGGCTACTTAGCTGCTAGGAACTTTTTTCTTTTCAAACAGGAATTTTAGTCCATTAACAGGCTCAATATCATATTCTGTCTTTCCAGGTTGATGTAACCAGCAGATTGGGGTGGTTGGGCTCCTCTCAACTCACTGTCCCCTGTCAATCCATTCCCTGTGTCACAGGGATGAGTGGTCTGGTTGGTTTGAGGAGGATCGGTCTCATACTGGGGCACAAGCTTGAGTCTGGAGTGATGTATCCAAGGTCAGACCCCCTTTAATTTGGCCAAGGAATGAGTGACCAGGAGAACTTTATAAGGTCCTTCCCATCGAGCCCGTAATTGTTGGCTAGGAGTCCAGTCATTCCCGTTCTTGAGCAGCGCCAAGTCTCCAGGACTTAGGTTATGGTGTGGGGTATCTGTGGGAAACATAAGTCTGCTGGCTGCATAATAGTTAATAGCCTTTAAAGTAATAGAAAGAGTTTGTACATACCTGACTTTATCTACTTCTCTGGTCACAGGCAAGTCTGCATAGTCCGAGTGACTCCGATGCCCAGGGTCCCAGGGTTTGAGGAAGGGTCTCCTATTTAGCATTTTGTATGGACTCAACTGGAGTCTGCTTCTAGGGGTTGCCCTGATTCTGAGAAGGGCAACGGGAATAACATGAAGCCAACTAAGGATGGCTTCCTGACGGATTTTGGCCATTGTTTTCTTTAAGGGAGTCATCTTTTTAGACTTTCCTGACGTTTGTGGCCTCCAGGAGGCGTGCAGCCTCCATTTAATTCCTGAAAGTCCTGAAATCTGTGGAACCACTTGGGCCGCAAAGGCTCCTCCATTGTCACTCTGAATGGAGACAGGTAAACCAAACCTTGGGTTGATTTCCCTCAGCAAGGCTTTACTTACTTCAGCGGCCTTCTCTGTTCTGCAAGAGAATGCCTCTATCCAGTTAGTGAAAGTGTCTACAAAGACAAGTAAGAATTTAATCCCTCCAGTCGCTGTTGCCATGACTGTGAAGTCTATCTGTCAATCTTCCTTGGGTCCCATACCTCTGGCTTGCACTCCAGTGGGGGTGGTCCTGTCTTGGGATTATTTTTAGTGCAGAACATGCATTGCTGGGTGACAAGCTGAACATTTTTATATAAGTCAGTCCCCACAATCAGCTTTTGTAGCCAGGTGGCCAGGGCATCCCTTCCATAATGGGTGGTGAGGTGGGCAGCTTATACTACATCATATATAAGGTGTGCGGGTACTAATATTTGTCCATTGTCATTACACATCCACCTGTTTTTTGTTTTATCTTCTGAGAAAACCCATTGTCCCACTTTTTCTTTACCTTGTTGAGAATATCCTTGAGTGAAGGCCTATAGGTCTATATCAGGCAAGAGGGCCAAAATCTGTGCTGGGGTTTTGGCTTTTCCAGCTTCCTTAGCTTCCTGATGGGCTAGGGGATTCCCTTTGGCTAAGGTGTTATCCCTGGTTTGATGGCCTGGACAGTGTATAACAGCCACCTCGCTGGGGAGGAGGACTGCTTGTACCAACTTTAAAATTTCAGTCACATATTTAACTTCTTTATTGGCTTATGTTAGTAACCCCCTCTCCTTCCACACGGCCCCACGTGCATGCAGAATAGAAGCAGCATACCTCAAATCCACGTAAACGTTGATTCTTTTACCTCTTCCCAGCTCTAATGCTCTGGTGAGTGTGATGACTTTGGCCTTCTGGGCTGAAGTTCCAGGAGGAAGGACTTCCGACTCTGAGGTCTCGTGAAGGGACACTAAACATATCCAGCCAGTCAAGTCCCTTGATCCACGAAGCTGCAGCCATCTGAAAAAACTTCAAGGTCCAGCACCCCTTGATCATCGATTCCTGCTGAAATCTGGTGAAGAGGAAACTGCCCTTGCCCTTTATCAGAAGAGGGAGGCCCCTGGCCCAGTTGAACACCACTGTGGGTGTGAGAAGGAGAGGCCACTTCCTCTAATCGGGGATGTAAATTTTCCTCTGTTTTCTTAGCCTGTCTTTCTGATTTCCGACCATTGCTGGGTCTCAGAGTCGTGGCCAAGGGGGCAGTAGCCGCAGCCCCTGGCACATAATGGGGTAGGGGGTGCCGTTGGGAAAGGGAGAGATTCCCAAGAATCACTTTCTTCTAAAATCTCTTTCTCTTTGTCTTTCTGATCTCGTGGCTTTTCTGCCCTCTGAACCATTAATTTACATTGTTTCTGTAAAATTTTGTTTTGATATAATGCCATGAAGGCCTATACATAAGGGATTTTGTCCTATTTCTCCTTTTGCAGAACAAAATTAACTGCAAGATGGTGTCATAAGATAAAGAGCATGACGTTGACCGTTTCTCACTCAACCCCAGGAAATATTGTACCCAATACTGATTACAGTACTTGATCATTACTTTCTTTTTTTATATCCGCATAGCTGAACTGTTTCCAGTTCTTTAAAAAAACGACTCAATGGTGAGCACTTGGGGATTGATGGTGTGCCTCCCAGTCTCTACACAACACACACCCACACACCATGTTTACCCTCACTTAAAGCTCTTTTCGTGCCAGCGGCCCCCTGCCCCCCCCATACACACACACACACACACACACACACACACACACACACACACACACACACACACACAGACCAGAACCTGAGGTAACAGAGATAATCTTGGCTGCCTCCGTCTCCCAGACAGCCCCAGTACCACACACCTATGGCTCTACTGTATCTCTGATATCTGGATCAACTACCCCTCGGAAAGGTTCTTTTTTTCCATAGTTAAGTTGGTGGCCCAGTAGTAAGGGTCATTTGTAACTGTCACCTGTTTTTGTAAAGGAAAGAGTGCGTTCAAGATTTTTCTTGTATAAAACAAGTTAGAGGTTGTAGGAAGGGAGGGTGCTCTTCTTTTTTTTTTGATACTTTGACAACAGACACTGTCCGCCTCATCTGGGTAGCTTTTGTTTTTTTCTCTCTCTTCGGGTCAGAAGTGAGTGGGTCACTCCAGTATCTCCCAGAAACTTTACAGGCTCTGGTGGAGGACTTGCCTCCAGTTCCCGCTCGGTCTGACCTATCTTTTAGTGGCATGACCGGGCACTGAGTTACCTCTTACTGTTTTAGTTCCTTTGTTTGGTATTTTGTACACTCCCACTTTCAATGTTTTTTTTTTTTTTTTTTTTTTCCTTTTTACTACATCAGCTGCACGGTCTCTTTTCAAAAGGATATGGGGGCTTCTATGCTCCTGTGGACTTTGTCTCCCTCCTTTTCTTTGTTTTCTTGAGGGATGGCCTTTAGCCTGCAAGGTGGCATCTAGGAGGGCTGCCTGGCACTTTTGATCTGCAACTCTCATTCTTTATTGATCCTATTCTCACTCAGAGTAAACATGGCAGGTCAGTTCTTCTAGCCAAGAGATTTTTAACCCTGTACCTCCTTCTTTCTGAAGTTTTCTTTTAATAATTATTAATAGCATCAAAAATAATAAAATACTTAGGAATAAATTTAACCAATGAGGCATTGGTGGTAGAAATCATGCCCTCCATGTGAGAGACCCATATATAATTCCCAGTCAATGTGCCTCGTACGCAGACATCACTGTCTGTCAGCCGTGGCTTACCTGTTGCTATGATATGCTGAACAGGTTTCAATGGAGCTTCCAGACTAAGATGGACTGGGAAGAAAGGCTTGCCAAATTACTTCTGAAAATCAGCCAGTGAAAACCCTCTGGATCACAACTGTTCAATCTGCAGCTGATTATGGAGATGGTGCAGCGTTTTGTTCCTCTGTGCATGGGGTCACCATGAGTCAGGGGCTGAATGGACACAGCTAGTAGCAACAACACCTTTAAACAAGGAGGCAATAGACTTGTACACCAAAAATTAAAAAACATTGCTGGAAAAAAAGAAAGACCTAAATAAAGGGAAAGACATCCCGTGTTTATCAATTGGAATACTTAATATTGTCAAGATGATAAAATCAACAAAAATGAAGAAAAAGGTTGAGGAAATTTTAACTCTTTCTGATTTTAAAACTTACTACAAAGCTACAGTAATCAAAACAGTGCTGCACTGGCATAAAAAAAACTCCATGTAAGACCAATTACATAGAACGGCGAGACTCTTTCAATTTTGACGGATAATTTCAATGGATACAGAATTGTAGGTTGGTGGTGTTTTTTCTTTCAACATTTAAAATTATCTTACTCTACTCCTCTCAAGGGAAGTTTGATTGTTTCTTATCCTTTTTCCTCTATGTTGTTAGGTGTCCTCGAGTTGGTTCCAAATCATAGCGACCTATGTACAACAGAACAAAACACTGCTCAGTCCTGCACCATCCTCACAATCACTATGTTAAGTCTATCGTTGCAGCCACTGTACCAGTCCATCTCATTGAGGGTCTTCCTCTTTTTCACTGACTGACCCTGTACGTTACCAAGCATGATGTCCTTCTCTAGGGACTGGTCCTTCCTGGTAACATGTTCAAACTATGTGAGATGAAGTCTCACCATCCTCGCTTCCAAAGAACACTCTGGCTGTACTTCTTCCAAGACAGAATTGTTCTTTCATCTGGCAGTCCATGGTGTATTCAATATTCTTCACCAACACCATAATTCAAAGGCATCAATTCTTCTTTGGTCTTGCTTACCCACTGTCCAGCTTTCACATGCATATGAGGCGATTGAAAACACCATGGCTTGGGTCAGGCCCACCTTATTCCTCAAAGTGACATCTTTACTTTTTAACACTTTAAAGAGATCTTTTGCAGCAGATTTGCCCAATGCAAAGCGTCATTTGACTTCTTTCTTTCTTCTTCTTTTTTGTTATTTACTTTAGATGAAGGTTTACAAAACAAACTAGCGTCTCATCAAACAGTGCATATATTGTTTTATGACATTGGTTAACAACCCCATGACATGTCAGTACTCTCCCTTCTCAACCTTGGGTTCCCTATTACCAGTTTTCCTGTCCCCTCCTGCCTTCTAGTCCTTGCCCGTGGGCTGGTGTGCCCCTTTAGTCTCGTTTTGTCCTATGGATCTGTCTAATCTTTGGCTAAAAGGTAAATTTCCAGAGTGACTTCATTACTGGGCTAAGATGGTGTCTGGGGGTCATACTCTCAGGGTTTCTCCAGTCTCTTTCAGGCCAGTAAGTCTGGTCTTTTTTTTTCTTTTTTCTTGTACTTTAGATGAAGGTTTACAGAACAAGTAGTTTTTCATTAAACAGTTGGTACACATATTGTTTTATGACATTGGTTAACAACCCCACAACATGTCAACACTCTCCATTCTCGACCTTGGGTTCCCTATTACCAGCTTTCCTGTCCCCTCCTGCCTTCTAGTCCTTGTCCCTGGGCTGTTGTGCCCATTAGTCTCGTCTTGTTTTATGGGTCTGTCTAATCTTTGGCTGAAGGGTGAACCTCGGGAGTGACTCCATTACTGAGCTAAAAGGGTGTCTGGGGCCATACTCTCAGTGTTTCTTCAGTCTTTGTCAGGCCAGTAAGTCTAGTCTTTTTTTTGTGAGTTAGAATTTTGTTCTACATTTTTCTCCACCTCTGTCTGGGACCGTCTATTGTGATCCCTGTCAAAACAGTCAGTGGTGGTGGCCAGGTACCATCTAGTTGTACTGGACTCAGTCTGGTGGAGGCCGTTGTAGTTGTGGTCCATTAGTCCTTTGGGATAATCTTTCCCTTGTGTCTTCAGTTTTCATCATTTTCCCTTTCTCCTGAAGGGGTGAGACCAGTGGAGTATCTTAGATGGCCACTCACAGGCTTTTAAGACCCTAGATGCTACTCACCAAATTAGAATATAGAACATTTTCTTTATAAACTATGTTATGCCAGTTGAGCTAGATATTCCCGGAGATCATGGAGCCCACAGCCCTCAGCCAAGTAATTTGGTCCCTCAGGGAGTTTGGACTCTTCCATGGAGCGTCCATGACCTTACCCTGAACAAGTTGTGTTGGGTTCCCCAGTATTTTGTACTATGTTACCCTTCACCAAAGTTACCACTTATCTATAGTCTATTTAGTGTTTTTCCATCTTCACCCCTCCCCTCCCTCATAACCATTAAAGATTATTTCTTTTTGTGTATAAACTTTTTCATGAGGTTTTATAGTAGTAGTCTCTTACAATACAGTAGTTTTGTGATTGACCTATTTCAGTCAGCATAATGCTGTCCAGATTCATGCATGTTGTGAGATGCTTCGCAGATTCATCATTGTTATCATTGCATAGTATTCCATTGTGTGTATGCACCATAGTTTGTTTATCCATTCATCTGTTGATGGGCATCTAGGTTGTTTCCATCGTTTTGCTATTGTGAACAATGCTGCAATGAACATGGGTGTCCATTTGTCTGTTAGTGTGACGGCTCTTATTTCTCTAGAATATATTCCTAGGAGTGGGATTGCTGGATCATATGGTATTTCTATATCTAGCTTTTTAAGAAAGTTCCATACTGTTTTCCAAAATGGTTGTACCATTTTATATTCCCACCAGCAGAGCATAAGAGTTCCAATCTCCTCACAACCTCTCCAACATTTGTTATTTTCTGTTTTTATTGATTCGTGCCAGTCATGCTGGGGTGAGATGGTATCTCATTGTGGTTTTGATTTGCATTTCTCTAATGGCTAGTGATCTCAAGCATTTCCTCATGTGTCTGTTAGCATCTTGAATGTCTTCTTTGGCGAAGTATCTGTTCATTTCCTTTATCCGTTTTTTAATTGGATTATTTGTCTTTTTGTTGTAGAGGTGTTGGATTTTCCCGTAAATTTTAGAGATTAGACTTTTGTCAGATTTATCGTAGCCAAAATTTTTTTTCCCAGTCTCTAGGTTCTCTTTTTACTCTTTTGGTGAAGTCTTTTGATGAGCATAAGTGTTTAATATTTGGAAGATTCAGGTTATCTAGCTTATCTTCTGGAGTTTGTGTGTTGTTAGTTACAGTTTGTGTATTGTTCATGCTGTATATTAGGGTCTCCAGCATTGATTCTACTTTTTCTTCTATGATCTTTATAGTTTCTGGTTTTATATTTAAGTCTTTGATCCATTTGGAATTAAGTTTTGATGTATGGTGTGAGGTATGGGTCCTGTTTCATTTTTTTTGCAGATGGACATCCAATTTTGCCAGCACTATTTGTTAAAAAGACTGTCTTTTCCCCATTTGATGGACTTTGGGCCCTCGTTGAAAATGAGGTGACTGTAGGTGGATGGATTTACATCTGGGTTCTCAATTCTGTCCCATTGGCCAATGTATCTGTTGTTGTACCAGTACCAGGCTGTTTTGACTACTGTAGCTGTATAGTAGGTTTTGAGATCAGATAGTGTGAGTCCTCCTACTTTATTCTTCTTCAATAATGCCCTCCTTATCCGGGGCCTCTTTACTTTCCATATAAAGTTAATGATAGTTTTTTCCATCTCTTTAAAGAATGTTGTTGGTATATGGATTGGGATTACATTGTATTTGTAGATTGCTTTGGGTAGAATTGTCATTTTCACAATATTGAGTCTACCTATCCATGAGCATGGTATGTTTTTCCATTTATGTAGATCTCTTTTGGTTTCTTGCAGTAGTGTTTTGTAGTTTTCTTTATACAAATTTTTTACATCCCTGCTTAGATTTATTCCTAAGTATTTAATTTTTTTCAGGGCTATTATAAATGGTATTGTTTTCCTGATTTCCTTTTCCTAGTTCTGTTTATTGGTGTATAGGAATCCAGCTGATTTTTGTACATTTATCTTGTATCCTGCTACTTCGCTGAATCTTTCTATTAGTTCCAGTAGTTTTCTCGTGGAGTCTTTTGGGTTTTCTGTATGTAGTATCATATCATCTGCAAATAGGGACAGTTTTACTTCTTCATTACCAGTTTGGATGCCCTTTACTTCTTTTTCTTGCCTTGTTGGTCTAGCTAGGACTTCCAGCACAATGTTAAATAGGAGTGGTGATAAACGACATCCTTGTCTTGTTCCTGTTCTCAAGGGGAATGTTTCCAGCTTCTCTCCATTAAGAATAATGTTGGCTGTTGGCTTTGTATAGATGTCCTATATTATGTTGAGGAATTTCCCTTCTATACCTATTTTGTTGAGAGTTTTTTTAAAATCAGGAATGGGTGTTGGACTTTGTCAAATGTCTTCTTTGCATCAGTTGAGATGATCATGTGATTCTTTTCATTCCTTTCATTTATATGGTGGATTATGTTGATTGATTTTCTAATGTTGAACCATCCTTGCATACCTGGTATGAATCCTACTTGGTCGTGGTGTATTATTTTTTTGATATGATGCTGAATTCTGCTGGCTATAATTTTGTTAAGAATTTTTGCATCTCTATTCATGAGAGATGTTGGTCTGTAATTTTCGTTTTTTGTGGTGTCTTTGCCTGGTTTTGGTATCAGGGTTATGCTGGCTTCATAGAATGAATTTGGGAGTATCCCTTCCTTTTCTATGTTCTGAAATAATTTGTGTAGTACTGGTGTAAGCTCTTCTCTGAATGTTTGGTAGAATTCTCCAATGAAGACATCTGGGCCAGGGCTTTTTTTTTTGTTGGGAGTTTTTTTAAATTACCTTTTCAATCTCTTCTCTTGTTATGGATCTGTTCAGATTTTCAACTTCAGTTTGTGTTAGTTTGGGTAGGTAGTGTGTTTCTAGAAATCTGTCCATTTCCTTTAGGTTTTCAAATTTGTTGCAGTATAGGTTTTCGTAGTACTCTGTTATGATCCTTTTTATTTCAGTTGGGTCTGATGTAATGTCCCCCATTTCATTTCTTATTTGGGTTATTTGTGTCCTCTCCTGTTTTTCTTTTGTCAGTCTGGCCAATGGTTTGTCAATTTTGTTGATCTTTGTTGATCCCTGTGCTGAGAACCTCCTACACCAGGGAAAGATAGATGACAAGGACCTTCCCCCAGAACCGACAGAGAGAGAAGCCTTCCCTTGGAGAACATACCTTGATTTCAGACTTGTAGCCTCTTAAACTGTGAGAGAAAAATTTCTGTTTGTTAGAGCCACCCACTTGTGGTATTTCTGTTATAGCAGCACTAGATAACTAAGACAGAGACCAAATGGTCAACAATTACTCTAAATCAAAGATGAAAGTGTAAGAGAACAGAGAAAGCAGATTACTGGAAATGAAACATCCAGAATGGCATGAATGACAATGTTGACATATTGTGAAAAATGTAATAAATTGTGGGGATATATGCCATTTAAACATGGCTGCACTATTGACAACTGCAGCCCCCACAAGCCTCTATGCTGCACAGCATGTTGAGACTTGTCCCCAACATGTTGAGACTTGTCATGACTTGTTTTCCCAAACCTATTGTCCCTTTACTGATTGGCTTGTTTACCTGAATTCCTTCTCCCTTGCCCGCACCCAAAGCCCATTGTTCTGTTATTTGCTTCACTGCTTGCTGTATTGACTATAAATAAACTCCTGGGACTGAAGCCGGGGTTGACTCCTCAGAGTGACCCTCCTGGCCCCACTTCTCTGTAAGAGTTGTGTTTGGTTACTGTCTCTGCCGTCCCGACAACCGCGCCGCTGCTGCGACCGATGGTACCTCATGTGAGGGGCTGCGACAGATGGTGCCCCGCATGAGGGCAGAGCTGTAGACGCCCTCACACTCAATCCTTTCAGGTGTTGAGTATTGGACGTCCAATTCAGGCTGGGTTTACAGCCCCAGAGTGGCAGGTCTTTCCTGACCGCTCCCAAGGGATTTCAGGCTTCAGGCCATGAGCTTTCCTATCATTCTTTCCTTCATTTTCTTATTCCTCCTTGCTATGGGGAATTCTCTTTCTCCTGAGCAGCGTCAACACAAAACCCAGTTGTTGGGATTGTTAAAGGCCTCTAAGCTTAAGGTGTCAGAAGAAGCCCTTACCCAACTTCTGCTTTTAATTGAATCTGCCATTTCCCGACAGGTAGACAGTCAACAAGCAGCTGAAATTCTTTGTCTCCAGCTTGCTTGTGAAAATGCTAATGCTGACTGTTTTAGCTCTCTTAAAGGTACAGAGTCTTAATCTAGCTGAAATGATTAGAGCATGTCAGAATGTTGGCACAGAAACTCATAAGGCACAAGTATTAGCAGCAGCTCTCCGTCCATCCACTGCCACCTATTTTGGGTGCAGTAAACCTGGACATTTTAAGAAAGACTGTCACAGTTTAAAAAACAAAAATGCCAACACTAAACTTCCAGCCCAAAAGTGTCCCCGCTGTAGTAAAGGCTTTCACTGGGCTAATATATTCTGGGTTTCGCTATGCTCCAGCCCTTTCTGGAGAACATTTTACTCATGCCTGTCGTCATTTCACCCAAACCATTGCAACTATGGGATGTCCCCAAGCTCTTAAAACTGATAATGGTCCTGCATATACTTCTGCTAAATTTCAACAATTTTGTGCCACTTAAAATGTTCTTCATTCCACTGGCATTCCTTACAACCCTCAAGGACAAGCCATAATTGAACGTGCCCATCATACTCTCAAACAACCCTTAAATAAACAAAAGGGGGGAGATGGCGGGTCTAGAGTATGTGACCAGAATGAAAGACTTGCCAAAGCTCTCTTTACTTTTAACTTTTTATCGGTTGCCAAAGATGGTCGTACCACTGCAGAATGACATTTTACCCCCCACCCCGACACCCGACCTCGCCCACAGGTCCTCTATAAAGATCCTCAAAATCCCTCTGTCTGGCAAGGACCTGTAGAATTATTAACCTGGGGGCGAGGGTATGCGGCTGTTTTGTCTCCCACAGGTCCACTTTGGATTCCCGCCAGATTAGTAAAACCATATCATGACCCAGCAACAGCCACCACCCTTCCGCTGGGAACTGCTGCCACTGCCCCTGCTGCAGCTGCCAGAGCCACCATCCGATCCCACTCCAGAGCCACAACTGACATCATCATCCCCTCCCCTGGGGAAGGAGAATGAACAACAGAGCTCTGCAATACCAGTAACATGTGGAGGTCTGAAAGCCCTCTCCTCCAAAGCTGAGCATATCCTCTCAACTGCAGGTGCCCCACTTTCACCTGGAAGCCTGTTTCTAGCTATGGTTTCCCTCATGACAATCTATTCTCAATAGTCATCCTATATTATCTTGTTTATCAGTAATTTGTTAATCAGTAAGTTCCCAATGAAAATTTGTTACGTGTAAACTCCTCTATATTTTCTGCTTCTCCTAGTTATATGCTTCTGTATAGATAGATTTCTAAGTTAGATGATTCCTTTCCAATTGATAGTAAATTTGTGTAAATCAGTGTTTGATTGTTAAATCTGTTATGATGTATAAATTGCCCTTCTTAGTGATTCCCTTCCAAGTAATAGTGAAGCTGTGTAAATCATTGCTTGTTTGATTGTTAATGAATCTTTGAGACTTTATAAATCTTCAAGCCTTTAAGAATAATAATTTCAGTGGATGTTAAAAGTTAGTGTTTACCTGACAAAATGAAAGTCAGGGGAAACCCATGGGTCCAACAATCAGGATATTATTAGTGCAGAGGATTATATTATCCTCATAAGATCATCCTCTATTGTCTTACACACCTGAAAGGCACATTGAGTCCGCTCACTCCGCCTATGCAATCAATAAGAGTATTGCTCTTACTTAGTAACCTGGTGAAGAACCAGATGGTATCTGGTGGAAAACCAGCACCGTGAGTTTAAAGAGCCTGCTACTGCCACCATCTAGGAGACTTCAGCCCAGGCATTAAGTAATAACCTGGTGAAGAACCAGATGGTGTCTGGTGGAAAACCAGCACTGTGAGTTTAAAGAGCTTGCCATAGCTGCCATCTAGACGACTAAGTCCAGGTGTTGCTCATAGCTATGCTACTTCTCCTCCTTAAACATATGGAGCATGCCCCAGCCATAGCTGGGCTCACAAAGACTCACTAAGACGCCAGGTCCTGAGGTGTGGAGACAGTAGCTGAGATAATCTTGGCTTTTATCTTGTAGAGAAAATTTTACTTTCTCTTAACGGACGCTTGTTGGACCAGTGAAAATCCTCTTGATTCTTATTCCATTAACTAAACAAAAGGGGGGAAATGTGGGGATATATGCCATTTAAACATGGCTGCACTATTGACAACTGCAGCCCCCATAGGCCTCTGTGCTGCACAGCATGTTGAGACTTGTCCCTAACATGTTGAGACTTGTCATGACTTGTTTTCCCAAACCTATTGTCCCTTTACTGATTGGCTTGTTTACCTGAATTCCTTCTCCCTTGCCCGCACCCAAAGCCCATTGTTCTGTTATTTGCTTCACTGCTTGCTGTATTGACTATAAATAAACTCCTGGGACTGAAGCCGGGGTCGACTCTTCAGAGTCACCCTCCTGGCCCCACTTCTCTGTAAGGGTTGTGTTTGGTTACTGTCTCTGCCGTCCCGACAACTGTGCCGCCGCTGTGACGGATGGTGCCTCGTGTGAGGGGCTGCGACAATAAATGTCACTGAACAATTTCTGTAATAACTGTTATTTAGGTACCTAATCTGTTGTGTAAACATTCAACCAAAATACAATAAAATATTATTTTTTTAAAAAAAATTAGATGCTGTATGCCCAGGTTTCTCTGTTCTTTGCTACTATGGTTTCTTTCTTCTGTTTCAAGGATCTGAATAGTGGATTCTCCTCCTAATGTAGGAGGGATATACAAATAAGTTTCATGTGGCAGAAGGGAGGATAGGGCAGGTATTACTTAAGAGGTACAGAGTTTCTGTTTATCGTACTATAAACAACTACTCTAAAGCAAAGATGAAATGATAAAAGAACAGAGAAACCAGATTACTGAAACGAAACATCCAGAAAGACATTAATAAAAATGCTGACACACTGTGAAAATGTTCTATGGTTTCTTTCCCCTGTACAGAGAAACTCCTCCCATTTCTAAAGTAGGAAGGACAGCAATTCCTACCTTAAAGGGTGGGGAGTAAGCAAGTTACTCTATGTAAAGCACATCCTGCCTCCCATGTTGGTGATTCCAGGGCTGGAATTATGTCCAAAGCTCAGCACAGATGACACAGCACAGCAGAATCAGGTCCTGGGGTCAGAAAAGTCTTTGGTGGCAGGCACCTCTCCAAGGGTGGAAAACTGTAGGCTCCACGCATTACAGAGATCAGGATCCCAGGTCCCCTCCTCTTGGGACAAAGAAGTACATGGTGACTCAACTGCCAGGGTCAAGGTCCTGGTTTCAGCAAGGGGTTTGTTTTCCATTGTAAGAAAAATGCTGTCCTTCTCCTCCCTCCTCTCTTTTAAAGGACAGAGACAAATAGAGGTTGAAAGCCAGGCCCAGGCCAAGGCAGGAAGACATGGACACACTCATTCACATATTGGGCAAGTATGGACTTGACGGGCCCCTGCCAGGGGCAGGGCAGGTGCAGGGTCACAGCGATGTTGGAGACAGACACAAGCCCAGTGGACAGTTAAGCAAAGTGGACCCAGTCCCTCCACTCCTGGAGCTCAGGCACTGAGACAGTGAGAGATAGCAAGTGAGAGACACACACATAAATAGGGAGGGAGGGTGATAGAAACGGTCTAGCATTGTGAAGACAGAGCTAGAGGCAGGGAAGGAACTGTCCAAAGCTGGCCCAAGAAATCAAAGACACTGAGAGGTACCTGATCACTCGACCTACCAGGTTTTGGTCTCTTTCCACCTGACCCTCCATCTCTGTTTCGCCACTTCTGTGTCTCTCACCCCTCCCTCGGTTTTACCCATCACTCTGGCTGTGGCTGTCAGAGGGGAGATTGGAGAGACAGAGCTGAGCATTTGCAAGTTGTACAGACAGGGACCTAGAGATTCACAAACACATGTGCACACACACACATGCACACACACAAACACAACAAGCACACTTAGGCTGACATGCAGGTACATACACCACCACCACCACACAAATACAAACACACCTTCCCATATAAAACCATGCAGGCACATACAAACATGCACACAGAGGCAAGCAGGCACACACAACATAAACACACACAAGCACACACAGACTCGCTCCAGGAAGCCACACCACCACTACCACCGAAATGCAAGCATACCTTTCCATCTAAAGTCATATAAATACATATGAGTCCATAGACATGCAAGAGCATACACACAAGCACACCCAGACTCATAAACAGAAATACACACCTTCACATTTGCATAAATATCGACACCTATTCACATATGGTGGAGCCCTGGTGGCACAGTGGTTAACTGTCCCACTGCTTACCAAAAGATTGGCGTTTGAATCCACCTGCCACTCCTTGGAAAACCTAGAGGGAAGTTCTATAGGTATTCAGATATAGAAATCATACAAGCACACACAGAGACAAATAAGCATGGAAAAATGCATGCAGGGATAAGTACACAAACACAGGCAAAACCAAATTGACTAGTGCATGCACACCCAACCCCTCCGTCCCCAAAATAAACACACACACAGTTCCATGTGGACCTTGGCATCTCTGCCACAGGGCTATTGCCATCTAGAGAAGGGGTGAAGGAGGAGGGAGTGAGCAGATCACCAGGCTGGCAGAACACGAAGTGTGAATCCCCTACCACATTCTAAGTTCACACTCCTGGACAAAGATGAAAGGGGAGGTGTGAAGGAAAGGAGTTACATAACTGGGTGGAGAAGCAAGTTCAGATAAAACGCCCAGCTCGAGACTGCAGTAGGGTGGAAGACACTCAGACTAGGACCATGGAGCTCAGCATACTCTTCCTCCTGGCTCTCTTCACAGGCCTCTTACTTCTCCTGGCCAGGGGCCACCCAAAGGCCCAGGGCCACCTCCCACCAGGCCCCCGTCCTCTGCCGTATTTGGGGAACCTTCTGCAGATGGACAGAAGAGGTCTACTCAAATCCTTCCTGAGGGTGAGATCCAGAGGGACGGGGTCAGAAAGTGGGCAGGTCCTTGCCTCAGTACTTGGGGATCACTCAAGGATCCCTAAGAAAGAGTAGGGTATTCTCCCAGGCTCATGAGTAGAGCGTGTGAAGGTTGGTATGTAAGGTGCGTGGAGCTGAAGCATGGTGGATTGTGGTCATTTTGTCAGAAAGACTTCCTGCTCAATTGCAAGTGCGTAGACATTGTATTTGGAGTGGGCAAATGGTTATGAAGAGGTGTCTGGGTGTGAGTCACAGGTGTAGAATTTCACTCTTCCCTCCCTCCCTCTGTAGAGTCCCTGGGTGCCTGCTTGCCACTTGCAGAGAGAGAAAAAAAGGAAGAGGCACCAAAGACAGGCTCATGTCAGTGCTAGGGCAGTGGGGGACAGGGAGGGAGAAAAGAAAGGGAAGGTAAGGACTGCTGGCAGACTGGGTATGGAATGCTTATCAATAAGGAACATAATGCACTATAATACTAGCTGGCCCTTTTGGAGTATTTAGTAGGCTCCCAATCACTGCGTTCTACGTGTGATTTCATTTTTACACATGTATTTATTTATTAGTAATGTAATTAACATCCATGGACCCACCACTCCACATGAGAGCTACAATACTGACAGTAACTTCAGCTACCCTGTACTCCTCTCTTCCCTTCTACTTTGGCGACAACATTCCTGAATCTTAGGCTTATCATCCCTTTAGTTGGGTTTTTTTTTTCTTTTCTTTAAATGTTTGATGGGATTCCCCAGTGAAGCCATCTTGTCCTGGACTTTTCTTTGTTGGGAGGTTTTTGATTACTAGTTCAGTCTCTTCACTTGTTATAGGCCTATTGAGAATTTCTATTTCTTTTTGAGTCAATTCAGGTAATTAGTGTGTGTCTAGGAGTTTGTCCATTTCATCTCGATTATCTAATTGGTTGGTGTACAATTGTTCACAGTACTTTCTTATAAACCTCCACCCAGTAACTGGGTCCCTCAAGGTATTTGGATGTGTCTAGGAAGCTTTTATGGCTTTCCCTTGGTCAAGTTGTGCGGACCTCCTCCATGTTGTGTATTTCAGATTTTATTTTAAGTGCTTGGGAATATTGGAGCATGTGGAGCAGGTCAGGGATATTAACTAATTTGTATTTTAAAAGGATTACTCTGACTTCAGGGAGTGAAATGATCATAGAGGAAACAAGAATGGAAGCAGGGAGACCAATGAGGACGCTATGCAGAGATCCTTGTGAGAGATTTCTAAGTCAACTTAGCAATTTTTATGATTTTAAGCACATTTTTGGTAGAAATTGAACATCTCCTAAAAATTGTGCAGCTTAAAAGTGCACTGCTCAATAAATAGTCACAAACTGAACACAGCTGTGTGACTGACACAGAGAGTAAGAAAGAGAACATCATTGGCCCACTCACAACACTTTCCAGCCACTATCCCCCACACTATCCTGACATCACAAATTAGTTTTGTCTGTTTCTGAACTTCATATAAAGAGAAGTAGGGAGTATGAATTCTTTTGTGTCTAACTGCTTTCACTCAACATTATGCCTGTGAGATGTATCCATGTTGTTGTGTATAGCAGTAGTTTGTTCTTTTTGTTTGCTGTGTAGTATTCCCTTGTATAAGTACATCACTATTTATGCATTGATTCCATCTCAATGTTGATGAGCATTTTAATAATAAGACTTCTATGACTGTCCTTGTTGCTTTTTTGGTGAACATATGTACACATTTCCATTGGGCATGCATCTAGTAATGAAATTGTTGGATCATTGAGTACATGTATGTCCCTTCAGTCTCAGTAAATGCAATCAAGCAGTTTCCCAATTGGCTGTACTGATAGGATTTTTCATATTTCATGATCACCACCAGAGGGCTGTACTTTCCCCTCTTGTCTACAAAGTGGGTGGTTCAGCGTTGTTCTCTGCGGAAATTCTCAGCAAGCAGATAGCAGGTTGGGTCACACAAAAGATGTTTTTTTAGTTGTGATGCCAGGGAGATATGGTCAGGCTCAAGGGTATGGGCAGGGGTAATATTAGAAATACTTAACCATCTGTATTCCTTCGGGCATCAACCAATCACAGGAGACCCTGGCTGCGCCAAGTGTCAACTGTTTAGTTGCTGGTACCTAGGGAGGTCTCGTGGGTCCTGAGAAGGGGGAAGAGGAGCCCAGGGAGGAGCTTCGTGGGGCAGTAACTCATTACCAACCTTTATGTAAGTGGTGCTTTCATGGTTTAGGAGTCTTGAGGTGCTGCAAATGGTTAACATTCTTGGCTGCTAACTGAAAGGTTAGAGGTTTGAATCCACCCAGAGGTGCTTTGGAAGAAAGGCCCAGTGATCTACTTCCAAAAAATCAGCCATTGAATACCCTATGGAACACAGTTCTACTCTGACACATATTCGGTCACCGTGAGTCTGAACTGACTCTAAGGCAACTTTGTTTGTTTGTTTTTATGGATATAGAGATGCACAGTGACTAATTAGCAATCCTGGGTGTGGGTATGCTTGGCAGCTCCGAGAGAAATACGGGGATGTGTTCACGGTGTACCTGGGGCCGAGGCCTGTGGTCATGCTGTGTGGGACAGAGGCCCTGTGGGAGGCCCTAGTGGACCAAGCTGAGGCCTTCTCTGGCCGGGGGCAAATGGCTGTCATTGAGCAAATCTTCCAGGGATATGGTGAGAGCCTCAAAGGCACCGAGGGGTGGGGTGGAGGATGGGAATTGGGGAGGATGAGTCTGGGAAGGGAAGACAAAGGGTGCAGCATCTCCTTTCAAACTCCTCTGGAACCCATGCCTTCTCCATACCCCCAGGTGTCGTCTTTGCCAAGGGGGATCATTGGAAGGCTCTCCGGCGATTCTCTCTGTCCACCATGAAGGATTTTGGGATGGGAAAGCAGAGCATGGAGGAGAGGATCCAGGAGGAGGCTCAGTGTCTGGTGGAGGAGCTGCAAAAATCCAAGGGTGAGCCCTGGGAGAGACAGAAGGGTGAAGAAGAAAGACAGTGAAACAGAGAGAGATGTGGGGTGCATCGCAATAGAAAGACAGAGGTGTATACGTAAGCAGATAAACAGAGGAATAGATAGAGAAAGACGGAGGCCGAGAGACTATTAGATAGACAGACAAAGAGAGACAGGGGAATAGAGACAGAAGGAGATGGGTAAGAGAGAAACACAGAACCAGAGAGAGATTTGGGGAGGGTCTATAGGGTGTCAAAGAATGACTTGAAGACTTATATTATTTACTTGTATTCAAGGGAAACAGTGCATGGATAAATACAATACAATATATGTTGTTATTTGCCGTAGAGTCAATTTCTACTCACAGCAACCTCATGTGACAGAATAGAACTGCCCCATAAGGTGTTCGGCGCAGTAATCTTTAGGGAAGCAGATTGCCAGATCTTTCTTGCGTGGAGCTGCTGGGTGGGTAGAACTGCTGACTTTTGGCCTGCAGCCAACTGCTTAATCGTTTGCACTATCAGGGTATAAAATATGATATGGTATGGTATGGTTTAGTATAGTATAGTATAATATAATATTTATGTAAAAGAAAGCAAAGAGAAAAGGAAAAACTACAGATATATTGGAAATAACCAACCATGTTTTCCTTTCCTTGGTTGAGCTGCTGATGAGCCAGCAGTGAGCATAGGCCAGTTGAGGTATCTTGTCCTCGAGCAGTGGATGGGTCATCAAAGAAACACTTTCAGTTGTTTCTGGATTCTCCAAAGGAGCTCAGGTGTTTAGCTGGGACATATAGATGATAGTCATTTATGTGGAGCCCTGGTGGCGTAGTGGTTAAGAGCTACTGCTGCTAACCAAAAGGTCAGCAGTTCAAATCCACCAGCCACTCCTTGGAAACCTTATGGGGCAGTTCTACTCTGTCCTGTAGGGTGGCTATGAGTCAGAACTGATTCAACGTCACCTAACAACTAACAGTCCTTTGTGTGCACCCCCATCTTATTTATTTCAAGTCTTTGCCATTTTCCTTATTAAAAATCTCTCCAGAGATAGTGAAACATAAACGTAGAGATCAGACAGGAGAGGCAGAGTCAAAGGGAGCAATCAAGAAATAGAAGCAGAGAGACTGAGACAGAAAGACAAGGGATACAGAGAGACAGAGACAGAGAGACTGGGAAGGAGAAAGAGACAGAGATGGAGGGAGCAAGGAAAACAGAGATACAAGCAGAGACCAAAACAGATGGTGGAAGAGACTCAGAAAGGCAGAAAGAAATTGAGACAGAGAAAATTAGACATGGTAGTTCTATGTTTAGCTTTTTGAGGAACATAACATTAAAAAAAAAATTTAAAAAATGATTTTGAGGAATTGCCTAACTGTTTTCCACAGCAGCTGTACCATTTTACAGTCCCATCAGCAATGGATAAGGGCTCCAATTCCTCCATATCCTTGCTAACGCCTGTTGTTTTATGCTTTGTTTTGTTTTTAATCATAGCCATCTTGGTCAGTATAAAGTGACAGGACAACTACTGCATGATCCCACTTATATGAAATATCTAGAATAGACAAGTATATATGACCAAAGTTTATTAGTGGTCACCAGGGGAGGGCAGAAGGAGGGGAAAGGAGAACTCAGTGCTTTGAAGACACTGAGGTTCTGTTAAGGGTGATGGAAATATTTGGGAACAGATACGGGTGATGGTTGAACAACATGATGAACATAAGGTAATGTCACTCAACTGTACACGTGAAGAATGTTGAGATGGCAACTGTTTTGTTACCAAAATAAAAAAAATATTAGACAGACAGGGCTCAGGAAAAGTTCTACAGAGACAAACGAGGGAAGACAGACAAGGTGAGACCTAGACAGAGAGAGTCTGCACCAACTGGATATTCTTAGGCTCCCAGCCCACCACCACTGCCTTCAACTAGGAATGGGGCAGAACCTGGCCAATACAGGCATTAATAGACAAGTAAAGACCAGAGTGCCCTAGAGTTGGGGAAAGGAGATGAAGTTGGAGTGACAGATAGGGATAGAGAGACCAGGTTTTTTTTAATTTGCACAAGCAATCAATTGTACACCTACTTTTTGTCACCCTTTGCTCCTGGGACTTCACTTATTCACAGAGTTAGGCAGAGGTTCACAGAGCTGCGGTCTCCAAGGAGATGGAAGGTAAGGACCAACAGCAAAGATTCTGTGTAGGTTGTCTGGGTCTGAATGCTGGCCCCAGCAATTAGTAGCTGTGCAACCTACTGCCAAATGACTTAAACTTTCTATCTGCCCATTTATACAAGGGAGAAATTAACAAGCTGAGTCTTTGCCGTGGGCTTGTGGTGAGAATAAAATAATAGGTGAAGTGTTTAGAATAGGGTCCTGTGCATGATAAGACCTAGTGAGTGTTAGATGTTATTGTTATCATTCCTGAGCAGTGGAGGACACAGAGACACAGACACAGAGTTACACAGAGACAGAGCAACAGCCAAATGCCCGCCCCCTGGCCCTGAACTCCTGTCCCTTGACCTGTCGTCTCCTCCTTCTAGGAGCCCTCCTGGATCCCACCTTCTTCTTCCATGCCATCACTGCCAACATCATCTGCTCCATTGTCGTTGGAGAACGCTTCGCCTACAAAGATCCCCAGTTCCTGCGGCTGCTGGATTTGTTCTACCAGTCCTTCGAGATTGTCAGCTCCTTCTCCAGCCAGGTCAGGGAGCGAATGAGGGAAAGTGGGGATGGGGCGAGCGTCCAGGGCAGGGAGAGGAGTGATCTGCTTTTAGGGTGCAGGAATGCAGTGCAAGGCTGGAAGATGGGCTGAGACAACAGGGAGAGTGACATGGGGGCCTAGAGAGAGGGAGAGGCTGTGAGGAGGGAATGAGAGATTAAGAGAAAGAAGGGGGAGTGGTGGAGGAGGTAGAAATAGAGGTAGAGTCAGAGAGAAAGAACCAATTGCCCTGGAGTCAACACTGTCTCATGGCGACCCCATGCATGTCAGAGTGCAACTGTGCTCCACAGGGTTTTCAGTTTATGGTTTTTCAGAAGTAGGTCAGCAGGACTCTTTTTTTGAGGCACCTCTGGGTGGACTTGAACTTGAAACTTTTCGGGTAGAGCCATGCTCATTAACCATTCGTACCACCCAGGGACTCCCAAAACAGTTGCAGTTGAGTCAATTCCAACTCATGGCAACCCCATGTGTGTCAGAGCATAACTGTGCTCCATGGAGTTTTCAGTGGCTGATTTTTCAGAAGTAGATTGGCAGGCTTTTCTTCTAAGGCTCCTCTAGATGGACTTGAACTACCAATCTTCCTGTTAGTGGCCAAGCACATTAAGCATTTGCACCACCAAGGGTCACCAGAATCAGAGAGAGAGAGAGACCAACAACTCAGAGGTCTTGAAAGAAAGAGAAGAGGAAACGAGAGAAGACAGAGAGAAAGCAAGACGAAGGGCAGAGATAAAGAGATCTTGATTGACAGCGTTGAAAAGAATGAGAGAGAGAGAGAAAGAGAGACTAAATCAGATTTTCAGAGTCTCTACTCGTCTGACCCTCCTCTTGCTCTGAATCTTTGCCTCTCTATCTGTGGCAAAGCCCTTGCCTCACCTGAAGAAAGTTAAGGATACATGAAAATAAGAAACTCCCATTTCTTCATTTGTTTCCCATTTCCCCCTCTCCCTCTTTCTATTGTTATTTTTTAAAATTCCCCCTCCTCAGATTATAAAGTAAGATGTTCCTCTTTTAAAACAATATAACAAAATTTCTCTTTATTGACTAACCTGTATATACACCTATTGTATATTTTAAAAATTAAACTGTGTTTAGCTAGCAGTGAGTTTTTGTTTATGGGGTTGGAAAATATGGCAATTGATATTGGTGATGGTTGCACAACATGATTAGTGCAATGGTTTTATTGAACTGTACCAGCCTCAGATGTTGAATTGGCAGATTTTGTGTTATCTCTATTTTTTACAACATTAAAAAAAAATTAAACTGTATGGCATGCATAGCTATAGTTCTTAACTAAGGGTGTGTATCAGATTCACATATGGGATTGTCACAAATATAGGTTCTCCGGACCTCTTACTAGGGCTCTGATCCAGCAAGTCTGGGATGAGGTCCAGGATGAGGACCTGAGACAAGCACAATAGGTGATTCCAATGTGCTCCTCCCACTGAAAACATAAAGAGAGAGACAGGGAAGTTTGGAAGGAGACCCACCAAATAGTTAACAATGATTATCTCTAAAAGGAGAGATTAAGGATGAATCTTACATCTTATTCTATACATTTCTGCATTTGGGGGCAATTATTGGCTACATTTATCATCAGGTAAAGCAGTAGAAATATGCTCCAGAATAAATAAATAGTTCCAAGTAGTCAGCAGGCTTATCTTATGCAAGCAGCAGTTCATCAGTGAATGACCCAGCAAGAGAGATGGAGAGAGTGGAAAGAGGCAGGGAGAAGTATGAGAAAAACAGTTACACAGGCTGAGGTAGACAATGAGACACACGGAGAGATGGAACCAAGACACTCAGGGAGAAAGAGAGATGGAAAAGGAGAGAGACAGGGAGGTGGGACACACAAAAACAAATGTGTGTGAGGTAGAAAGATGCAGAAAGAGAAAAATATGAGGATAAGAGCTCAATGAAGACATAGAATCAGAGTGAGGGGTTCAGATCAATGGATTGATCAATCGATCAATCTTAGATAAAAGAATACACGCATTGTAAGGAAGAGAAGAAACTAGAGAGAGAAATGGAAGACAAAGAAAGGTGTAGACGGACATAAAGCGACAGAGACAGACTCCAGATGTAAAGAGCTGGAGTCAAAAGATAGCGACTAAATGACAAAGTGAGAGATCTAGCTCTATATCGTCTCTGTCTTTCTAGAGAAAGCAAGAGAGATTCCTCACAGAGGTGTGCTGCCCTCTCCCTGTGACCCACTAGCTCAGCTCAAGTCTTACCTCACCTCACTGTCACTCCTTTCTCTCAGGTGTTCAAGCTCTTCCCGGACTTCCTGAAGCACTTTCCAGGCCCACACCGGCAAGTCTACAAAAAACTTCAGGAAGTCAAGGACTTCATCGGCCGCAGCGTGGATAAGCACCGTGAAACCCTGGACCCCAGCGCCCCCCGGGACGTCATTGATACCTACCTGCTCCTCATGGACGAAGTGGGTCCGGGAAAGGGGAGGGAGGGAAGGGGAAGTGGAGAAGGTGGGAGGTAAGAAGGGAGGGGAAAGGAAAAGAGTGGGAGAGTGGGGAGAGGAGGCATCAAGAACAGAGGTTGAGGAGGGGAGAAGAGCAAAGGTGAGGAGAGGACATGCGGAAAAGAAAGAAGACGGAGGTGAAAGGAAGAAGGTAGAGAGGAGAAACTGAGACGGAAATGGAGGAGAGAGAGAGGGAGACAGGTTGGGAGACAAAGACCAGCTCACTAAAAGATGGAAAGATAGCAACAGAGCAAGACAGAGAGAAAAGAGACAGAGAGCCAAGAACAGAGACTGCTGGACACACTGCACAAAGCCAGACAGTGGGAGAAGCCCAGAAACAGGTGGAGGGCACCCAGAGACATGCGTGTGGTGAGGCACCAGCCTTCCCTGACCCAAGCCCTGCCCTCCCAACCCAGGAGAAGTCCAACCCAGACACTGTGTTCCACTACTGGAACCTCATCCTTAACACCCTGTCGCTCTTACTGGGGGGCACCGAGACCACCAGCACCACTCTCCGCTATGGATTTCTGCTTGTGCTCAAATACCCTCACATCGCAGGTGGGCAGGGCGGGGACAGACAATCCCAGAGGGACCTTCTCACCCCCCTTTGGGCTGCAGAAGTGGAACTAGGGGTCTTGTGTGGATCAGAGAGGCAGTGCTGGCTTCTGACCTCAGGGGACTGCGGGCTTTGGAATAGTTCCCAAATAAACCAGCCCTATTAATGGATGGCTAATCTGCCCATCTCTTCTCTCAATAGTTTCGTCCTCAGTCACTCACAGATTGACTCATCCAGCCATCTGTGAATTGTTTTATTCCTTAATCATTCCATCAATCATTCTCTAAATTCATACTCCATCCATGAATTATTTCATTTATCCACTTAATAAGTCACTTGTTTATTGATTTATGGAATTATTAATTTATTAATCATTCAATCCACCCATCTATTTATTTCTTTATATACCTGTTCATTCACTAATTGATTCACTCATTTATTCCTCCATCAGTCAAGTCATTCATCCATTTATCTGAATTATTCATTCATTGGGTTCATTGATTTATTTGTCTATGGATATTTTATTAATCCATGATTCATTAATTGATCTACCTGTTGATTGATACATGAATACATAATCCATTCATTGATTTGTTCACTTGTCAACCTTTCCAATCATGAATAAATCCATCCACTGATTGATTGATGTATTTATTCACTTATTTAGCTATGCAAGAATTAATCTATTCATCTATTCCACTGTTATATTCCTGAGGACCTAGTACAGTGCCTCACATATAACACATACAATAAATATTAGTTTGTTTTCTACTAATCTTAGAGGGAGAAATTTGACAAAAAAGCTCTTCTATAGATAACCTTGAATCCACAATAATATTTACCCAGACGGAAAGTCAAAAGTGATTTCCCTTTAGATTGAAGACATGCATATGTGTGTGTGCATGTGTGTGTGTGTGTGTGTCTGTGTATACTTGTGCATGTGAGGAGAGCATCCATAACATTTTAAAGGGTTAGCTCTTTGTTGCTTCCCTCCTCCACCCTCTCTCCAGCTGATTGCCCTGAGGGGTGTCAATGCCCTAACCCTTTACTGTAGATTTTCCTAGCATACTGATTGACTCATAGAAAGCAGTGTCCCCACTGAAATGCCTCTTTGAAATGCCTGCTTCAGTGAAGTGAACCAGGGATTCTTTGGTCCCTTCTTCTGTGCAGAGAAAGTCCATAAGGAGACTGAACAAGTGATTGGCTCACATCGCCCTCCTGCTCTCGAGGACCGAGCCAAAATGCCATACACCGATGCAGTCATCCACGAGATTCAGAGATTCGTGGACCTCCTCCCCATTAGCTTGCCCCACATGGTCACCAAAGACACTTACTTCCGAGGGTACATCATCCCGAAGGTGAGGTCCGCTGGGTTCCTGAATCTCACCAGTGTGGACATCCTGGGTTTTGTTAATCCCCAAACTTGACTTCTTTTATGACTAAGCTTCCCTTGTTGTTGTTTTTCTTAGAGGGTGGGGAGGACAGAGAGGTAGTGAAATCTTTTGATGAGTTTTTTCTACCCCTCTCTCAGGGCACTGACGTATTCTCCATCCTGAGCTCTGCCCTCCACGACCCACATTACTTTGAAAAACCAGATGACTTCAACCCTGACCACTTTCTGGATGCCAATGGGGCTCTGAAGAAGAATGAAGCTTTTATGCCCTTCTCCATAGGTAAGCTGGACTCACGCCCCTTTCCCCAGACACCAGAGTGCAGGATCCATTGCCTCTTCTAGACTTACAATAATAGGCCATTTATCGAACACTTATTAGATGCCAGTTACCTGCGTTATCCCATTCCATTTTCACTACAACCTTCGAGGGGGCCTAAGACATGAGATTGTGTCCGAAAGACACATCTTGGTAAGCAGGACTCCAGGAAAGTACTTTAACCTCTCCCTAGGTGGTGAAAATGATTAGCACTTGGCTACGAACAAAAAGTATGGAGGTTTGAGTCCACCCAAAGGCACCTGAAAAGAAAGGCCTAGATATGCACTTCCAAAAACTCCTCTATTGAAAACCCTATGGAGCACAGTTTTATTCTGACAATTATGAGGTCACCATGAATTGGAATCAACTTGATGGCAACTGCTTTTTTTCAAACCTTAATGTATTCATTTGCTTCAAAGATTATCTGTTGAGCACAATTCAGAACCCAATGCTCTCTATTAGGGACTGAATATGACAAATGAAACAAGTCACATAGACAGACACAGTCCTCAACTCAGGAAATTCACAGTCCAGCTGGGGGCTTTGGCAGCACAAAGCAGGAAGCGCTAACTAATCTTGGAGGTCAGTAAGAAAAGCTTATCTAAGGATTTGGCTTCTCAGCTAAGTCCTCGTAGGTGTATATTAGTCAACCACTAAAAGAATGTTCTGGGCAGAGACAACAGGAAGGACCTGAAGGTGGAGACGACATGGTATGTTTGGGAAACTATAAGAAATCCAGTGAGCCTAGTGTGTAGTTTACAGGATGGGATTAGTGTGAAGAGCTTAGCTGGGGAGCATCCTGAAGGCTGGGGGAGAAATAAAAATTTATTCTGTGGGCACTGGGGAGCAAGGGAGGAGCTTGACATGCTCTAACTTGTCTCTGACCCCATTCTCCACTCTTTGGCCCCATCCAGTGAAAATCCCAACACCCAGGGTTCTCATCCTTTCTGAGAAAGGAAGACCCCAGAAACAAATCCCCAGTCTTGAGTTTCATTGGAAACTTCAGTGACACAGACCCTGGCCCTGCCTAGTGCCAATGGCCTCCTTTCATTTCCTCTTGTACTTTAGATGAAAGTTTACAGCTCAAGTTAATTTATCATTCAAAAACTCATACACATATTCTTTTGTGCAATTGGTTGCAATCCTCACAATGTGATAGCACCCTCCCCTTTTCCACCTGGGATCCCTGGTGTCCATTCATCCAGTTCCTGTCCCTTCTTGCCTGTTCATCCTGCTTTTGGACAGGAGCTGCCCTTTTGGTCTCATTTATTTGATTGAACTAAGAAGCATGTTCCTCATGTGTGTTATTTTTTTCTTTTATACGCTTGTTTAATCTTTGTCTGGAAAGTGGCCTTCGGGAGAGGTTTCAGTTCTGCGTTAGCAGAGCGTCCAGGGCTGGAAACCTATTCTTGTTATGACCATTCAAAGGTGGTCGGTTTGCAAAATAAGAATCCAAGATGTAAAGGGAGAGAGCTGCTCTGCGTCTCTGCCTCTGTTTTCAGGCTCCCTTTGTTCTGATTGCTCTCCAGTCCCATGGTTTGTAATCTAATGGAGGTTTCTTATCCCTCTGAGAGTCCGAGGAAAGCCGTGGAACCCTTCTTCATGTGCTTCACCCCCATTCACCCCCAAATTTTATATACAATTTGGGGTTTTTCAGAATTCTTGAAACCCATGAGCCTCAGGCTGAGACAAGAAGACAGACATAGGCACACACTCAACGCAGAGACACCCACAATGCACCATACACACCGCCCGCACACACCCAGAGGCACACACAAAGTGATAGCTATAGCTCCAGGGTCCTTAATATGGGCCATATGGTATTCTAAGAAACTTTACAAACATTAGCTCCTTCCTTTAACCTCACAACAGCCCTAAGAGATAGGAAACATTATCCCCACATTAGAAATGAAGAACATTGAAGATGTGAAGTCAGAAGTACACACACATCTACACATGTGGAAGCACCACACACATACACACACACACACACACACACACACATCAACACACACACACAGCCAGACCTGAGTCCTCACCCTCTCTGGGACCACTGACCTCTATGGAAATCTAATAGAAGCTACAAACTCTGTCCTGGAAAGATGCTCATGGCACATCCACTCAAAGTTGCCTCCAGTTTCAAAGGGCTCAGGAACCCTCAAAAGTCCACCCTGAACCACAGATGAAAGGCCAACTCCATGCAAATCCCTGGAAATGGATACAGGTGTCTGGGCTTTGGGATGTGACAGGACAAGGATTCCCCCATTGAATGTGCACATGCCCCATGCCCATATAGGTGATCTCTCCCACCTCTGTGCCCACAGGGAAACGTGTTTGTCTTGGTGAAGGCATTGCCCGGACCGAATTGTTCCTCTTCTTCACCACTATCCTCCAGAACTTCTCTGTGGCCAGCCCTGTGGCCCCCAAGGACATCGACCTCACACCCCGGGAGAATGGTGTGGGCAGACTGCCCCCCTTATACCAGATCTGCTTCCTGCCCTGATGAGGGGGGAAGGGAAGGAGTCAAAAGATTCCAAGATCATCCAGTGTCCCTACATTTACAGAGAACGGCCCCTGACTCCCTCCAAGTCTTCCTGCCTCTGAGAGACCTGCTACAAGCCAGTACCCTTCCCTCTTCTTAGTTGTTATTTCCATTGGAAAGTTCTTTCCTCGGTCTCACCTCTTTCCATCATACTTCAATTTTTCTAAAGACTCAAGGAAGTCTTTTCTTTTCCCCCGAAACAGAATTCCAGAAGTTGGAAGCAGCCTCAAACACAGTCCAGCCCTTCCTTGGTGTAGATAATGAGACTCGGGCTCAAGGGGGAAAGTTGGCTCATGATCTCTGTGCAGTTGTGCATCCCAGGCCACTGCTTATGCTGAGTGACTTCTCCCTTTGCACAGGACAACCACAGCCTCCATTTGTCAAGTGAGCTGTGCTAAAGGGCTCTGTGTACATGAGCTCACTCCAATCCTCCTTCTAATAGCCCTGTGTGGTGGTGTGATGATCATGCCCATTTTATAGATGAGTAAACAGAGGCCAGGGAATGGCATCAGTTTTCCAACGACACATCGCTACTGAGCAGAGGAGCAAAATTCGCAGGCTGCCTGTCTGGCTCTAGAACCCAAGTTCTTCCTCGCAGCGTCTTCAACTGCGAATCCTTCCACATCCTTATTCTTAGCTGCCTCTGCCTACTTGTTCCCTCCATGAAAAGGCTTCCTCAGCCCATGCCCCTTGCACTGTGTGATTCTGGTGCCCTGTCGTCTCTGATGCTCCTTTCTAATTCCCTGAGAATCAAATAAACAACCAAAGCATGACATGCAGGAGCCAGGTGGTGTCTGTGTTATTTTGTGTGTGACTCACTTATTGTCAGGTCCCCAGGGACCTGAGACAACCTCCCCCTCACATCAATGCTGTTGTCTTGTTAATCCCTGTACTCTCAACACCTGGAGCAGTGCATGACATAGGACAGGTGTTCAAAATATTTGCTGAGGAATGAATGAAAGAATGACTAAATCAGTCTCCCACAAGCCCAAAATGGAACTAGAGCCCCCGTCAGACCTTGCCTCCTTCTCCATATCTCACTCTTTTCTGATGCCCAAAATAAACTATTTCCCAGTGGGCACAGGAAGCCCCCAATTCTGCCTGTCAGTTAGGATCTCATACCACCATGCTACCCTCTGACAAAACTGACTGACAGCCACCTGTGCAGGGATACCAACTTAATCTCAACCTCCACACATTCCACCAGCTTGCATCACCACACTTTCTTGAGGGAAGTGCTCTCCAATCAATGGCACTGTCCACTGAGATGCCTGCAGTCAGCCAGTGGGAAGTCAGCATTGGACTCCAACCTAGAGATGCTAAACTTCCTGGCTTCTGCAATGTCTGCTACCTTGGGGCTCCTGTAGCCTCTGGAAAGTTCCCAGGAACTCTGCGCCAAGGTAGACAGCTGGCATGGCCTCTCCCCCAAACCACAGAAACAAAACAACAAACAAAGCAGCCTGCCTTTAAGAGGGGACAGCAGAATGGAAGGCGGGCACATTGAGGACCGTGGTGCTGTCTGCCTTCTTGCTCCTCTTAAGCCTCACTGGCCTCTTGTTACTCTGGGTCTGGGGACATCCCACCTCCAGGGGCCACCTCCCACCTGGACCCCCACCTCTGCCTTTCCTGGGAAACATTTTACAAATAGACCACAAAGACCTCCCCAAGTCCTTCCAGAAGGCGAGATGTGGGAGGAGGAAGGGGTGAAAAGGCAGGAGGTGGGTGGATGGGAAACAGGCAGCAAGGCAGTTGGGAGTTTAATTTGGGGTTGAACTTCTTCTGGCCACAGCCTGGTCCAATATGCCTACTAGTGAAGTTTCTTGAATTCCCCGGAGCCAAGGTAGACTGGAGAGGGAAATTCTGATAGACCCAAGGCTTTGAGTTGGAGTGAGTAGGGGAGGAAATCACTGGAGATCAGGTGTGGGAACATTCTGTAATTCTTTTCTTTATTTTTATTGTGATTTAGGTGAAAGTTTACAGCTCAAGTTAGTTTCTCATACAAACATTTATGCACACATAGTTATGTGACCCTAGTTGCTATCCCTATAAAGTGACAGCACACTCCTCCTTTATACCCCAGATTTCCAGTGTCCATTCTATCAGCTCCTATCCCTTTCTGCTTTTTCATGTCACCTCCAGACAAGATCTGCCTATTTAGTCTTGTGTATCTACTTAAACTAAGAAGCACCCTCTTCACGAGTATCATTTTATATCTTACAGTCCAGTCTATTCTTTGTCTGAAGAGTAGGCTTTAGGAATGGTTTTAGTTCTGGATTAACAGAGAGTCCAGGGGCCATGTCTTCTGGGGTTCCTCCAGTCTCAGTCAGACCATTAAGTCTGGTCTTTTTACTGGAATTTGAGTTCTGCACCCCACTTTTCTCCTGTGCCATCAGGGACTCTCTGTTGTGTTCCCTGTCAGGGTGGTTATTTGTGGTAGCCAGGCACCATCTAGTTCTTCTGGTCTCAGGCTGATGGAGTCTCTGGTTTATGTGGCACCTTTTGTCTCTTGGGCAAATATTTTCCTTGTGTCTTTGGTGTTCTTCATTCTTCTTTGCTCCAGTTGGGTTGGGACATATTGATGCATCTTAGATGGCCATTGGCTTGCTTTTAAGACCCCAGACACCACTCACCAAAGTGGGATGCAGAACATTTACTTAATAAACTTTGTTATGCCAATTGACTTAGCTGTCCCCTGAAACCATGGTCCCCGGATCACTGCCCCTGCTACACTGTCCCTCAAAGTGTTTTGTTGTGTTCAAGAAACTTCTTAGCTTTTGATTTAGACAAGTTGACCTGACTTCTCCGGTATTGTGTGTTGTCCTTCCCTTCACCTAAGGTAATTTTTGTCTACTATCTAGTTAGTGAATTCCTCTCTCCCTCCCTCTCCACCCTCATAACCATCAAAGAATGTTTTCTTCTGTGTTTAAACCTTTTCTTGAGTTCTTATAATAACGGTCATTTTGCAAATGACTAATTTCACTCAGCATAATGCCTTCCAGATTCATCCATGTTATGAGATGTTTTGTGGATTCATCGTTGTTTTTCATCATAGTATTCCATTTTGCGAATATACCATAATTTGTTTATCCATTCATCTGTTGATGGGCACCTAGGTTGTTTCCATCTTTTTGCTATTGTGAACAGTGCTGCAATGAACATGAGTGTGCATATATCTATTCATGTGATGGCTCTTATCTCTCTAGGATATATTCCAAGGAGTGGGATTGCTGGATCATATGGACTTCTATTTCTAGCTTTTTAAGGAAGAGCCAAATCAATTTCCAAAGTGGTTGTACCATTTTACATTCCCACCAGCAGTGTATAAGTGTTCCAGTTTCTCCACAACCTCTCCAACATTTATTATTTTGTGTTTTTTGGATTAATATTAGCCTTGTTGGGGTGAGATGGTATTTCATTGTAGTTTTGATTTACATTTCTCTAATGGCTAATGATCGTGAGCATTTTCTTAAGTATCTGTTAACCTCCTGAATGTCTTCTGTGGTGAAGTGCCTGTTCATATACTTTGCCCATTTTTTAATTGAGTTATTTTTCTATTTGTGGTTGAAGTTTTGCAGTATCTTGTAGATTTTAGAGATTAGACCCTGATCAGATTTGTCATAGCCAATAATTTTTTCCCAGTCTGTAGGTTGTCTTTTTACTCTTTTGATGAAGTCTTTTGATGAGCATAAGTGTTTGATTTTTAGGAGCTCCCACCCAGTTATCTAGTTTCTCTTCAGGTGTTTGTGCATTGTTAGTTATGTTTTGTATTATGTTTATGCCCTGAATTAGAGCTCCTAACGTTGTCCCTATCTTTTCTTCCATGATCTTTATTGTTTTAGATTTTATATTTAGGTCTTTGATCCATTTTGAGTTAGTTTTTGTGCATGGTGTGAGGTATGGGTCTTGTTTAATTTTTTTGCAGATGGATATCCAGTTATGCCAGCACCGTTTGTTAAAGAGACTGTCTTTTCACCATTTAATGGACTTTGGACCTTTGTCAAATATCAGCTGCTCATAGGTGGTTTAATTTACATCTGGATTCTCAATTCTGCTCCATTGGTCTATGTATCTGTTGTTGTATCAGTATCAAGCTGTTTTGACTACTGTAGCAGTATAATAGGTTCTAAAATCAGGTAGTGTGAGTTCTCCCACTTTGTCCTTCTTCTTCAGTAATGCTTTACTTATCAGGGGCCTCTTCACTTTCCATATGAAGTTGGTGATTTGTTTCTCCATCTCATTAAAAAATGTCCTTGGAATTTGGATTGGGATAGCATTGTATCCGTAGGTTGTTTTGGGTGGAATTGACATTTTCACAGTGTTGAGTCCTCTTATCCATGAGCAAGGTATGTCTTTCCACTTATATAGGTCTCCTTTTTGTTTCTTGCAGTAGTGTCTTGTAGTTTTCATTCATGTCTCTTACGTCTCTGGTTAGATTTATTCCTGTTACCGCAAATCATGGATTTGAGCCACCTGCCACAAAAGCCAATGCTGAGACAGAGGTAAGGTGAGCAGCAAGAGGGTTTTACTGTATAGGTATACAGGAGACAGAAGGGAACGAGCTCCTCCAAAAGACCTGTCTCCCTGACTGGAGACTGGCTGAAAGTTTTTATATGGACAGGATTATAGTTTCTCTTCTTGCAGTCACGTTTCTCATGTCTCAGATCTAACTTCTTACTGGAACCTTGAAGGTTATCTGGCACCATTAGTCACGATTGTCAAGTAGCAGATGAGTTAATCCTAGTCCTTGAGGGTTATCAATTTGTTCTGCCACCCTCCAAGGAGAAACTTTAGTTAATCTTACTGGAATAGGAGGAGAGAGAAAGAATAACAAAAAAGAAAATATCACGAGGAAAAGTGGGGGCTGGTAATGGTGGGAAGCAATGGTGGTAATTGAGCTTATGCAGCCTGTTCCATTCCTAAGTATTTTATCTTCCTGGGGGCTATTGTAAATGGTATTGATTTGGTGATTTACTCTTCGAAGGTCTCTTTTTTGTTGTAGAGAAATCCAACTGATTTTTGTATGTTTATCTTCTATCCTGATACTTTGCTGAAATCTTCTATTAGTTCCAGTAGTTTTCTTGTGGATTCTTTGGGGTTTTCTGTGTATAAGATCATACCATCTACAAATAGGGATACCTTTACTTCTTCCTTACCAATTTGGATGTCCTTTATTTCCTTTTCTAGCCTAATTTCTCTGGCTAGGACCTCCAGCACAATGTGAATAAGAGTGGTGATAAACGGCATTCTTTTCTGGTTCCCATTCTCAAGGCAAACACTTTCAGACTGTCTCCATTTAGGAAGATGTTCGCTGTTGGCTTTGTATAAATGCCCTTTATTATGTTGGGGAATTTCCCATCTATTCCTATTTTGCTGAGAGATTTTATCATGAATGGGTGTTGGACTTTGTCAAGTGCCTTTCTACATCAATTGATAAGATCATGTGGTTCTTGTCTTTTGTTTTATTTCTGTGATTGATTACATTGATTGTTTTTCCAATGTTGAACCATCCCTGCATACCTGGTATGAATCCCACTTGGTCATGGTGAATTATTTTTTTGATATGTTGTCGAATTCTATTGGCTAGAATTTTGTTGAGGATTTTTGCGTCTATGTTCATGAGGGATATTGGTCTGTAATTTTCTTTTTTTTTTTTTTTTGGTGGTATCAGGGTTCTGCTGGCTTCATAGAATGAGTGTGGGAGTATTCCATCTTTTCTATGCTCTGAAATACCTTTAGTAATAGTGGTGTTAACTCTTCTCTGAAAGTTTGGTAGAATTTCCAGTGAAGCCATCAGGGCCAGGGCTTTTTTTTTGTTGGGAGTTTTTTCGTTGCCTTTTCAATCTCTTCTTTTGTTATAGGCTTATTTAGTTGCTCTACGTCTGTTTGTGTTAGTTTAAGTAGGTAGTGTGTTCCTAGAAATTTGTCCATTTCCTCTAGATTTTCAAATTTGTTGGAGTACAATTTTTCATAGTATTCTGTTATGATTCTTTTAATTTCAGTTGGGTTTGTTGTGATATTGCCCATCTCATTTCTTATTCACGTTATTTGTTTCCTTTCCTGCTTTTCTTTTGTCAGTTTGGCCAGTGGTTTATCGATTTTGTTGATCTTTTCAAAGAACCAGCTTTTGGTCTTGTTAACTCTTTCAATTGTTTATCTGTCTCTATTTCATTTATTTCTGCTCTAATTTTTATTATTTACTTTCTTCTGGTACTCATAGGCTTCTTTTGCTGCTCTCTTTCTACTTGTTTGTGTTGTAGGGTTAATGTTTTGATTTTGGCCCATTCTTCTTTTTGGATGTGTGCATTTATTGCTATAAACTGACCTCTGAGCACTGCTTTTGCTGTGTCCCAAAGATTCTGGTAAGATGTGTTTTCATTCTTATTTGATTCTGTGAATTTCTTTATTCCATCCTTAATTTCTCCTATAACCCGGTAGTTTTTGAGCGAGGTGTTGTTCAGTTTCTGTGTACTTGATTTTTTTTCCCTTGCTTTTCCTGCTATTGATTTCTACTTTATGGCTTTCTGGTCAGAAAAGATGCTTTGTAATATTTCAATGTTTTGGATTCTGTTAAGGCTTGCTTTATGGCCTAATATGTGGTCTATTCTGGAGAATATTCCATATGTGTTGGAAAAGAAAGTATACTTGGCTGCTGCTGGGTGGGGTGTTCAGTATATGTCTATGAGATCAAGTTGGTTCATTGTGGCATTTAGATCTTCCATGTCTTTATTGAGCTGCTTTCTGGATATTCTGTCCTTCACTAAAAGTGGTGTGTTGATGTCTCCTACTACTATTGTGCAGCTGTCTACCTCTTTTTTCAATGCTGTTAGAGTTTGTTTCATGTAGTTTGGTGCTCTGTCATTGGGTGCATAAATATTTATTATGATTATGTCCTCCTGGTGTATTGACCCTTTAAGCATTATATAGTGTCCTTCCTTATCTTTTGTGGTGGATTTTGCCTTAAAGTCTATTTTGTCAGAGATTAATATTGCCACTCTTGCTTTTTTTTGAGTGTTGTTCCTTGATATATTTTTTCCCATCCTTCGAGTTTTGGTTTGTTTTGTCTTTAAGTCTAAGGTGTGTCTCCTGTAGGCAGCATATAGACGGATCATTTTTTTAATCCATTCTTCCACTCTCTGTCTCTTTATTGGTGCATTTAGTCCATTTATATTCAGTATAATTATTGATAGGTATGAGTTCAGTGCTGTCATTTTGATGTCTTTTTTTGTGTGTTGTTGAGAGTTTCTTTGTTCCACTTAATTTTCTGTGCTGAGTTGTTTTTCTTCATGTATTTTCTTTCTGTCTTTTTCCTTGTTGTTTTTTTATTTGCTGAGTTTTTAGGTTTTTCTTGTTTTTTATTTTGATGTGTAAGATTGTTCATTTCCTTTGTGGTTACCTTAATATTTACCCCTATTTTTCTAAGTTTAAGTCACTGTTTTATTTCTTTATATTGCCTTGACTTCCTCTCCATATGAAAGATCTATAACTACATTTTTTAGTCCTTTTTTGTTTTAATGTTGTCATCTTTTACATATTGATGTCTCTGTTTCTCTATTTTCAACATTTTAGCTTTGATTTGTTTTTGTGACTTCCCTATCTGGGTTGATATCTGGTTGCTCTGTCCTGTATTCTAGTCTCGGATTGTTATCTGATATTATTGATTTTCTAACCAGAGGACTTTCTTTAGTATTTCTTGTAATTTTGGCTTGATTTTTACTAATTCTCTGAACTTCTGTTTGTCTGGAAATGCTCTAATTTCACCATTATATTTGAGAGACAGTTTTGCTGAATGTATAATTCTTGGCTGGTGTTTTTTTCCTTCAAGGCTTTATATATATCATCCCATTGCCTTCTTGCCTTCATGGTTTCTGCTGAGTAGTGCGAGCTTAGTCTTATTGACTCTCCTTTTTAGATGACTTTTTGTTTATCCCTAGTGGCTCTTAAAATTCTGTCTTTATCTTTGTTTTTGGCAACTTTGATTATAATATGTCTTGGTGACTTTCTTTTGGGATCTGCCTTGTGTGGGGTTCTATGAACTTCTTGGATAAATATCGTCTCATCTTTCACAATGTCAGGGAAGTTGCCTGCCAACAAGTCTTCAACAATTCTGTCTGTATTCTCTGATATCCTTTCCCCTGTTCTGTTACTCCAATCACTTGTAGGTTATTCCTCTTGATAGAATCTGACATAATTCTTAGGGTTTCTTCATTTTTCAAAATCCTTTTTTCTGATTTTTCCTTAAACAAGTTGGTGTCAAGTGCTTTATCTTCAATCTCACTAATTCTGACTTCCATTGCCTCAATTCTGCTCCTATGACTTTCTATTGAATTGTCTAATTCTGAAATTTTATTGTTAATTTTTTGGATTTCTGTTTGCTGTCTCTGTATGGATTTTTTGCAGCCTGTTCAATTTGTCATTATGCTCTCGAATAACCTTCTTAAGTTCCTCTATTGCTTTGTCTGTGTGTTCCTTGGCTTGTTCTGAGTTTTGCATGATCTCCTTCCTGATTTCTTGAAGAGTTCTGTATATTAGTCTTTTGCATTCTACCTCTGGTAATTCCAAGAAGCTCTCTTCTTCCAGAAGATTTTTTGATTCTTTGTTTTGGTAGCTTGCTGAAGCCATCATGTTCTACCTCTTTATGTAATTTGATATTGACTATTGTCTCTGAGCCATCAGTAAGTTATTATATTTATTTATTTTATGTTTGCTTACTGTGTCCTAGCTTCTTGTTTTGTTCTGTTTTGATATGCCCAAATACGCTGCTCGTGTGAGCTAGTTTGATTACTGGCATCTTTGAACCTCTCACCTCCTGCCTCCAGGTGGTTAGAGCTGTTACTAGGTATGTAAGCCCAAGAGTCCATTTACTTTTCTTGTGTAGATTCAGCTCAGGTGTCCAGGTCGTCGTTCACCGAGTGTATGGTGCAGGCTCTCACCTACAGTCCTAGACAGGCAGGGGCGATTGGAGTAGGCAGAGGTATCTGGCTGAAGTAGGGGGTCATGCGCTGATCAAGGTAGGGGCTGACCTTTGCCCCTGAGTGTCTTCATGGAAGGTGTGTCCCTGTTCCATACAGTGCACAGGTATGTGGATTTTGCAGTCAGACTACAGGCACCCAATGCTGTTGGCTGTAAGGACTGGGAGTCACCACTTATTCTTGGACTCCCGTCATGGGTGGTTCGGTGGACTGGGTGGAGCCAGGGTCCTGAGGCCCCTGATGTGGGTAGGTGAGGACCCTGCTTAATGGGCAAGGTGGTGTCAAATGTCATGAATCTGCCATTCCCCTTATAGCAGATACAGATGAAAATAGGCCTCAGGTATATACCCTGGGATACTGTGCTAATAAGGGCCTATACTGTTGAAATGAGCCCACACAATTCTATGCAGGGGTGAAAGACATTTAAAGGCCTAGGCAAAGGGGCTGTGCGTGCCCTGAGTTCCAGGCTTAGGGGAGCTGGCAGATTGTTTTTTCCTGTTTGTTTATTTGTTCACTCTCCAAAGCCGGGAGAATGGCTCAGGGCACGCATTGGGTCCTACTTCCAGCCCAGGGGTGCAGCAGTCTCTAAAACCAGTCCTGGGACCTGGAGCAGAGTGGAGAGGGAGCAGGTAAATGGGAGAGAGGTATTTCTCAAAAGGAGGATTTTTTTGTTTAGACACTTGCACTTATCTTTCACTGATGGAGCACTGTTTCTTTCTGGTTCTGGAGGTTGAGGTGACTCTCTGCTGCTCAGTCTCTCCCAATGTGGAAAACACATCCTGAGCACCACTGCTTGCCTCACTGCTAGTGCCGGCTGATCCAACCAGCAGGGTGCTGTTTCCCACTGGGTCAGGTCTGGCAGCTCCTCACTGTTTCTGTACCGTCCATCTCTTCCCCGCCACTTAGTCCAATTCCTCAGCTTTGTCTTCGATGTTCAGGGCTCCTAGATTGGCATATATAATTGATTCACTTGTTTTTTCAGGTCTTTTTTGTAAGAGGAACCATAGGAAACCTCTGACTACTCTGCCTTCTTGGCCCTGCTCCCTTCTCTGTAATTCTTAAAATTCAAAGCTGGGTGGGTTTTTGGGAAAGTCGAGAGATGAGAACACTTGGGGCAAGACTGGGAGTGGGAAGCTTGGTGGAGGCCACCAAGTGGAATCCCCCATTCTTCCCTGATGGAGCTAAACGGGAAGGTGTGACCCAGATGGGAGAAGTGGAAGACAAGGCCTCCTCTTGAGTTAGAGACAGATCTGCACCTTGTTGCCACACCTGCGGGAGAAATATGGGAATGTGTTCACCCTCTACCTGGGGCCTCAGCCCACCGTCATCCTGTGCTGGTTTGAGGCAATTCAAGAGGCCCTGGTTACCAGACCGAGGCTTTCTCAGGGTGAGGGCACATAGCCATCCTTGACCCCATGTTCCAGGGAATAGATGAGTGGGGGGCAGGGGCGAGGGCTGGAGAGAGAGCAAGGGAGTATGCAATCTGCCCTCCCAAACTTCCCTCCATTAACCATCACCCCCCCCCCAAAACCAGGTGTGGCCTTTGCCAGTGGAAAGCTTTGGAAAGTCCTTCACCAATTCTCTGTGGCCACCATGAAGGACTTTGGGATGGGGAAGCAGAGCATTGAGGAGAGAATCAGGGAGGAGGCAAAGTGTCCGGTGGAGGAGCTGTGGAAGACCCAGGGTGAGCCCTAAAGCATGGGGCAGGGGGCTATAGGGCAGGTGGGGGGATCTGCAAGATGGAGACAGAGAGAGGGAGAGAGACAATATGACTGACAGACACAGGGATTGAGATAGATGCAGAGACAGGTTCAGGGATAGAGAAGAGAATGAGACAGAGATGAAAAACAGAATGAAGGAGACAGAGAGACAGACAGAGACTAGGAGGGAGAGGGAGAGGGAAGCAGGCATGGAAAGGACTGAGGACACAAAGAGTGATCCAGGAACAGAAATTTGAAGGAGAAGATTGAGAAATAAAAATGTAAGGATAGAGTCCAGGGGAGACACGAAATGTCAGTGAGGCAGAGGAGAGGGGACCCAAAGAGAGAGGTGGGCATAAAGAGACAAAGAAGAACTGAGAAGAAGGGACTGAGTCTCAAAGAAAGAGTCAGAGACAAGGCCAGAGAGAGGCACAGATACACAAAAAAAATCATACCAAGAGAGAGGCTGAGTAAAATGACAAGAGACACAGGGAAGGAGATGCTAAGAAAGAAAAGCTGAGATACAGAGAAACCAGTAAAATAAGCTAAGATGGTGCCAGTCAGATCAGAGTTACCAGGAAGTCCACTGCAGGGGACACCCATCCCCCTGTAACAGACCTCTCATCCCCAGGGGCCTATCTGGATCCCACCATCCTCTTTCACTTCATCACGGTCAACATCATCTGCTCCATCATCTTTGGCGAGTGCTTTGATTACCAGGACCCCAAGTTCTTATGGTTGCTACATTTGCTGAACAATGTCTTTGCCCTTGTCAGCTCTTTCTATGGCCAGGTGAGTCTGGAATCAGGTAGACAGGCCCTGGTAAGGGATCAGGTTCTGCCTGTCTTGAGCATGGAGTCAAGAGGGCACCAAGAATTCATTTTTTCTGAAAGGGAAGGAGCTTATTTTAGACTCTTCCCTGCTTCAGAGGAACAATAACACTCAAAAGATCGCTGCTAGCTTATTTAGTGCCTTTGTGGAAATTAGAAAATGGTGCCCATTTTCAAGGAAAAACTGTGTTTAAGTTAGTTTACTATTACACAACCCAAATAGCTCTGCCAGGGGAACTTTCTAAGTCCTGGTTACATGCACACATGTGCTCATGTTTTTACACACACATACATACTCCCCTATCCCCCTACCCTCATCTTCCCTACCTCCCTCCTTCATGAGAAGGTGTTTACAGTTCGATATTTCCCCTTCATACCAACACACTTTGCCACTTGTTTTTTTATTCTGTGTGAATGGGGAGGGGCTTTCCTTTTCTTATTTAACAGTATATTGTGGAAGTATCTTCAGGTCAATGCCTATGGTTCTAACTAATTTTTTCAATAGCTGCACACACACACGTCCCCAGACTCCGAAGTGCACGTGCCACCAGCCTTGCACACACTTCACTGCCTACACCTTTCTAGATGAGTCAGGTTGGGGATACGAATTAGGCTTCTGAAAAAAGTGGAAGGGTGAGAGAAGAAAATTCAGTGAAAGTAAGAGTGTGATTGGGACGGGTACCACTGAGTGTTTGCGTGCATGTGTGTGCACGCTCAGCTGGGAGGCACATTCCCCAAGTCTACAGGGTGAATGGTGCCCCTTAGATGTTGCTCCCTTGTGCAGGGCACAACCTCAACACCTATGGTGGAAGCCCCGGACCCCCCAGTCTAGAGAGGGTAGAACAGACTCTGAAGCCTTCCCTGCTTCTCTCTAGGTGTTTGAGCTCTTCTCTGCCATCTTGAAACACTTCCCTTGCACCCACACACGTTTGTACAGCATCATGGAAGAACTGAAAGATTTTATCACTGAAAACATCGAGAAGCACCAGAAAGCCCTGGACCCCAGTGCCCCCCAGGACTTCACTGATTCCTTCCTGCTCTGCATGGACAAGGCAAGGGCCAGGCTGGATTGGAGGTAGGTGGGAAAGAGAGTGATGGACACAGCACTGACATTCAGCTAGTAAGTTTGAGTACGATGTATGTATTGTTTAAATATTGAAATACTTCCTTATGGATTGATAAAGACCCACTGGCTCAAGACTTTCCCCCTCCTCGTTCCCTCCTCAGACAATCCAAGCCCAACCCAATGCCCGCTAAAGAGGTAGCAACTAAAGAGTTAACATCTGCCTCTGAGACCCTGATTTTCTCCTTTCTTCCTCCCATTCTGATTGGTTGGAGGCCCATGTCTGTTCTGATTGGTTGGAGGCCCATGTCTTTTCTAACTGGTTTGGGAAGTGCCGTTTTGTTGTTATTTGTTAGCTGCTATGGAGTCTGCTGACTCCTGGTGATCCTATGCATAACTGAACAAAAGCTGCCTGGTTCTGTGCTATCCCCATGATTTGTTGTGGATCAGACCTTTGTGGTCCATACAGTTTTCATGGGCTGATTTTCAGAAGTAGATCCCCAAGCCTTTCTTTCTAGTCCATCTTAGTCTGGAAGCTCCACCGAAACCTGTTCAGCATCATGGCAACACACAAGCCTCCACAGACAGATGGGTGGTCGCTGCGCATGAGGTGCATTGGCCAGGCATCAAACCCAGGTCTCCCACATGGAAGGCAAGAATTGTAACCACTGAACCACCACTGCCCCCAGAAAGTGGCACACTAATTAAATATTGTTAATATCACCCCTGGATAGTAGCCACAGGGCCAATCAGGAGGGCAAAGATACCCAAGAACAAGGAGGGATAACAACAATCAAAATAAAAATATTAATCACTGATGTTTATTGAGAACTTATGTACATTTTATCGAAACAACTTCAGATGAGGAAACTGAAGCACAGAGGGGTTAAATTCTTTGCCCAAAGACACAGAGCTAATAAATTGTAGGGCATGGGTTTGAACCCAAGGAGTTTAGCTCCAGAGCTCACGCTTTTGGCCACTCTGTTGGCCTTGAATAGAGGAAACTAAAAAAGAAAAAGAAAACTGGCACAGAGAAATATGGGGGTTGGTGGGTCAAAAAGAAAAACACAGGAACGGGAGACATTAAGGATTATCCCTCACTGCCCCCAGGAACGCTCCATTCACGAGAGTGAGTTTCACCGTAAAAATCTCATCCACACCATCCTCTCACTGTTCTTCGCAGGCACTGAGACCTCCAGCACCACCCTCTGCTATGGGCTTCTATTCCTTCTTAAGAACCCCGATGTCTTAGGTGAGCTGGGCTTATGGTGGGTGGGGGCAGGGGAGGGTGGAGGGTCTCTGTGGCTATGGTGGAAGGAGGTAGTGATGGGTGAGACAGAAATCTCTGTCTTGGCTTGTCTGAAAAATAAAAATTCTGTAGGGATTTGTAATTTATAATAAACCTTTACCACTGACAAAGCCCTTTGATAAGGCACTTCACAGTTTACAAAATAATTTTCATTCAAGGAAGCACCCTTCATTTTAGAAGGTGCTTTTGCGTGCATGAGGTGTTCTGTAATTTGCAGAGCACTTGGCAATTGCAAGGTGCTTTACAATTTACAAAGCATCACTCTTCAAAAAGCATTTTGTAGTCTACAAAAGCACATGGCTCTTGACCACGCATTTTGACATGGACAAAGAATTTGACTATTTGGAGTATATTGCTGGTTTACAATAAATTTAAAAACCTCTCAGTTTACTCTCATGCTGATGTTTTGCATACCAGATTTTTTAGAAACTCTCATCTATTTTACAGGTAAGCAATTTAAGGCCCAGAGTGAGGAAGGGACTTATCCAAGATCATACAGCAAGTTAGTGAACAGGCTCTGACACCAATCCCAGCCACAACTAATTCTTAGTTTGAAAAGGGAGGGAGAGAAAGGGAGGAAGGGAAAGGGGGAAAGAAAGGAAAGAAGGGAGGGAGGGAGGAAAGAAAGGAGGGAGGGAGGCAGATAAAGAGAGAACGAAAGAGAAAAAGTTGGCCTTAAGTGTTGAATAAATTTCCACCCATTCTTCAAGTGCAGCCACCACCCATCTGCCAGTGGTGGCTTGCGTGTTGCTATGGTGCTGAACAGGTTTCAGTGGAGCTTCCAGACTAAGACAGGCTAGGAAGAAAGGCCCAGTGACCTGCCTCCAAAAAATCAGCCAATGAAAACCCTGTGAACAATAACAGTTCGATCTCATTGTGCATGGGGCTGTGCACAGCAACTACAAAACACCTTTACCCCAAGTGAACCTCTCTAGTAACTGAAGTAGAGACATCATACAAGACTTCCCCATAAAGAAAGTATTGACTTTACTTCCTTCTGTTTTCATTGAGAAGGAGCAACAACCCAACACTTATATTAGAGTTTATAAGACCCTCCTCCTATTCTGCAGGTCATTTCATGGGTGCCTTGGTTGAGTCTATTGTTACAGGCATTCACTGATGTCCCCTCACCCTTACCACCTAGAAAAAGTCCACGCGGAGATCAACAGGATGATTGGCCCACACCGCCTTCCAGCCATTGAAGACAGGGCCAAAATGCCTTACACAAATGCCGTCATCCACGAGATTCACAGATACAGTGATCTCACGCCCATTGGCTGCCCACACTGTGTCCTCAGGGACACCTATTTCCGGGGATATCTCATCCCTAAGGTGAGACTAGCAGGAAGACAGAATCTTGGACAGAGGTTCTGGCTGCCTGTCTTAGAGTTCATGTCTCTGGTTCTTGGACTACAATAGGAATTTTTACACTCAGATTTCTATGGAGGAAGGGAGATTTTGGAAATATATAAAAGCCTTCTCCCTTCTATTCTGTCTCATTTATTTGTTTTTTTTTTACACTTATTTTTGTTGTTAGGTGCCGTCAAGTTGGTTCCAACTCATAGCTACCCTATTTACAACAGAAAGAAACACTGCCCAGCCCTGTGCCATCCTCACAATCATTGCTATGTTTGAGCCCAGTGTTACAGCCACTGTGTCAGTTCATCTCATTGAGGGTTTTCCTCTTCTTCGATGACCCTCTACTTTACCAAGCATGATGTCCTTCTCCAGGGACTGATCCCTCCTGCTAACATGTCCAAAGAATGTGAGACGAAGTCTCGCCATCCTTGCTTCTAAGGAGCACTCTGGCTATACTCCTTCCAAGACAGATTTGTTCATTCTTTTGTCAGTCCATGGTATATTCAATATTCTTCGCCAACACCATAATTCAATGGCATATTAGGTTTTTCTTTTACCGAAAAAGTACTACATATTTATTGAAAATTGTTATAAAATAAGCTTTTAAAAAAATCTGTTTCATCATCTCCCTTACCTCCCTCCTTCATAAGAAGGTATTTAGTTTGATATCCCCCCTCCCACACTTTCTTTAAGTTCATATGAACATATATAGCATATACGTACACATACCCAAGACTTGGTTCACACAACATCCATCACTTCGCAAATTGTGCTTACAGTGTGGCATATCTCCTTCCACACCTGTCTTTACGTCCATACCAACAAATTTTGCCACTTGTTTTTTATTGTTGTGTGTGTGTGTCTGTGTGCATGTTGGGGGGGCTTTCCTTTTTTTAATGTAACAGCATGTCATGGGCAAATCTTTAAGTGTATGCCTGTGGTTTTAACTCATTTTTCATAGTTGCACAGTATTCCTGAATATGGATGTACCTAGGGGTGATAATCACCCCATGGGCACCAATCCATCAGATTAAATTCCAGCCTTAGTGCTGGAGTTGGGTTCTTGGAGGCCTCTGTTGATGCAGATATGAATCTTATAGTTGAGAGATTGTGGACAAGTCCAGAGAGTCTTCGGGAAGAGAGGTCACGGTGGACGGTGGAGGTATCTAGAAGGTTTGGGACATAACTATTAGCCAAACAAGAAGAATTAGTCAATATTTTAGCTACCAAATGTGGTGCCATACAGTGGGTGCTGCTGATTATCAACTGTGGATGCACCCTAATTGATTCAGGCACTCCATGTTGATGGCCACTTGGTTCCCACGACTTTGATGTCCTCGTAGGGCACTACCGTGTACCCTGTCATGAACTCCGTCCTCCATGACCTGGCCACTTCCTGGATGCGGACGGCAACTTCAGGAAGCAGGAAGCCTTTATCCCATTCTCCATGGGTGAGCTATGCCCTTCCCCACGAGGAATGCATGCTCAGCCCCTCTTCTGTCTGTGATGTTCTCTTTTTGTGCACCCCAAACACGGGGCGAATATTTTTTAAAACACCAAGAAAAGAAAGAGTAAGAAAGACATCTACAAAGATAGTGTGAGGGGGAAGGAAAGAGGATAGAGATAGAAACTAAGTCGGTGATAGAGTCAGAGTGAAAAACAGACACACACAAAAAGAACAGATAAATTATCCATTATTGGGCATCTACTATATCCCAAGAAATGAGAAACGCAGTTCCTTCTTTTTTTTTCTTTCAAAATGATAACTTCATTAGTGGTGGTAGTTATTTTATTTATACAAACCAGAAAGAAATAAAGTTGGAAATGAAAAACACCTGAGATTCACCACACAAAAACAGACCTGTTAATATTTTAGAGTACATCCTTCCAAATTTTTTTAGTAAATGTGTGCACACACACAGAGGTGGGAGATAGATAGGTAGGTAGGTAGGTAGATAGGTAGACAGATAGATAGACAGATAAATGATAGATGATAGATAGGTAGGAAACTAGATGAAACAGAGGTAGGAAGGAAAAAAGAAAAGGAAGAGAAGGGAACAGAAGGAAATTTAATTTGCTTATTTTTTTCTGCTAGTCAATTGTTTAAATCCAAGGATGAGGCAAAGGAGTTACTTAGGGCACAAAAATTTAAGAAGTACTTACTCTCAGGATCATGAAGATGTCCTGTTTAAATCACTTATCAGATAATTCAACTTTTACCCACTGATTTGAGATTTATTATATGCTAAATTCTTAAATCTCCTGTGGTCTATTTCTGGTTTATCCATGGATCTATAGGTCTTTTCTGGCTATACCACAAGGCTTTATCATTATTATACCTGTATAATATGTTTTAATATTTCACAGGGGCTAGTCTCTCTCTGGGGCCCTGGTGGCACAGTGGTTAAGTATTTGGCTGCTAACCAAAAGGCTGGCAGTTTGAATCCACCAGCCACTCCTTGATAAACCCTATGAGGCAGTTCTACTCTGTCCTATAGGGTCGTTATGAGTTGGAATTGACTCGACAGCAATGGGGTTTAGTTTGTTTGTTGTTTTCGGCTAGTCTCCTTCCATTACTCTTCTTTATCAGATACCTTTATGGTTTGTCCAACACATTTTTTTCTCCAAATGTACTTTAGAATCATTTTTTCAAGTTCCCAAAAATCCCACTGGGATTTTATTAGGATTAATTTAAATTTTTAGATTAATTTGGATAACCTTGACAACTTTACAATTTTGACGTATCCCAGACAAAAAGATAGTGTATCTCCACTGAGTCATCTAATATTACTTGAGGGTGTATTCACTTTCAGTTTTTCAACTAGGGTTTGCATATTCCTAAGACACATGAGAAAGGGTTGTTGCTGTTGTTTACAGAACCTCTTCTAACATATTATCTTCTTAATTGTTTCAATTAGTATATCAGAAAGCCATTGATTTTTGTATATTTATTTTATTTTTTAACATTTGATTGTGTTTTAGGTTAAAGTTTACACAGCAAATTAGATTCACTTTCAGCAATTTATACACAAATTGTTCTGTGACATTGGTTACAATCCCTGCAATGTGTCGGCACTCTTACCATTTCCACCTCACCTGACCCATTTTCATCCATCCATTTTCCCTGTTCCTCCTTGCCTTCTCATCTTTGCTTATGTGTAAATATTGACTGTTTGCTTTCATATAGTTGATTGTCTAAAGAAGCACATTCCTCATAGGTGTTATTGTTTATTTTTTAGGTCAATCTATTATTTGGCTGAAAGGTGACTTCTGGGAGTGGCTTCAGTTCTAGGTTAAAACAGTATCTTAAAGCAATAGTTTTAGGGTTCCTCTAGTCTCTATCAGTCCAGTTAATTTTGGTCTTTTTATGAATCTGAGTTTTGTTCTACATCTTTCTCCCATTCTAACTAGGACCTTTTATTGGGTTCCTGGTCAGAATTGTTAGTAGTGGTAGCTGGGCACCATCTAGTTCTCCTGGTCTCAGGTTAGAAGATGTTGTGGTTCACGTGGACCATTAGTCTTGTGGACTAATTTCTTCATTAAGTCTTCAGTTTCCTTCACTTTCCTTTGCTCCAGATGGGAAGAGATCAACAGTTGTATCTTAGATGACTGATTTTTGTATATTTCTGTTGTAACTGGACAACTTCTGGGTAATGATTTTATTACTAATGGTTTTTCATTGATTCACTTGAGTTTTCCAGATAATTAATCTTAGCCTCTTCAAACGACATTTTGACTTAATACCTTTTTTCCGTTAAATTCTTATGTCAATTTTCCTTTAATACCCTGGCCTAGGGCTTCCAGATTCTGTTAAATAATGGTTGTGTTAGTGAACAATCTTTTCTTATTCCTTGCTTTAAGGAGACTATTTTCTGTTTTCTCTCTTAAGTTTAATGCTGTCTATGGGTCTTTTTCAGATATTTCATGGCTATTCTACCACATATTTTTCTCAATTTTAATTCAAATTAAGGAAAGATCTTTTTCCCCTCTATTTTACAACAAGTTCTTCTTTTTTAAATTGGAATTGAGTGTTGAGTTGTCTCAAGTATCTTTTCAGTTCCTGTCAAGATGATACAATTGTTTTTCTGCTTTGACCTGTTAAAAATAATAGCTGTCTTAGTGTTGAATCACACACTCCTCGTTAGAGCTGGAACAAGAGAGGCCCAAGGAGGGCAGGGGACCTGCCCAAGGCTCCCTAGCGAGTCATGGCCTGTGTTTGTTAGGGCAGGCTAGGCTGCAAGAACAAACAGCCTGAATATATCAGCAGACAAGAGTTTCGTTTCATGCACATGCAACACTTCCATCCAGGACAGCAGACATCACCTAGAGACTCTGGCTGATGGGCCTCCATCCTGACACAGGTAGAAACAGGGAAAACAGCACAAAAATTCAGCCCTCACTTCACCCAAGTCCCTGGGTGGTGCAAATAGTTACAGCACTAGGCTACTAACTGAAAGGTTAGAGGTTCAAATCCACTTAGTGGTGCCTTGGAAGAAAGGGCTGGTGATCTACTTCTGAAAAATCAGCAGTTGAAAACCTTATGGAGCACAGCTCTACTCTGGCACATATGGAGTCACCTTGAGTTGGAGTTGACTTGACCGGAACTGGTTTGGTTTTTCTGGGTTTTTTTTCTGTTTTTTTTTTCTTTCCATTGGTCAACACAAGTCCAACATTCAAGTTCAACACAGCACAGCTGTTTAATCCACCCAGAATATTTGTGAATGATTATACAGTCTACCACCAAGCAAGAGGCAGCTCTTTGGGCCCCTGCCTTTTCCACTGAGGCTGCAGTCAACAGGATGGAGCTCAAATTGCAGTCCAACCCGGAGACCGTCTTGGTCTTGCCCACTTTTGACATTGGCAGGTGTACACAGTCGGTGCTGAAGATAACAGTGGACCTAAGGGCTTATCTAGATGGGACATTATTGCAATGTTTGATCCTGCATTGCAGGAAGATGTGAATGGGGGCAGAGGCAGGAATTTAGGGGTGAGGTCAGGCAGGGGTGATATTTAAAATGTTTAACAAGCACGGATGTGTGGCTATGACCAGTCAGAACTGTTTCTGGCCATGGTGTTGAAACAGGGTTTGGGAGGTGTACCTGGTTATCTGCTGATTTGGGGGACAGGGGCCTGGGAACTTGGGGAGGGGCCAAGGTGTTCTTACCAGTGGGGGAACTCAGAAGCTTAGAGCAATAGCCGTATAGCAACTTGTTCAGAAGTAGTTCAATATTTTAACAGCCAATACAGAGGTACTACAACCTACCTGGAGGCACAGAGGTTAAGAGCTCGGCTGCTAACCAAAAGGTCAGCAGTTCAAATCCACCAGCTGCTCATTGGAAACCCTACTGGGAAGTTCTGTTGTTGTTTGTTGTAGGTGCTGGCGAATCTGTTCCGATTCATAGCGGCCCTACGTACAACAGAATGAAACACTGCCCAGTCCTGCACTATCCTAACAATCATGTTATGCTTGAGCCCATTGTTGCAGCCACTGTGTCAATCCATCTCATTGAGGGTCTTCCTCTTTTTCGATGACCTTCTACTTTACCAAGCATGATGTTCTTCTCAGGGCCTGGTCCCTCCTGCTAACATGTCCAAAGTATGTGAGACGAAGTCTAACCATCCTTGCTTCTAAGGAGCATTCTGGCTGTACTTCTTCCAAGACAGATTTGTTCATTCTTCTGGCAGTCCATGGTATATTCAATTTTCTTCACCAATACCATAATTCAAAGAAGTCAATTCTTCTTTGGTTTTCCTTATTCATTGTCCAGCTTTCACACGCATATGAGGCAATTGAAAACACCATGGCTTGGGTCAGGCCCACCTTAGCACTTAAAGTGACGTCTTTGCTTTTTAACACTTTAAAGAGGTCTTTTGCAGCAAATTTGCCCAGTACAATGTGTCATTTGATTTCTTGACCACTGCTTCCATGGGTGTTGATTGTGGATCCAAGTAAAATGAAATTCTTGACAACTTCAATCTTTTTCCATTTATCATGATGTTGCTTATTGGTCCAGTTGTAAGGATTTTTGTTTTCTTTATGTTGAGGTGTAATCCATACTGAAGGCTCTGGTCTTTGATCTTCATCAGCAAGTGCTTCAAGTCCTCTTCACTTTCAGAAAGAAAGGTTGTGCCATCTGCATACTGCAGGTTATTAATGAGTCTTCCTCCAATTCTGATGTCCTGTTCTTTTTCAAATAGTCCAGCTTCTCAGATAATTTTCTCAGCATACAGATTGAATAAGTATAGTGGCCTATAGGGTCACTGCAGCATATCAGTCTAGGAGGGGTGCTCGGGGGTTTTGGCTCCCTTCTACCCCTTTTTCACTGATCCTCATACTCAGGGCACCTTAGCAGGGTTCTGATGTTTTCATATTTCCTCATAAATTAACTTGGTTGGTAATATACTTAACCGGAGACACATAGAAAGATAAATGATGTGAGAAAGGCAAGACCAGGGAACAAAAGAGATAGAGGAAGGAGTAGTACAGGATAGGCTGGGATGAGGTGGGGCAGAGAAGGACACTCGTGTTCCTTGCATTGTGGAAAGAAAGTGAACAGAAGTATAAACCAGTTGCGTTCGAGTCAATTTCAACTCATGATGATCCCATGTGTGTCAGAGTAGCACTGTGCTCCATAGGGTTTTCAGTGGCTGATTTTTCAGAAGCAGATCTCCAGGACTTTCTTCTGAGATGCCTCTGGGTGGACTCAAACCACCAACCTGTCAGATAGCAGCTAAGTGTATTAACTGTCTGTACCACCCAGGGACTCCAACAGAAGCATTTTGAGTGTAAATCCATGTAAATATCATGCAAATGCCCTGGAAGAGTGGAGGTGTGGCAACCGGGTGCTCTCCAGGGCTCCCCCCAATGACACACCACCCTCTTTGCCCCCAGAAAAACACCAGTGTATAGGTGAGAGCATTGCTCGCTCTGAGCTCTTCGTCTTCTTGACCACGATGCTGCAGAACTTCTCCTTGGGCGGCCCCAAAGCCGCAGAAGACATAGACCTCACACCCCGGGAGAATGGACTGGGAAAACTGCCTCCAGTGTGCCAGCTCTGCTTGCTGCCTCTCTGTGGAGAGGGAGAGGGGAAATAGACCTCCTTCCAGGTCCTCCCATTTGGTCTCTGACTCTGTACTGAATAAATTAATGGAGGCCTCCTGAGCTCTTTCTTGCTCACTCTCTCCCGTGGTAAGTCCTTTCTGTAGTCTCTCCTCCATTTAGTCTTCATTCATTCCTGGATGGCCTTCACAGTTGACTGAGGATAAAACTTCAGGGTTTCGGGGTTGAGAAGCACCTTAAATAACTTAGCCTTATCACCATCTCTAGCAGCTAGGGAAAATGAGGCCCAAATGAGGGAAAGATTAGGTCCAGGGTTACACAGGAAAGCAGCAGCAGAACCCAGAGCCCTGACTCCCAGCCCAGGGCTTTCCCTCCCTCATCCCCATCCACACTCCCACACCCCTTTCCTCCTACTTCTTCCCTGGATTGAAAGGACCAGTTCTACCCTTTGACCCTGTGCTGTGTGACTCCAAAATATCTCCCTTGCATCTCTGATCTTATCCCTCCAAAACCACTGAGATCAAAATAAAGTTCTACTATTTCTGGGCCAAATGGCTATCAGTGCTGCCCTGCTTTTTTTCTTTAATGAAGGTAAAAATTCACATAACGTAAGATTAACCCTTAATCATTTTAAATTGTACAATTTGGTGGCGTTCAGTACATTCACAACGCTGTGAAACCACCATTTGTATCTAGTTCCAAGACATTTTCATCAGTCCAGAAGGAAGGCTTGTACCCATAGTCTTAGTTATCTAGTGCTGCTAGAACAGAAATACCACAAGTTGGTGGCTTTAATGTACATAAATGTATTTTCTCACAGTTTACGAGGTTAGAAATCCAGTTCAGGGCACTGGCTCTAGGGGAAGGCTTTCTCTGTCTGCTCTGGCATGAAATCCTTGTCTCTTTCAGCTTCTCTTCCTTGGTTCCTTGGTGATCTCCAAGTGGCATAAGTCTTTCTCCATTTGTACTTCCTTGTCTCTGTAGCTAATCTGCTCCTTTTATATTTCAAAAGTGATTGGCTTAAAACACAACTACACCAATAACGATCCATTAACATAACGAAGGAAAACCTATTCTCAAATGGGATTACATCCAAAAGTATTAACAAAAATAAAAAACCAAACCCTTTCCTATCGAGTCAAAGTTGGAATTCATAGTGACAGTATAAGACAGTAGAACTGCTTCACAAGGTTTCCCAGGAGTGGTTGGTGGATTCTAACTGCTGACCTTTCGGTTAGCAGCCAAACTCTTAACCATGCGCCACCTGGGCTCCATCCAAAATTATAGGGGTAAGCATTTACAATACAGATTTTTTGAAGACTCAATTCAGTCTACAACACCTATTAAGCAGTTATTCCCCATTCTTTCCTCCCTCTAGCCCCTGGCAACCACTAAGCTACTTTTTGTCTCTATGGATTTACTTGTTATGGGCATTTTATATAAACGGAATCATACAATATGTGATCCTCTGTGCTGGCTTCATTCACTTAGCATAATCTTTCTGAGTTTCATTCACATTGTAGTAAGTATGTATCAGAACTTCATTCCTTTTTATGGTTGAATGATGGTCCATTGTTAGGTATATATTACATTTTACTTATCCAATGTCCACTGATGGACACTGGGTGTGTTTCCACATTTTGGCTATTGTGAAGAGTGCTGCTATGAACATCCATGGAAAAGGCTGCCCTGCTCCTGATTACTCACTGTGGGGGTAATGGAAGGAAGGCATTCTTCTGTGTCCACCTTTAGATCTGAGGTTCTGGAAGGATGGGACCAGACCTCCCCTTTTGGACACTCTTCGCAAATGATTATGAAAATCAAATGAGACAATATTTACAAAGTAGCTAGAACAGTGCTTCCAGCACTATCATGGATTGAATTGTGTCCAGCAAAAATATCTGTCACCTTGGCTAGTTCATGATTCCCAGCATTGTATAACTGTCTTTTGTCATCTGATGTGATTTCCCTATGTGTTGTATATCTTATCACTATGATAGAATAAGATGGATTAGTGGCAGTTATATTCATGAGGTTTACAAGATTATATAGTGTCTTCAGCTGATCTCTTTTGAGATATAAAAGAGAGAAGCAAGCAGAGAGACAGGGGGACCTCATACCACCAAGAAAGCAGTGCCGGGAGCAGAGTGCATCCTTTGGACCTGAGGTTCCTGCACTGAGATGCTCCCAGACCAAGGGAAGACTGATAACAAGGACCTTCCTCCAGAGCCGACAGAGAGAGAAAACTTTCCCTTGGAGCCAGTGCCTTGAATTTGGACTTGTAGCCTACTAGACTGTGAGAGAATAAATTTCTCTTTGTTAAAGCCATCCACTTGTGGTATTTCTGTTATAGCAGCACTAGATGACTAAGACAACCACCCCTCTGTCAGTTTGTTGTACAGTGGTGGCCTGTGTGTTGCTATGATGCTGGAAGCCAAGGTTGGGGGAGGACAGAAGGGGCACTTGCTCCCGGGCGCAAGTCCAAGGGGGTGCCAGACGAGGTTTGGAATGACATTCCAAAGCACCACAGATATGAAAGGCACCTGACCAAGGCAGTTAGACTAGAGTGAGGAAGGCATTTCTGCTGACCCATCACCACTATCAATGCCTATTCATCTTGAAATTAGGAGTGGGGGGACACAACTTAGAGATTGCCCCTGGGTGCTCATTACCCTCGGTATGCCCCTGCTAGAAGCTATGCCAGTGGTATTTCAGATCCGCTCATGGTGGATAGGTTTCAGCATAGCTTCCAGACTAAGACAGACTAGGAAGAAAAGCCTAGTGATATACTTCCAAAAATTAGCCAAAGAAAGCCTATGGATCACAACAGAACATTGTCTGACTTGCTTGTGTTGGACACACATCATCTGGAGAGATCAATTGCTAGAAAAGGACATCATGTTTGGTGAAGTCGGGGGCCAGTGAGGGCATGAGAGACCCTTGGTGAAATGGACTGGCACAGTAGCCAGAAGGATAGCCTTGAACATATGATTGTTGAGGATGATGTAGAGCTGGACAACGTTTCGTTCTGTTGCACATAAGGTTGCCATGAGTCAGAGCCAACTCAACAGCAGCTAACAATAACAAGAACAGTGCTTGGCACAAAGTAAGTACTATTTAAGTGACTTATAGATAAATAAATCCTCATCTTAGACTTGAGGATCAGAAAGGCTAAGTCACTGGCCTAAAGTTGGAACCTGACTCAAACTCAGATCCACTGACAGCCAAGCTCTTAAACATGAACGACACTGGTCCATAACACAGGAAGGTTGGGGTGCCATAGAGAGGGTGGCCTTCCCCATTAGCCCCGTGCCTCAGTTTTCCTCCTGTCCCATCCCAAGGATCCCAGTCAAGGCAGGTCTGGAGGGAGGCTGTTTCAGGGAGAAGATGGAAGGGCTAGCAAGTTCCACCACCCATCTGTCAGTTTGTTGTACGGTGGTAGCTTGTGTGTTGCTGTGATGCTGGAAGCTGTGCCACTGGTATTTCAAAAACCAGCAGGATCACCCATGGTGGACAGGTTTCAGTGGAGCTTCCAGACTAAGACAGACTAGGAAGAAAGGCCTGGTGATCTACTTTAAAAAATTAGTCAGAGAAAACACTGTGGATCACAACAGAATATTGTCTGATAGACTCAAACCTGTCAATGATCATGGGGATTGCCCAGGACTGGGCAATGTTTTGTTCTATTGCACACGAGATTGCCATGAGTTGGAGCTGACTCAACAGCAGCTAACAACGACACATCTGAGAGGATGGATATGGGGATAGTGGTCCCCAAACAGCCAAAGTACCCTCTTCCTCTATCCTGTCCCATTTTATCTGCCTCACCCTGAGGCAGGCACAGTCCTTGCTAGACCCAGTGAGCAGGAGAAGAGAGGCTGCGAGTTGGGGTGGGGACCTGGAAAACGAATCTCAGAATATGAGTCCTTAGAGAGCCTGAGCTACTCCTTTACAACTGAGGGAAGGGGTTTCCTTGAGATAACACGGACTGAACTGTGTCTCCCAAAAGATATGATGAAGTCCCTGGTCCCTGTGAACATCACCTTGTTTGGAAATAAGGTTTTGAAGGTATTATCAGTTAGGTTAACACGAGGGTGTCACTTCCACCACATTCTACAGGTCAGGAGAATGTGTTTGTTTGTTCATACTTGTGATAGTTCCCCCAGATTTCCGTCCCTAATCCCCGGGACTGTGAGTATAGTGAGATATCTGTGATTATGTTATGTTACATGGCAAAAGGGATTCTGCAAATATAACTAAGATTACCAATTAGTTGACATTAAATTAACCAAAGGGAGATTATTCATGTGGGCCTAATGTAATCTTGAGAGCCCTTTAAAAGCAGAGAGTTTTCTCCAAGTGATCACAGAAGGGGAAGTCAGAGAGACTTTAAGCAAGAGAAGGAGTCAAGGTGCCATTTGATGGCTTTGGAGATGGAGGAGGCCACGTGCCAAAGAATGTCGCCACCCTATAGGACAGAGTAGAACTGCCCCATAGGGTTTCCAAGGAGCGGCTAGTAGATTCCAACTGCCAATATTTGGTTAGCTGCTAAGTTCTTAGCCACTGCGCCACCAGGGCTCCAAGTGGCATTTAGGAGGTGAAAGCGGCCCCCAGCTGACAGCCAGCAGGGACCTGCACTTGGCCTTTTTGAAGTCACATTTTTCTTGATTCAGCATGGGTGTGGCTACCGTAAACCTTTGACTAGTTTCCAGAGTTCTGACAAAATTGGTTCTGCCTGTTTCTTCTTTGTGTGTGTGTGTGTGTGTTTCTGTTGGGGGATGGAAAGAAAAGTGGATCTGCTTATGCCACCATCTTGCTGGTATCACTCCCCTTTAATTTTTAATTCCAGTGCATTTTTTCTTGTGAAAGTGCATTGTGATATAGTGGGGAAACTTCCCATCTTAGGTTGTAGTCCCTTGATGTCTAAGATGTAGGGTTGGACTAGATAGCATTCGAGGTGCCATTGCTGGCTTTGTAGATGGGGGGCGGGGTGTTGTAGATTGAATTGTGTCCCCCCAAAATACCTGTCAACTTGGCTGGGTCATGATTCCCAGTATTGCATGATTGTGTACCATTTTTTAATCGGATGTGATTTCCTTATGTGTTGTAAATTCAACCACTGTGATCTAACAAGATGGATTAACGGCAGTTATACTGATGAGGTATACAAGATTGGATAGTATCTTAAGCCAATCTCTTTTGAGATATAAAAGAGAGAAGCAAGCAGAGACACACGGGAACCTCATATCACCAAGAAAGCAGTGCTGGAAGCAGAGCACGTCCTTTGGACCCGAGGTTCCTGCGCTGAGATGCTCCCAGACCAAAGGAAGACTGATGCATCACAAGGACCTTTCTCCAGAGCTGACAGAGAGAGAGAAAGCCTTCCCCTGGAGCTGATGCCCTGAATTTGGACTTGTAGCCTACCGGACTGTGAGAGAATAAACTTCTCTTTGTAAAGCCATCCGCTTGTGGTATTTCTGTTGGAGCAGCACTAGGTGCCTAAGACAATGACTAAGACGGGGGCGTGTGCAAAGACTGGAGAGCAGCTTCTAGGATCTGGGAGCCACCTCCCACCTGCAGTCCACAAGGAAACAGGGACCAAGTCCTACCACACACACATACACATACACACAGAAAGAATTCTGTCAACAACCTGAATGCATTTGGAAATGTTGGAAGTGAATTCTTCCCTAGAGCCTCCAGGTAAGAGCTGAGCCCAGGTGAAACTTGACTTCAGCCCTGAGAGTTACTAAGCAGAGAACCCAGCGAGTCACAGTGTACCTTGATATCTGACCCACAGAATTGGGAGATAATAAACGGATGTTATTTGAGCAATAGAAAACTAACACAATTTTTTTTTTTATTGTGCTTTAGGTGATAGTTTAAAGCTCAAGTTAATTTATTTTTTTTAATTGTTGTAATTAAATGAAGTTTACATTTCAAGTTAGTCTCCCGTACAGAATTTTTTTTTATATACATTGTTATGAGACCCCAATCACTCACCCCTTTCTGCCACAGCACACTCCTCCCCTCTGCCCCTGATTCCCCATGAACATTCAACCAGCTCCTAACCCTCTCTGCCTTCCCATCTCACCTCTGGACAGAAGCCGCCCCTTTGGTCTCTTGTATCTACTTGTCTAAGAGGCACATTCTTCACAAGTATCACTTTATGTCCCACAGTCCAGTCCAATCCCTGTCTGAAGAGTTGGCCTTGGAATATTTTGTGTTTTTTGGATTAATGCTAGCCTTGTTGGGGTGAGATGATATCTCATTGTAGTTTTGATCCGCATTTCTCTAATGGCTAATGATTGTGAGCATTTCTTCATGTGTCTGTTAGCTGCCTGAATATCTTCTTTGGTGAAGTGCATGTTCATATCCTTTGCCCACTTTTTAATTGGGTTATTTGTCTTTTTGCTGTTGAGGTTTTGCAGTATCTTGTAGATTTTAGAGATTAAACGCTGATCCGATTTGTAGCAGCCAAAAATTTTTTCCCAGTCTGTAGGTTGTCTTTTACTCTTTTGGTAAAGTATTTGGGTGAGCATAAGTGTTTGATTTTTAGGAGCTACCATTTATCTAGTTTCTCTTCTGGTGCTTGCGCATTGTTACTTACGGTTCGTATTGTGTTTATGCCATGTATTAGGGCTCCTAGAATTGTTCCTATTTTTTCTTCCATGATCTTTATCGTTTTCGATTTTATATTTAAGTATTTGATCCATTTTGAGTTAGTTTTTGTACATGGTGTGAGATATGGGTCTTGTTTCAGTTTTTTGCATATAGATATCCAATTATGCCGGCACCATTTGTTCAAGAGACTGTCTTTTCCCCAATTAATGGACTTTGAGCCTTTGTCAAATATCAGCTGCTCATAGGTGGATGAGCTTATATCTGGATTCTCAACTCTGTTCCATTGGTCTATGTATCTGTTGTTGTACCAGTACCAGGTTGTCTTGACTACCATGGCAGTATAATAGGTCCTAAAATCACGTACTGTAAGGCCTCCCACTTTGTTCTTCCTGAGTAGTGCTTTATTTATTCGGGGCCTCTTCCCTTTCCATATGAAGTTGGTGATTTATTTCTCCATTTTATTAAAAAGTGCTGCTGGAATTTGGATCGGAATTGCATTGTATCTGTAGATTGCTTTGAGTAGAATTGACATTTTTACTATGTTGAGTCTACCTATCCGTGAGCAAGGTATATTTTTCCACTTATGCAGGTCTCTTTTAGTTTCTTACAGTAGTGTCTTGTAGTTTTCTGTGTAAAGATCTTTTACATCTCTGGTTAGATTTATTCCTAAGTATTTTATCTTCTTGTGGGCTATTGTAAATGGTATTGATTTGGTGATTTCCTCTTCAAGGTTCTCTTTGTTGGTGTAAAGGAATCCAACTGATTTTTGTATGTTTATCTTGTATCCTGAAACTTTGCTGAAATCTTCTATTAGTTCCAGTAGTTTTCTTGTGGATTCCTCGGGGTTTTCTGTGTATAAGATCATATCATCTGCAAATAGAGATACTTTGACTTCTTCCCTACCTATTTGGATGCCCTTTATTTCTTTTTCTAGCCTAACAGCTCTGACTAGGACCTCCAGCACAATGTTGAATAATAGTGGTGATACAGGGCATCCTTGTCTGGTTCCTGTTCTTGAGGGGAATGCTTTCAAAGTCTCTCCATTCAGGATGATGTGGGCTATTGGTTTTGTATAAATGCCCTTAATTATACTGAGGAATTTCCTTTCTATTCCTATTTTTTTGAGAGTTTTTATCATGAATTGGTGTTGGACTTTTTCAAATGCCTTTTCTGCATCGATTGATAAGATCATGTAGTTCTTGTCTTTTGTTTTATTTATGTGATGGATTACCTTGATTGTTTTCCTAATGTTGAACCATCCCTGCATAACTGGTATAAATCCCACTTGGTCATGGTGAATTATTTTTCTGATACATTGCTGAATTTTATTGACTAAAATTTTGTTGAGGATTTTTGTGCCAATGTTCATGAGGGATATCGGTCTGTAATTTTCTATTTTTGTGGTGTCTTTACCTTGTTTTGGAATCAGGGTTATGCTGGCTTCATAGAATGAGTTTGGGAGTATTCCATCTTTTTCTATGCTCTGAAATATCTTTAGTAGAAGTGGTGTTATCTCTTCTCTGAAAGCTTGGGAGAATTCTCCAGTGAAGCCATCCGGGCCAGGGCTTTTTTTTGTTGGCAGTTTTTTAATAATCTTTTCAATCTCTTCTTTTGTTACAGGTTTATTTAGTTGTTCTACCTCTGTTTCTGTTACTTTAGGTAGGTAGTGAGTTTCTAGAAATTTGTCCATTTCCTCTAGGTTTTCCAGTTTTTCAGAGTGCAATTTTTCATAGTATTCTGTTATGATTCTTTTAATTTCCGTTGGGTCTGTTGTGATATCACCCATCTCATTTCTTATACAGGTTATCTGCTTCCTCTCCAGTTTTTCTTTTGTTAGTTTGGCCAATGGTTTATCAATTTTGTTGATCTTTTCAGAGAACCAGCTTTTGGACTTGTTAACTCTTTCAATTGTTTTTCTATTCTCTATTTCATTTAATTCTGCTCTAATTCTTATTATTTCCTTCCTTCTGGCACCTGTAGGCTTCTTTTGCTGCTCTCTTTCTACTTGTTCCAGTTGTAGGCTTAATGCTTTGATTATGAGACTTTCTTGTTTTTGGATGTGTGCATTTATTGCTGTAGACTGACCTCTGAGCACTGCTTTTGCTGTGTCCCAAAGGTTCTGGTAGGATGTGTTTCCATTCTCGTTTGGTTCTATGAATTTCTTTATTCCATCCTTAATTTCTTCTATAACCCAGTAGTTTTTGAGCAAGGTGTTGTTCAGTTTCCATGTGTTTGATTTTTTTTCCTTGCTTTTAGTGTTGTTGATTTCCACTTTTATGACTTTATGGTCATAAAAGATACTTTGTAGTATTTTGATGTTTTGGATTTTGTTAAGGCTTGCTTTATGGCCTAATATGTGGTCTATTCTGGAGAATGTTCCATGTGTGTTGGAAAAGAAAGTATACCTGGCTGCTGTTGGGTGCAGAGTTTGGTATATGTCTATGAGATCAAGTTGGTTCATTGTAGCATTTAGCGCTTCTGTTTCTTTGTTGAGCTTCTTTCTGGGTGTTCTGTTCTTCACCGAAAGTGGTGTGTTGAAGTCTCCTACTACTATTGTGGAGCTGTCTATCTTTCTCTTCAGAGCTGTTAGAGTTTCTTTTATGTATTTTGGAGCCCTGTTGTTGGGTGCACAAATATTTATTACAGTGATGTCCTCCTGGTGTGGTGACCCTTTCATCATTATATAGTGCCCTTCCTTATCCTTTGTGGTGGATTTTACTTTAAAGTCTATTTTGTCAGAGATTAATATTGCCACTTCTGCTCTTTTTTGAGTGTTGTTTGCTTGATATATTTTTTCCCATCCTTTGAATTTTAGCCTGTTTGTGTCTTTAAGACTAAGGTGCATCCCTTGTAGGCAGCATATAGATGGATCATGCCTTTTTATCCAATCTGCCACTCTCCGTCTCTTTATTGGTGCATTAAGTCCATTTACATTCAGCATAATTATTGATAGGTATGAGTTTAGTGCTGTCATCCTGATATCTCTTTTTGTGTTTTGTTCACAGTTTCTTGGTTTTCCTCAATTTTCTGTGCTGAGTTGTTTTTCTTTATGTATTTTTTTTTCCATCTTTTTGTTTGTTGTAGATATTGTGTTTGCTGGGTCTTTATGTTTTTCTACTTTTTTATTTTGATTTGTAGGATTGTTAGATTCCTTTGTGGTTACCTTAATATTTACCCCTATTTTTGTAAGTTAATATCAGTCTTTTATTACTTTATATCCTCTTAACTTTCCCTCTATATAGAAAACCAGTGTCTCTATTTTTTAAGCCCCTTTTCTTTTGTTTTAATATTATCCATTTTTTTACATACTGATATTTGTTTCCCTATTTTCAGTGTTTTAGCTTTGATGTAGTTTTGATTTCCGTATCTGAGTCAATATCTGGTTGCTCTGTCCTGTGTTCTAGTCTTGCGTTGTTAGCTGGTGTTATTGATTCTCTAACCATATGACTTCCTTTAGTATTTCTTGTAATTTTGGTTTGGTTTTTGCAAATTTCCTGAACTTTGTTTATCTGGAAATGCCCTTTCTACACCATCATATTTGAGAGACAGTTTTGCTGGATATATAACTCTTGGCTGACAGTTATTTTCCTTCAAGGCTTTAAATATGTCATCCCATTGCCTTCTAGCCTGCATGGTTTCTGCTGAGTAGTCCGAGCTTATTCTAACTGGCTCTCCTTTGTAGATGACTTTTCTTTTATCCCTAGCTGCTCTTAAAATTCTCTCTTTATCTTTGGTTTTGGTAAGTTTGATTATAATTTGTCTTGGTGACTTCCTTTTGGGATCTACCTTATGTGAGGTTCAATGAGCATCTTGGATAGATATCTTCTCATCTTTCATGATATCAGGGAAGTTTTCTGTCAACAAATCTTCAACAATTCTCTCTGTATTTTCTGTTATCCCCCCCGTTCTGGTACTCCAATTACTCGTAGGTTATTTCTCTTGATAGAGTCCTACACGACTCTTAGAGTTTCTTCATTCTTTTTAATTCTTTTATCTGATTTTTCCTCAAATGAGTTGGCGTCAAGAGCTTTATCTTTAATGTCACTAATTCTAACTTCTACCGCCTCAGTTCTGCTCCTCTGACTTTCTATTGAATTGTGTATTTCTGAAATTTTATTGTTAATCTTCTGGATTTCTGATTGCTGTCTCTTTATGGATTCTTGCAGCCTATTAAATTTGGCATTATGTTCTTGAATAACTTTTTTAAGTTCCGCTACTACTGTGTCTGTATGTTCCCTGGATATTTCTGCATTCTGTAGAATTTCCTTTCTTATTTCTAGAAGAGTTCTATATATATTAATCTTTTGTATTCTGCCTCTGGTAATTCCAAGAAGTTTTCTTCCTCCAGAGAATTTATTGATTCTTTATTTTGGGAGCTTGCTGAAGCCATCATGGACTGCCTCTTTATGTTACTTGCTATTGACTATTGTCTCAGAGCCATCAATAATTTATTATAATTTTATTTTGTGTTTGCTTAGTGAGACCTAGCTTCTTATTTTGTTTTGTTTTGGTATGCCCAAATAGGCTGCTTGTGTACACCAGTTTGATTTTTGACACCTTTTGATTGCTAATGTCTTGCGACTAGGTAGTTAGCTCTGTAACTAAGTATGTGCACAGAGGAGTCCATTAAATTTTCCTATATGGGTTCAGCTCAGGTGTTCGGGCAGTAGGTCACCAAATGTGTGATGCAGGCTCTCACCCCCAGTCCTAGAGAGGCATGGATGATTGGTGCAGGCACTGGACTCTGGCTGTGGTAGGGGATCACGCACTGAGCCAAGAAGGGGGCTGAAGGCTGCCCCTGAGAGTCTGAAGGAAAGCATGTCCCTGTTCTCTAGGGTGATTAGGTAGGTGAGTTTTGCAGCCAGACTAAGAGCACCCCACTCTGTTGGCTGTAAAGACTCGAGGGCACCACTTTTTCTTGAACTCCTGTAGCAGGTGACTAGGAAGTTTAGGTGTTACCACCAGTCCTCAAGCCCCTGCTGCAGATCGATAAAAGTGCCTACTTAAGGAGCAGGGCTGTTTCGAGGGTCACAAATCTGCCCTTCACAGCTGAAGCAGTTGAAGTTAAACTTCAGATGTTTGCCCTGTTGTACTGTCGCAATGAGGGTTAATGTTGTTAAGTCTATACAGGGGTGTAAGGCACTCAGAATCTGTGGACCCCTGATAGCCGTGGCCAGCAAAGGATCTGTACCGATTCTGTGTTCCTGGCCTAGGGGAGCCAGCGGCTTATTTGTTCCCTCTCCAAGGCCAGGAGAATGGGTCAGGGCACCTTTTGGGATCTACTTCCGGTGCAGAGTGGGGCGGGAGGAGGTAAGAGGGAGTAAGGTTTTTCACAAATGGGCTTTTTTTTTTTTAATCCCCGCGAAAGTGTGCACGCATGTACTTAGCCTCTTGGGAGCTGCTCTTCACTGGTTTGGAGTGTCCAAGCAGAATCTCTGCTGCCGACTCTCTCTTGATGTGGAAACTGCCTTCCCATCGTGTGCACAGCACAGCTGTTTGCCTGCTTCACCGCCACTGTTCCTTCTTACAGGGCCCCTTCCTACAGGTAGATTATACTTCCCCACTCTACAGATGTCAGCTTGGCCATATGACTTGCTTTGGCCAATGGAATGCAAGCAGCAGTGTTGAGTGTCACTGCAGCAAGAGTTTTACAGCTACTTCATTGTCACTGTAGTGAGTTCAGAGGAATTTGGGACTGATTAAGAAAAAGAGATATGACTGCATGGTAGCAGTATTACACAACAAGCTTTTTGTTGGGGCCATGCATACAAGAGGTGGTCCCTCACAGCAGGAGGTCTTCCTGAGGCAAGCGTTGTGCAGGGAGCCACCAGACATGGAAGAGGTCCTGGAAAACCCTGGGGCAGAGGGGGAGCTAGGAGCTTATATGTTCCTAGGCAATGTCCTCCTGCAGCAAGGTGAGGAGTCTCTGGGTCAGAGAGCTCCAAAGGCAACAGAACCTTAGGGTCCTTATCACTACGGGGTTTTATCTGGGCTAGCATATATCGGGGAAAATTTTGATGGGTATGTAAAGCAGGTAGGTTCTAAGTGGCTAAAAATATGCTTATTTGATGGCAGCACCTCTTAACAAGAAAAATTTGCTGGGCTAATCCTCCTAAACCCAATCCAATGACACACTGTCAAGTCCATGAGGACAAGGACTGTGCCAGCCCTGTGTGCTGCTGTGTGCCGTGTACAGACTAAGCTAGCACAATGAGTAAGCAATAAGTACTGATCAACATAGAATTCTTGAATAGATGAGTGTGTGAGTAAATGATTACACAAATGAAGTCCATAAATAAACTGAGTTGCTACAATAATGATTTTAAAAAATGTGCTTATTTAGACTACTTTTTAAAAAACAACTGGATATGTATAAATTTTAGTTTGGTGCCAGTGAGATTTTTGGGCTTACGGGCCTCAGCTTGCTATGAAATAAACCACCTAGGGCCAATACACCAAAGCCATTTTTGACCCTTTTTTAAAAACAGCCACCATCCCTCTTTTTCCTTTAAAAAAAAAAAAAGACTGAAGACTAGCAAAATCCTTGATGAAGACTGCTTCTTCAGCCTGGGTCCCAAAATGAAGACTCCCAGCAGAGTCTTGAATGTACTTGGATCCATAATCAACGCTCATGGAAGTGGCAGTCAAGAAACCAAAAGACGTGTTGCATTGGGCAAATCTGCTGCAAAGGACCTCTTTAAAGTGTTGAAAAGCAAAGATGTCACCTTGAGGGCTAAGGTGTGCCTGACCCAAGCCATGGCGTTTTCAGTTGCCTCATATGGATGCGAAAGCTGGACATTTAATAAGGAAGACCAAAGAAGAATTGACGCCTTTGAATTGTGGTGTTGGTGAAGAATGTTGAATATACCATGGACTGACAGAAGAACGAATAGGTCTGTCTTGGAAGTATAGCCAGAATGCTCCTTAGAAGCAAGGATGGTGAGACTACGTCTTACATACTTTGGACATGTTGTCAGGAGAGATCAGTCCCTGGAGAAGGACATCATGCTTGGTAAAGCAGAGGGTCAGCAAAAAAGAGGAAGACCTTCAAGGATATGGATGGACACAGTGGCTGCAACAACGGGCTCAAGCATAACGACAATTGTGAAGATAGTGCAGGACCGGGCCGTGTTTTGTTCCGTTGTTTATAGGGTTGCTAGGAGTCAGAATCGACTCGACAGCACCTAACAACAACAACATGAATGTAAGCAAGAAATGCACCCTTGATATTGTAAGCAATTGAGATTCTGGAGTGTTCATTACTGCAGCACAACCTAGCCTAAGCAGACTAATACAATAACGCTGCAGGTGATGCAACGAAAGAAGGTAGGATCTGTGAGAGCTTTCATTCTCCGAGGATGAGACTCAATTCTTGTCTCTCTGTTTTTTTCCATGTGCCTTTATCTTGCATCCTCTCTCTCTCTCTTCCTGTTTTTCTCTCTGTGGAAGTTCCCGTCTGTGGCTCTGTCTCTGTAACGGAGACTATCATTTCTGTGTCTGAGTTTTTGTCTTTCTGTTTCTGTCTCTATAATAATAATATTAGTTTTTGTTTCAATAATAAGGATTATGATCCCCTTAGTTCATATTCAGTTGACAAAAGCAAGTCACAGAGTCATGTCTAACTTGAAAGTGAGTAGGGAAATGCAATTTCTACAAGTGTCTGGAGAGGGGAGAATGGAAATATTTGTGAATAACCTGGATGACTAACACAGAACCCTGCACCTGTTTCTAGGAGAAATTGATCCCAGGAAGCAAATGTCAGCATCAGAACCTCCTCACACTCTCCTGTCATTCTCATTCTGTGGGTACAGAGATCACCAACATCACTCTCCTAATCACCTCTGTGTCACAGGTGATGGGGGCTATAGAGAAATGGGATTTCTCTGTGACCAAAGGACTTTGCATAGGTGAGGAAAGGAATGCTATTCAGACTGGCTATAAAAATAGTAAACCCCACTGCAGTGACTTACATATTAGAAAACGCTTTGCCACTTGCAAATGCCTTGGTGTTTGTAAACCACTTTATGGGTTACAAAAGACTATATAATTGATTAAACAATTTGAAGTTGACAAATCACTTTTTTTCATTTACAAAGTACTTTATAATTGAGAAAGAATTTTTAAACAATGTTCTTTATCTTTTCCAAATACTTTTCAGAGTGCCAACTATTTCAAAATTTTAAGCACCTCGGATTTTAAAATTAAATGTGAAATGTCAAAAGTTGTTGACACTTTGTTGTTTACCAATCACTTTACTAACTAATGAATTTAATAAGGCATTTACTGTTTCAAGAGTATTTTTACTCTTTACAAAGCATTTTATGCTTCACTAGACAGCCACTTTAAACCACTTCAGTGTGTACGCAGAACTTTAGAAACAAAACGCTTGGAAATTTCCAAGCCCTTGGGTATTTTTCAAAACAAGCTCTAAGGCACTGCCTTGTATTTGTCAAAGTGTATTACAACTGACAAAACACTTTACAACTTATAGTCAATTTACTGATTACAAAAGCCTTAAACTTTAGAAGCTATAGTCTAACTAATATATATAATTTGTGAACCATTGTTTAAAATCATTCTACCGTTTGCAAAGTACCTTAGAGTTTACAAAATATCCATTCATTCAACTAATATTTATTGAGCCCCTACTATGTGCCTTGTTTTTCACCAATGCCTTCAGTGCACCTTGGACATCTTCCTTCAGTACCATTGCTTCCTGATCACATGATACCTCCTGAAATAGTTGAACATCGACCAATTCTTTTTGGTATAGTGACTCTGTGTATTCCTTCCATCTTCTTTTGATGTCTCCTGTGTCATTGAATATTTTCCCTGTAGAATCCTTCAATATTGCAACTCAAGGCTTGAATTTTTTATTCAGTTCTTTCAGCTTAAGAAATGCAGAACATGTTCTTCCCTTTTGGTCTTCTATCTCCAGCTCTTTGCACACGTCATTATAATACTTTGTCTTCTAGAGGCACCTTTGAAATCTTCTATTCTTTTACTTCATCATTTCTTCCATTTGCTTTAGCTACTCTGTGCTTAAGAGCAAGTTTCAGAGTCTCTTCTGACATCCATTTTGGTCTTTTCTTTCTTTCGTGTCTTTTTAATGACCCCTTGATTTCTTCATGTATGATGTCCTTGATGTCATTCCGCAACGTGTCTGGTCTTCTGGTCATTAGTGTTCAATGTGTCAAATCTATTCTTGAGATGGTCTGTAAATTCAGGTGGAATATACTCAAGGTCGTACTTTGGCTCTCAGTGTTTCGTTCTGTTATATGTAGGGTCGCTATGATTAGGAACCTATTCAACAGCACCTAACAACAACAACAATTATGTGCCAGGCACTATTCTAGGCACTTGAAGACAAAATATATTAGTGTATTCAAGACCGTTTCTGAGTAGTTATGTCCTTCAAACACAATACCATTTAGAATTATTTTATAATTAACAAATCATATACTTAACAAAGCACATTACCAGTTTCTGTCAAGTTAATTCTGAATCACGGCAACTCCATGTATGTCAGAGTACAACTGTGCTCCATAGAGTTTTCAATGGCTGATTTTTTCTAAAGTAAATCATGAGGTCTTTCTTCTGAGGAGCATCTGGGTGGATGGGTGGACTTGAACCTCCAACCTTTCAGTTGGCAGTCGAGTGAGTTAACCATTTCCACCACCTGGGACTCCACAAAGTACATTACCATTGACAAACACTCTAACCCCTTGCTGTTGAGTTGATTCCAACTCATAGCAACCCTATAGGACAGAGTAGAGCTTCCCCATAGGGTTTCCAAGGAGTGGCTGGTGGATTTGAATTGCTGACCTTTTGGTTAGCAGCCATAGCTCTTAACCACTGCACCACTAGGGCTCCGACAAGCACCCTGCTATTTGTAAATAACTTTGTTATTTAATGTGTTAAGCACTTTACATTGCGTAAGAGATTTTGCCTCTTGTAAATCAACTGATTGTTATAAAGTGCCTAGTTGTTTATTTAGCTTTCCAAATAGTAAAATTTTTGCAATTCAAGAGCATTGTATAATTTGATGTAGACAGTTTACATTTTTAAAAATCTTTAGCCCTTGGAAAAACCCTTTGATGTTTATAGAGTATACTGCGGTGTATGCAAGTCCTTGTTGATAGGACACTTCGATATTTGAAAGTATTTTGAAATTTACTTGGCACTTTAAAGTTAACAAAAGTTCTAGATAATACTAAGGATTGAACATTTATTAACACTATGTAATGTACAAAGTATACTGCAATTTGTAAACAATTTTGCTGTTTGCAAAATACCCTGGCAAACTGCATGGTTATAAAGTGACTTTTGACTTTAAAAAGTGCATACTTTATCAAATCCATTGTAATATTCAAAAACCCCATGTGTCTGTCCGTTTTTCATACTGTGGTGACTTGCCTGTTGCTCTGAGGCTGGAAGCTATGCTGCCAGTATTTCAAATACTAGCAGGGTCATCCATGGTGGATAGATTTCAGCTGAGCTTCCAGAAAAGACAGACTAGGAAGAAGGACATGGCAGGCTATTTCTGAAAATATTAGCCAGTGAAAGCCTTATGACTAGCAATGGAAAATTGTCTGATGGAATGCCGGAACATGAGCCCCTCAGGTTGGAGGGCACTCAAAAGACGACTGGGAAGAGCTGCCTCTTCAAAGTCAAGTCGACCTTAATGACGTGGATAGAGTCATGCTTTCAGGATCTTCATTTGCTGATATAGCATGACTTAAAATGAGAAGAAACAGCTGCAGATATCCATTAATAATTAGAACATGGAATGTACAAGGAAACCCTGGTGGTGTAGTGGCTAAGTGCTACTACTGCTATCCAAAATGTCAGCAGTTCAAATCCACCAGGCACTACTTGGAAAGTCTCTGGGGCAGTTCTACTCCATCCCATAGGGTTGCTATGAGTTGGAATAGACTTGACGGCAATGGGTTTGGTTTGGTTTGGTCTTGGAATGAACAAAGTATGAATCTAGGAAAATTATGAGTCATCAAAAATGAAACGGGAGGTGGGGCCAAGATGGTGGAGTAGTCAGATGCTTCCAGTGGTCCCTCTTACAACAAATATTCCCTCCAAAAAGTGAATCTATTATATATGACAATCTATAAGCCCTGAACGTCAAAGGCAAAGTTGAGGAATCAGACTGAGTGGCAGGGGGAGGGAGAGATGGTTCAGAAGCAGCAAGGAGTTGCCAAACCTGACCCGGTGGGAGCCGGCACCCTGTGGACCAAATTAGCTGGCGTGCACAGTGAGGTGGGCAGTGGCATTCGGGAGGCGTTTTCCACGTCTGGAGAGACGAAGTGGTGGAAAGTCTGCTCAAGCCTCCAGAGCCAGGGAAAAGTGGCACTCAATCAGCAAAAGACAAGTAAATGTGTTTAACCTACCGTGTGGATCAAAAAAACAGTCCATTTGGGAGGAACCTCTTTCCCATTTACCTGCTCCTGCTGTGCTCTGCACCAGGTCCCTGGCTGACTTCAGCCACTGATGCCTCCCCTGGGCCAGAAGTGGTACCTGTCACGTGCCCTGAGCCATTCTCCTTGCCTTGGAGAGGGAACAAATTAACAAACAAACAAAAAAAAACATCTGCCAGCTTCCATAAGCCAGGAGCTCAGGGTGAACACAGCTCCTTTGCCTAGGCACAGGCATAAAAGGTCTACGGATTTTGAATGCCTTTCACCCTTGCATAGACCTATGTGCACCCATTTCAACAGTACAGGCCCTCATTAGCACAGTACAACAGGTATATACCTGAAGCCTAACTTCACTGTATCAGCTACATGGTGGAGTGGCAGGTTTGTGACATGATACCACTCTGTCCATTAAGCAGGATTCTCACCTACCCACGTCAGAGGTCTGAGGGTTGGTGGCTCCACCCATGCCACCTAGGCACCTGCAACTGGGATCCAAGAATAAGTGGTACCTCCCAGTCCTCACAGCCAACAGCATTGGGTGCCCGCAGCCTGGCTGCAAAACCCACACACATGTACACTCTAGGGAACAGGGACAAATTTTCTTCCCAGACACTCAGGGGCAGCCGTCAGCCCCCTGACTGGCTCAGCACGTGACCCCCTACTGCAGCCAGATGCCTGTGCCTACTCCAATCACCCCTGCCCTTCTAGGACTGTAGGTGAGAGCCTGCACCGTACACTTGGTGACTGACTATCTGGACACCTGAGCTGAATCCATACAAGAAAAGTAAATGGACTCCTGGGCTCACATACCTAGTAACAGATGTAACCACCTGCTAACAGGATGTTAGAGCTTCAAAGTTGCCAATAATCAAACCAGCTCACATGAGCAGCCTATTTGGGCATATCAAAACAGAACAAAACAAGAAGACAAGACACAGTAAACAAACATAAAATAAATATAATAACTTAGTGATGGCTGGGAGACAACAGTCAATATCAAACCACATAAAGAGGCAGACCATGATTACTTCATCAAGCTCCCAAAACAAAGAATCAAGAAATTTTCCAGAGGAAGAGAACTTCTTGGAATTACCGGGGGCAGAATACAAAAGATTAATATATGGAACTTTTCAAGAGATCAGGAAGGAGATCAGGCAAAACTCAGAAAAATCCAAGAAACACATAGACAAAGCAATAAGTAACTTAAGAAGATTATAGAAGAGCACAATGACTAATTTAACAGGCTGGAAGAATCCATAGAGAGACAACAATCAGAAATCCAGAAGATTAACAATAAAATTTCAGAATTAGACAATTCAATAGGAAGTCATAGGAGCAGAATTGAGGCAATGGAAGTCAGAATTAGTGAGATTGAAAATAAAGCACTTGACACCAACTTATTTGAGGAAAAATCAGATAAAAGAATTAAAAAGAATGAAGAAACTCTAAGAGTCGTGTAGGACTCTATCAAGAGGAATAACCTATGGGTGACTGGAGTGCCAGAACAGGGGGGGATAACAGAAAATACAGAGAGAATTGTTGAAGATTTGTTGGCAGAAAACTTCCCTGATATCGTGAAAGATGAGACAATATCTATCCAAGATGCTCATCAAACCCCACATAAGGTAGATCCCAAAAGAAAGTCACCAAGACATATAATCAAACTGGCCAAAACCAAAGATAAAGAGAGAATTTTAAGAGTGGCTAGCAATAAATGAAAAGTCATCTACAAAGGAGAGTCAATAAGACTAAGCTCGGACTACTCAGTAGAAACGATGCAGGCAAGAAGGCAATGGGATGACATATTTAAAGCCTTGAAGGAAAAAAATTGCCAGCCAAGAATTATATATCCAACAAAACTGTCTCTCAAATATGATGGCGAAATTAGGGCATTTCCAGATAAACAGAAGTTTAGGGAATTTGTGAAAACCAAACCAAAATTACAAGAAATACTAAAGGGAGTCCTCCAGTTAGAAAATCAATAACATCAGATATCAACCTGAGACTAGAACACAAGACAGAGCAACCAGATATCAACCCAGATATCTGTCACAAAAATAAATTAAAGTAAAATGCTGAAAATAGGGAAACAGAGACGTCAATATATAAAAGATGACATTAAAACAAACAAAAAAAAAAAAGGGAAAAAAAAGTAGTCATAGATCTTTCATATGAAGAGGAAGCCAAGGCAATATAAAGAAATAAAAGATTGGTTTAAACTTAGAAAAATAGGGGAAAATATTAAGGTAACCACAAAGGAAACTAACAATCCTACACATCAAAATAAAAAACAAGAAAAACAAAAATGAAATGGAACACATAAAGATCTATATGCTAGGCATTAGTGAGCTGAAAAGGACTTGTATTAGCCATTTTGAATTGGACAATCATATGGTATACTATGCCAAAATGACAAATTGAAGAGGAATGGTGTTGCATTCATTGTCAAAAAGGGCATATCAGGGACTTCCAGGCAACATGGTGCTGTAATCAGAAGCACCACGCCATCCCTCCTCAGCAAAGATCAGAAAAACTAAGTCAAACAGAGTCACAAGTCAATCCTGAAACCCTAAGCTTCAAATGAAGAAATAAACAACTCAGCCAACCACCGAGTGGAATAAGAAACTGACCGAGAACAGAGCACGAGGAGAGATACCTGCAGAGGTCCTCTATCAGCTACCACACCATGGATCTGCCATCTTGGACTCCTATCGGAGATCAGCAAACAGGAGGTACAAGAAAGCAGCTTCACGGAGCTTCCAGCAGGAGACAGAACAACCAGTAACCCACGATATAGGCTTTCCCACATCCCACCCTTCTTCACCCCGACATAGCCTCCTCTGCTTCCTGCAGCCACAGTCTATTGGCCAGGAAGCACGAGCTTCCCCCCAGTGCTACTTGGATTCAACCCGCCTGCACTGGCTGACTCTCTGAGTGCCATTTGTTGGCTGCTGGTGTTGCTTTTTTCTGCTTCTTTAGATTTCTTCCTTACCTCTCACCACCTCCCCCTCCTTTCTCTCAAATACCTGGCTCCGTGTGCCATCTATGCTTCTTCCTGAAAGGCTGCAAAACACCACTGGACTGTGAAACTGCTTCCCAGCCAGTGCCGCCATGCTGGTAGGACCCCAGGGCTTTTTTGTTTGTTTGTTTGCTCTGATTTTTTTTGCTTTGATTTCTTTGTTGTTTTCTTTTCTTATCTTGGGAGCCCCTTCTAGCCAAGTAGTACCATGCGGCTTAGAAGCTAGTCCTTTACTCTGCCCAGACACATAGGGACCTCCCCAGGGGCATTTATTTTCTCTCTCTCTTTTTTTTTTTTTTTTGGTTTTTTTTCTTTGTTTTGTTTTCTTCTCTTATTCCCTTTTTGTCTTTCTTCATTTGCAGTTTCTCGATGTATTCTTTTTTTTCTTTATTTTTCATTTTTGTTTTTCCCCATTTCTCAGACTCTCATCACTCTAGTAGTAAGCTCGCTTAGAACACTTTTTGTTTGTGTGTATGTTTTTGGCTCCTGTTCCTCTTTCCTCTCTCTCATCTTTCCCATACCTGTATTAGCTCCACACATCACAATCTACCCCCTCCTTCCTGCCTACCTGCACCGTGCACTGAACATCACACTCCCGAGCAGCACAGGCACAGCCTACTGGAAGCTGCCCTGCACTGCTTCCTGGTCCACACTGTCAGCCCTAGTACATGCAACAAAAACCCATCCCAGCAACTCCCCTTCATCTAGACCTCCCCTGCTGCACCATACCTGAGTGACTGACCCTGCCCTTTGGAGAAGGAGCTGGAAAGTGTCACACCCACAGATGAGCAAACAACAGAGAATGCACAGCTCGCCTGCTCAGTCATAACCAAATAAAATAAAACAGCAGGACGGAACAAACAAATCTACAATCAATAAATGAGAAAAATAACCACAGAATGCCCAGAAGACAGCAGAAAATATTAAAACGTTTACAAAAACAGAACAGGATGGCTTCAGTAGGTGTCCAAAATAAAACACCAGATGACCTTCCAGTAAAACAGAAGGCACTAGACCTAATTGATAGGGAATTCAAATCTCTAATATTCAGAATTATCCAAGAGTTGAAGCAAAAAGCAGACAAAAATGAGGAAAAAATAGACAAATTCATGGAAAAGGCAGACAAATTCATGGAAAATACAGACAAAAAATGAAAGAATTCAAGAAAATAATACAGGAACAAAATGATAAAATAAATTCACAACTAGAAATCCTACAAAAACAACGATTAGAAATCCAAAAGATAAACAACAAGATTTCAGAAATGGATGGTGTCATAGAAGGGCTGAGGAGCAGCTTTGAAATGATGGAACATGGGATCAGAAAAACTGAAGAAAAACAGTTGGATACAACTCTGTTTGAGGAAAACTCAGAAAAAAGAACGAAGAAAAATGAAGAAACCCTGAGAATTATGTGGGATACAATCAAAAGCAAAAATCTGTGAGTGATTGGAGTTCCAGAACAGGGAGAGAAAAGAGAAAACACAGAGAGGATCATTGAAGAACTGCTGACAGAAAACTTCCCCAATATCATGAAAGATGAAAAGCTGACCATCCAAGAAGCTCAACGAATCCCATATAGGATAGACCCCAAAAGAAAATCACCAAGGCATACCATAATCACAGTCGCCAAAACCAAAGACAAAGAATCCTGAGAGCAGCTCGTGAAAAACAAAAAGTCACATACAGAGGAGAAACAATAAGACTAAGCTCGGATTATTTGGCAGAAACCATGCAGGCAAGAAAGCAATGGGATGACATATATAAAACCTTGAAAGAAAAAAATTGCCAGCCAAGAATAATATATCCTGCAAAACTCTCGTTCAAATATGATGGTGAAATTAGGTCATTTCCAGATAAACAGAAATTAAGGGACTATGCAAAAACCAAACCAAACTTATAAGACTTATTAAAGGAAGTCCTTCTTTCTGAGAACAAACAATATCAGACCACAGGCTGAATATAGGACACAGGATTGTACTAACAGGATACCAACTTAGGAAATGAATTCTTAAGGACTATGCAAAACCAAAAGAATTACAAAAGGGAACCAGAGAGGTTAATTTGTAAATGACAACTGCATTAGAACATAAAAGAGGAAATAAACGGTGTAGATATAGAACCTTCTAATGGAGAGGAAGTCAAGCGATACCAAGTAAAATAGACTGGTTCAAATCTAGGAAGATAAGGGTAAATTTTAAGGTAACCACAAAGAAAGTTAACAAACCTACTCACCAAAATAAAGAAGAAAAACATAAAGTCTCAGTAAAAAACAAAACCTACAAAAAAAAAAGAAATGAAAAAAAAATCCACAAACAAAGGAACTCAGCACAGGAGAATAGAGGAACAAAGAAAACGTCAGCACTACAAAAAAAAAAGAAAAAAAAAAAACAACAACTACAAAATGCAATCTCACTCCTAGGAACATATCCTAGAGAAATAAGAGCCATCACACTACTAGACATATGCACACCCATATTCATTGAACCCCTGTTCACAACAGCTAAAATGTGGAAACAACCTAGATACCCATCAACAGATGAATGGATCAACAAACTATGGTCCATACACACAATGGAGTATTATACAAAGATAAAGAACAATGATGAATCTGTGAACCATCTCATAACATGGATGAAACTGGAGGACATCATGTTGAGTGAAATAAGTCAAATACAAAAGGACAAATACTGTATAAGACATCTACTGTATAACTCATGTAAAAGTTTACACATAAAAAGAAAATATCTTTATTGGTTATGAGGGATGGGAGGGGTGGGGGGAACTAAATAGATAAGTGGCAGCTTTGGTGAAGGGTAAGACAGTACACATTACTGGGGAAGCCAGCACAACTTGCACAAGGAAAGGTCATGGAAGCTCCATAGACCCTTCCAAACTCCCTGAGGGACAGAATTGCTGGGCAGAGGGCTGTGGGAACCATGGTTTCAGGGAACATCTAGCTCATCTGGCATAACACAGTTTATAAAAACAATGTTCTACATTCTCTACCTTGGTGAGTAGCGTCTGGGGTCTTAAAAGCCTGTGAGCAGCCATCTAAGATAGTACACTGGTCTCACCCCTTCGGGAGCAAGAGAGAATGAAGAGAACAAGATACAAGGAAAAGATTAGTCCAAAGGACTAATGGACCACAGCTACCAAGGCCTCCAACGGACTGAGTCCAGTACAGCGAGACGGTGCCTGGCTACCACCGCTGACTGCTCTGACTGGGATCATAATAGCGGGTCCTGGACAGAGCTGGAAAGGGATGAAGAACAGAATTCTAAATCACAAAAAAAAGGCCAGGGGCAAAATGGTGCTCTAGGCAGAAGCACCACACCATCCCTCCACAGCAAAGATCCAAAAAACTAAGCCAAACAGAGAAAATAGCAATCCTGAAACCCTAAAACATCAAATGAAGATATAAAGAACTCAGCCAAGCACCAATGGAGTGAGAAAACTGACAGAGAATGGAGAGCAAGGAGAGATTCTTGCAGAGGTCCCCTATCAGCTAACGCAGCGTGGACTCCTATCAAAGACCAGCAAATAGGGGGTATGAGAAAGCAGCTTCACGGAGCCTCCAGCGGGAGACAGAACAACTGGTAATTTGCGATATATGCTTTCCCACCCCCCATGCTTCTTCACCCCCACTCAGCCTCCTCTGCTTCCTGCGGCCACAGTCTCTTGTCCAGGAAGCACTGGCTGCTTGGATTCCACCCACCCGCTCTGGCCAGCTCTCCGGGTGCCATTTGTTGGCTGCTGATGTTGCTTTTTTTCTGTTTCTTTTGATTTCTTCCTTACCTATCACCACCTCCCCCTCCTTTCGCTCACATACCTGGCTCTTTGTGCCATCTTTGCTTCTTCCTGAGGGGCTGCAGAGCTCCGGTAATTTGCTATATATGCTTCCCCACCCCCCCTTCACTCCCACTCGGCCTCCTCCGCTTCCCGCAGCCACAGTCTTTTGTCTGGGAAGCACTGGCTGCTTGGATTCCACCTGCCCTCACTGACTGGCTCTCTGAGTGCCATTTGTTGTTGCTTTTTTTCCACTTCTTTTGATTTCGTCCTTACCTCTCACCACCTCCCCCTCCTTTCACTCAAATACCTGGCTCTGTGAGCCATCTTTACTTCTTCCTGAGGGGCTGCAGAGCTCTGTTCAAGTGTGGAGCTGCTTCCCGGTCTGGGCTGCCATGCTGGTTGGATCCCAGGGCTTTTGTTTGTTTGTTTTGGGTTGTTTGTTAGTTTTCTTTTCCTTTTCTTGAGTTGGGACCCCGTTCTGGCCGGGCGGTGCTGCACGGCTTGGAGCCTAACCCCTCAGCTTGCGCAGACGCACAGAGGGATCCCTGAGAGCATTTCTTTCTTCGTGGGTTTTTTTTTTCTGTTTTTTGGGGGGCTTTTCTTGTTCTTCTTTTTTTAATCTGTTTTGTTTTCTTTTCCCCCCTTTTCCCTTTTTGTCTTTCTTCATTACTCAGTTTCTTGTCTCTCTATACCTTCCTTCTCTCTCTGTTCCCTGAATACCTGGTGCTGAATACCTCTATGCCTTCTAGCCAGGCTGTACTGCAACACCTGAGAACAACTTCCCCAGACCTCATAGCTGCACCAGAGGGATCCCTGGGAGTTTGCTGTTCTTTTTCCTTTCTGTTTTTTTTAATTCATTCTTTTCTTTCTTCTTCCCCTTTTTGTTTTTCTCCATTTCATAGTCTCTCATCTCTCAACTCCAACAGCAAGCTCCCCTAGCACTCTTTTTTGGTTGTTTGTATGTTTTTGGCTCCTGTTCCTCCCTTCTCTCTCCCATGTCTATCTTAGCTCCACACATAACAATCCCTCCCCTACATCCTGCCTATCTGCACCGTGCACTTAACAGCACACCACCAAGCAGCACAGGCATGGCCTACTGGAAGTTGCCCTGCACTGATTACCGACCTGCCCTGGTGGCTATAGTAAGTGCAACAAACAACCCATCCCAGTAACTCCTCTTCAGCTAGACCTCCCCTGCTGTACCATATCTGAGTGACTGACCCTGCCAATTGGAGAAGGAGGCAAAAAATACCATGCCCACAGATGAGCAAACAACAAAGAACACACAGTCCACCTGCTCAGACATAGCCAAATTAAAATAAAAAAAAGATGAAACAAACAAATGTGCAATCAATAAATGCAAAAAATAACTACTGAATGCCCAGAAGACAGCAGACAATATCAAAACATTTACAAAAACAGGACAGGATGGCTCCAGTAGGTGTCCAAAATAAAACACCAGATGACTTTCCAGCAGAAGAAAACACACTAGAACTACCTGACAGGGAACTCAAATCTCTAACACTCAGAATTCTCCAAGAGTTAAAGCAAAAAGCAGATAAAAATGAGGAAAAAAATAGACAAATTCATGGAATATACAGACAAAAAATTGGAAGAATTCAGGAAAATAATGCAGGAACAAAATGCCAAAATAAATTCACAACTAGAAATTATTCAAAAACAACAATTAGAAATCCAAAAGATAAACAACAAGATTTCAGAAATGGATGGTGTCATAGAAGGGCTGAGGAGCAGCTTTGAAATGATGGAACATGGGATCAGAAAAACTGAAGAAAAACAGTTGGATACAACTCTGTTTGAGGAAAACTCAGAAAAAAGAACAAAGAAAAATGAAGAAACACTGAGAGTTACGTGGGATAAAATCAAAAGCAAAAATTTGCTAGTGATTGGAGTTTCAGAACAGGGAGAGAAAAGAGAAAACACAGAGAGGATCATTGAAGAACTGCTGACAGAAAACTTCCCCAATATCATGAAAGATGAAAAGCTGACCATCCAAGAAGCTCAATGAATCCCATATAGGATAGACCCCAAAAGAAAATCACCAAGGCATACCATAATCACAGTCGCCAAAACCAAAGACAAAGAATCCTGAGAGCAGCTCATGAAAAACAAAAAGTCACATACAGAGGAGAAACAATAAGACTAAGCTCGGATTATTTGGCAGAAACCATGCAGGCAAGAAAGCAATGGGATGACATACATAAAACCTTGAAAGAAAAAATTGCCAGCCAAGAATAATATATCCTGCAAAACTCTTGTTCAAATATGATGGTGAAATTAGGTCATTTCCAGATAAACAGAAATTAAGGGAGTATGTAAAAACCAAACCAAACTTCCAAGAATTATTCAAGGGAGTTCTTCAATCTGAGAACAAACAACTTCAGCTCACAGGCTGAATCTAGGAAGCAGGATTGTACCAGCCAGATCATACCAATCTAGGAAATGAACTCTCATGGACTATCCAAAACCAAAAGAAATACAACAGGGAATCAGAGCAGTTAATCTGTAAATGACAACAACATCAGAAAAATAAAAGGGAATAAACGGTGTAGGTATAGAGCCTTCAATGGGGAGGAAGGCAAGGTGATACCAACTAATAATAGACTGCTTCAAACTTAGAAAGATAAGGGTAAATTTCATAGTAACCAAAAAGAAAGTTAATAAACATACTCATAAAAATAAAGAGTAAAAACATAAAGTCTCAACAAAAACAAAACCTATAAAAACAAAAGAAATGAAAAAAAAATCCACACACAAAAGTAACTCAGCACAGGAGAGTAAAAAGAACAAAGAAAAAGCCAGCACCACAAAAAAAAAGCACTACAAAATTACAGCAACAAACTCACATCAATCAATAATTGCACTGAATGTAAATGGACTCAATGCACCCATAAAGAGACAGAGAGTGACAGAATGGATAAGGAAACAGGATCCATCAATATGCTGTTTACAAGAGACACACCTTAGAAACAAAGATGTGAATTTAATAAAAGTCAAAGGTTGGAAAAAAATATATCAAGCCACCAACTACCAAAAAAGAGCAGGAGTGGCAATACTAATCTCAGATAAAATAGACTTTAAAACAAAATCCACCATAAACGACCAAGAAGGACACTAGATAATGAGTAAGGGGACGATCCAACATGAAGACATAACCATAATAAACATCTATGCACCCAATGACAGCGCTCCAAAATACATAAAACAAACTCTAACAACACTGAAAAGAGAAACTGACAGTTCCACAATAATAGTAGGAGACTTCAACACACCACTGTCAATAAAGGACAGAACAACTCAAAAGAAACTCAGCAAAGATACAGAAGACCTAAAGGGCACAATCAGCCAACTTGACCTCATAGACATATATAGAACACTCCATCCAACAGCTGCAAAGTACACATTCTTTTCCAATGCACATGGAATGTTCTCCAGAATAGACCACATCTTAGGCCACAGAGCAATCCTCAACAAGATTCAAAATGTTGAGATAATTCAAACTATATTCTCTGATCACAAGGCATCAAGGTAGAAATTAACAACAGAAAGAGCAAGGGGAAAAAAATCAATTACATGGAAATCAAATAATACCCTGCTTACACATCACTGTGTAATAGAAGAAATCAGAGATGGAATCAAAAAATTCCTAGAATCAAATGAGAATGAAAACACACCATTCCAAAACCTTTGGGACACAGCAAAGGCAGTCCTCAGAGGACAATTTATAGCAATAAATGCACTTATCAAAAAAGAAGAAAGGGACAAAATCAAAACATTAACTACACAACTCAAACAAATAGAAAGAAAACAGCAAAAAAAGCCCACAGCCACTGGAAGAAAGGAAATAATAAAGATCAGAGCAGAAATAAATGAAATAGAGAACAGAAAAACAATAGACAGAATCAACAAAACCAAAAGTTGGTTCTTTGAAAGACTCAACAAAATCGACAAACCACTGGCCAGACTGACAAAAGAAAAACAGGAGAGGATGCAAATAACCCAAATAAGAAATGAAATGGGTGACATTACAACAGACCCAACAGAAATAAAAACAATCATAACAGAATATTATGAAAAACTATACTCCAACAAATTTGAAAACTTAGAGGAAATGGATAAATTTCTAGAAACACACTACCTACCCAAACTACAACAGTGATGTTGAAAATCTGAACAGACCCATAACAAGAGAAGAGATAGAAAAGGTAATAAAAAAAACTCCCAACAAAAAAAAGCCCTGGCGCAGATGGCTTCACTGGAGAATTCTACCAAACCTTCAGAGAAGAGCTTACACCAATATTACTCAAACTATTTCAGAACATAGAAAAGGAAGGGATACTTCCAAATTCATTCTATGAAAACAGCATAACCGTAATACCAAGGCCAGGCAAAGATACTACAAAAAAAGAAAATTACAGACCAATATCTCTCATGAATATAGATGCAAAACTTCTCAATAAAATTCTAGAATAGAATACAGCATCATTTCAAAAAAAATAATACACCAGGACTAAGTAGGAGTCATACCTGTTATGCAACGATGATTCAACACTAGAAAATCAATCAACGTAATCCACCACATAAATAAAAGGAAAGAAAAAGAATCGCATGATCATCTCAACTGACGCAGAAAACACATTCGACAAAGTCCAACATCCATTCTTGATACAGACAATCAATAAAATAGGTATAGAAGGGAAATTCCTCAACATAATAAAGGGCATCTATGCAAAACCAACAGCCAGCATCACTCTAAATGAAGAGAAGCTGAAAATATTCCCCTTGAGAACAGGAATGAGACAAGGATGCCCTTTATCACCACTCCTGGAAGTCCTAGCTACAGCAATATGGCAAGAAAAAGAATAAAAGGCATCCAAGTTACTAATGAAGAGGTAAAACTGTCCCTATTTGCAGATGACATGATACTATATATATGGAAAACCCAAAAGACTCCACAAGAAAACTACTGGAATGAATAGAAAGATTCAGCAGAGTAGCAGGATACAAGCTAAACACACAAAAATCGTTGGATTCCTACACACCAAGAAAGAGAATGATGAAAAGGAAATCAGGAAAACAATACCATTTATAATAGCCTCTAAAAAAATAAAATACTTTGAAATAAATCTAACTGGGGATGTAAAACAACTACACGAAGAAAACTACAAAACGCTACTGCAAGAAACCAAAAGAGACCTACATACATGGAAAAACATACCATGCTCATGGATAGGCAGACTCAACATTGTGAAAATGACAATTCTATCCAAAGCGATTTATAAATACAATACAACCCCGATCCAAACACCAACAACATTCTTTAAAGAGTTGGAAAAAATAATTATCAACTTTATACGGGAAGGGAAGAAGCCCCGGATAAGTAAAGCACTATTGAAGAAGAAGGATAAAGTAGGAGAACTCGTACTACCTGACCTCAGAACCTACTATACAGCTACGGTAGTCAAAACAGCCTGGTACTGGTACAACGACAGACACATTGACCAATGGAACAGAATTGAGAACCCAGATGTAAATCCATCCACCTACGGTCACCTGATCTTCGACAAGGGCCCAAAGTACATCAAATGGGGAAAGACAGTCTTTTTAACAAATGGTGCTGACAAAACTGGATGTCCATCTGCAAAAAAATGAAACAGGACCCATACTTCACACCATACACAGAAACTACTTCAAAAAGGATCAAAGACCTAAATATAAAGCCAAAAACTATAAAGTTCATAGAAGAAAAAATAGGATCAACACTAGAGACCCTAATACATGGCATTAACAGGATACAAACCATAAATAACAACTGAAAACTCCAGAAGCTAAGTTAGATAACTGGGATCTTCTAAAAATTAAACACTTATGCTCCTCTAAAGACTTTACCAAAAGAGAACCTACAGACTGGGGAAAAATATTTGGCTATGACAAATCTGACAAAGGTCTAACCTCCAAAATCTTACAGGAAAATCCAACACCTCTACAACAAAAAGACAAACAATCCAATTAAAAAATGGGCAAAAGAAATGAATAGACACTTCACCAAAGAAGACATTCAAGTGGCCAACAGACACATGAGGAAATGCTCGCGATCACTAGCCATTAGGGAAATGCAAATCAAAACCACAATGAGATACCATCTCACCCCAGCATTACTGGCACGAATCAAAAAAAACAGAAAATAACAAATGTTGGAGAGGTTGTGAGGAGATTGGAACTCTTATGCTCTGCTGGTGGGAATATAAAATGGTACAACCATTTTGGAAAACAGTATGGCACTTTCTTAAAAAGCTAGATATAGAAATACCATATGATCCAGCAATCCCACTCCTAGGAATATATCCTAGAGAAATAAGAGTCGTCACTCGAATAGACATATGCACACCTATGTTCATGGCAGCATTGTTCACAATAGCAAAAAGATGGAAACAACCTAGATGCCCATCAACAGATGAATGGATAAACAAACTATGGTACATACACACAATGGAGTACTAGCAACAAGAAAGAACAATGACGAATCTGTGAAGCATCTCATAACATGGATGAAACTGGAGGACATTATGCTGAGTGAAATAAGTCAATCACAAAAGGACAAATATTGTATGAGACCTCTACTGTAAAAACCCACGAGAAAGTTCACACACAAAAAGTAACAATCTTTGTTGGTTACCAGGGATGGGAGGGGTGGGGGGGAAATACTAAATAGGCAATAGATAAGTGGTATCTTGGGTGAAGGGTGAGACAGTATACAATACTGGGGAAACCAGCACAACTTATACAAGGAAAGGCCATGGAAGCTCCATAGACACATCCAAACTCCCTGAGGGACTGAATTGCTGGGCAGAGGGCTGTGGGGACCATGGTCTCGGGGAACATCTAGAAATTGGCATAACACACTTTATAAAGGCAATGTTCTACATTATACCTTGATGAGTAGTGTCTGGGGTCTTAAAAGCCTGTGAGCGGCCATCTAAGATACTCCACTGGTCTCATCCCTTAGGGAGCAAGGGAGAGTGAAGAGAATAGGATACAAGGGAAAGATTAGTCTGAAAGACTAATGAACCACAGCTACCACGGCCTCCACCAGACTGAGTCCAGTACAGCTAGATGGTGCCCGGCTACTACCACTGACTGCTCTGACCAGGATCACAACAGAGGGTTCTCAACAGAGCTGGAGAAGAATGTAGAACAAAATTCTAACTCACAAAAAAAGACCAGATTTACTGGCCTGACAGAGACTGGAGAAACTCGGAGAGTATGGCCCCCAGACACCCTTTCAGCTCAGTGCTGAAGTCACTTCCGAGGTTCACCATTCAGCCGGGGAGTGGTTAGCCCCATGTAACCAAATGGGACGAATGAGGCACAACAGTCCAGGGACAAGGACTAGAAGGCAGAAGGGACAGGAAAGCTGGTGATAGGGAACCCATGGTTGAGTAAGGATAGTGTTGATGTGTTGTGAGGTTGTTAACCATTGTCATAGGGCAACATGTGTACTGTTTAATGAGAATCTATTTTTTTCTGTAAACATTCATCTAAAGTGAGAACAACAGCACAATTGGAAGAGCATAGTCGATATCACTAAACTGTGCATGTAGAAATTTTTGAAATGGTGTATCTTTGGCTATGTATATTTTCACCAAAAAAGAAAAGGTCGAGAAGGGAGAGGGTTGACATGTCCTGGGGTTGTTAACCAATGTCGTAAAACAATATGTGTACTGCTTCATGAGAAACTATTTGTTCTGTAAACCTTCACCTGAAGTACAATAAAAATCTATAAACTTAAAAAACAAAACAAAAAAAACAGATTTACTGGACTGACAGACTGGAAAAACTCTGAGAGTATGGCCCCCGTACACCCTTTTAGCTCAGTGGTGAAGCCCTTCCCGAAGTTCACGTTTCAGCCGGTGATTGGACAGCATCATAAAACAAAACAGGAGTAATGAGGCACAGCAGTCCAGAGACAAGGACTAGAAGGCAGAAGGGGACAGGAAAGCTGGTGATAGGGAACCCAAGGTTGAGTAACGACTGTGTTGACATGTAGTGGAGTTGTTAACCATTGTCATAGGGCAATGTGTGTACTAACTGTTTAATGAGAAACTATTTGTTCTGAAAACCTTCATCTAAGGTACAAAAAAAAGAATTATCTATGTGAGATGAAATTGACAACAGCAACTCAAAAGGATTGGTGGGAAGCCTAGGAGACAGTGAGTCGAAGATAATGGTGATGGAATAATTTGGAAAAGGATAGTGAGAATAGCAGCATAACTGGAAGAATGTAATCAATCTCACTGAATTGTACATGTAGAAACTTTCAAAATGGTGTAACTTTGGCTACGTATACTTTCACCAAAAAAAAGGTCCTCAAGATCGAGAAGGGAGAGTGTTGACATGTCGTGGGGTTGTTAACCAATGTCATAAAACAATATGTGTACTGACTGTTTAATGAGAAACTATTTATTCTGTAAACCTTCATCTAAAGTACAATTAAAAAAGTTTAAAAAAAGAACATTTCTAGATGTATCCTGAAGTACAACACTGACAGGGATAGGATAACATTCATACTCCTACAAGGAAGACCAGTTAATATGACTATTATTCAAATTTATACAGCAAACTTTAAGGCCAAAGATAAAGAAATTAAAGATTTTTACCAACTTCTGCAGTCTGAAATTGATCAAACATGCAATCAAGTTGCACTGATAATTACTGTTGATTGGAATGCAAAAGTTGGAAACATAGAAGAAGGAACAGTAGTTGGAAAATATGGCATTGATGATAGAAATGATGGTGGAGATCACATGACAGAATTTTGCAAGACCAATGACTTTTTCATTGCAAATATCTTTTTTCAACAACATAAATGGAGACTATACACATGGACCTTGCCAGATGGAATACACGGGAATCAAATCGACTACGTTTGTGAAAAGAGACAATGGAAAAGCTCAATATCATCAGTCAGAACAAGGCCAGGGACCAACTGCAGAACATGCCATCAGTTACTCATATGCAAGTTGAAGTTGAAGTTGAAGAAAATTAAAATAAGACCACGAGAGCCAAAATACAACCTTGAGTATATTCCACTTGAATTTAGAGACCATCTCAAGAATAGATTTGAATACTAATGACCGAAGACCAGATCTGAACACTAATGACCGAAGACCAGATGAGTTGTGGAATGACATCAAGGACATCATACATGAAGAAAGCAAAAGATCATAGAAAAGACAGGAAAGAAAGAAAAGGCCAAAACGGATGTCAGAAGAGACTCTGAAACTTGCTCTTGAATGTAGAGTAGCTAAAGCAAATGAAAGAAATGATGAAGTAAAAGAGCTGAACAGAAGATTTCAAAGGCAGCTCTAGCAGACAAAATAAAGTATTACAATGAAATGTGCAAAGACATGGAGTTAGAAAACAAAAAGGGAAGAACATGCTCAGGACTTCTCAAGCTGAAAGACCTGAAGAAAAAAATTCAAGACTTGAGTTGCAATATTAAAGGATTCTATGGGGAAAATATTAAATTACGCAGGAAACATCAAAAGAAGATGGAAGGAATACACAGTCTGTGTACCAAAAAGAATTGGTCAATGGTCGGCCATTTCAGGAGGTAGCATATGATCAAGAACTGTACTGAAGGAAGAAGTCCAAGCTGCTCTGAAGGCATTGGCAAAAAACAAGGCTCCAGGAATTGACAGAATACCAATTGAGATGTTTCAACAAATGGATGCAGTGCTGGAAGTACTCAGTTGTCTCTGCCAAGAAATATAGAAGACAGCTACCTGGTCAACCGACTGAAAGAGATCCACATCTGTGCCCATTCCAAAGAAAGGTGATCCAACAAAATTTGGAAATTATCAAACAATATCATTAATATCGCACACAAGTAAAATTTTGCTGAAGATGATTCAAAAGCAGCTGCACCAGTACATCAACAAGGAACTGTCAGAAACTCAAGCCAGATTCAGAAGAGGACGTGGAACCAGGGACGTCATTGCTGATGTCAGATGGATCCTGGCTGAAAACAGAGAATACCAGAAAGATATTTACCTGTGTTTTATTGACTATGTGAAAGCATTCGACTGTGTGGATCATAACAAATTATGGATAATATTTCACAGAATGGGAATTCCAGAACACTTAATTGTGCTCATGGCAGGGTCATGGAGGCTCCATGGACACATCCAAACTCCCTGAGGGAACAAATTGCTGGGCAGAGGGCTATGAGGACCATGGTCTCGGAGAATACCTAGCTCAGTTGGCATAACATAGTTTATAAGGAAAATCTTCTATGTTCTACTTTGATGATAGCATCTGGGGTCTTAAAAGCTTGTGATCAGCCCTCTAAGATAGTCCACTGGTCTCACCCCATTGGGAGCAAGAGAGAATGAAGAAAACCAAAGACACAGGGGTTAAGACTGGTCCAAGGGACTAGTGGACTACAACTGCTGCAGCCTCCACCAGACTGAGTCCAGCACAGCTGGATGGTTCCTAGTTACCACCAGTGACTGCTCTGGCAGGGATCATAATAGAGGGTCACAGACAGAGCTAGAGAAAAATGTAGAACAAAATTCTAGCTCACAAAAAAAGATCAGACTTAATGGTCTGACACAGACTGGAGAAACCCTGAGAGTATGGCCCCCAGAAACACTTTTAGCTCAGTAATGAAGTCACTCCTGAGGTTCACCCTTCAGCCAAAGATTAGACAGGCCTATAAAACAAAATGAGACTAAAGGGGCACACCAGCCCAGGGGCAAGGACTAGAAAGCAGGAGGAGACAGGAAAGCTGGTAATGGGGAACCCAAGGTTGAGAAGGGAGAGTGTTGACATGTTGTGGGGTTAGTAACCAATGTTAAAAAACAATATGCATACTAATTGTTTAATAAGAAGCTAGTTTGTTTTGTAAACCATCATCTACAGTGCAATAAAATAAATAAAAAGTAGACATTAAAAAAAAAAAAAAAGAATCTGTACATGGACCAAGAGGAAGTCACTCAAAGAGAACAAGGGGATACTGCGTGGTTTAAAGTCAGGAAGGGTGTGTGTCAGGGTTGTATCCTTTCACCGTACATATTTAATCTGTACATTGAGCAAATAATATAAGAAGCTGGATTATGTGAAGAAGAACGTGGCATCAGGATTGGAGCAAGACTCATTAACAGCCTGCATTATGCAGATGACAAAACCTTGCTTGAAAATGAAGAGGACTGGAAGCACTTACTGAGGAAGATCAAAGAGAAAACAAAAACCCTCACAAGTGGACCAATAAGCAACATCATGATAAACGGAGAAAAGATTGAAGTTGTCAAGGATTTCATTTTACTTGGATCCACAATCAACACCCAAAGAAGTAGCAGTCAAGAAATCAAATGACACATTGCACTGGGCAAATCTGCTGCAAAAGATCTCTTCAAAGTGTTGAAAAGCAAAGATGTCACTTTGAGGACTAAGATGCGCCTGACCCAAGCTATGGTGTTTTCACATGCCTCATATGTATGCGAAAGCTGGACAATGAATAAGGAGGACTGAAGAAGAATTGATGCTTTTGAATTAAGGTGTTGGTGAAGAATATTGAATATACCATGGACTGCCCAGTCTGTCTTGGAAGAAATACACCCAGAGTGCTCCTTGGAAGCGAGGATGGTGAGACTTTGTCTCATGTAATTTGGACATGTTATCAGGAGAGACCAGTCCCTGGAGAAGGACAATATGTTGGTAAATTAGACAGTCAGCAAAAAAAGAGGAGGGCTGTCAACGAGATGGGTTGACACAGTGGCTGCAACAATAGGCTAAAGCATAACAAGGATTGTGAGGATGACTCAGGACTGGGCAGTGTTTCTTTCTGTTGCACATGGGGTTGCTATGAGTTGAAACCAACTCGATGGCACCTCACAACAACAACAATGTTCACAAGGAAGCTGTTAAATTCCAAAGGGCTTTTCTTCTATCTTCAGAACACTTTCAGGTAGAAAAACACTTGATGACTGCTTAAAATTTACAAAGTACTTGAAGGGGATTTGCAAAGCCCTTCAGCATTCATTTGATATCTGTTCACTGAATGCCTACCATGTGACAGGCAAAGTGCTGAGGATGAGGTTTGACAGTGAACCAGGGAGAAGACCTTGCCCTAGTGGAACTGACATCATTTGGGGAAGAAAATAAATAAACAAGATAATGGCAGGCTGTGATAAGTGCTAAGATACCAAAACTGGACAATGCAATAGGAAGTAAATGGAAGGGGGTGGGTTATTTACAGCATAGGTTATCAGTCACAAGCATTGCAAAATACTTTCCCAAGTGACTGGCCATCTACAAAGTACTTTTGAAGTCATTATCTCACTTGATTCTTAAAATAACTTTGGGATGTGAGTACAGATCATAAACTAGTGTTTAATCTGAAAGATGCTATCCACTCCAGCACCACATCTTAGAAATTAGGAGACTAAGACCTAAGAAGAGAGGTGGTTAGTCAATATCTCCAGGGAAATAAATAGATGAGGAAGAAATGGAACCCAAGATTCCAGATTCCTCATCCAGTGCTTTCTCCACTACATCACAATGCATTTTCACAAAAATGCAATGGAATTAAAACTCAACAGGGAGTGATGTCAGCAAGAGGGTGGCATAAGTGGCTCACGCTCCCATCCCAACACGGAAACACACACACACACAAAAGCAGAAATGGGTGGAATCAATCTTCTCAGGATTCTAGGAACTAGTCAAAGGTTTATAGAAACTAAGCAAATGCTGAATAATTTTAAAAAGGTAACTTCAAAATGGTAGGAAAGCTTTGGTTTTCTATATATTCCCACGCCCCATGCCTTCCCCAGTTCAGTGGCTATTTAAAAGCAGTGACAACCCGCATTCCCAGAGAGGAACCTGGTCCCTGACTCCAGAGAGGGAAGCATAGATTTTATTCACAAATTATTGTGTATCTGTTTCAGTCTGTCTGGGGGGACTACCTGAATGACGGACGCAAGGTGCTCGTCTCAGTTTTGCTTATCTCAGAATTCATGCAGAGTGTAAAAGCAGCAGGCATTTCCTGAAAACTGTCCTACAAATATGAGGGAGAAATTAAGACATATTCAGATAAACAACAGCTAAGGGTTTTTATTACTAGTATATCTGCCTTACAAAAAGTGCTACAGGGAGTCCTTCAGGTTGTAATGACAGGACACTAGACAGTAACTTGAAGCTATATGAAGAAATAAAGATTCCTGGTAAAGGTAATTTTATGGGCAAAAATAAAGTCCCAGTTTATTGTATTTTTGGCTTGTAACTCTACTTGTTATAGCTTACATGACTTAAAACACAAATGCATAAAAACACTTACAAATTTGTTACTGGGCACACAGTGTATAAAGATGTAATTTGTGAGAGCAACAACATAAAATGAAGCTGTATAGGAACAGAGTACCTGTATGCTACTGAAGTTAAGTTGATATAAATTCAAAATAGATTGTTATAAATTTAGAATATTAAGTGTAATGCAAATGGCAACCACCTGTCTTAGTTTTCTAGTGCTGTTATAATAGAAATACCTCAAGTGGATGGCTTTAACAAACAGATGTTTATTCTCTCACAGTTTAGGAGGCTAGGAGTCTGAATTCAGTGCACCAGCTCCAGGGGAAGGCTTTCTCTCTCTGTCATCTCTAGGCAAAGATCCTTGTCATCAATTTTCCCCTGGTCTAGGAGCTTCTCAACACAGGGACCCCAAGTCCAAAGGACACACTCTGCTCCTGGCTCTTCTTTCTTGGTGGTATGAGGTCCCCATATCTCTCTGCTTGCTTCTCTCTTTTATATCTTAAAAGAGATTGACTAAAGATACAGCCGAATCTTGTACATTGCATCCTGCCTCATTAACATCATACAGGTTAAGATTTACAATGCATAGGATAATCACATCAGATCACATAATGGAGGACAGTTACACAATACTGGGAATCATGGCCTAGCCAAGTTGACACACATTTTTGGGGGACACAATTCAATCCATAACATCACCAAAAAAAAAAAAAATCTAAAAAATATACAAAAAAATGAAAGAAGAAAGGAATTAGAATATCAAAATGGTTTACTACAAAAAATCAACCAAACACAAAAGAAGGAAGTATTACAGGATACAAGGGACAAAAAGGAGACGACACAGAAAACAAATAGTAAAATGGCAGAAGTAAGTCCTTTCTTATCAATAATTACTTTAAATGCAAATGGATTAAACTCTCCAATCAAAAGGCAGGGAGTAGAAGAATGGATAAGAAAACATGATCCAACTATGTACTGTCTACAAGAGACTTTAGAACCAAAGATACAGATAGGTTGAAAATGAAAGCATGAAAAAAATAATCAATGCAAATGGTAACCAAAAGAGAGCTGGAGTGGCTATATTGATCAGACAAAATAGATTTTAAGTAAAAATCTATTACAAGAGACAAAGGACATTATATAATGATAAAAGGGTCATTTCATTAAGAAGAGATAAATATATATGAACCTAACTACAGAGCCTCAAGATATATGAACCAAACATTCACAGAATTGAAGGGAGAAATTGACAGTTCTGCAATAATATTTGGAGACTTCAATACACTGCTTTGAGTCATGGAAAGAAATCTAGACAGAATTTCAGTAAGGAAACAGAGTACTTGAACAACACTATAAACCAGCTAGACCCCACAGAACACTTCATTCAACAAGGAGAATACTCATTCTTTTCCAGTGCACATAGAATATTCTTCAGGATAGATCATATATTAGGTCATAAAAAAAAAAGTCACAATAAAGTTAAAAAGATTTGAAATCACACAAAGTATCTTCTCTGTCCACAGTGGCATGAAACTGAAAATCAATAACAGAAGGAAAACTGGAAATTGTGCAAATATGTTGAAATTAAACAACACACTATTACACAACCAATAGGTCAGACAAGGAATCACAAGGGAAAATAGAAAATACTTACAGATGAAAGAATATGAAAGCACAATATACCACAATTTATGAGATGCAGTGAAAGCAGTGTGCTCAGTGGGAAATTTGTAGTTATATATGCCTACATTGTGGGCATGTAGGCATATATAATGAACAAATCTGTCTTGGAAGACAGAATGCTCCTTAGAAGCAAGCCTACGTCTCACATAGTGTGAACATGGAATCAGGAAGGATCAGTCCCTGGAGAAGAATATCATGCTTGGTAAAGTAGAGGGTCAGCAAGAAAGAGGAAGACCCCCAACAAGATGGATTGACACAGTGGCTGCAACAGTGGCTTAAGCATAGCAACAATTGTGAGGATGACGCAGGACCAGGCAGTGCTTCGTTCTATTGTGCATGGGGTCACTATGAGTCGGAACCGACTTGATGGCACCTAACAACAACAACAACAACACTGTGGGACAAAGATGTGGCAGTCTGCTTCCATAAAGATTTACAGCCTTGGAAAACGTATGGGGCAGTTCTACTCTGTCCTATAGGGTCAGTGTAAGTAGAAATTGACTCAACAGCAGTGGGTTTGGTTTGGTTTTGGATGCCAACATTAAAAAAGAAGGTCTCAAATCAATTATCTAACTTTAAACATTGAGGAAGAAGAGCAAATTAAGTCAAAAGCTAGCAGAAGGAGACCCTTTTCCTCAGCTGTTGCTAAGGTACTCAGTTCTTCCAAGGAAGCTAAGGACATGTTGGGGTGAGGCCTCACTTCATCCTGTGACTAGCACCATGCTTGGCAGCTGCCAGCCCAGCACTCCAGCACCATGGCCTCGTTATTCAAGCTCACCTGCATGTACTCAGCCCTCATTTTGCACAATGATGAGGTAACTGTCACAGAGGATAAGAACAATATCCTCATTTAAGCAGCTGTATAAATGTGGAACCCTTCTGGCCAGGCTTGTTCACAAAGGCCTTGGCCAACATCAACATCGGAAGCCTCATCTGCAATGTAGGGGCTGGTGAACCTGCCCAGAAGTTGGAGCTGCACCAGTGGGAGGACCTCCCCCCTCCACCATAGCTGCCTAGCTGAGAAGAATGTGGAAGCATAGAAAGAAGAATCTGAAGAGTCTGATGTTGACACAGGCTTTGTTTTTTCTTTTTCTTTTTTTTATTTGTTTGTTTTTTACTAAACCCCTTTTGTAACATGTTCAATAAAAAACTGGATCTAAAACAAAAAATAAATAAATAAAAGCTAGCAGAAGGAAAGAAATAATAAAGATTAGTACGGAGATTAAAAAAAAATAGAGACTAGAAAAACAATAGAATCAATAAAACCAGAAGTTGGTTGTTTGAAAAGATCAATAAAATTGACAAAACTTTAAGCTAGACCTAATGAAGAAAAAAAGAGAGAAGATGCAAATAACTAAAATCAGATAAATGTGAAGACATTTCTACAGAAATAAAAAGAGTTATAAGAGAACACTATGAACAATTGTATGCTAGCAAATTAGATAATCTAGATGAAATGGACAAATTTCTAGAAACACACAAATTACCTAAATTGACTCAAGAAGAAGTAGAAAATCTCAACAGACCTATAACAACTGAAGAGATTGAATCAGCAATCAAAAGCCTCCCAACAAAAAAAGGAATTCTACCAAATATTTACGGAGAATTAACACCAATCCTTCTCAAACTCTTCCAAAAAACAAAAACCAGAATTGGAGGGAACACCACAAGAAAATAAAATTACAGACCAAGATTCCTTATGAATGTCATCAACAAAATACTAGCAAACCAAATCCAGTTGAGACAGACCCCCCACAGAGTTGTATTAAAAGTCCTGTTTCCTTTGCTGGGCTTCCTCCCCCCACATTTTGCGTTAGAATCCTGCTGTTGCTTGGAGGTTATACGTAAACCCTATTGCACCTCCATAGTATGATTAAGAATGTTGCTGTTGTAACTTGTATGAACTCCCTACTTGTAAACCCCTTAAAAGTAACTTGCCTGCCAGCCCCCTTGGGGAGCAGTCTTGGCAACAACAGCTCTGAATGGCTCCTTTTCCTCGTACAACGAAATAAAGGTGGCTTTCCTGTTCTCCCACCTTAGTGTCTCATTTATCGGCCAATATGAGTCATGCCAAGCAAGAACCTGAGGTTTCCACCCAGTAATACAATGGTATATTAACATGATTATATACCTTGCTCAAGTGAGATTTATTCCAGAAACGTAAGAGTGGTTCATCATAACAAAATCAATCAGTGTAATACACCACTTTAATAGACCTAAGGAAAAGAACCTCATAATCATCTCAATTGACAAAGAAAAGGCACCGGTGAGTCTGGGAAATATGTTCCACTCACAAAAACTCAATTTGGCCCTTGCCTTTGGTTTAGGAAAGATAGCCCTTGGAATTTTCCAGTAATTGAGGTATCTTTGTCTTCTAAATCACCAGTCACCATTTGAAAATGTGTGCAAATAAGTGGGAAACACAAAGACCACACCTGGTCAGACAACCTCAGGAAGGAAGGGGGCATGATTTCAATCATGCATATTCAATGATCAATCAATCATGACTATGCCATTGGGCCCCAGTTATGACTATGCAAAGAAGCTGATAAAAGACCCAGGACGTGAAAGTAGCTGGAGATTTCCAGATTGGTATGAGCACCTGCTCTGAGGAGAGTGGCTCGTCCCTCTGGACAATCGAAGCCTTGCACCAGGACCCCTCCCAGACCTCACTCTGTGTGTCTCTTTGTATCCTTTCTGGTTATAATTAATGGGTAATAGTAAGTATAGATGTTGTGTTACTGTTGTTAGGTGCTGTCGAGTCGGTTCCAACTCATAGCGACCCTATGTACAACAGAACAAAACACTGCCCGGTCCTGTGCCATCCTCACAATCATTATGCTTGAGCCCATTGTTGCAGCCACTGTGTCAATCCATCTTGTTGAGGGTCTTCCTTTTTTTCACTGACCCTCTACTTTATCAAGCATGATGTCCTTCTCCAAGGACTGATCCCTCCTGATAACATCTCCAAATTATGTGAGATAAAGTCTTGTACTTCTTCCGAGATAGATTTGTTTGTTCTTTTGGCAGTCCATGGTATAGTCAATATTCTTTGCCAGCACCACAATCCAAAGGCGTCAATTCTTCTTTGGTCTTCCAGCTTTCACATGCATATGAGGCGACTGAAAACACCATGGCTTGGGTCAGGTCCACCTTAGTCTTCAAGGTGACATCTTTGCTTTTTAACACTTTAAAGAGATATTTTGCAGGAGATTTGCCCAATGCAATGTGTCGTTTGATTTCCTGACTGCTGCGTCCATGCGTGTTGATTGTGGATCCAAGTAAGATGAAATCCTTGACAACTTCAATCTTTTCTCCGTTTATCATGATGTTGCTTATTGGTCCACTTGTAATGATTGTTGTTTTCTTTATGTTGAGGTGTGATCCATACTGAAGGCTGTGGTCTTTGATCTTCATCTTCATCAGTAAGTGCTTCAGGTATAGATACTCTCTGTGAATTCTATGAGCCATTCCAATAAATTAAAAACCCATGGGGCAGTAAGCCCGCAGTGGCTGGCATTTGCCTATTTGGCAATCTGAAAGACAGAGTACTTCTAACTTGTAAGCTGTAACCCAGCTGACTGTGGGGCAGAGAAATGCTGCATGGACAGCATGTGTCTATATAACTTGTGACCCAGCTCTGGGTAGCTGAGATTGGAGAGAGAGAGTTCTGCTTGGGAGGCTGGCAACGAGAATGGAGAAGTGGGACCGTGAATACTGGATCCATTTTCAGGTGGGAATTGGATTCATGCTTATCCTTACCATGCAGTCAGCAATAAAACTTGGATTTTCCCTTCTTGCCCCTTGTTTATTAGTGCAGAGGTATTACAAAGTTACATGGTAAAGGGTGTGGTGGACAAGCCTAGTAGGAAAAAAGAAACCAAATCTGTTGCTGTTGAGTTGATTCCGACTCATAGCAACCCTATAGGATGGAGTAGAACTGCCCCATAGGGTTTCCAAGGAGCAGCTGATGGATTCTAACTGCCAACCTTTTGGTTAGCAGAGGCGTTTTTAACCACTGTGCCACTAGCCACCAGGGCTCCAATCCTAGTAAAAGAGATTAAAAATTGGGAACAATAATTCAGCATACCACAGGGAGCAAGATTCTTCACCTACCCAGCTCCCTCATAGCTAGAGGACAGACACAAGACCTAATCTTTATTCATCAAGTGCTCACTTCTTGGCCTTTGAATCTTGAGGAAGAATAAAATACTTGCAAGTCAGCTTTATTTTAGCAGCAGCAGCAGCCTTGGAGTCTATGACTCACTTATATCCTTCTGTGATGGTTAATTTTATGTGTCAACTTGCTAGGCTGTAGTTTCCAGTTGTTGGCCAAACACTAGTCTATTTGCTGCCACGGAGTAGTTACATGTTTTGAAATCAGTTGGCTTTGGGTAGATCAGATTATTTTTCACAATGTAGTGTAATATGATGTAATGTAATGCTATGCAATGTAACATGTTGTTGGGTGCCATCGAGTTGATTTCCGACTCATAGCAATCCCATGTAATAGAGTAGAACTGCCCCATAGGGTTTTCTAGGTTGTAATCTTTACAGAAGCAGATCGCCGGGTCTTTCTCCCATGGAGGAGTTGGGTGGATTTGAACCACCAACCTTTCAGTTAGCACCCAAGTGCTTAACCTTTGCAGCACCGTGGATCCATGTAATGTCCTGTCATTACCTTACATGTAATGTAATGTAAGGAGCCCTGGGTGGTGTAAATGGTTAAGCACTCAGTTACTAACCTAAAGATTGGTGGTTTGAATCCACCCAGAAGTGCCTTGGAAGAAAGGTTTGGCGATCTATTTCTGAAAGATTACAGCCATTGAAAACCCTATGGAGTGCAGTTCTACTCTGAAACACATGGGGTCGCCACGAGTCAGAATCAACTCAATAGCAACTAGTTTGGTGTTTGGTTTAATGTAATGTAATGTGATCACCTTCCATAATATCATGTAATCAATCAGTTAAGAAAAGAATTTTCCTAGGGTTTGTTCTGCTTCCAGACTATAAACAGATATTTTAGCAGAACAGTCTCACACATATAGGGGAAGACGGATGCCATGTGAGAATACTGTACAAGCCAAGGAATGCTAAGGTACCAAGGAACATCTAGAGCTGCTGACAATGAAGGAATTCACACAGTCAAGGCCCTACTTTGAACTTTTAGCCTCAAGAACTGTGAGAAAATAAATTTCTGTTCTTTAAAGCCACCCGCTTGTGGTCTTTCTGTTACAGCAGCATTATATAACCAAGATACCTTCCAGTACTTCTCCCTTTTGCTTACAATAGCAGAGTCACTTTCCATTGCTTGTACTCAAGGTATTAAGTGTTCCAGCCACTACTTACCTCTAAAGTCATTCTTTTCCAAGAGCCCACCCTTTCCAACAGTTCAACCATGCACATTATTTAGGGGATCTACCCTTCCTAAGTTCTTGTTCTTCTTTTTTTAATCCACTCATTCAGACATTTATTTAAGCCTTCAGATATCTGGGTTCTGTCAGGGTCAAACCTTGAGGTCAACATGGACCACAATCCCAGGTCTTTCCTGTCACTCCCAGTAATTTTAATATCTCTAAAGATTCAGTGCTTAGGAGAGCATCCAGAAGATACTCATATCAGTAAATTGTATCCGAGAGGAGGCCATATGAGTCTCACTATGTGCTCTACCCACACCTTCTCTGAGGAAAGAACTGGTTGCCTTCTGTCTAACTTGCCATTATTTATATCATGTGACCCTCATTCCTTGTCTATAGCTTCCACATCAGCACTAAATCTAAAGGCAACTATCTAGAGATTGGGTGGCAGTCCATGAGGGTGGTATCACTCTGACTAAAGGGACATTTTGAGGTTATCTCCCACCCATAAAAACCCAAAACCCATTGCCGTTGAGTCAATTCTGACTCATAGCAAACCTATAGGACAGAGTAGAACTGCCCCGTAGGGTTTCCAAGGAGCAGTTGGTGGATTCGAACTTCTCACCTTTTGGTTAGCAGCAATAGCTCTTAATCAGTGCACCACCAGGGCTCTGCCCATAGCCTACGCCAAAGGATATCTTCACAACCATATATTTTTACTGCATTTCCTCACCATCTTGGCCACTGTGGTTTGAGATTTTGAACCCAGAGTCACTTTGCTTGAGTAAATCACAATAGCATGGAAAGCCACAGTCTGTACGATCACAAGTTAAGAGCCTTCTAGAAGCTGATCTACAGAGAGGAGATTAAGCAAGCATGTTGATAGAGGCAAAACACAAGGTTATGAGACCCCAGAGAAAGACTGAATGCTTGGAAAGTCAAATCCCACTTCTTTGACATCAAACTGTAATGATCAATTGTATATCAATACCTATAATCAATGCAAACTATCTATTCCACTTCATTCAGTTCCAGTTCAACTACAGATACAGTACTTCTTCCTCTGACCCTAACTGCCAGGGCTAGGTCAAGTCTCAAGTTAAAGGACATAGTCCTTCAGACTGCCGAGTCTGTCAAAGGCCTCAGATGTCAGCTGCAAGCTTGGAGGTCCCCACAACACCCTCACTTCTGACCTGCTGGCTTAGGCTGGGTTCTCTAGAGAAGCAAAACCAGTGAAGTGTGTATGTATATAGTGAGAGAGAAAGATACAGAGATTTATCTCAAGAAAATGGCTCATGTGGTCATAAAGGCCATAAAGTTCCAAGTCCATAGGTCAGGCATCAGACTGGAGGCTTCTTCTGACCTACTTAGCTGCAGGGGCTGATGAAACAAGATCAGCAGATCAGACAGCAGGCTGCTGGCTCACAGGCTGCAGAGGCCAATGAATTCCAAGATCAGCAGGCAATATGGTAGGCTGCTGAGTCAAGTCCCAAGAACTGGAGGTAAGATGATGACAAGCCAGATGCAGGGCCCAGAGAGTTTTGGCAGAACGTCTGTATATATTGTAAGCAGGCCACACCCCCGATGAAACTCTCCTTACAACTGATTGGCTGATCACATCAGATCACATCTTGGATGGGATTACATTATATAACAAAATGGAGGATAACCACATCATTTCACAACTGCCAGATTACATCATTATGTAACTGCCAAACTACATCATCACATCACTGCCAAACTACATCATTACATAACTGATAAACCACTGAGAATCATGGCCCAGCCAAGATAACATACAACCTTAATCATCACAGGCTCCCACTGCTCCCTCAATTTCAATAATTCACTAGAACCACTCACAGAACTCTCAGAAAGTGCTATACTTATGATTACAGTTTTATTATAGCAAAAAAGATACAAATGAAGAGATGCATGGGGTGAAGTCTAAGGGGTTCTCAATGTGGGTCTTTTGTGCCCCAAACAGGGATGAGTTACCCTCCAACATGCATTGATGTCTTCACCAACCAGGAAGACCATGGGGATCCCATGTCTAGAGCCTTTATTGGGACCTCATTATGTAGGCATGATTGACTGTATAGTGTCTCCCTCCCCTGAGGTCAGCTGAGAACACACCACAGGATTTTCTGACATGGCTACCCCAACCTGAGTCACTTCATTAGCATAACTTGTCAGGTCTGATTTGGAACCCTTACAGATAAAAGACACTTCAATCATTGGGGAAATTCCAAGGTTTTAGAGGTTATCTCCCAGGAATCAAGACAGAGATCAAATTCTTTGGGTAAAGTTAACCCCACACTGATACACAGCTCAATTTCTCATAATCAGTTCCATGAAATTGCTTTGTATCCTTTTACTTGCACTCCTTTAACTCGCTTTCTTTTTTTAAAACTGGACCTCTTTCTTGCAAGCAAATCGTCCCTAAGACAGTGTCAATTTCTCCAGTCAAAGACCATCAAGAACACACTTATGGTTGAACAAGTTGGGTTTATTACTTGTTGCAGGGTGAGAGAACTCACACCATTGGGAACTGAGGGACATCCCAGTATGAGGATGTTAGAAAAGACTTATTATAGGATTTGCGTGCGTGTTAGGTGATTTTGGGAGAGGGTTTTAGGAAGTGAGGCTTTGTTCTGGATTGGATGCTGTCAGGAAGCAGAGTCAGTTCTATGGTTGAGTATTTTAATAGCTCCTATCTATAGAGAGGAGCCCTGGTGGTGCAGTGGTTAAGCATTTGGCTGCCAACCAAAAGGTTGCCAGTTTGAATCCACCAGCCACTCCTTAGAAATCCTATGGAGTTTTTCTACTCTGTCCTACAGGGTCTCTATGAGTCAGAATCGACTCGATGGCAATTTTTTTTTTTTTAATCTATAGAGAAGAGCCGTGGTGGCACAGTGGTTAAGAGCTCGGTTGCTAACCAAAAGGTTGGAAATTTGAATCCACCAGCCGCTCCTTGGAAACCCTATGGGGCAGTTCTATTCTGTCCTATAGGGTTGCTATGAGTCAGTATCAACTCAATGGCAACAGGTTTATAGAGATGGCAGACTCAACAAAGACTAAAGCTGTAATTGGAAAAGAAGCAGCAGTCACTCATACTAGCTGGGAGAGAGGATATTTGGTATTTTGTGAGTTGGACAATGTTTATGTTTTGTCTGTGCTCAGACATGATCATGGCATAGTCTTGGTTTTGTCTTGCTACATCATGGCCGCAAAGTGGCCTTGTCTGAAGTTGATGTTCTATAAAACTGGTTATGTTCAACAAGAGAGCACCAAGGCCTAGCTGTGAGTGCCAGGCCAGCTCACAGCAACACCACAGCCTAGCTGAGAGTACCACACCAGTTCTTTGACGCCAGGGACTTCTTTTCTCTTTCTCAACAGAGTGTCAGCAGGACCTGTGACTTGCTTCTAGCCAGTAGAATATGACAAAGGAGAAGTGATTTTGAAATGTAATTAAGGTCCCAAATAAGTTGATGTTTAATTCATCAAAAGGGAGATGATCTGGGGTGGGCTTGAGTTAATCAACAACCTAATTGTTGTTGTTGTGTGATGAACATGCTTTGAGAAACAGTGTCAGAGGACATGAGTCTGAGCTACAAGAGCTATGACCTTGGAGACAAAGTGTTGTACCAAAATGCTCTGTCTAGAAGTTATTCTACTCAGCTGCACTGTGGTGCCCAGTGTGAAGTGTGCTGGATATTCTCGTGACCCCCTCCCCCAGCCCCATCTTCTGCCCGACTCTGTGCCCTGGGGTAGGGTGGGGCTGACTCCTATGAACTGAAGGATCCCTTGGTTTTTGAATTCTGGTTGGGTTCAGCCAACGGAAGGCCCCAGGATAAGACAGAGGTCCCTTTATACCTCACCGTGTTTTTGGCATGGCTGCATTCCTGTCCAGCCATTGGTTCATAGCTTCTTTTCCATGGCTCCAGTAATAGCTCCCCTTCCTCCTATCCCTTCAGGCTTAAAGGTGATAACAGCTTCCCACTATTGCTATTCCTTGGATGCTTTACCATTCCTTGGTGGTTCTCTTGACCCTGGCCTACACCTATGGAGCTGTTGTTGTTGTTGGCTGCCATTGAGTCAGCCCCAACTAATGTGACCCCATGCACTATGGGACTAGACTATTGTGATCTGTAGGGTTTTCATTGGCTGATTTTTGGAAGTAGAGCACCAGGCTTTTCTTCCTTGTCTGTCTTAGTCTGGAAGCTCTGCTGAAACCTGATCAGCGTCATTAACAACACGCAAGCCTCCACTGACAGACTGGTGGTGTCTGTGCTTAAGGCGCATTGGCTGGAAATTGAACCCAGGTCTCCCTCATGGAAGGCGAAAATTCTACCACTGAGCCACCACTGCCACTCTCTGTAGACAAGCCCTCCATTAACTTCCCTTTGTTAAGCCCCGTGAGCGTGCCATCTATGCCCTGCTGGATGTAACAGGAGAGGGCATCGCCATGGCAATGGAGTGGGTGGGGCAATACCCAATTTACACATGATCTGGGAGTGAAGGTAGATGTGGACGCAGGGAACTGTGCCGTTCTCTGTCTGCCTGACTTCTGGAATCAAAATTGACACCTTTGGACTGAATAAGCCCCTGGATTCCTGGACAGTTTGGGACAGACATAGGCATGTGAAGTCTCAAGTGATTAATTGGAAAATAAAAGTGGCGTACCATGCTCGTACCCTAACCTGGCAAAGCAGGTCATGCAGGTACAATGTAGCTGTATCTGTCAGGCACATTTGTTTTCATGTTGATACTCAAGCTTCACCTGTATCGTAGCTACCCAGTTTGCCCAGTCTCAGCCGTTTCATATTTGGTATGGCTTTACAGTTTACATCACCCAGGATACAACAGCAAAACAGCATGGGAGGGATGTTCTTGGCACAGCTCACTCAGGCTCACTTAAGTCCATAGAGATTAAGGAATTGGCTCATGTGATTGTGGGGTTGGCAAGTCCAGTATTTGTAGAGCAGGCTGGAAACTCAGTAAACACTTGATGTTGCAGAGTCTTGAGTCTGAAATTATATGGCAGGTCAGCAGTTTGGAAACTCAGCCAGGATATCTGTTATAGTCTCGAGGCAGAATTCTTTCTTCTTCTGGAAACCTCAGTTTCTGCTCTTCTGGCCTTCAGCTGATTGGATGAGGTCCACTCACATTATTGAGGGAAATCTCCTTTACTTAGAGTCAACTGACTGTAAATGTTAATCTCTACAAAACACCTTCATAGCAACATCTAGACTAGTGTTTAACCAAACAACTGGGCACCACAGTGCAGCTGAGTAGACACATAATAGTGACCATTACAGAGCATCTGAAACTGCATCAAATCTTAGAATCTTGCCTCCAATTTCCTTCTATGGCTTCTTCCGTGTTGTGTGAAGCAGAGGTGGTACATAACAAAATGACAGATAGGAAGTGGTAGGCATGTCCTGAATGTACGTCAAAACACACAATAACAGGCGCTATGGATTGAATTGTGTCCCCCAAAAATGTGTGTCAACTTGGCTAGGCCATGATTCCCAGTACTGTGTGATTGTCTACCATTTTGTCATCTGATGTGATTTTTCTATGTGTTGTAAATTCTACCTCTATGATGTTAATGAGGCAGGATTAGAGGCAGTTATGTTAATGAAGCAGGACTCAATATACAAGATTAAATTGTATTTTGAGTCAATCTCCTTTGAGATATAAAAGGGAGTAGCGAGCAGAGAGACAGGGGGACCTCACGCCACCAAGAATGAAGAACCAGGAGGGGAGCACATCCTTTGGACCTAGGGTTCCTGTGCCAAGAAGCTCCCAGATTGATAACAAAGACCTTCCCCCAGAGCTGGCAGAGAAAGAAAGCCTTCCCCTGCAGCTAGCACCCTGAATTCAGACTTCTAATCTCCTAGACTGTGAGAGAATAAATTTCTCTTTGTTAAAGCCATTCACTTGTGGTATTTCTGTATAGCAGCACTATATAACTAAGACAACGGGATACTCTCTTGTTGGAATATGTGTGTGATAATACAACATGGTTAACTTAAAAAAATTTTATTGTGATAAGATATATATACATAGCATAAAACTTGCCACTTTAACCATTTTTAAGTGTACCATTCAATGACACTGATTACATTCACAATGTTGCACAACCATCACCATTATCTATTTCCAAAACTTTTCCATCACCCCAAACAGAAGCTTGGTGTCTTAGTTATCTAATAATGCTATAACAGAAATACCACAAATCAGTGGCTTAAATGAACAGAAATTTATTTTCTCACAGTTTAGGAGGCTAGAAGTCCAAATCCAGGGTGCCAGCTCTAGAGGAAGCCTTTCTGTCTCTGTTGGCTCTGGAGGAAAGTCCTTTCAGCTTCTTTCCCTCGGAGATCCTCTTGTGGCTTGGCATCTATCTTCCCCCATCTCTGCTTTCTTGCTGCTTGCTTAATATGCTGTTTTACATCTCAAAAGAAATTGATTAAGACACACTTTACACTAATACTGCCTCATTAACACAACAAAGAAAACCCATTCCCAAATAGGATTATAACCACCATAAAAAAACCCATTGCTGTCGAGTCAATTCTGACTCATAGCGACCCTACAGAACAGAGTGGAACGGCCTCAAACGGTTTTCAAGGAGCAGCTGGTGGATTCAAACTGCCCACCTTTAGGTTAGCAGCCTGAGCTCTTAGGCACTGCGCCACCAGGGTACCTGTAGCCATTATAGTGGTTAGGATTTAGAACACATATTTAGGAAGGACACAATTCAATCCATAACACTCAGTATCCATTAAGCAATAACTGGACAACAAAAATGTCGATCAACTGATGAATAGATAAACAAAGCTTGGTAGATCCATACAATGAGCATTGTTCAGCCTTGTAAAGAAATGAAATGCTGATACATGCTACAACACGGAAGAAACTAAAAACAATTACGCTAAGTGAAAAAAGCCAGACAAAAAGGCTATATATCGTATGATTCCATTTATACGAAAGGTCCAGAACAGGCAAATCCATAGAGACGGAAAGTAGATTAGTGTTTGCCAGGGGCTTGGGAAAGGGGAAGTGGGGAGTGACTGCTTAATGCGTATGGAGTTTCCATTTGAAGTGATGAAAAATTTCTAGAATTAGATAGTGGGAATGCTTGTACAACACTGTGAACGTACATAATGCCACTAAGTTGTATACTTTAAAAAGGTTAAAATGGTAAATTTTCTATTATAAATATTTTACTACAATAAAAAATAAGTTACAGTAAAAAATACTATTAGGTTCTATTGCAGTTATAATATAAGGTTACTCATCTAACAGCTTCTCCATCCCCCACTTCCTCACTGAAATAACTACAGCTGACCACTTGGGTACCCAAAGCCTCTTTCACTCACTAATCGAGGAGGAAGACAGACCCTGAGAGCAAGACAAGTGGAGAAAGAGAGAAGAAAGGGAGGGCGAGGAGGGAGAGAGAGAAAATTAGAGAGTCATTTAAAGAGCAGCAAAGACAGAGAGCTAAGCAGAGATAGATAGATAGACAGAGAGGATGGAGAGATGGAGATAGGAGGGGAAAGAGATGTGGAGACGGACAAAGAGGGGGAAGAGGAGGGAAGAAGTTGCTCAGAATGAGGAGGTAGAGAGAGAGAGAATGAGAGACACACAGGGAAGGAGAATGGGAAAGACAGGGAGAGAGAATAAGACAGATATGAGAGGTGGAGAGAGGGTGAGAGAATGAGAGGCAAAGGGAAGAGGAGAGGGAGGTTGAGATCTCAAGATCACAACGCCCTGACAGCCAGAGCCTGAGGTCTGGTATGACTCTTTTGGAACACTACCGAAGAACAGCAAACACAGTGGTGCCCTGAGTGCAGATGGTGTCAGCCAGAGAGAGGCGGGGTTGCGGTCTCCGGAATGCCCCACTAACATCCCCCCCAGCAGACTTTCTCAGCTCCCAGCTAGACAGTGCAGTTTCAATGCTTCTTCACAGGGGACATACAAGAACCGTTTTTGAGTTTGATCCATGTTGTAGCATGTGTCAGTACTTCATTTCTTCGTAAGGCTGAACAATACTCCATTGTATGGATATACCAAACTTTATTCATCAGTTGATGGACATTTTTGTTGTCCAATTATTGCTTAATGGATTATGGATTGAATTGTGTCCCCCTCAAATATGTGTTCTAAATCCTAACCCCTATAGTGGTTACAGATGCCCTGGTGGCACAGTGCCTAAGAGATCAGGCTGCTAATCAAAAGGTCAGCAGTTCAAGTCCACCAGCTGTTACCACCTCCAGGACCGCAGCACCCACTCCAAGCCTTGACCCTACAGGGTCACCTGGCCAGAGCGGCCCTGTCCCACTCACTCCACCATCCCTACGAATCAACCCTCCTTCTGCCAGCAGCCAGATCTGAGTGTAGGGTGGAGAAGGGTATTGTGAAAACAGTGTGGGAGCGGTGTCTGACCTCCTCTCACTTCACAAGGGTGAAGGAGAATCAAGATCAACAGCCCAAGGCTGATTCCCATGAGGCAGATGCCTCCTCTCCTCTATCTCTGCCATCTTTACGAATTCTGACACCAACCATCCCTCCCACAGCGCTCTCTCCTCCTGGCTGATCTTTGGTGGTGGTAGGATCCTCTCTCTCCCACCTCTGGCGTGGCTCACTTCAAGCCCAGCGGATCGCAAAACTGATCAATCCCTTTGGTGGGCCATAATTACCGTATCTGCACAGTCCCACCCAATCACTTGGGTGGGAGTTAGAAGACCATGGTGAGAAAGGCCACACAAAAGCCATCATACCACAGGCATTGACCTTGGCAAGGTTGGAGCTTGTTTTATCTGTAAAGGAAATAGTTTGAACAGCATGAGCCAGAACTGAGGTTGAGGAATCAGCGGTCAGGCCAGGCCAGGTCTTGCATGCGCTGAGTGGGGGTGGGCTGGGGAGAGGAGTCAAATGTGGGAGGAGGAGGAAGAAGAAAAGAGAGGGCTCAATCACCCTCCCCTGGGCACTCTCTCTGGCCTCAGCTCTGGTCTCATCATCTTGAACCTGGGCTGCTGCAGTAACCTGGTGTCTTTTTAAGCTGTCCCTTAGTGAATATTTACTGAGCAGCCTCTCAAGAGGCTGGGGACACAACAATGTCTGAGACAGCCTGGGACCCTGCCCTCCCAGAGCACACAGTCCAGTGGGAGAAACAAACATGTCCCCAGACAGGTAATCCAGAATCAGGGCCCGAATGGGAGAGGTGCAGGCAGAGGGACCTAGCTGGGACTTAGGGAGCCAGCCCCTCCCTCTGTCTACCTTCTTCCCTGCCCTCCTGTCATTCCTGCCTTTGGACTTTTGACATGTATGCCTCATGTCCTTCCCCCTCCTGTCCATCTCTTCTCTTCTCTCCTTTACTCTCCCACTTTCCTTATATAAAGGAGCCGTGGTGGTACAATGGTTAAGCACTCCCTTGGCTGCTAACCAAAAGTTCTGTTGGAACCCACCAGCTGCTCTGCTGGAGAAAGTTGAGGCAGTCTGTTTCCCTAAAGTTTTACAGCCTTAGAAACCCTAGGGGGCAGTTCTACTCTGTCCTATAGGGTAGCTATGAGTCGGAATTGACTGGATGGCAATGGGTTTCCTTATACATGTCCCCTCCCCACCTACCCTCCTTTCCCCCCCTTACATCTGAGCATATGGTCTGTCGCTGGCAGAGCTGAGGGCTGAAATGTGTGTCTGTGCAGGTAACATGTCTTCTACTAGGAGGAGGTCCATCTTCCCCACTGGGAATCCTTAAGGGCGGGGTTGGGCTGTCTAGGTCACTGCCATGTCTCCAGCACCAGAACAGTAATATTTCCAATGAGTCTAAGAAAGGCAATTTCTCTAAGAAAGGGATTTCCCTCCCGAAAGGATTCTCAGAGTGGCATTTTTTACTCTGATAATTTGCCATCATTTGGGATCTCATCCTCAACCCTGGAGGCTCAGGGATCTGATTTTGCCAAGGTGCTGAGTGTGGCCCCATCGCAGCCAGGGTTGAGGGTGGGGGGACAGGAATGCCCAGGCTCAGGTGACCAGCAGGGCAGAGTGGAGAAGATCTGGGACTCAGGAGCCAAAGTGCCTGAGTTTGAATTCTAGCCCTGTCACTTCCCAGCTCTATGGGTTTGGGCAAGTTTCTTAAGCATTCTGTCTCACCTTCCCCGCGGATAATCCCTACCTCCAAGGGTTGGAACATGAACTGAGTTAACACATGCGAGGAGTGTAGAGTGCCCGGTGGCCCATGGGGAGCACTGCGCAAGTTAGCTGTCATTATTGAACAACAAAGATTTTATTTATTTTATCGTGGTAAAATATATGCAACAGAAAGTTTGCCATTTTAACCATTTTAAGTGTACAATTCAGTGACCTTCACTATATTCACGATGTTGTTCTACCATCACTGCTACCCATTTCCAAAAGTTTTTCATCATCCCAAATAGCTGGCGCAGTGGTTAAGCGCTTGGCTGCTAACCAAAAGATCGGCAGTTCAAATCCACCAGCCGCTTCCTGGAAACCCTATGGGGCACTTCTACTCTGTCTTATAGGGTCACTATGAGTTGGAATCAACTCCGTGGCAGTGGGTTTTAAACAGAAACTCAGCTCCCTTTAAGAAATAACTCCTCATCTCTTCCTCCCACCTACCCCTGGTAACCACTAATAAACTTTGGTCTCTATGGATTTGCCTATTCTAGATATTTCATATATGTGGGATCATACAATATTTGTTTTTTTGTGCGTTTGACTTATTTCACTCTGCATAATGTTTTCAAGATCCATGCGTGTTGTAACATGTATCAGAACTTCATTCCTTTTTATGGCTGAATAATATTCCTTTGTATGGACATGGCACATTTTGTTTAACCATTCATCTGTTGATGGACACTTGGGTTGTTTCTACCTTTTGACTGTTGTGAATAATGTTGCCATGAACATTGGTATACAAGTATCTGTTTCCTGCTTTCAACTTTTGGGAATAGGATTGCTGGGTCTTAAATCTATGTTGAACTTTTTGAGGAACTGCCAAACTGTTTCCCACAGCAGCTCAACAAAGTTTCAGTGAGCACATACTATATGCCAGGTACAGCCAGCACAGGGGATCTAGCAAAAAACAAGAAAACCAAGGCTCCTCCTCTAATAGAATTTGTAAATTCGAGTAGGAGAGATGACTAAAAGCTAACAGTATACCGGATGAGCAAGATGATCTCAAAAAACCCAAAACCTGTTGCCCTATAGTCAATTCTGACTCACAGTGACCCTATAGGACAGAGTACAACTGCCCCACAGGGTTTCCAAGGAGTGGCTGGTGGATTTGAACTGCCAACCTTTTGGTTAGCAGCCATATCACTTAACCGCTACACCACCAGGGCTCCAAGATGATCTTAGCTCATGATCTCAGCTAGTGGTAAATACCATGAAGAACACTAAACAAAGAAATGTGATGAATACTGACTGGTGGGGGTTACTTTAGATCGTGTGGTCAGGGAGGGCTTCTTTGAGGAGGTGACTGTTGAGAGTCAGTCATGAGGAGGTCTGGAGAAAAGCATTCCCAGCAGAAGGAACAGCAAGGGCAAAGGCCTTGAGGCAAGCACAGGCTTGACAACTCCAAGAGCAATCTGATACTTGTTCTGATGACATCCCATGAGGGCAGGGATTCTCATTTACTTATTGCAGTCATTGTTTGCTTTGGTCCCTTTGGACTTTCCAGCTCCTAGTGCAGTGCCTTGTATATACTACGGATTACAATAATTATCTGTGGAATAAATAAGAGCTAGAATAAGCAAGTGGAATAAATACGACAAATATTACAGAATTCCACTTTGCTATGAGTCAGAATTGACTCGACAGCAATGAGTGTGGTATGGTTTTTTTATATGAAATATCTAGAACAGGCAAATTCATAGAAACTAAAGTATATTAGAGGTTACCAGGGGCTGGGTGGTGGGGGACAGGGAGTGGGAATGGAGAGTTATTGTTTAATGGGTACAAAGTTTCTGTTTGGGGTGATGAAAAACATTTGGAAATAGTGGTGATGGTTGCACAACATTGTGAATGGAACTAACATCACTGAATTGTATACTTAAAAATTATTAAGATAAAAAATTATATTATATATATTTTACCACAATAAAATTTTTTTAAAAAGAGCTATAGCTTCCAAGGCTCTAAAATAATTGTACACAGTTTCTCTGGGGTGTGACCCGGCCCCATATTGTGTGACCATTCTGGAGCATTCACAAGGCTCCCTTTGTTGACCCATGGACTCTAGGCTAAAATCCCCACTTCTCCAAATTTGGGGGCCACATCCCTAGAGTCCCCAAATCTCTCTCTTGGGAGTAGATAGTTAGAGAGAGACAGTTGCTGTCAAGTCTGCTTCTACTCATGGCAACCTTACGTACAACAGAATGAAATTTTGCCTGGTCCTGTGTCATCCATCCTCATGATCACCGGCATGTGAAGTGTATGGTTGCATCTACTGTGCCAGTCCATCTCACTGAGGATCTCTCTCTCTCTCACTGACCCTCCACTTCACTAAACATGATGTCTGTCCTCCTCCAGCAACTGATCCCTTCTGATGATGTGTCCAAAGCAAGTGAGTTGGACAACGTTCTGTTGTAATCCATAAAGTTTTCATTGGCTAACTTTTGGAAGTAATCACCAAGCCTTTCTTCATAGTCTGTCTTAGTCTGGGAGCTCTGCTGAAACCTGTCCACCATGGATGACCCTGCTGGTATTTAAAATATCATTGGCATAGCTTCCAGCATCCCCGTAACATGAAAGTCACCACAGTATGACAAACTGATAGATGGGTGGTGGCTCTTGGGAATAGAGGAGCTAAAATACCAGGCTTTGGAGCCAGATTGCCTGGGGATTGAATCCTAGTTACTAGGATTCAAATTTGAGAAGAGATTTGCCTCAGTTTTCCTCCTCTGTAAAATGGAGGTAATCCTAGCACTTATCAGGTAGGGTTGTTGTGAGGATAAGGTGTGTTATGTGTCTGACACCTGTCATAGTGCTCTATAACCCTTAGCTATAATCGTTATCATTAGCAACACTGAGATGTGTTGTTAGAATTAAAAGAGATCAGATCTTGTCAGGCCTGGCAATAAGAGGTGCTAGAAAAATAATGCCTGTGCTGGCAGTTCACAAGACTTTCCAGGCCAAGTTGGCACATCTTAGCCAGGGCGCCTTCCCTTTGATTAGATGGATCTCTCCTCCCTGTGCTGATCTCTCTGCCTAAGGCGTGTCTCCTTCATTGACCTGTTTCTACTTCTCCTTGTGTCTCTTAGTCCCTCCCTCTGACCTCTGTCTCAGTCTCTCTGTTTCTCTGGCTCTCTCCTCTGAATCTCTATTTCTTGTTTCTCTAGATCTCTCCCTGTCTCCAGGTCTCTCCCAGTCTTTGTCTCTGTCTACACATCTCTGAATGAGTGTCATTTGCTAACTCTGTCCATCTCTTCCTTTCTCTGTATGTGTCTCACTGGCTCTGGCTCTGCCTCTCTCTCTCTCTGTGTCTTTCTCTGACTCCTTCTCCCTGTTTCTCTGGGTCCCAGTTACTCATTCTCTCCCTGCTTCCTCTCTCTTTCCTCTTTTATTTTCTTTTAATACACTTTATTTTTAGGACACTTTTAGAGAAACTGGAGCCCTGGTGGCGCAGGAGTTAAGAGTTAAGAGATCAGCTGCTAACCGAAAGGTCAGCAGTTTGAATGCAGCTGCTCCTTGGAAACTCTATAGGGCAGTTCTCCTCTGTCCTTTAGGGTCGCTACGTGTCAGAATCGACTCAACGGCAAGCGGTTTTATTCTTTTAGAGAAACTCACAGAGAAATTGCTCATAAAATACAGAGAATTCCCATATCTCCCCACGCCCCCACTGTTTGTCCTAGTACAGTGAAACGTGTGAAAGCCAGAATTCAGTGGGACTGCCTTGTTTTTCAAGGTCTTGCAATATTTCCGCCTTTGACAGGGTGAGTCCCACCACTTTTCTACTGCTCTCTATTAGTGGAAAATATTTGAGTTTTCCTTCTCTGACAAGTTTCTACCTTACACAGGTTCTGGCTTTCACAGATTTTACTGTATTAATATCTTGCATTAGTATGGTACATTTGTTACAACTGATGAACCAATGTTGATACATTATTATCAACTGAAGTCCATAGTTTACATCAGCATTCACTCTTTGTGTTGTACAGTGCTGAGTTTTGACAAACGCATAATAATACTATTACAGCATTCTGCAGAATAGTTTCATCACCCTAAAAATCCTGTTCTCCACCTATTCATCCCCCACCCCAACCACTGATCTTTTTACTGTCTCTGTAGTTCTGCCTTTTCCAGCATGTCATATAGTTGGAATCATACAGTAGGTAGCCTTTTCAGACTGGTTTCTTCTCTTGGCAATAACCATTTAGGTTCTTCCATGTCTTTTTTGGAGTCCCCTCCCTCTTTGTATCTCTTTTCTGTCTATGTCTCTTTCTCTGCCTCTCTCTCCCTCTCTCACTGCCTCTCTCTCTTGTTTTTTGACTCTATCTCTCTGAACTCGTTCTCTTACTCTCTTCTCTTATGCTCGTTGCACAAGATCACCCCCACTTTCTGGCTGGCTGCCTGTGGGAGAGGGTGAAGCGGAGTGATTATGTAATTGTTTGTTATGAACTTGGAGGGTGAAGAATGAGGAAGAGGCCAGGAGAGAACATTTTCCCCCTTCTCACCCTTCTTAGCCCTCTCTGTTTTCACCCCCATTCATCAACCTGGCCTCACAGAGCTCCTAGCTCCATTTTTCCAGGATTAGGTGGAGAGATCAGATATCACTCCCTCCCCTCAGCTGGTGTGAAAATGGTGTGGCAGGGGCATCTGACTTCCTCTAACTTCACAAAAGGAAAGGAGAATCAAAATCAATAGCCCAAGGCTGATATCTATGAGGCTGAGGTCAGACATGCCTCCAAACGTCCAACCTTTTTACCAATTCTGATACCAGCCGTCCCTCCCACAGCACTCTCTTCTCTGCTGGGTTTGATAATTCATTGCAATGGTCACACAGAACTCACAGACCATACTCATAGTTAAGGGGTTTATTAGGGAAGTAACAGGTTACAATTCAGGTTCAGGAACACTCAAAATACAGTTCTTACATCAGGACTGTGACTTCTCAGCTGTGCCCACAGGTGCCTGTCTCTCTGACTCCTCAGCCTCTGCCCTGCCCAGGCAAGTGTTACAAAGTGTTACAAGTGGTACTTTTAGCTCTGCTCATAAGTGCCCCAAGAAATCCCACTCCGCCAATAAGCTTTGGCCCGAAGGTGCTCAGCTCTAGCTCCATGGGTTGGCAAACCTAGCTCCATCAAGTGCCCAAAGGCACGCTACTCCTCCAGCAAGACTCCTGCCCAAAGGCACTCAGCTTTCTTACTCCATGGGCAGGGAAGCCCACTATACCATCTCTTGACAGTCTCTCCTGCCGCAGTTTCTCTGCCACTGCTTCTCACCATCTTCAGTGTTACAGCTCTCTCTCTCTCTCAGTCTCCTGGTTCCAGGAGTTTCTCAGTGCAGGGATCCTAGGTCCAAAGGATGTGCTCCACTCCTGGCTCGTCTTTCTTGGTGATGAGGAGATCCTCTCTTTCTACATCTGGGATGGTTCATTTTAAGCCTAGTGGGATGGCAAAACTGATCAATCCCCTTGTTGGGTCACAATTAACCTTATTTGCATAGCCCTACCCAATCACTTGGGTGAGAGTTACAAGACCATGGCAAGAAGGAACATATAAAAGGTACCCATCACACCGCACCTGGGGACAGTCAGAGAGTAAACAGTACCAGACAAGAGGGAGTGAGGGGCTTCGACTGGGAGACAGAGGCTGCAGTCAGGCAGGGCTTCCCAAAGGAAGTAGGCAGGCACCAGGGCTCTCCTCCACCCCCGAGAAAAGGCACAAAGCTATGGAATCAAGATGTCAGTGGAAATTTTGGGGAGTCACTCAATTCAGCCAGGCTGAGGCCTGGGGGATCCAGTTTCTAAGCGTCAAAACCGAGACTCCTGAGAACAGAAGGAAGAATGCCAGGTCTCCTCCCCAGTCCTGGGTTCCAACAAAGAAGGAAGTGCTTTCCTTCCCACTGCTTCACAGGGGATCTTGATCACCATAGTGCTCCAAAAAGTCCCATAGGTCACTGTCCTACCCACCAGAGAAAAATATTAAGCAACTTATACTCCCAATAGGGTCATTGGTGGTTCAGTGGTAGAACTCTCGCCTTCCATACGGGAGACCAGGGTTTGATTTCCAGCCAATACACCTCAGGCACAGCCACCACGTGTCCGTCAGTGGAGGCTTTGCACATGGCACAAGGGTTAAGTGCTTGGCTGCTAACCAAAAGGCTGGTGGTTTGAACCCACCAGCCACTCCGAGGAGGAAGATGTAGCAATCTGCTTCTGTAAAGATCACAGCCTAGGAAACCCTATGGGGCAGTTCTCCTCTGACCTATAGGGTTGCTGTGAGTCAGAGACAACTCGACAGCACACAACAACAGCAACAAATGATGTTGAACAGGTTTCAGGGGAGCTTCCAGACTAAGATGGACTAGGAAGAAAGGTCAGAAAAACTACTGCTGAAAATCAGCCCGTGAAAACCCTATGGATCACAACAGTACATTTTGCAACCAATCATGGAGATGACGCAGGACCAGACAGTGTTTCTTTTCACCATGCATGGGGTCACGTGAGTCAAGGGCTGCCTCTATGGCAGCTAACAACAGAACAACAACATACTCCCAACACCTACACTTCAGCACTTGGTTTCTCCATATCCTCCCCACATATCTCACCATTTCCTACTCCCTCCCTGATACATACCAGCCTGTCCCATCCCTCAGTGCCCCACCCACCAGCCCAGTGCAGCCTGAGGAGAGGAGACCTAGGCAATTCACTGTTCCCTGGTGGAAAACAGCTCCTGGAGGTGCAAACTGATGCAGGAATCCCAATTCTGCCCCTTGAGAGCCATAGGACTTGGGCAAGTCTCAGACTGCCCATGTGCAAAATGGGACTGACACACGAAGATGTGACGGTTCAATGAGGGCATGAAACTTGAGGAAGAGCACTCCAAAACGACAGCTATTGACATGACTGGGACTTCTGGCTGGGGTCTGGGCCAACTCTCTCCTTTTACTAAGTGACTCCATCTTAGATTTCTAAATGCAGCTTCTGTCGTACAATGCAGCTTATCACTTCTGTAAAATTTCCACTGTGCTCTGACCTAGAAACAAGCAATTCTGCAGGAAAAAAATGCAATTTTACCTACCTTACTCTGCTAAAGGAAGAGCTTGGGGTTAGAAATAGCTTATGTTAGAAAAAGATAATTTACACCTGTATAGGTGTTAGACAAGATGTTAAACATGTGACTCAGTGGCTAAACCAAGTTTCCTTTAACCAAAAACAAAACCAAGCCTGTTGTCATCGAGATGATTCCGACTCATGGTGACCCTATAGGACAGAACAGAACTGCCCCATAGGGTTTCCAAAGAGCAGCTGCTGGATTCAAACTGCTGACGTTTTGGTTAGCAGCAGATTTCTTAACCACTGCACCACCGGGGCTCCAACTTTCCTTTAGACTCCCTTAAAAAATTGTTTTTTTCTGATTTCTTTACATAGTTCTGTATAACTATGTTTTAAATGTTCCCGGAAACTCCTAGTCAGCCAGATTCTATCACCTATAACCACCCGTGCAAAGTAGGCCAACTCCTGCCAAGGTATCAACTGAGACTTTGCCACCTGTAACTTTGTAAATGTTAACCAATCAAAAATGTTTTAGCTCTCCCCCTCTTTAAAAGCCTCTGTATTACTGCGACCCCCTGGGGCATTTTGTTCAGATTATTCTGGCACTGTTTTCCATTTTGCAGAATTCTTTTTCTGCCATAATAAAACTCTGTTTTTAGGCTTAAACAGACTCTTGGTTTTTCCACTGCAACAAGCTAAAGAACTTAGCACAGTGTGGTACACAAGAAATGCTCAGGAATGCGTAATGCCCTCCTTCTCCCTGCCTCCCTTGTTGGTCCAGTCCCCAGCTGAAAGTCCATGCCACAGTCTACTCATTACCCATTGCCATCAGCATCAGTCTACCCTCAGCCTGACTACTCAGCCTTACTGCTCTAGCTATTGCCGCCCCACACCCCTTATAATAAATTTTTCCTTGAGAACCTATTTCAAAGGGCTAAGGAGCCTATGGAACCCTGGTGGCGCAGTGATTAAAGCTCAGCTGCTAACCAAAAGGTCAGCAGTTCGAATCCACCCGCTGTTACCACCTCCAGGACCAGAATATGCGTCCTATAGGGTCGCTATGAGTGGAAATCAACTCAACAGCAATGGGTTTGGTTTGGGTTTTTTTTGGTAAAGAGCCTATGTGAGAGAACAGTTGTTGAATAATAATAATGGCACCATGTTAATGACTTTGTTGTTGTTGTTGTTAAGTTCATCGGGTCTGATTCCGACTCATAGCAACCCTATAGGACAGAGTAGAACTGCCCCATACGGTTTCCAAGGAGTGGCTGTGGATTTAAACTGTCGATCTTTTGGTTAGCAGCTGAGCTCTTAACCACTGCACCACCAGGGCTCTATCCTAATGACTTTAAATACATTTAATCCACACAACAATCTTGCAAGGGAGGTATTATGACTGGTACTCTCATTTTACAGAAGAGGAAACTGAGTCTCAAAGAACTGACATGTCTTGCTCAAGATCACACACAGCAAGAAAAGTAGCCAAGGCAGGACTTGAACCCAATCTCGCCTGGCCCCAGAGTATGTGCTTTCAGCCACAACCTTAGACCTGCTCTCAGAGGACGACACTGGAGGGTGTGGTCATGAGTGCAGGGCGGCCTGTAGGGATGAAGACAAGAGAATGGTCCCAGAAGCTCGGAGCTCAATGGTGAGATCAGAGCAGAGACTAGAAGTTATGTAACTCCACAACCATGGTAAACTCCTTTGTGGGATCCACACCCAGGGAACTTAATCCAAAAGTATTCAAGATACGGAAGAAGCTGAATCCCAAGGTCTTTGTAATCAGGGCTCCTGGCCAAGAACAGTTCCTTCTTCCTGGTGCCATGGCGATCTGTGGGGCCTTTGCCCTTTTTCTGTCCCCTTGCCATCAGGAATCACATGAACGAAAGCAACAACAAACCCAAAAGCATTTATTTCTGCTATGTCTGTGAAGCTGTCTGGGACCCCAGCGCCTCCTCTTAAACTTTCATAAGGATTCATGCATCAGCTGAATATCAACCCTGCTCTTTGCATAGTGTTTTCCTTTTGTTTCCCTACCAGCCCTCAGTCAGTTACTAAGTCAGATGCTACTAATTGTTCCCTACATCTATTCACCCCTTCTTTCTTTAGTAACGTTGTTGGTGTTAGTTGCCTTTGAGTCAACCTCAACTCATGGCAACCCCATATGTTACAGAGTAGAATTGTTCCATAGAGTTTTCTTGGCTGTAATACTTTATACGTTGTTGTTGTGTGCCATTGAGTCAACTCCGACTTGTAGCGACCCTATAGGACAGAGTAAAACTGCCCCATAGGGTTTCCAAGGAGCAGCTGGTGAATTCAAACTGCTGACCTTTTGGTTAGCAGCCTGAGCTCTTAACCACTTCGCCACCAGGGCTCCAGTACTTGATAGATAGATAGACAGTCATAGACATAGATATAAATATAAATATAAATATAATATTTTATTGTGTTTCCAGTTAAACAGAAGTTTAGGTTCCCATTCAACAGTTCTATACAATTTGTTCAGTGGCATTGGTTATTTTCTTCACAATGGGTGAAGATTCTCATTATTTCTGTTTTGGTTGTTCTATTTCCTTGACTATTGTAAAAATGACGTGGTGAAGGCATCCGATTTCCTCTAACTTCACACGGGGGAAGGAGAATCAAGATCAACAGCCCAAGGCTGACTGCTATAAGGTGGAGATCAGACATACCTCTTCTCTCCACCATCTTTACCGATTCTAACACCAACTGTCCTTCCCACAGCATTCTCTACTTCTCTTCTGGGTTCCATAATTCGTTGCAATGACCACACAGAACTCACAGACAATACTCACAATTATGGGATTTATTAGGGAAGTAACAGGTTTCAATTCGGGTTCAGGAATGCAGGATACAGTTCTTCCATCAGGACAGCCTCTTCTCAGCCATACTGCAGGCAGGTCTCTTTCCAGCAACTCGGCCCCTGGGCCTGGACTCTACACTGCTGGGCCAAATGTTACAAAGATTTTTCAGCTCTGCTGATAAGTCCCCAGAATCACCCTACTCCGCCAGTAAGCCTCGGCCCAAAGGCACTCAGCTCTATCTCCGTGGGTCAGCAAACCTAGCTCCACCAAGTGCTCGCACAGGGGCATCCCACTCCTCCAGCAAGCCTCCCACCTGAAGGTGCTCAGCTTTCTTGCTCTGTGGGCCAGGAAGCCCACTGAACTGTCTCCTGCCTTTACTACCACTGTTTCTCTGTCACCACTTCTCACCATCTTCGGTGTTACTGCTCTCTCTCTCAGTCTCCTGGTTCTAGGAACTTCTCAGTGCAAGAATCCTGGGTCCAAAAGATGCACTCCACCCCTGGCTCTTCTTTCTTGGTGGTGGTGAGATTCTCCCCTCCCACCTTTGGGATGTCTCATTTTAAGCCTAGTGGGATGGCAAAACACCAATCCCTTCTTTAGTGTTCCACTTGAGGTGAAGTCTCGCCATCCTTTCTTCCAAGGAGCATTCTGGCTGTACTTCTTCCAAGACAGACTTGTTCTTGGGGCAGGGGGATTGGGAGACACAACCTGGAAGCTGCATGCATTGCTTCTCCTCATACCTCATTGGCTAAAACTTAGTCTCAAGGCCACACTTAGATACAGAGGAGACAGGGAAATGTAGTTTATTCTGGATAGTCTTGTGTTCAGTTCAGATTTAGGGGTTTGATTATCTGCTTTCATTAAGATTACAGCTATAGTGCAATGAATGACTTAATATGGCCCTTCTAGCCATAGTCTTTGTGACTCACATCTGGCTCTACTTTCTTGGTGGTACGAAGTACCCCCCCCCCCCCGCTCCATTCTCTCTTTTATATGTCAAAAAAGATTGGTTAAGACAAAACCCAATCTTGTAGATTGAGTCCTGCCTCATTAACATAACTGCCTCTAATCTTGCCTCATTAGCGTCGTAGAGGTGGTATTTATAACACATAGGAAAATCACGTCAGATGACAAGATGGTGGATGATTACACAATAGTGGGAATCATGGCTGTCATGGATTGAATTGTGTTCCCCAAAAATATGTGTCAACTTAGTTAACCCGTGATTCCCAGTACTGTGCGGTTGTCCTCCATTTTGTGATTGTAATTTTATGTTAAAGAGGATTAGGTTGGGATTGTAACACCTTTACAAAGGTCACATCCCTGATCCAATGTAAAGGGAGTTTCCCTGGAGTGTGGCCTGCACCACCTTTTATCTTACAAGAGGTGAAAGGAAAGGGAAGCAAGCAGAGAGGAGGGACCTCATACCAACAAGAAATCAGTGCCAGGAGCAGAGTGCGTCCTTCGGACCCAGGGTTCCTGTGCAGAGAAGCTCCTAGTTCAGGGGAAGACTGATGACAAGGACCTTCCTCCAGAGCCAACAGAGAGAGAAAGCCTTCCCCTGGAGCTGACATCCTGAATTTGGACTTCTAGCCTACTAGACTGTGAGAAAATAAATTTCTCTTTGTTAAAGCCATCCACTTTCTGTTATAGCAACACTAGATAACTAAGAAAATGGCCTAGCCATTGTTTCTCAAACGCTCTTGATTCTGTCTTAGGATCCAACTTCTTGATTATCACCTCACTCCAATTGGATTTAAAGATGTTAAAAAGCAAAAATGTCACTTTAAGGACTAAGGTGCTCCTGATCCAAGCTGTGGTGTTTTCAGTCACCTCATATACATGTGAAAGCTGGACAATGAATAAAGAAGATCGAAGAAAAATTGATGCCTTTGAATTGTAGTGTTGGTGGAGAATATTGAATACACCATGGACTGCCAAAAGAACAAACAAATCTGTCTTGGAAGAAGTACAATCAGAATGCTCCTTAGAAGCAAAGATGGCGAGACTACATCTCACATATTTTGGACATGTTATCAGGAGGGATCAGTCCTTGGAGAAACACGTCATGTTTGGTAAAGCAAAGGGTCAGCAAAAAAGAGGAAGACCCTCAATGACATGGATTGATACCGTGGCTGCAACGGTGGGCTCAAGCATAACAACAATTGTGAGGAAGGCGCAGGACCAGGCAGTATTTCTTTCTGTTGTGGGAACCGATTTGAAGGTACTTAACAACAACAACAACAATTGGATTTGAAATACAGAAAATAAAACTTTAAGGAAATATTTTACACTTAAAACTACTGTTAAGATTTTCCAGAGGGCCCTTGGAGAACCACAAAGATTTGTTCTTTCACCAAACAAAAGAGATGCTAGAAATAGATTAGGCTTTTTTGAAGACTTGCATTTAAAGGGTCGTCAAATCAGAAGAGAAGCTCAGCCTTCCCTAAGTTAAATTAATATGGGTAAAATGTTATTAATAACAAATATTTCAGAAACTGTGTTTTATGGGAAATCCTTGGAGATTTGTCAATGCCCTCACTGTCCATAATATGTTTTTGTGATTAAACTCATAAAATAGCACTGTTGAGCTTTCCTGTGTTTATCGGAGTCTGCGAAGCATTTTGCCGGATGATATTAAGCAACAAGAGTATGGAGTTATCAGTCATAATTCTAGTTATTACATATTACATTTTTAACCAAAAGGTAAGCAGTTCAAATCCACTATCCGCTCCTTGGAAACCCTATGGGGGCAGTTCTACTCTGTCCTCTAGAGTCACTATGAGTCGTAATCAACTTGACAGCAACAGTTTTGGGTTTTTGTTTCGTTTTGTTTGTTTTTTTGGTTACTTGGATACAGCCTTACTTCTTTCATTTGAATCCAGCATCTTCTAGACCAGTGGCCCTCAACTGGGAAAGCACATTGGATTTATAAAAATGCAGATGTTTATGCCCTACTCCAGACTTACTGCAACTCTTTACTTGATATTCTTGGTATAAAAAAATCATGCCTCTGGATTATCATATTATATTTTAAAATTTTCTGTCATAAAAGTTATGTTCATCCATTTTTATAAATCAGATGTAATACGCACTAAATTTTTTTGAAAATGAACTTAAGCATTATCCCTAGCAGTGACCTGTTGCCATCTAGTCATTTCTGACTCGTGGTGATCCCGTGTGTTACAAAGTTGTTGTTGTTGTTGTTGTTAGGTGCCATCAGGTCGGTTTTGACTCATAGTGACCCCACGCACAACAGAATGAAACACTGCCCGCTACTGCGTTATCCTCACAATTGTTGCTATGCTTGAGCGCATTGTTGCAGCCACTGTGTCAATCCATCTCATTGAGGGTTTTCCTATTTTTCCCTGACCCTCTACTTTACTAAGCATGATGTCCTTCTCCAGGGACTGATGATCCCTCTTGATAACATGTCCAAAGTATGTGAGATGTAGCTTCACCATCCTTGCCTCTAAGAAGTGTTCTGGTTGTACTTCTTCCAAGATAGATCTGTTCCTCCTTTTTGGCACTCCGTGGTATATTCAATATTCTTCACCAACACTACAATTCAAAGGCATCAATTCTTCTGTCTTCCTTATTCATTGTCCAGCTTTTGCATGCATATGAGGCAGAGTAGAACTGCTCAGAAGGGTTTTCTTGGCTGTAATCTTGACAGAGGAAATACTGGTGGCATAGTAGTTGAGAGGACTGCTCATGTGTTGTATACTGTTTGCTTCTTTTTGTGAGAAATAAATTTATAGTGTTTATATGCAGTGTCCTGTTGGTTGCTCAAACACTGTTTTCCAAAGTTACTTACGTTAGTTCTTTTTTCTCTCACCTCCTTCATCATACATTTGTATGATGTATCTTTCGTTACGCTTTTGTAAAATAGTTAGATTCATTTATCACAGCCTAATTTCCATCCACAGATCCCGCGACATCCTTGTTGATATGCTTTTTTGTTTTATTTTGTCTAGTTTTGTTTTGTTTTTGGTTAGCATACATTAAACTTCACTCTTTGATATTTATAGTGCCGTGGGTTTTGACAAAAGCATAAAGTCATGTATCCACCACTTCAGTATAATAGATAACAATTATTTCAAGCTAAAATGTTCCGTGTGAATCTCATTTGTAGTCAGCTACTCCTCCCTCCCCTAACTCCTGGCAACCTCTAATTTTCTTCCCCATACCTACAGTTTTATCTTTTTCAGATTGTCGTATAAATGGAATCATACAATATAGTCTTTGGGTTTGGTTTCTTTCACTTAGTAAAATGCATTTAAGGATAATCCATGCTATTAAGAGAGCCAAAAGCTTGTTCCTTTTAATAGCCAAAGAGAATTCCATTGTATGGATGTACCACAGGTTGTCAGTTCTTTCCCCTTCTTGGCAAGCACACAGCTTGGTGCCTGGCACAAAGCTGGTACATAATTAAGAAAGAAAGGAAGGAAGAAAAAGAAAGAAAGAAGGATGGCCTTGGCAGCATCACAGCATCACTTTAGTCTTAGAGGAAGAGAAGTGTGACCAAGTATAAAATAATCCTGATTCCACTTCATGCATCCACTCCATGGAAACCAAATCATCCTTTCACCTATGTATTGGTTGTTTCCAGCTTTTAATGATTATGAATAAAGGTGCTGTAAACATTCACATAGAAATTTCACCTGCTAATCAAACAGTCAGTAGTTCAAATCCACCATCTTCTCCTTGGAAACCCTATGGGGCAGTTTTACTCTGTCCTGTAGGGTCTCTATGAGTCAGAATTGACTGGACGGCAATGAGTTATTTTTTGGGTTTTTTTTTTTTGTTTGTTTGTTTGTTTGTTTTTAAGTAAATTATTGGGTAAATACCCAAGAGTACAGTATGGTAAGTCTATGTTTAAATTTATAAGAAACTGCCAAATTGATTTCTGCTACTGTGTTTTTTATTTCTACACTTTCATTCAATTGTTTCTTTTAATTTATATTTCTGCTCAAATTACTTACTGATCTTGCAAGATGTTTATCTTTTCCATTAGAGCCTTTCATATATTTATCATAGTTATTTTAACCATGTTTGATAGTTCCAGTATCTGTAATTCAATGGTGTCAAAGACTCAGGCTACTTCCATATTGTTGTTCCTCCTTCCTTAGGGTGTTTAACTCTCCACCTCCATATCCTCATTCCAGCCACCAGAAGCAGGAAATATTCAGGAGGAAAACCTGTCCCCCCTTTGAAGAACATATTGTGGAAGTTGCACACACCATTTCTACTCACATCCTATTGACCAAAACTTGGTTACATGGCCACACCCAGTTGAAATGGAACCTGGGAAATGTAGTCTTTATTCTGGATAGCAGTGTGTCTGAATATGATTCCCTTACTGTGGTAGAAAGGCAAAACAGACATTGGGGAACATCCAGATGTCTCTGAAATACATTTTCTCAAATATAATCATACATAGACGTTATCAAACCAGATAGCAATGAGAACTTTACTTTCAAGCACCCCAAAACATCTGAATGCATTTCTCATGGTAGGCAAGGTATTGTCCAATGGTACATACCATTCTGGGACATTTCACAGACCTCCTTCAGGCCCATCCAGCAGTCCCAGGTTATCAGAACACCGTGTTAAGGTTACTTGAGTCATCTCTGACCACATGCCCTGCCTTGTAAAGTGGTGGTTTGGATTAGAAGATACTCCGCTTGTCAAGCACATAGCTTGGTGCCTGGCACAAAGCTCATACATAATAAATAAATAAAGACAGCCTTGGCAGTATCACAAGATCACTTCCTTCCAGAAGGAGGGACGTGTGACTAGGCATACAATGATCCTGCACTTCATGCACCCACTCCATGGATTCCATATTATCCTCTCACCATCTCACTCAGCCCTGGGCTTGTCTCTATCTCTGCATCTCTCTGTTTCTTTGCCTCTGTCTCTCTGTCATTCTCCATCTCTGTCTTTTTTTTTCTATTTTGAATTCTGTCTCTCAGTCTTTGTTGTTCTTGTTGTTTTTAACGTGTGTGAGAGAGAGGGAGAGGGAGAGAGAGCTAGCTCTTCAGTTCTTCTGTTTCCTTCTTCCTTAGCCCCTATGTCACTTTCTCAGTCGCTATCTCTGCCTCACTGAAACTTTTTTCTGTTTGTTTTTCTTTCTTATTCTATCTCCTCTCTGTTTCTTTGTATTTCCTTTAAAAAAAAAAAAAATCTGTGTCTCCCTTAGCCTTTGTCCTTGACTCATTGAATCCCAGTCTCCCCCTCTCTCTCTCTGATCTCTATTTTGATCTGACTTTGGATCGCTTCTCTTCACTTCTCTTTTCTATTTGTCTGTCAGTGTTGGTCTCTATCTCTATCACACATTGTCTGACATAACCTGCCCCTCTCTGTGTTTCTGTCTCAGGCTCTCTGCAATCATTTTCCCTCTTTAACTTGCTTCCACCCTTTAGTTTAAGTGCCTCCACTTCTGCTTGGAGGTGGAGGTGGTGATAGGGGCTGTTCTAAAGCTACTTTCTCCCTCCCTTCCTGTCTAAATGGGAAGACTAGATTACCCCTCCTCCACCACCACCACATATATACCACCACAGGACAGGTAAAAGACAAGTCATGAATGTGTGTAATTGTGTATTTGGGGTGGGAGTGGAGTCAGATTGAAGGAGGGAATGAAGGCTAGGAAAGTTAAACGTGAGACAGCCTAAAGCTGAGTCTCTAGTCCAAGAAAACACATCATAGCAGCAGATCCAAAACCTAGAAGGTTGAGCTGCATGATTCATTTTGTTTTCCCAGAATTCCCACTGTCTCTCGTGGACACAAATCGGTCTTGGAAAAAGTAAAACCAGAATGCCCCTTAGAAGCAAGGATGGTGAGACTTCATGTCACATACTTTGGACATGTTATCAGGAGGGATCAGTCCCTGGAGAAGGACATCTGCTTGGCAAAGTAGAGGGTCAGTGAAAAAGAGGAAGACCCTCAACAAGATGGATTGACACAGTGACTGCAACAATGGGCTCAAGCATAAAAATGATTGTGAGGATGGCACAGGACCAGGCAATGTTTCGTTCTGTTGTACATGGGGTTGCTGTGATGTTTAAGATTGTGTGTCAGCTTGACTGGGCCATGATTCGCAGTGTATGTATGTGATCACTCCCATGATGAGATCTGCTGTGAGTAGTCAATCAGATGAAAGAGAGTTTCCTTGGGGGTGTGGCCTACATAAGCAGACATTCTGGCTTTTTGCTCTCTCTGGATCCTGCGGCTGCCTCCTGTTCGTCTGACCTCCAGTTCTTGGGACTTGAACTATCAGCTTATCTGCTGACCTTATCTGCCATCGAGCGGGAGCCCTGCTCTCTAACCTGCCCGTCGTGGGTTCGCCAGCCCCTGCAGTTACTTGAATCAGGAGAAGCCTTGCGGTCTTGCCTGCCAATCTTGAGATTCATTGATCTTCACAGCCTGTGAGCAAGAGCCCTACTCTCCGACCTGCCAGTCTTGAGTTTGGCAGCCCCTGTAGCTATGTGAATTAGGAGAAGCCTCTATTCTGATCCACGGACTTGGGACGTTCCAACCTCTACAATTGCATGTGCCGTTTCCTTGATATAAATCTCTGTATATATACTTATATGCTTTACTGGTTTTTCTTCTCTAGAGAACCCAGCTTAAGACAGTCGCTATGAGTCAGAGCATATGTGACAGCATCTAACAAAAACTAGTGGACACAAGATGAATTTCCCACCCACACAAGCCCTATTACCGAAACTGTCGGGTTCTCTCAGGGATTCAGTTTCCAAGTCTGAGGATCCAGACACATGAGAAGGGCATTAGAATTTATTCAATAATATTTGTAGGTAGGATACATTTCAGGACAGTAAAGGAGATTTACCATTTTTTGAAAAAAAAGAAAAAGGGCTGAGAACGAGTTATTTATATTATGTTAGTTGTTGTTGTTAGGTGCCGACGAGTCGGTTCTGACTCATAGTGACCCTATGTACAACAGAAAGAAACACTGCCCAGTCCTGTGCCATCCTCACAATCGTTGGTATGTTTGAACTCATTGTTACAGCTACTATGTCAATCCATTTCTCTGAGGTTCTTCCTCTCTTGCACTGACCCTCTACCAAGAACGATGTCCTTCTCCAGGGACTAGGCCATGTCTCTAGAGGTGATCTTCCCCTCCAGAGACTGACAGTGAGTGGTGGTCTCTACATCTTCGACTCTGAACACACACACACATTCACCAGCAAGGGTCTGATAAAGCAACACAGGTAATCTTTGATAATTATTACTTAATATTATCTTGAATACTAAACAAAACAACTTGTTGAATTGATTTATTTCTCTTGGTATTCTAAATCTTTGTCTGGTTGTCTTTATTAAAAAACAACCCTGACTAATTATGGCCTGACAGAGAAAGTAAGGACAGAAGGAATTATAGATGGATGGATAGAAAAAAAGAATGATGTGAAGCTACTTGGAATTGAAAGGTGTGGGTAGTTTGGGATGGATGTATGGGAAATAAGTCTACATAAATAGGGGATGCAGGAGATTATGTGTTGTGTATTGGTAATGCCTGTTTTCTAACAATACTTTCTAAAACAGTACAATTAGCCTATTTGACATGTAGGGAAACTGAGGCCCAGGAAAGTTAAATGACATGTCCATTGAGGAAAAGATGGAGCTGAAACTTGAACTCAGATTGTCTGACTCTCAAACTTAACAGCCTAGTAATGATGCTCATCTACTTCTTGCACCCAACCAAGAGATGTTGAGATTAGGGAATGATCTGAGGATAAAGGATTATGGGTTAAAAATGTGAAGAGAGGGGATGGTCCCAGTGGCCTTTCATGGGAGAATTCAATACACATTTATTCAGGTGAGAGATTATAGGTTATATAACTACTCTCCAACAAAGCAAACTCTTTCCTGATGGTATCCAACACCCAGAAAGCAAAAATCCCAGGTATTCAGAATTCTGGATAATCTGATCTCTCAAAACCTATTTATGTAGGATCTGGGGCCCTGAACACAGATCTCGGTCTGGCACCATGGAGCTAGGAGGGACTTTCACTATCTTTCTAGCACTATGTTTTTCTTGCCTGATCATCCTCACTGCCTGGAAAACAATCAGCAAGGGAGGGAAGCTGCCCCCAGGCCCTACACCACTACCTTTCCTGGGAAACCTGCTGCAAGTCCACACTGATGCCACCTTTCAGTCTTTCATGAAGGTGAGTCTGTTTACCTCCTCTTGGGCAGGGATGGAAGCATAATTCTATAGCCAGTTATCTTTAGAAGTTTATGACTTCAGAAAATACAGAATCTTGGAAATGCAGAATTCTAGACTCTCAAAATCTTGGTAGCACAGACTTCTAGTATATTGGGACGACAGCTCTCAGAATCTAAGGACATTGCAATCACAATATCTTAAATTCTTAAACACATGGACACTTGCACTGAGATTGTCTTAGAACTTTGAGACTCAGTATCATGAAATATTAGGATTTCAGAAATTTAGCATTTCAGAAAGAGAAGAATGGAGCTTGGAGTTCATGCAATCCAAGTCCATCATTTTACAGATGAGGAAATTAAGGCTTGAGGCGATGGGACTTGCCCAGGATCACAAAAGCCCAGGCTTCCATGTCTTTTTCTCAATAGTCCTCCCAAATCCAGGGCTTACACTTTATTCTTTTAGCCTCGTCAGTGTCCCCCTCAAATCGCCACCCCTAAAATCCTTGAGCGATCTATACTTGGTGCAACAACCAGCATTCTTCTCTTCTGTCCTCCTCCACCTCCAGCTCAAGGAGAAATACGGCCCTGTGTTCACTGTGTACATGGGACCCAGGCCAGTAGTTGTTTTGTGTGGACATGAAGCAGTGAAGGAGGCCCTGGTAGACCAAGCAGATGATTTCAGTGGCCGTGGAGAATTGGCTTCCGTAGATCGAAACTTCCGAGGTCATGGTAGGTAACAACAACAATGATAACAACAGACATGTTTATAATGTATTTCCTCTGCCTGAGGTATTTTAATAAGAACTCTACATGCATTATTGCATTGACTCCATGAGAGAACTATTAATATTGTACTAACTTTTCAAATAAAGAAGCTGAAGGTGAGAAATCTCAGGAACTGTCACACAGTGAGTAAGTAGTAAAACCAGGATTTGAACTCAATTTGCTGACTCCAGAGTGCCTGCTGTGTTACTCCTGTTCTAACTTTTAATGGAGTAGCTACACTCTTTGTGTACCCACTCATGCCCTCATGGCCAACCTTCCTTCATACCTTTCTAAAACACATACACACATATAGTCGCCTGCATCCCCTATTTAGGTAGACTCACTTATAGGGGTACCCATACAACCATCTCTATCTACCCATACTGTTTTAGTCATCTAGTGCTGCTATAACAGAAATACCACAAGCGGATGGCTTTAGCAAAGAGAAATTTATTCTCTCACAGTGTAGCAAGCTACAAGTCCAAATTCAGGGTGTCAGCTCCAGAGGAAGGCTTTATCTCTCTGTCGGCCCTGGAGGAAGGTCTTTGTCACCAATCTTCCCTTGGTCTTGAATCAACACAGCACAGGAACCTCAGGTCCAAAGGACACCCTCTGCTCCCAGCACTACATTCTTGGTGGTATGAGGTCCACATGTCTCTCTGCTCGATTCTCTCTTCTATATCTCAGAAGAGATTGGCTTAAGACACTATATAATCTTGCAGATCTTATCAATATAACTGCCACTAAACCATCTCATTAACATCATAGTGATAGGATTTACAACACATAGGGAAATAACATCAGATGACAAAATGGTAGACAATCATACAATACTGAGAAATGTACACTATTCAAGGTGACAGGTATTTTGGGGGGGACACAATTCAATCCATGACACATACTCTTAAATTACAAGTAGCCTCACATCATTCATTCATTCCATCCTTCCATCCATCAGTCTATCTCTCCCTACATCTCTACTTTGACCTATCCACCTTTTAACTGATCCGTACATCTACCCAAAGATCCACTTGTTCATTATTCTTTCTATACAAATATCTAGACATCTATGTGTATTACCTGCCATTAATCCTTTCACCTACCATCTTTCCATTTATTTATTCATTCATTTATTAATCTTTCCAACCGTTTATCCATTCAATTCTCAAATCACGCATCCATTAACCCTACACCCATCCATTAGCTCTTCCATCCATCCATCAATCCAGTCATAAACTATTCCCTTTACCCAACAATGCAAATACATTTTCATTAACTTCCCAAATATCTATTTAAACACCCATGCACGTTTGGAAACTTCTAAATCCTTCTTCTTATTTTTTTAGTGGAAGGGAAGAATGTGTTGGATGCAGATGGTGAGAAACTTGGTTGGGAGTGAGAGGGGAAGGAATGTGGTAGAAGAAGAATGGGGAAGAATTAGGATGTGAATCTCTAAATGTTTCTTACTGAATGATAACTCCTTTTGTGTAAGTATATTGCTGTCCTGGTCTGAGCCTGTGTGTACTTATAGGTACATGTCCAGAGAAAAAGAGGTAGATAGAAAATAGAGAGCCTCTGCCCATTTCAGGGTGCTCCACATGACATTCTATCCATTGCTACCCAAACTTCCTATGCAACCATCCAATTATTTTTCCAGCTGTCTGTCCTTTGAGAAGCTCTCCTTGATACCCCAATTCTTTCTACTCTGATTCCCTTTTCCCTCACTTCAACTCTAGGCTATATTTCAGGATCCTATAGAGAGGGAAACTTAGTCACCCCCATTCAGAATGGGAAGTTAGGAAGGGGGGTTCTTGGAGAGCGGAATTTAGAGCTGGACCTCATGGTCCAGCACAGAGTTGGAGAGAAGAAAGGGGGGGAGGGAAGATAATGACCTGACACTGAGATCCTGGCAGGTGTAGCCCTGGCTAATGGTGAACGATGGAGGATTCTCCGCCGCTTCTCCCTGACCATTCTCCGGGACTTTGGGATGGGAAAGCGAAGCATTGAGGAGCGGATCCAGGAGGAGGCTGGCTACCTATTGGAGGCATTACGGAAGACCAACGGTACTGCAGTCACACAGTGGAGGGCTAGAAGGGGACTGGGTGGTTGTAGAGAGCTCAGTCTAGAAAACATAGGCATTGGAGGGAGCAAATTATATAATGGGGGTGGATTAAAAAAAGATTGATTTAAGATTCACAGATTTTTCTAGTCAGGCACAATGTTAAAATTTGAAAGACCTGTCCAAAGAACCTCAATCTCAGTGGATCTTAGGGAATCTGTGAACCCCTGAAATTGTATGCCTACTCTGGGGATATATGAGCTTGTGCCTTTTTCTGGATACAGAATTAAATTTCATTATATTTTAAAAAAATATAGGTCAAAAACCACTGGGGCATAGAAAGAATAGACACAGAGGCTGACAAATACCAAAATAGATAAGACATAGAGACTAACTTTTCTCTAAATCAGAGATTCCTACCTGGGCTCCATGGTTGCTTAAAAGAATCTATGTGAAGGCTTTGAATATCTACATACGCCCAGAAATCATTTTCAAAATTGTGTATATGTGAGTATGTACATTTTTCCGTGGAAAATGTCCCAAAATTCACTGACATGACACCAGCATCCTATTTTACAGATAGGGGTGACTGAGGCGTAGAGTAGGATATTCTTAATAGCCAGAATGGAATCAGTGGTAGAGCTAGACCCAGAATCCAGTCATTCTTTTTGTGTATATCTCTCACTGTACTTTCCCAAATTTCTGATGCTATCCCACAAACATGTACAAAATAATAATACCAAGTCCTTCTAGCATTATTTGTGTCACTTATGCATGCCAGGCAATGTGCCAACCATATTACATGTATCAATGTATTGAGTTTTCAAAAATCACTGTAGTGATTATTAAACCAATTGGCAAATTGGGAAAACTAGACTCAAAACACAACAATGAAGTGACTCACACATTTGAAGTCCTAAAGCCAGGACTGAGTGATTCCACAACCCATGTTCCCAATAATTTCCTGCAACTTAGACAATTCTCATCAACAGGTGCCCCCATTGAGCCCACCTTCTTCCTGAGCCGCACTGTCTCAAACGTTATCAGTTCCGTTGTTTTCGGAAGCCGCTTTGACTATGAGGACGAGGAATTCCTGAAACTGCTGAGGCTGATCAACGAGAGTTTCATCGAGATGAGCATGCCCTGGGCACAGGTGCACACCAGCCACTTCTCTGCCCACCCTACCCCAAATCTCAATTACCTAACCACTTGCCTATACCTGACTTAATCTTCCCCACCCTGGGAGGCAAGTATCAAGTCTTCAAAGAGTGAAGGGACATGCCCAAGTCAGACTCAGTGCTAGATTTTGAGCCCAGCTTTGTGGTTCCAGATTCACCTCATGCTGGCCCCATCAGTGACAAATCTTCTCTGCTCTATTGCCCACAGCTATATGATATGTATTCCGGAATCATGCAATATTTTCCAGGAAGACACAATCGAATCTACTATCTGATAGAGGAGCTCAAGGACTTCATTGCCTCTAGAGTCAAGATCAATGAAGCATCACTTGACCCCCAACATCCTCGGGACTTCATTGACTGCTTCATCATCAAGATGCAACAGGTACCTGCTCCTCTTCCACCAACGATTTCCTCCCATTTTCTTAATCCCTAGGCCTTGACACAATAAGATTATGTAAACAAGTTGGGGACAAAACAGCAAGTATTGTTTCACATGGTTTACTTACATTTAGAAATAAAATATAGAAACCATAAAATTATAAACTCTTAAAACTTTAGAGTAAATCACTGAGTCTTAAAGTATTACAATCATGGACAATTAAAATCTTACACCTTTCTAATCATATATGCCAGCAACCTACACCTGTAGAAAACTAAAATGATAACTTTAGAATCTTAGAATTTAAAAAACTTAGATGTTAAACATTTTGGTGATTTAGGAATTTAGAAGTTCAATATTTATGATTCACAGAATCTTAGAAGTTCACAAACTTATATTTTTATGCCATTTAACCTTAGCACTCCGAAGTTTAGAATTATACATCATCATGTTCTACAACTTTCAAATCTCACAAGGCACTCTGTATTCTTGTCCTCCCATTTGGCCATTGTTCACTTCACTCCAACCACGCTGGCCTCTTCCTTGCTGTTCCTCTAAAACAACAGGCGGCCTCCTGTTTCTGCACCTTTGCTCTTGCTGTTTCCTCTGCCTGAAATATTCCACCCCAGATACACATATGCTTTACCCAGCTACTGTCTTTTCACAAAAGTCTTCCCTTAACACAGGGAAGAAATAAGAAGACAGACAGGAAAGGGTGATTCTCTTCACTCTCCTTCTCACTTTTAGGATACAAATAACCCCCACACAGAATTCAACCTCAAGAATTTGGTCCTCACCACTCTCAATCTCTTCTTTGCTGGCACGGAGACAGTGAGCTCCACCCTCCGCTATGGAATCCTGCTGCTCATGAAGCATCCTGAAGTAGAAGGTAAGAGTTCACTTCAACATATTTTCCTGGTGCATCGACTCCCAACAGGAAGGAAGACACGTTCTTAAACCTTAGAATCCTATACCATGAGACTCTTCGAACTATAGACCCTCTGAATATAATGAGTAAAAATCTTGGAATTTCATCTTTGGGAGGCCATTTAATGCAATTGAATCTTCTGCTTGATGCCTGTATTAGTTTCTCATTGATGCTTTAACAAAACACGACAAATGTAGTTGCTTAAAACAACACAAATGTATTACCTATAGTTCTGGAGGAGCCCCGGAGGTGCAGTGGTCAAGAGTTTGGCTGCTAACCAAAAGGTCGGCTGCTCAGGCACTCCTTGGAAACCATATGGGACAGATCTACTCTGTCCTATAGGTCACTATGAGTTGGAATCGAAGTCCAAAATGGCTTTCCCTGGACCAAAATCAAGGTATCAACAGGGCCATTCTCCCTCTAGACTCTGTAGCGTAGAATCCACTTCCTTGCGTTTCCAGCTGCTAGAGCTCTAATCATTGTATCTTTGGCTCATGGTCCATTTGTCTATCTCTAAAATCACCAGTTAGCATCTTCAAATCTTTTCCTGTTTTCATTATCACGTCCCTTTCTCTAACTCTGAGTCTCCTGTACCCCTCTTATAAGGACACTTGTGATTACATTTAAGAATCACCTGGATAATCTAGGCTAAACTTCCCATCTCAAGATCCTTAATTTAACTGCATCTGCAAAGAACTTTTTGTGATATAAGTTAATATGTACAGGTTCCAGGGACTATGAGGTTGATATCTTTGGTAGCAACTATTCAGCTTACCACAGTGCCAGAATTAAGTAGAACCCATCTCCAATAAGTTGTAATCTGGTCTGTTTGTGGAACTACAACAATAAGTGTCTCATTGTCTTCTTTAAGGATACCCTCAATTTTAGCCCCTCTCACTCCTAATAAAGTTAAAACAAGGCAACAGATTTCTCCTGGTTCAGATGATGGGAGACAGGGACTTGTTTTCACTCACATTTTTATAGACTCACCCAGTTGTCCTCGTTTGTCTTTTACTACTATAAATAAATATTTATTGGGCACCTTCTACATTAGTTTCCTAGTGTTGTTGTAAAAAGGTACCATGAACTAAGAAAAAAAAACAACCTGTTGCCATCAAATCGATTCTGATTCATAGCGACCCTATATATAATACCATGAACTGGGTGGCTTAAAAGAACAGAAATCTATTCTCTCACACTTCTGGAGGCTAGAAGTCTAAATTCAGGGTGTTGGCAGAGTCATGATCTCACTGAAGACTACGGGAACACCCTTCCTTGTCTCTTCCAGTTTCTGGTAACACCTAGTGTTCCTCGGTTTGTAGCAGGTTAATTCCAATCTCTGTCTTCACATGACCATCTTCCTTCTGTGTCTCTGTGTGTCTCTTCTCCTGTTCTTATAAGGAACCAATCATACTGCATTATGGCCCACCCTACTCCAGTATGATCTCATGCTAACTGAACTAATTACATCTGCAAAGACACTATTTTCAAATAATGTCATGTTCACAGGTACCAGGAGTTGTCTTCCACATATTTTGGGGGAACACAATTGAACCCCTATCACCTTCCAAGTATAGGCATGTCTTACTTCCTTACACATTTAATTTTATGTAATCCTTGAATGCCTATGATCTTGGTACAACTATCACACCCATTTTCAAGAAGAAGAAACAGAGGATCATAGGTAAGATTTTTTTTGCCCAAGGTCACTCATCCGGGAAGTGACAGAAGGGCAACTCCACCAAGGATGCTTTTAATCACTACCTCATAACAGCTTCTCGTTTGCTTCAACCCTGTCTTAGTAGGCTATCTGTTCTTTTCCCATCCTGCTAAAAATGTTGATGAAAATCCAACTAGAATGAGGACGCTGCCCTGCTCATCAGTCTTCCATGGTTGCTCAGGGCTTCCAAGACCTAATGCCCCAACTGGCATTCAAGGCTCCAAGCTGTCTCCCTCCCAGTGGTCTGATGAATACTGATTGTGCACCACCCATGGGCCAGGTGTTAAGTATAAAGAGGAAATCCCAAACACATGGCCAGCACTCTCAGCGCTCACTGTCTGCTGGAGGTATGAAGGCATGGCCCTTCCTGACTCCCAACTTCGGTACCCTAACACAGACACCTTCTGCCCGTTCTGTGCGCCCTTCTCTGCTATGTTTCTCGCTTCTTCCAGCCAAGATCCATCAAGAGATTAACCAGGTGATTGGACCTCACCGGATCCCAAGTGTGGATGACAGGGTCAAGATGCCCTACACGGATGCCGTGATCCACGAGATACAGAGACTGACAGATATTGTGCCTATGGGTGTCCCCCACAACGTCATCCGGGACACTCATTTCCGAGGTTTCCTTCTGCCCAAGGTGGGGTTGCACCCACTTTTTCACCCTGTCTTCTCCCCTGACCTTCTCTTCACTCTTGTGTACCTAGTGTCATACCTCAACATTGGATATCCCCTAAGTGTCCCCTTCTCCAATCCAGGGCACCGACGTGTTTCCCCTGCTTGGTTCAGTCCTCAAAGACCCCAAATATTTCCGCTACCCAGATGCTTTCTATCCGCAACACTTCCTGGATGAGCAGGGCCGTTTCAAGAAGAATGAAGCATTTGTTCCTTTTTCCTCTGGTATGTTGCTATGGACTGGGCTTCCCCCCGGGAACATCGTACATCCCTCCCCCAACAATTGGTCCATCTAGGAAACTGAGCAGAAGAGTAGTAATGCCACGTATTGGGCCCCCTAGCTGAGCATGGTACCCCAACAATTGGTCCATCTAGGAAACTGAGCAGAAGAGTAGTAATGCCACATATTGGGCCCCCTAGCTGAGCATGGTAATGTGTAAATCCTTTAAGTGGGTATTATCATGACCCCCTGAGGCACTGTGGAGCCATCTGAAGCTTAGAAAGGTGGTCTGGCCCAAACTCCCCATCCCCCATCCCATTATCCTGTGCAGATGTGAGCCAACTTATCACCCTCACCTATGCCCACAGGAAAGCGCATCTGCCTGGGCGAGGCCATGGCCCGAATGGAACTCTTTCTCTACTTCACCTCCATCCTTCAGAACTTCTCCCTGCGTCCACTAGTGCCTCCCACCGACATCGACGTCACCCCCAAAATCTCCGGATTTGGCAACATTCCCCCTACCTATGAGTTCTGCCTGGTGGCCCGCTGATGCTCCCTGTTGGGCTCCGAGGGCGGTGTCGGAGGACAATGTCCACGTGTACAGGTGCAGCCAACCACCTTGTTTCACTAAATTTTCAAAGAATCCATAGGAGACCGGCATTAGTACCTGTCATGGAACAGAGGTTTTCCGAGATCACCCTGAAAATATAGAGCTGTATATCTTTTACGTTAAGTAAAATATCAAAGCCCCATCCAACATTTTGCAAAATTCTCAAGCATTTACCTTCTCATGATCATCTCCTGCTAGGCTTTCTGCCTCCACCAAATCCTTGTTGTCTATTCTTCATCTTTATGTGGTCCCATTGTCTCTGACCTGATATTGACCCAAATGTGGCTCACAATCCTTTCAACTTGAACCTAATCTCCTTCCAAAAGGGGGGAAAAAATGCAACTAGGAACTCAAGACTGTTGAATGTAGGACGTTTATTTTGTGTTGTGTGTGACTTCACCATAGAACACACCAAAACGAACCTTTAGATTCCACTGTTATTAATCATCCTTTCTCCAGCCCACATCAGAGATCTTTAGTTGGTTGGGCTATCTCAAGGAATACCTCAGCTTCAACCATCCTGCTGGGTCATTGCCCCTAAACACCCCCCATCATCTTTACCTCGTTTCTCTCACCACCATTCCCAATTCCAAATTCTCCTCACTCCATTTTGAAGACTAGTTCAGCTGCCCCCAGCTTCTATTATCCCATTTTTATGTCCTTCAACTTTCAGCTAATTAATGTCTTCTTTTATCTATTCATCTATTCAAACAATATTTATCGAATATACAACATGTGCCAGCACACTCTCCATATACTTGGAATCCACCAGTGAACAAAACAGACAAAAATCCTGTCCTCAGGTGGCAACCAATGTCACAAAACAATATATGTATTAATTGTCTAATGACAAACTAATCTGCTCTGTAAACCTTCATCTAAAGCACAATATAAAAAAAAAAATCCTGTCTTCATGAAGCTTACATTCTAGTGGGGAAGATAGACAATAAATAATAAACATGATAAATAAGCTAATCATTTATAATGTTAGAAAAGTAAAGCAGGTAAATGGGATAGGGAATTCCAGGTTGGAATTGTGTGTCACTAACTAGGGGAGGTCTCACAAGTCAGTGGAGGAGCCAAGAGATATGGTATTCTGGAAGGGAGTCTTCCTGGAAGAGGGATTAAAAAGTCAGGAATGTGCCTGGTTTTTTGTGTTTGTTTTGGGTTTTTTTTTTTTTAAAGAATCCACAAAAGGGACTAGTGTGGCTAGGGTAGAGAAAAAATGGAAGAGGAATAAAGGAGACACGGTCAAGAAGTTATTGAGGGTAGACCGTGTGGGACTTGGGCCACTACGAAGATTCTGGATTTTACTCTGAGAGGTGGGGTTTCTCTGGGGCAGATGGGAGGTGCAAGCTGGTAGTAAGCAGAGAGTGACATGTACTGATTTGTTTCCAAAAGCTCCTTCTAGCTGCTGCATGGAAAACAGACTGGGGGGTGAGAATGAAAACAAAAGTAGAAAGATAAATTTGGAGGCTGCTGCCAGCTGTGATGTTAGTTTAGACACAATGGAACCAGTGTAGGTGGGGAGAAGTGGGTGGATTTAGGCTCTATTGTGAGGATGTAGCTGGCAGGATCTCTGATGTATTAAATGTAGGGTGTAGTGACCCACGTGTGTCATAATAGAACTGTGTTTCAGAGAGTTTTCAGTGGCTGAGTTTTTGTAAGTTCACCACTTCTTTCTCCCAAAGTGCCTTTGAGTGGACTCGAACCTCCAAATTTTCACTTAGCAGTCAAGTGCATTAACCTTTTGCACAAGTCAGGAACTCCCATTACATGTCACCCATAAACCCATTGCCATCAAGTCAATTCCGACTGATAGTGACTCTGTAGGACAGAGTAGAACTGCCCCATAGAGTTTCCAAGGAGTGCCTGTTGGATTCAAACTGCCAACCTTTTGTTTAGCAGCCTTAGCTCTTAACCACTACACCACCAGGGTTTCCCATCAGACATCAGGGGAGTGCAAATTAAAACCATAAGGAAATACCACTACACCCTACAGAATGGCTAAAACCAAAACATTTGACAATATCAACTTCTTGTGAGGATGCAGAGCAACGGGAACCCTCATACAGTGTTGGTGGAATGTAAAATGACATAAGCACTCTGGAAGACAGTTTGGCAGTTTCTTACAAAGCTACACATACATTTACCAAAAGACTCAGCAATTCCACTGCTAAGTATGTGCACAATTGACAGAAATGAAAACTACATTAACACAAAAACCTGGATGCAAATGTTCACACCAACTATGATGGTTATACCGCCACCACCAACAAATAAGAAAATACGACACGTTGGAGATGATGTGGAGAAATTGGAACACTCGTACATTGTTGGTGGGAATGTTAAATGGTGTAGCCGCTGTGGGAAAGTTTGGTGCTTCCTCAAAACGTTAAACATACGATCACCATCTTAGTTATCTAGTGCCACTATAACAGAAATACCAAATTTGGATGGCTTTAACAAACAGAAATTTATTCTCTCACCGTCTAGCAGGCTAGAAGTCCAAATTCAGGGCACCAGCTCCTGGGGAAGGATTTCTCTCTCTCTGTTTGTTCTCGGGGAAGATCCTTGTCATCAATCTTCTGGTCTAGGAGCTTCTCAGTGCAAGCACCCAGGTCCAAAGGATACACTCTGCTCCTAGCACTTCTTTCTTGGTGGTATGAGGTCCCTCTCCTCTCTGCTGGCTTCTCTCTTTTATATCTCAAAAGAGATTGACTCAAGATACAACCGAATCCTGTAGATTTGTGTTCCACCTCATTAGCATAACTGCCTCTAATCCTGCCTCATTAACATCATAGAGGTTAGGATTTACAACACTGGAAGATTACATCAGATCACAAAATGGTGGACAACCACATAATACTGGGAATCATGCCTAGCCAAGTTGACACACATTTTTGCGGGACACAATTCAATTCATAACAATCACCATTAACAAACTGCCCTGGAGTCAATTCCAATTCATGGTGACCTCATATATGTCAGAGTAGAACTCTGCCCCATAATGTTTTTAATGGCTGATTTTTCAGAAGTAGATCTCTAGGTCTTTCTTCCCAATGCCCCAGAAATTCTACTCCTACTATAGACCCAAAGGAATTGTAAACAGATATTCAAACAAATACTTCCACATGAGTAACAGCACCACTATTCATAATAACTAAACAACCCAAGTGGACATCAACTGAAAAATGGATAAACAAAATGTGATATATGCATACAATCAAAAATTACTCAGCCATAAAAAGGAATGAAGTATTGATACATGTTAAAAGGTAGATGAAGCTCAAAAACATTATGCTTATTGAAAGAAGCCAAACAACAAAGGTCACGTATTGTACGATTCTATTTACAAGAAACATCAGAATAGTTACATTCATAGACACAGAAAGCAGACTAGTGGTGCCAGGGCCTGGGGGACAGAAAGGAATAGGGTGTAACTGCTTAATGGGGTCTCCTTTGGAGGTGAAGAAAGTATTTTTGAACTAGATAGAGAGATGTTGGTTGCACAAAATTGTGAGTGTACATGTTGTTGTTAGTTGCCGTCAAGGCAGTTCTGATTCATAGTGACCCTAAGTACAACAGAACAAAACGCTGCCCAGTCCTGATCCATCCTCACAATAGTGGTTATATATGAGACTATTGTTGCAGCCACTATCTCAATCCATCTTGTTCAGGGTCTTCCTCTTTTTCACTGATTGTCTACTTTACCAAGCATGATATCCTTCTCCAGAGACTGGTCCCTCCTGATAACATCTCCAAAGTAAGTGAGACAAAGTCTTCCCATCCTCCTTTTTAAGGAGCATTCTGGTTGTACTTCTTCCAAGATAGATTTGTTCATTCTTCTGGCAGTCCATGGTATATTCAATATTCTTTGCCAAATCCATTATTCAAAGGCATCGATTCTTCTGTCTTCCTTATTCATCATCCAGCTTTTGCATACATATAACGCAATGGAAAATGCCATGGCTTCGGTCATGTGCGCCTTAGTCCTTAAAGTGATATCTTTGCTTTTCAACACATTAAAGAGGTCTTTTACAGAGATTTTCCCAATGCAATGCAGCATTTGACTTCTTAACTGCTGCTTCTTTGGGTGTTGATTGTGGATCCATGTAAAATGAAATCCTTGACAACTTCAATCTTTTCTCCTTGTATCATGATGTTGCTGATTGGTCTAGTTGTGAGGATTTTTGTTTTCTTTATGTTGAGGTGTAATCCATACTGAAGGCTATTAATCTTTGTCAGTAAATGCTTCAAGTCCTCTTCCCTTTCAGCAAGCAAGATTGTGTCATCTGCATAACACAGTTTGTTAATGAGTCTTCCTTCAATCCTGATGCTCCGTTCTTCTTCGTATAGTCCAGCTTCTCACATTATTTGCTCAGCATCTAGAATGAATAAGTATGGTGAAAGGATACAACTCTGATGCACACCTTCCCTGATTTTAAATCACGCAGTATACCCTTGTTCTGTTCGAATGACTGCCTCTTGGTCTATGTATGGTTCCCCATGAGCACAATTAAGTGTTCTGGGATTCCCATTTCCACAAGGTTATTCATAATTTTTTGTTTTGTTTTATGTTTTTCAGAAGTCTGCATAGCAATCTTGTAATGATGTGCTGAGTTGTTTATTTTTAACACATGGTTCCTTGGTGCTTTCATGATTAACACCAAACACTCCAGTTAGCATTCAAGGCTCTGGTCTATGTGTCTCCCAATGGTCTGATGGATATTGATAGAGTATTACCTGTACACCAGGTATTAAGTATAAAGAGGAAATCCAAAACACATGGTCTCCACCCTCGTGATGCACTGTCTGCTGGAGATATGAACACATGTCCCTTCCTGGCACCAAGTTCAATACTCTAACACAAACACCTCCTGCCCTTTCTCTGTGCCGTTCTCTACTATGTTTCCGGCTTCTTCCAGCCAAGATGCATGAAGAGATTAACCAGGTGATTGAACCTCACCGGATCCCGAGTGTGGATGACAGCGTCAAGATGCCCTACACGGAGGCCGTGATCCACGAGATACAGAGACTAACATTGTGCCTATAGGCATCTCCCACAGTGTCATCCGGGTCTCCCACAACATCATCCGGGGCACTCATTTCCGAGGCTTTCTTCTGCCCTAGAGCAGAACCCTCCTTGTTGGCCTTCTCCCTCCCCTATACCCGTCTCCTCTTCTGGGTCTCTATCCCCACACCTTGACACTGAATAACCCCCTCACTGTCCCTTTCTCCAATCCAGGACACTGACAAGTTTCCTCTGCTTGGCTCAGTCCTCAAACACCTCAAATTCTTCCGCTACCTAGACGCTTTTTATCCAAAACACTTCCTGGATGAGCAGGGTTGGTTTCAAGAAGAGTGAACCTTTGTGGCTTTTCCTCCACTAGGTTTCTATAGGGTCTTTATGAGTTGGAATCGACTGAAGGGCAACGGGTTTTCCCCCAGGAACATTTTACATTCATCACTCAAGCCTTGTTCCATCCAGTAATCTGAGCATAAGAGAAGTAGTGTGACGTGTTGAGTCCCCTTCTATGTCCCAGCCCCTAGCTGATCAATGTAATGCACAAACTCTTAAAGTGGTTACTGTCTTGACTACTAACCTAAAGGTTGGCAGTTGAAACCCACCAATGAGCCCAAGAATGAAAGGCCCGGTGATCTACTTCCGTAAAAATTACAGCCAAGAAAACCTTATGGAGAAGTTCTACTCTATGATACATGAGGTCACCATGAGTCAGAATCTATTAAATGGCAATGGGTTGGTTTTGTTCTGTTTATAGTGACCCCCAGGCACTAAGGAGGGAGCTGAGGTTTGGAGAAGTAGTCAAGCAAGAAGGTGCCCACCACCCAGTGTGCCGGCCGTTCCACTCTCCCCGGTACTTACAGGAAAGCACATCAGCCTGGGCAGAGCCTTGGCCCATATGGAACTCTTTATCTATCTCTCCTCCATCCTTCAGAACTTCTCTCTGCACCCACTATTGTCACCTGGTCATCAACATCACCCTTAAACTCTATGGCTTTAGCAACATCTCCCTACCCTACCCCACCTCCAGGTATGAGCATTGCCTCGTGGCCGGTCTGCGCCCCCATTGGGTGTGGAGGCAGAATTCGGAGGACAATGTCAGCCCACGTGTACATAGGCAGCCACTCACCGTGTCTCACTGGATTCTCACAGTATCCCTGAGAGACGGGCACTGTTACTTCTTTCATGGAGCAGACATCTGCTGGGATGACCCTGAAAATATAAAGCAGTACATCTTCTACATCCAGTAGAAAAGTAAAACCCATCCAACATTTCTGCAAAATATCTGGCAGCATTTACCTTCTCATGATCATCTCCTGCTACACTTTCTGCCTCCACCAAATTCTTGTTGTCTATTCTTCACCTTTGTCTCTGGCATGATAATGACCTGATAATGACCTAAATTGGGTCACAATCCTTTCTTCTTGATTCTTATCTCCTCCACAAGAAAAAACAAACAAAAAAAGCAACCAGGACACAAGGCCAGGCCAAGATGACAGAATAGTCAGATGCTTCCTGTGTTCCTTCTTACAACAAAGACCAAAAAAAACAAGTGAATGATTATATACGACAATCTAGGAGCCCTGAACATCAAAGGCAAAGTTGAGAAATCGGACTGAGTGGCAGGAGGAGGGAGAGATGGCTCAGAAGCAGCGAGGAGTTGCCAGACCTGACCCAGTAGGAGCCGGCACACTTCAGGCCAGTTTGGCTGGTGTGCAGGTGAGGCAAGTGGTAGTGATCAGGAGACGTTTTCCACATCAAGAGAGACCCAGTTGCAGAGAGTTTACTTGGACATCCAGAACCAGTGAAAAGTGGCGATCAATGAGCAAAAGGTAAGTAATTCCATCTGATCTACTTCACAGATGAAAAAACACCACCTTTGGGAAAAACCTGTCTCCCATTCACCTCCTCACTACCCACTATGCCCCAGGTCTAGGGCCGGCTTCACCAAATGACGAGTCTCCTGGGGTGGAAGTAGGACCTGTCACACAACCTGAACCATTCTCTCGGCCTTGGAGAGGGAACAAATTAAAAAACAGGGAAAAATAATCTGCCAGCTCCCATATGCCAGAACTCAGGGTAAGCATAGCTCCTTTGCCTAGGCACAGGCATAAGGGGTGCATAGACTTTGAATATACCCTGCATAGACCTGTGTGGGCCCATTTCAACAGCATAAACCCTTATTACCACAGTACAACAGGGTATATACCTGAAGCCTAACTTCAACTGTATCAGCTATATGGTGAGGTGGCAGGTTTGTGACATTTGACACTGTTCTGCCCATTAAGCAGGATCCTCACCTAACCACATCAGGCAACTGAGGACTGGTGGCTCCATCCACACCACATAGTCACCTATGACAGGGGTCCAAGAATAAGTGGTGTCTCCCAGTCCTTATAGCCAACAGCATTGAGTGCTCATAGTCTGGCTGCAAAACCCACCCACCTACGCACTCTAGGGAACAGGGACACACTTTCTTCCCAGACACTCAGGGGCAGCCGTCAGCACCCTGCTTTGCTCAGTATGTGACCCACTACTGCAGTCAGATACCTCGGCCTACACCAATCACCCCTGCTTCTCTAGGACTATAGTTAGGAGCCTGCACCACACACTTGGTGACCGACTACCTGGACACCTGAGCTGAATCCATACAAGAAAAGTAAATGGACTCCTGGGCTCACATGCTTAGTAACAGATCTAACCACCTGGTGACAGGATGTTAGAGATTCAAAGGTGCCAGTAATCAAACTAGCTCACACGAGCAGCCTATTTGGGCATATCAAAACAAAACAAGAAGCTAGGGCACAGTAAGCAAACATAAAATAAATAAATATAATAACATTGATGGCTCAGATACATCAGTCAGTATGAAATTACATGAAGAGACAGACCATGATGGCTTCAGTCAGCCACCAAAACAAAGAATCAAGACATTTTCCAGAGGAGGAGAGTTTCTTGGAATTATCAGGGGTACAATACAAAAGATTAATATACAGAACTCTTCAAGATATCATGAAGGAGATCATTCAAAACTCAGAACAAGCCAAGGAACATACAGACAATGCAATAGAGGAACTAAAGAAGATTAGAGAAAAGCATAATGACAAAGCAATAGAGGAACTAAAGAAGATTAGAGAAGAGCATAATGACAAATTTACAGGCCACAAGAATCCATAGAGAGACAGCAATCAGAAATCCGGAAGACTAACGATAAAATTCAGAATTAGACAACTCAACAGAAAGTCACGGGAGCAGAATTGAGGCAATGGAAGTCAGAATTAATGAGATTGAAGATAAAGACCTTGACACCAACGTATTTGAGGAACAATCAGATTAAACGATTTTAAAAAATGAAGAAACCTTAAGAATTATGTGGGACTTTATCAAGAGGAATAACCTACGAGTTACTAGAGTACCAGAATGGGAGGGGGGGGGCGATAACAGAATATACAGAGAGAATTATTGAAGATTTGTTGGCAGAAAACTTCCCTGATATTGTGAAAGATGACAAGATATCTATCCAAGATGCTCATCGAAACCCACATAAGACAGATCCCAAAAGAAAATCACCAAGACTTTATAATCAAACTTGCCAAAATCAAAGATAAAGAGAGAATTTTAAGAGTGGCTAGGGATAAACAAAAAGTCATCTAAGAAAGAGAGTCAATAAGACTAAGCTCGCACTACTCAGCAGAAACTATGCAGGCAAGAAAGCAATGCGATGACATAAAAAAAGACTTGAAGGAAAAAAATTGCCAACCAAGAATTATATATCCAGCATAACTGTCTCTCATATATGATGGTGAAATTAGGTCATTTTCAGATAAGCAGAACTTTAGGGAATTCACAAAAACCAAACCAAAATTACAAGAAATAGTAAAGGGAGTCCTCCAGTTAGAAAATCAATAACTTCAGATAACAACCCAAGACTAGAACACGGGACAGAGCAACAAGATACCGAACCAAGAAGGGTAGTCAAAAAATAAATCAAAGCTAAAACACTGAAAATAAGCAAATAGAGACGTCAGTATGTAAAAGATGACAACATTAAAACAAAAAAGAGGGACTAAAAAAAGTAGTCATAGATCTTTCATGTGAAGAGAAAGTCAAGGCAATATAAAGAAATAAAAGACTGGTTCAAGCTTAGAAAAATAGGGGTAAATATTAAAGTAACTGCAAAGGAAACTAACAGTCCTACATATCAAAATAAAAAACAACACAAAGACTCAGCAAATACAAAATCAACAACAATGAAAAAGATGAAAAGAAAATATATAAAGAAAAAAGACTCAGCACAGAAAATTAAGTGAACAAAGAAACTGTCAACAACACAAAAAAAGACATCAAAATGACAGCACTAAACTCATACCTATCAATAGTTACGCTGAATATAAATCGACTAAACGCACCAGTAAAGAGTCAGAGAGTGGCAGAATGGATTAAAAAACACAATCCATCTATATGCTGCCTACAAAAGACACACCTTAGACTTAAAGACACAAGCAAACTAAAACTCAAAGGATGGAAAAAAATATATCAAGCAAACAACACCCACAAAAGAGCAGGAATGGCAATATTAATCTCTGACAAAGTAGACGTCAAAGTAAAATCCACCAAAAAGGATAAGAAAGGACACTATGTAATTATTAAAGGGTCAGTAAACCAGGAGGACACAACCATAATAAATATTTATGCACCAAATGACAGCACTCCAAAATACATAAAACAAACTCTAACAGCATGGAAAAGAAAAATAGACATCCCCACAGTAATAGTAGGAGACTTCAACACATTACTTTCAGTGAAGGACAGAAAATCCAGAAAAAATCTCAGCAAAGACAAGGAAGATCTATATGCCACAATCAACTAACTTCATCTCATAGACATATACAGAACACTCCACCTACAGCAGCCAAGTATACTTTCTTTTCCAATGCATACAGAACATTCTCCAGAAGAGACCACATATTAGGCCATAAAGCAAGCCTTAACAGAATCCAAAGCATTGAAATATTACAAAGCATCTTTTCTGACAATAAAACCATAAAAGTAGACACCAATAACAGAAAAATCAAGGGAAAAAAATCAAACACACAGAAACTGTACAACACCTTGCTCAAAAAACGACTGGGTTATAGAAAAAATTAAGGATGGAATAAAGAAATTCACAGAATCAGATGATAATGAAAACATATCCTACCAGAACCTTTGGGACACTGCAAAAGCAGTGCTCAGAAGTCAGTTTATAGCAATAAATGCACACATCCAAAAAGAAGAAAGGGCCAAAATCAAAACATTAACCCTACAACTCGAACAAGTAGAAAGAGAGCAACAAAAGAAGTACTCGGGCACCAGAAGCAAATAATAAAAATTAGAGCAGAATTAAATGAAATACAAAATAGAAAAACAATTGAAAGAATTAACAAGACCAAAAGCCAGTTCTTTGAAAAGATTGACAAAATCAATAAACCATTGGCCAGAATGACAAAAGAAAAACAGGAGAGGAAGCAAATAACCAAATAAGAAATGAGATGAGCGATATCACAACAGACCCAACTGAAACTAAAAGAATTATAAAAGAATACTATGAAAAATTGTACTCTAACAAATTTGAAAACCTAGTGGAAATGCACATAGTTTTAGAAACTCACTACCTACCTAAACTAACACAAACAGAGGTAGAACAACTAAATAAACCTATAACAAAAGAAGAGATTGAAAAGGCAATTTAAAAACTCCCAACAACAACAAAAAAGCCCTGGCCCTGACGGTTTCACTGGAGAATTCTACCAAACTTTCAGAGAAGAGTAAACACCACTACTACTAAAGGTATTACAGAGCATAGAAAAGGATGGAATACAACCAAACTCATTTTATGAGGCCATCATAACCCTATACCAAAACCAGGTAAAGACACCACCAAAAAAAAAAAAAAAAATTACAGACCAATATCCTCATGAACACAGAAGCAAAAGTCCTCAACAAAATTCTAGCCAATAGAATTCAGCAACATATTGGAAAAATAATTCACCATGATCAAGTGGAATGTATATCAGGTATGCAGGGCTGGTTCAATATTAGAAAAACAATCAATGTAATCCATCACAGAAATAAAACAAAAGATAAGAACCACATCATCTTATCAATTGATGCAGAAAAGGCATTTGACAAAGCCCAACATCCATTCATGATAAAAACTCTTAGCAAACTAGGAATAAAAGGAAAATTCCTCAACATAATAAAGGGCATTTATAGAAAGCCAACAGCCTCCTTGAGGGTCTTCCTCTTTTTAAATGACTCTACTTTACCAAGCATGATGTCCTTCTCCAGGAACTGATCCCTCCTGATAACATCTCCAAAGTATGTGAGACGTAGTCTCACCATCCTTGCTTCTAAGGAGCATTCTGGTTGTACTTCTTCCAAGACAGATTTGTTGGTTCTTTTGGCAGTCCATGGTCTATTCAATATTCTTCACCAACACCACAATTCAAAGGCATTCTTCAGTCTTCCTTATTCATCATCCAGCTTTCACATGCACATGAGGCAATTGAAAACACCATGGCTTGGGTCAGGCCCACCTTAGTCTTCAAGGTGACATCTTTGCTTTTCAATACTTTAAAGAGGTCCTTTGGAGCAAATTTGCCCAATGCAATGTGTCTTTTAATTTCTTGACTGCTGTTCCCATGGGCATTAATTGTGGATCCAAGTAAAATGAAATACTTCACAACTTCAATCTTTTCTCTGTTTATCAAGATGTTGCTTATTGGTCTGGTTGTGAGGTTTTGTGTTTTCTTTATGTTGAGGTGTAATCCATACTGAAGGCTGTGGTCTTTGATCTTCATCAGTAAGTGCTTCAAGTCCTCTTCCCTTTCAGCAAGCAAGGTTGTGTCATCTGCATAACACAGGTTGTTAATGAGTCTTCCTCCAATCCTGATGCTCTGTTCTTCTTCATATAGTCCAGCTTCTCAGATTATTTGTTCATCATACAGATTGAGTAAGTATGGCAAAAGGATACAACCCTGACACACACCTTTCTTGATTTTAAAACACGCAGTATCCCCTTATTCTATTTGAACGACTGCCTCTTGATCTACGTACAGGTTCCTCATGGGCACAATGAAGTATTCTGGAATTCCCATTCTTTGTAATGTTATTCATATTTGTTATGATCCACACAGTCAAATGCCTTTGCATAGTCAATGAAACACAGGTAAACATCTTCGGTATTTTCTGCTTTCATCCAGGATCCATCTGACACCAGCAATAATATACGTGGTTCCACATCCCCTTCTAAATCTGGCTTGAATCTGGTAGTTCCCTGTCGGTATACTGCTACTGCCACTTTTGAATGATCTTCAGCAAAATTTCATTTGCGTGTTATATTAAATAACCCCCACAAAAAAAAAAAATCTGTCATAGGGCCTTATAACTGTCACCCAGGCCACCTAATCAGAAGCCTTGGGTCTGGAACTTTCCCTGATAATGGAGGTTGAGGACTGAGCCTCCCTGTCCCAGTTTCTTTTTCTTTCTTGTTAGGGAAATTCCTTCCCTGTTTCAGGCTTAAAGAGTATCTCTGTTCTGCTTGTGTGCAGCATCATATCCAATGGGGTATGATGCAGCACCTGTCCAACCCCACTATTATATCTATTCCTGATTGGGGGTGGGGGGAGGTGGGGTCTCTCAACTGCAATAGAACACCAGCCCTGTGTTGGCTTTGGGAAGTGACCCACTGACCTTGGGGGACCTGTGCCCACTATAGAAGTTGACCTTCCTGTCTCTCTTCTCTATGTGAGTAAAGTGTTGTTCCATCCAATGCCTGTGTGTAAGTCATGTCTTTCTTGTTGGCCTTGGACCTTTGCTTGGTGGTTTGGCACAGCGAGCAGAGTTGCTAACAAAGTATGTCATGGCATGGTGGAAACGCAGTAGCTCATCAGTCCAGTCATCTCAGGATGGTGCTGGAACTCCTGGAGATGATTCACTGATGCCAGTGTTGGCCTCCCTCTGGCCAGATGGGGATAAATGGGGTGTGGCTACTCTCCCTGTCAGCAGGAAAAAACTGGTGTGATAGGAGAAGGTAGAGATGTGAGAGGTGGTTCCTAAGAAGAGTAGGGAAACATACCCTGGCTCTTGGCTGCTCTCACCTGGTTCTCTTGCATTCTTACCCCCTCCCCACTCTACATCTTCCCATGTTATCTCAGGGGTCTCAGATGACACCCAAGGAGAGTCTGGAGTCCGTGCAGGACTTTCCACCCAGTCAAGGCTGGTCGTGGGTTCCAAATGAGACCTGTTTTCATGCAGCGCTCAACCAACAATGGCATTGCTGAAAGTGAAACTATTGAAATGAGGTCTTTTTCTGAGCGTGAGATAAGGAAGCTGAAGAACAGTTATGGGCAGAAGCTGGGAGTCACAAGCAGGCTGGCTGATGCATTTGTTTGATGAGGGAGCATTGCAGACTCAGATGTCTCAAGTTGAATGGCGCAGTCTGGGCAAGCTTTTCACTGACCCCTTGCTGCAACACTGTTTTTGCTCACATTGAAAGGAACACCATCAAGATAGAGACATAGACAGACCCGTGCTGCTTTTGGTTTGAATTTCTGAAAGTATGAGAACAGTGTTCCTAACTGCTGGGGATTTCCACTAGAGTAAAACCCCAGGAAAACTGTTCATGAGGCCATCTCAACACTTCAGGTAAATGTGCTTTAAAAAAAATTATTTATTCAATTTCTTTAAGAGATATATGCCTATGCAGATTGTCTTATTATCTTTCTGTGAATTTTAGTAGATTGTGTCATTCAACCAATTGGTCCATTTCATCTAAGCTATCAAATTTATGGGCACAGTGTTGTTCATAAGATCCCTTTATTATACTTTTAATATCCACAAAATCAGTAATGATGGCTCCTCTTTCATTCCTGATATTGGTGATTTGTGTCTTCTCTCTTCTCTTCCTGGTTAGCCTGGCTAGAGGTTTATCAACTTTATTGATCTTTTTAAAGAAAGAGTTCTTGGATTCCTTCATTTTCTCTATTGCTTTCCTGTTTTCAATTTCATTGATATCTGCTCTAATTTTTATTATTTCTTTTCTTTTGCTTCTTTTGGATTTAATTTGCTCTTCTATTTCTAGTTTCTAAGTGGAAAGAAGCCCTGGTGGCACAGTGTTTGAATGCTCAGTTGTTAACCAAAATGTCGATGGTTCGAACGCACCAGCCCCTCCACAGAATAAAAATGTGGCAGTCTGCTTCTATAAAGATTATAGCCTTGGAAACCCTATACGGCAGCTCTACTCTGTCCTATAGGGTCACTATGAGTCGTAATTGACTCAAAGGCAACGAGTTTTTGTTTTTGTTTTTTTTAAGAGGGAAGCTAAGAATATTGAGTTTAGATCTTTCTTCGGTTCTAATATATGCATTCAATGCTGTAAATTTCCCTCTAGGCTTTTGCTGCATCTCACAAATGTTGACAAGTTGTATGTTCATTTCCTATTTTTTAATTTCTGTTGAGACTTCCTCTTTGACTCAGGCGTTATTTAGGAATGTGTTGTTTAATCTCCACATATTTTGGGATTTTCCAGATACCTTCTGTTATTGATTTCTAGCTTAATTCAACTGTGTTCTGAGAGCATACTTTGTATGATCTCTATTCTTTTAAATTCGTTCTGGTGTGTTTTATTTCCCAGAACGTGGTAGTCTTGGTGGATGTTCCATGTGCGCTTGAAAACAATGTATATCCTGCTATTGTTGGATGAAGTAATCTATAAATGTTCATTAGATCCAGTTGACTGATGGTGTTGTTCAGTTCAATTATATCCTTACTGGTTTTCTGCCTGCTGGATCTGTCAAATACTGATAGATTAGTGTTAAAGTCTCCAACTACACTTGCAGATTTGTCAGTTTTCCTTTCAGTTCTATTGGGTTTTGCCTCATGTATTAGGCATATACACACTAAGGCTGGTTATGTCTTCTTGAACAGTTGATCTCTTTATCATTATGTAATGCCCCTCTTTATCCCTGATAATTTTCCTTGCTCTGAAGTTTGTTTGTCTGATATTAATACAACTACTCCAGTTGTTTTTTTATTAATGTAAGCATGGTATATCTTTCTCCATCCCTTTATTTTTTCTGCAACCATTATCACTATCTATTTCCAAAACTTTTTCATCATCCCAAACAGAAACTCCCATTCCCAGTAAGCAATAATTCCTCCCTTCTTCCCTCCCTCCAGCTCCTGGCAACATATAATCTACTTTCTGCCTCTAGGAACTTGCTTATTTTACATAATATAAGTGGAATCAAACAGTATTTGTCCTTTTGTGACTGGCTTATTTAACTTAGCATAATGTTTTCAAGGTTCATCCAGGTCATAGTATGTATTATAATTTCATTCCTCTTGATGCCATTGTATGGATATACCACATTTTATTTATCCATGCATCAGTTGATGAACACTTGGGTTGTTTCCACTTTTTGTGGTTGTGAATTATGCTGCAATGAATATTGTTATACAAGTATCTATTTGAGTCCCTACTTTCAATTCTCTTGGGTATAGACCTAGGAGTAGAATTGCTGGGCCATTTGGTAGTTTTATGTATAATTTTTTGGGGAACAACCAAACCGTTTTCCACAGCAACTGTACCATTTTACATCCCAACCAGCAGTGCACAAGTGTTTCAATTTCTTTACATCCTCATTGTTATGGATGGAATTGTGCCCCCTTCCTCAAAAAAATGTGTTGTAAATCCTAACCCCTATAACTGTGGATGTAATCCTATTTGGGAATAGGGTTTTCTTTTAATGAGGTCATATCAGTGTAAGGTATGTTTTAAGACAATCAACTTCGCGATATAAAAAGAGCAGATTAGGCATAGAAGCAAGGATGCACAGATGGTAGAAGAAGATGTCATGCCACATGATGATGGCCAAGGAACTGAGGAACAGGAGAATAGTGCTTCCTTTGGACCTGGGGTCCCTAAGCTGAGAAGCTCCTCAACCAGGGGAAGATTGATGACAAGGACTTTCCCACAGAGCCGACAGAATGAGAAAACCTTCCCCTGGAGCTGGCACCCTGAATTCGGACTTCTAGCCTCCTAGACGGAGAGAATAAATTTCTCCTTGTTAAAGTCATCCACTTGCAATATTTCTGTTATAGCAGTACTAGATATCTTAGACACCGAGGTCACAATTTTTCCTATGTTTTCTATTAAAAGCAGTCCAGCTTCAGACCGAGTCGAGGTTCATTTCTTTTGCATATGAATGTCCAATTGTTCTAGCACCATTTGCTCTCCTTCCTGCTTGTCCCGCACTGAAAAAACACTTTTCTGCCAAAAGGTTGTCACCTCACTCTCCTGACCTTAACCCACTTGCTATAAGTGGGTGGTCTGGGCTATTATCCTTCGTTCTTTCCCAGAACCCACTTGACTCCTAAAATTTAACTTAAGTTTATGCCTGAGGACTCTGCCCTATTTTCCCAGCTCAGTTCCTCCCCACCTTTACCCATAAGCCCTGATGTCCTTGTTTAGCTCTCTCAGAACTGGAATTCCTTCCTTAGGAAACTACCACACCCTCATATGGTGCTAGAACAATTGGGCATTCATAGGCAAAACAGATACCCTTTCTCTATTGGACTGTCTTTGCACATTTTTCCGGAAATCAATTGATCGTATTTGTGTGGATCTATTTCTGGATTCCATTCTGTTCCAGGGATCTATGTGTCTATCCTTTTGCCACTTGAAATTGGAAGTTGGGGGATGATTTAATGACAAAGGGAGTGAGCAAGAGGGGTTTTAAAAAAAACAATGTAACTGTTCTGTATCTTGATTGTGATGGTGATTACATGACTCTATGCATTCAACAAAATGCATAAAACTGTATGCCAAAAAATAAATTTTACTGTATGTAAATCTAAAACTAAAGTTTAAAAATTACATATATGGCTCACATTGTATTTCTATTGCACAATGTACTCTAGAAGAAACACCACAAAAGAAGCTAATACACATCATGTTTTCTTGTGCAGAGAACAAGATATAAAAATTTCAGAGTATACCTGCTTTTCTTTCTTTCCTTTACCATAAATTATTAACTTTTGAGTAAGAGAATGGCTCAGGCTTGAAGTACAGTGACCTAGGAATATAAGTGGCAGTTTTTATCAAACTCGTATTCTTTCAGATAAAAGATAAAATAACACTTGGGGAGGGTTTACGAAGGCACCAGAACATAGTATATGTTTATATGTTCCAATTTAAGTAAAAAGATACACATCCATTTATTCATCAAATATTTACTGGGCTTCCATTCTGTTCCAGGCACTGGGGATTTGGCAGAAAATAAAATACATTCTAGTAAGTGGGTCAGGAGGCAAAAAATAATTCCATAAACAAATAAAGGGACCAGATGATTTCAAAGAATGATGAGCACTATGAAGAAAATCAAGTAAAGCAATAGAATAAAGAGGATCTTGCAGTGAAAGAAGACAACTGAGATTAGTTGCTAGAAAACGCCTCTCTGAAGAAACTCAACTTCAGATGAGCCTTAAATATTATGAAATAGCCTCCCACAAGATATGGGGGAAGAACTTTTCAGGCTATGGGAGCAGTTAATGTAAATGTATACTTATTTATACATACTTCTGTGCATTCAGGAGCACTGGTGGCAAAGTAGTTAACAGCTTGGCTGCTAACAAAAAAGTCAGCACTTCCAATCCACCAGCTGCTCCTTGGAAACCATATGGGGCAGTCCTACTCTGTTCTATTGAGTCGCTATGAGTCAGAATCAACTTGACAGCAACCTATATACATGCATTCAGGAATATCTGAAAGAAAGTTTACCTAGATATGAGGTCTTACTTCAATGTGAGAGGATTTCAGGTTGCATCACTTACCTGTTGCTAGGTAACACACCACAACATCTTGTTCATCAATAAGCATTTATTTAACACAGGTATCTGTGGGTTGCCTGGTGTTAGCTTATCTAGGCTGGGCTCAGCTGGATGTCTCCACTCCATGTCTCTCACCCTCCTCCTGTCTAGTGGGTTAGCCTACACCTGTTCTTCTCATGGTGATGGCAGAGGTGCAAGAGTGAAAGCTCAATTGCACAAGTGCTTTCCAAACCTGTGGTCACACCAGGTCTGTTACTCAAAGCAAGTCACAGGGCCATGCCCAAAATCAAAGTGTGAGGATCTACACTCTGCCCCTGGAGGTAGTGGGGAGGAAGGAGTGAATATTTCTGAACAATAATTTAATCTACCATAGGTATGATTTTTTTTTTTACTTTCTTCTTTTTCCCTTTCTGTGCTGTTTAAATTATTTTAATAACAAGTGAGTATCATTTTAACATCAGAAAAAATAATAAAGTCATTTTTATTTAAACAAAAGAGAATAGAGCTGCCCAGATATTTATCTACTGTTCTACAATATCCAGTTTTACAATGGTTTATTTTTTTGGTGAAACCTATTGTACTAGTTTCCTAAAGCTGTATAACAAATTACCACTAAGTGGGTAGCTTAAAAGAACTAAAATATATTCTTTTATAGTTTTGGAGGCCAGAAGTCCAAAATAAAACTGTTGGCAGGGCAACACTTCCTCTGGAGACTCTGGGGGACAGTCTGTTCCATGCCTCTCTCCTAGCTTCTGCTTGCTGCTGCAATCCTTGGTATTTTATGGCTTGTAGCCACATCCTACACTCTTTCCCTCAGTCTTCATATTGCCTCCCACTCTGCTGTATTGTCTTCTGTGTCTTAAATCTCTCTCTCTGCCTTTCTCTTATAAGGACACTTATCATGGGATTTAGGGTCCATCCAGATAATCCAGGATGATCTCCTCTTCTCAAGTACCTTAATTAAATTACATCTGCAAAGACCCTTTCTCCAAATAAGGTCACAATCACAAGTTCCAGAAATTAGGATATGGACATATCTTTTGGGGTTCACCATTCAACCTACTGCACCTACCATATATAAAATGAGTGTCCAAAATATATATGAACGGTTTCGTGAAAATTGTGATAGTTAAGGTTATGTGTCGGCTTGGCTAGGCCATGATTCTCACTAGTCTGACAGATATTATGTAATCATCTCCATTTTGTGATCTGATGCGAGCAGCCAATCAATGGAAAGGGGATTTTCCTTGGGGATGTGGCCTGCATCCTAGAGACATGCATGCTCTGGCAAAGTTCACTCTCTCTTGATCCTGTATTTGCCTCGTCATCCTCTAACTTCCGGTTCTTGGCACATGTGTATAACGTGGACTGCCAAATGAATTAACAAATCTCTCTTGGAAGAAGTACAGCCAGAATGCTCCTTAGAAGCAAGGATGGTGAGACTACATCTCACATGCTTTGCACTTGTTATCAGGAGGGACTAGTCCCTGGAGTAAGACATCATGCTAGGTAAAGTAGAGGGTCAGCAAAAAAAAGGAAGACCCTCCAAGAGATGGATTGACACAGCGGCTACAACAATGGGCTCAAGCATAACGATTGTGAGGATGGCACAGGACTGGGCAGTGTTTCGTTCTGTTGTACCGACTCCATGGCACCTAACAATAACTATATATACATATACTTATAGATATGCTTTGTTGGTTCTTCTCCTCTAGAGAATTCAACCTAAGACAAAACTAAAATGTTATCACCACTTAATTTAAGAAATAAAATAATGCTTTAGAGACCACGCTCTGTCCCTTTCCAATCATATCCCCTCTCTCCTCCCAGAGATAATCTCCATTCTGAATTTTCTATTCAACATTCTCTTGCTGTTCTTTGTAGTTATACCAATACGAATTATCTTTAAACAATAAGTTATTCAGTTTTATCTGTTTTTAAATTTTATATAAACGGGATCACACCATACGTATGCTATTATTATTTGCTTTTTCACTCAGTATTATGTTTCTGCAATTTATCCATGTTGATCCATGTAGCTGTAGTTCCTTTTGGATTGTATAGTGTATGAATGAATTCATTTTAAGAAAACACCACAGTCTATTCATCCATTCTCTTCTGGATGGACATTTGGGTCGTTTCATGACTTGTTTATATGTTTCCTTGTGCAAATTTGCAAGAGTATCTCCAGGGTACATAAATTTGAGAGGGAGATTGCTGAGTCGAGGTGGTTCAATAAAGCCGAACTTTTCCAACATTATTGCACAGTTTATAATTCCACCAGCACTGGAAAAAGTTCCCATTGCCTCACATGATCTCCATCAGTTGATATTATCAGACATTTTTCAATTTTGTCTGACGGTGTACCATTTTAATCATAATTTTCATTGCTCCAATTACTAGTACAGCTAAGTGTCTTCCACGTTATGGGTCATTTATATTTCCTTTTTTTCTTTTCTGTGAAATGACTGAGCCTTTTGCCTATCTTTTTCCTGTTTTGTCTTTTTTGGTTATTGTTGATTCTTAGGTGTAATTTATCCTGTGTAAGGCATTAGTGAGCTGAAATGGACTGGTACTGGCCATTTTGAATCAATCATACGGTCTGCTATGCTGGGAATGACAAATTAAAGAGGAACTGCATCGTATTCACAGTCAAAAAGAACATTTCAAGATCTATCCTGAAGTACAATGCTGTCACTGGTAGGATAATATCCATACGACTACAAAGAAGACCAGTTAATACGACTATTATCCAAATTTACTCACCAACTACTAATGCCAAAGATGAGGAAATTGAAGATTTTTACCAACTTCTGCAGTCAGAAATTCATCGAACATGCAATCAAGATGCATTGATACTATAGACTCAGGGGACATCTTCATCAATTGGCACAATATAGTTCTTAAAGACAAAGTTCTACATCCTACTTTGATGAGTAGTGTCTGTGGTCGAGCAGTCATCTAAGTTACAACCATCAGCCCCTTCCACTCCAGAGCAAAGGAGAAGAAATAAAAACTAAAGACCCAAGTGAGCAATTAGTCCACAGGACTAATGGAACACATGAACCACAGCCCACATGACTCCAAGACCAGGAGAACTAGCTGGTGCCCAGCTATCACTACTGACCACACTGATGGGATTACAATAGAGGGTCCCAGACAAAGCGGGAGAAAAATGTAGAAGAAATGATCAAATTCACAAAAAAGACCACATTTACTGGTCTAACATAGACTGGAGGAACCCCCAAGCCTATGGACACTGACACACTTCTAACTCAGACTTGAAGCCATTCTCCAAATTCACCTTTTGGCCAAAGATTAGGCAGGCCCATAAGAAAAATAGCACACGTGAAGAACTTGCTGCTTAAATCAATCAAGTATACAAGATCAAATTGGGAACACCAGCCCAGGTACAAAGATGAGAAGGCAGGAGATGACAGGGAAACTGGACGAATGGACACGGTGAACCCAGGGTAGAAAGGGAAAGGCAGAGAGTGCTGACACAATGTGAGATTGCAGCCAATGCCATGAAACAATCTGTGTATAGATTTTTGAATGAGAAACTAATTGGCTCTGTAAACTTTCACCTAAATCACAATAATAAACAAAAGATGCATAGATAATTACTGTTGATTGGAATGCCAAAGTTAGAAACAGAGAGGAAGGATCAGTAGTTGGAAAATATGGCCTTGGTAATAGAAACGATGCTGGGGATCGCATGACAGAATTTTGCAAGACCATCTTCTTCTTCCTTGCAAATACCTTTTTTCAACAACATAAATAGCGGCTATACACATGGACCTCGCCAGACGAAATACACAGGAATCAAATTGATTACATCTTTGGAAAGAGACAATGAAGAAGCTTAATATCATCAGTCAGAGCAAGGCCAATGGCCAACTGTGGAATAGACCATCAATTTCTCATATATAAGTTCAAGTTGAAGCTGAAGAATATTAGAGCAGGTTCACGAGAGCCAAAATATGACTTGATTATGTCCTACCAAATGTGGAGACCATCTCAAGAATAGATCTGGGAGAGGCGGGGCAAGATGGCGCTCTAGGCAGAAGCACCACGCCGTCCCTCCATAGCAAAGATCCGAAAAACTAAGCCTAACAGAGAATCAACAATCCTGAAACCCTAGAACACCAAATGAAGAGATAAAGAACTCAGCCAAACACCAAACGGAGTGAGAATACTAAAAGAGAACGGAGAGCGAAGAGAGACTCATGCAGAGATTCCTTACCAGCTAACGCAGCATGGATCCACCATCTTGGATTCCTATCGGAGACCAGCGAATGGGAGAGCAGCCTCGCAGAGCGTCCAGTGGGAGACAGAACGACAGGTAAACTGCGGTGCGTGCTTTCCCACCCCCCACCCCTCTCTGCCTCGGCTGGGGCTCCCCTGCTTTCCGTGGCCAGGGTCCCTGGGCTGGGGGGCATTGGTGCTTGGATTCCATGCGCCCGGGGTGGCGGCTTTCTGAGAGCCGTTTGCTGGCTGCTGGTGAAGCTTTTTCTGCTGCCTCCCCCTCCTTTTGCCTGGGTGCCTGGTTCCGAGCGCCGTCTTTGCTCTCTCCTGCGGGGCTGTGGGGCTGCGTTCAGGCATGTGGCTGCTTCCAGGTCTGGGCTGCTGCGCTGGTGAGATCCCGGGGCCTTTGTTCGTTCGCCCCTCGGCTTCCTGTGGCCACAGTCTCTTAACCCCGAGACTGCTGGCTGCTTGGAATTCGCACCCCTGAGTGGGGGCTCTCTGGGTCCCATTTGTTGGCTGTTGGTGTGGCATTTTCTGCTTCTTCTGGTTTCTCGCTTGCCTCTCGCTGCCTCCCCCTCCTTTTGCTCGGGTGCCTGGTTCCGAGCGCCGTCTTTGCTCTCTCCGGCGGGGCTGTGGGGCTGCGTTCGGGCATGTGGCGGATTCCAGGTCTGGGCTGCCACGCTGGTGAGATCCCGGGGCCTTTGTTCGTTGGCCCCTCTGCTTCCCGTGGCCACGGTCTCTTAACCCCGAGACTGCCGGCTGCTTGGAATTCGCACCCCTGAGTGGGAGCTCTCTGGGTCCCATTTGTTGGCACTGACTGCTGGTGTTGCTTTTTTTTTTTTTTTAATTTTATTTTTCTTCTTTTTTGATTAGTTTTGTCATCTCTTCCCTCTTTTTCCCTTTTGTCTTTCTTCTTTGCTTAATTTCTCGTCTCTCTATCTCTTCCTTCTCTTTCTGATCCCTGAATACCAGGCGATGTATGCCTCTGTACCTTCTGGCCAGGCTGTGCTGTGAAAACTGAGACCGACTCCCCCAGACCTCATAGCTGCATCGGTGGGATCCCTGGGAACTTTGCAGTTCTTTAACTTTTCTGATTTTTATTTGTTCATTCTTTCCTTTTCTTTCTCTTCCCCCTTCTGGTTTCCTCCATCCCATAATCTCTCATTTGTACATTCCAACGACAAGCTCCCCTAGCATTCTTTTATGTTTGTATGCTTTTTGCTCCTGCTCCTCTCTCCTCTCTCCCATATCCAGCTTAGCTTCACACATAACCATCTTCCTGCTGCACCCTACCTACCTGCACCGTGCACTTGACATCACACCACCAAGCTGTGCAGGCACGCCGTATTGGAACCTGCCCAGCACTGACTACCGACCGTCCTGGTGGCTGCGGTGAGTGCCACAAACAACCCGTCAGAGTGGCTCCTTTTCAACTAGATCTGCCCAGCTGTACCACAAGGACGAAACAAACAAAAAAAAAATCTACAATCAATAAACGAGAGAAGTATCTACTGAATGCCCCGAAAACAGCAAACAATATCAAAACATTTACAAAAACAAGACAAGATGGCTCCAATAGGCGTCCAAATTAAAACACCAGATAACTCTCCTGTGGAAGAAAATGCACCAGAAGTACCTGATAGGGAACTCAAATCACTAATACTCGGAATTTTCCAAGAACTGAGGCAAAAAGCTGATAAACATGAGGAAAAAATAGACAAATTTATGGAAAATACAGACAAAAAATTGGAAGAATTCAGGAAGATGATGCAGGAACAAAATGCCAAAATATATTCACAACTAGAAATTATACAAAAACAACAATTAGAAATCCAAAAGATAAACAACAAGATTTCAGAAATGGACGGTGTCATAGAAGGGCTGAGAAGTAGATTTGAAACCATGGAAGACAGGATCAGTGGAACTGAAGACAAACACTTGGATACAACTCTGTTTCAGGAAAACTCAGAAAAAAGAACAAAGAAAAATGAAGAGACCCTGAGAGTTATGTGGGACACAATTAAAAGCAAAAACTTATGAGTGATTGGCATACCAGAACAGGGGGAGAAAACAGAAAACACAGAGAGGATCATTGACGAACTGCTGACAGAAAACTTTCCCATTATCATGAAAAATGAAAAGCTGGCCATCCAAGAAGCTCAATGAACCCCATATAGAAGAGACCCCAAAAGAAAATCACCAAGACATATCATATTCACACTCACTAAAACTAAAGACAAACAAAGAATCCTGAGAGCAGCTCGTGAAAAACAAGAAGTCACATACAGAGGAGAAACAATAAGACTAAGCTCAGATTATTCGGCAGAAACCATGCAGGCAAGAAGGCAATGGGATGACATATATAAAATCTTGAAAGAAAAAAATTGTCAGCTAAGAATAATACATCCTGCAAAACTCTCATTCAAATTTGATGGTGAAATTAGGTCATTTCCAGATAAACAGAAACTAAAGGAATATGCAAAAGTCAAACCAAACTTACAAGAATTATTAAAGGGAGTTCTTCGATCTGAGGACAAACAGCTTCAGCCCTCAGGCAGGACCTAGGACCTAGGACGCAGGTTCATATGAACCAGATACCATTCTAGGAACTGAACTACAGAGGACTTTCCAAAAACAAAAGAAATACAACAGGGAATCAGAGAAATCAATCAAAGGATGACAACAACATCAAAACAATGAAAGAGGGAACAAACGGCATAGGTATAGAACCTTCTAAAGGAGAGGAAGACAAGGCGATACCAAGTAAGGGTAGACTGCTTCAAAATTATAAAGATAAGGGTAAAATTCATGGTAACCACAAAGAAAGTTAACAAACCAACTCATAAAAATAAAGATGAAAAACATAAAGTCTCAACAAAAACAAAACCTACAAAAACAAAAGAAATGAACACAAAATCCACAAACAAAAGTAACTCAGCACAAGAGAGTAAGAAGAACAAAGAAAACTTCAGCACCACAAAAAAAAAGCACTACAAAATGACAGCAACAAACTTCCATCTATCAATAATTACACTGAACGTAAATGGACTCAATGCACCCATAAAGAGATGGAGAGTGGCAAAATGGATAAGAAAACAGGATCCATCGATTTGCTGTCTACAAGAGACACACCTTAGAAACAAAGATGTGAATTTATTAAAAATCAAAGGTTGGAAAAAAATATATCAAGCTAACAACTATCAAAAAAGAGCAGGAGTGGCAATTCTAATCTCAGATAAAATAGACTTTAAAATCAAATCCACCATAAAAGACAAAGAAGGACACTATATAATGATTAAGGGGATGATCCATCATGAAGACATAACCATAATAAATATCTATGCACCCAATGACAGGGCTCCAAAATACATTTAAAAAACTCTAACAGCACTGAAAAGAGAAATTGACAGTTCCACAATAATAGTAGGAGACTTCAACACACCACTCTCAGTAAAGGACAGAACAACTAAAAAGAAACTCAGCAAAGATACAGAAGACCTAAAGGACACGATCAGCCAACTTGACCTCATAGACATATATAGAACAATCCATCCAACCGCTGCAAAGTACACATTCTTTTCCAATGCACATGGAACGTTCTCCAGAATAGACCACATCTTAGGCCACAGAGCAATCCTCAACAAGATCCAAAATGCTGAGATAATTCACAGTATCTTCTCTGACCACAATGCCATCAAGGTAGAAATTAACACTAGAAAGAGCAAGGAAAAAAAATCAAACACATGGAAACTGAATAATAATCTGCTTACACATCAATGGGTAATAGAAGAAATCAGAGATGGAATTAAAAAATTCCTAGAATCTAATGAAAATGAAAACACATCATACCAAAACCTTTGGGACACAGCAAAGGCAGTCCTCAGAGGACAATTTATAGCAATAGATGCACATATCAAAAAAGAAGAAAGGGACAAAATCAAAACATTAACTACAGAACTCAAACAAATAGAAAGAGAACAACAAAAAAAGCCTATAACCACAGGAAGAAAGGAAATAGTAAAGATCAGAGCAGAAATCAATGAAATAGAGAACAGAAAAACAATAGAAAGAATCAACAAAACCAAAAGTTGGTTCTTTGAAAGAATCAACAAAATCGACAAACCACTGGCCAGACTGACAAAAGAAAAACAGCAGAGGGCACAAATAACCCAAATAAGAAATGAAATGGGGGACATTACAACAGACCCAACTGAAATAAAAAGGATTATAACAGAATATTATGAAAAACTATATTCCAACAAATTTGAAAACCTAGAGGAAATGGATAAATTTCTAGAAACATACGGCCTACCCAAACTACAACAAAGTGATATTGAAAATCTGAACAGACCCATAACAAGAGAAGAGATTGAAAAGGTAATAAAAAAAACTCCCAACCAAAAAAAGCCCTGGCCCAGATGGCTTCACTGGAGAATTCTACAAAACATTTACAGAAGAGCTCATACCAGTTCTACTCAAGTTATTTCAGAGCATAGAAGAGGAAGCAACACTTCCAAATTCATTCTATGAAGCCAGCATAACGCTGATACCAAAACCAGGCAAAGACATCACAAAAAAAGAAAATTACAGACCAATATCTCTCATGAATATAGATGCAAAAATTCTGAACAAAATTCTAGCCAATAGAATTCAGTATCATATCAAAAAAATAATACACCACGACCAAGTAGGATTCATACCAGGTATGCAAGGATGGTTTAACATTAGAAAATCCATCAACGTAATCCACCACATAAATAAAAGGAAAGAAAAAAATCACATGATTATCTCAATTGATGCAGAAAAGGCATTTGACAAAGTCCAACACCCATTCCTGATAAAAGCTCTCAATAAAATAGGTATAGAAGGGAAATTTCTCAACATAATAAAGGGCATCTATGCAAAACCAACAGCCAACATCATTCTTAATGGAGAAAGGCTGAAAACATTCCCCCTGAAAACAGGAACAAGACAAGGATGCCCTTTATCACCACTCCTATTTAACATTGTGCTGGAAGTTCTAGCTAGAGCAGTAAGGCAAGAGAAAGAAATAAAGGGCATCCAAATTGGTAATGAAGAAGTTAAACTCTCCCTGTTTGCAGATGATATGATACTATACATAGAAAACCCTAAAGACTCCACGAGAAATTTACTGGAACTAATAGAAAGATTCAGCAGAGTAGCAGGATACAAGATAAACATTCAAAAATCAGTTGGATTCCTATACACCGGTAAAGAGAATGATGAAAAGGAGATCAGGAAATCAATACCATTTTCAATAGCCCCTAAAAAGATAAAATACTTAGGAATAAATCTGACCAGGAATATAAAAGACCTATACAAAGAAAACTACAAAACACTGCTGCATGAAACCCAAAGGGATCTACATAAATGGAAAAACATACCATGCTCATGGATAGGCAGACTCAACATTGTGAAAATGGCAATTCTACCTAAAGCAATCTACAAATACAATGCAATTCCGATACAAATACCAACAACATTCTTCAAAGAGATGGAAAAACTAATTATTAACTTTATATGGAAAGGGAAGAAACCCCGAATAAGTAAAGCACTACTGAAGAAGAAGAATAAAGTTGGAGGACTCACACTACCTGACTTGAGAACCTACTATACAGCTACAGTACTCAAAACAGCCTGGTACTGGTACAACAACAGAGACATTGACCAATGGAACAGAATTGAGAACTCAGATGTAAATCCATCCACCTACGGTCACCTGATTTTTGACAAGGGCCCAAAAAACATCAAATGGGGAAAAGACAGTCTTTTTAACAAATGGTGCTGGCAAAACTGGATATCCATTTGTAGAAAAATGAAACAGGACCCATACCTCACACCATATACAAAAACTACTTCAAAATGGATCAAAGACCTGAATATAAAGCCTCAAACTATAAAATTCATAGAAGAAAAAATAGGACCAACACTTCAGACCTTAATACATGGCATTAACAGGATACAAACCATAAACATCAACACAAAAAACCCAACAGATAAACTAGATAATTGGGATCTTCTAAAAATCAAACATCTATGCTCCTCAAAAGATTTCACCAAAAGAGTTAAAAGAGAACCTACAGACTGGGAAAAAATTTTTGGACAGTACAAGTCAGACAAAGGTCTAATCTCCATAATCTACAAGAAAATCCAACACCTCTACAACAAAAAGACAACCAATCCTATCAAAAAATGGGCAAAGGAAATGAACAGACACTTCACCAAGGAAGACATTCAAATGGCCAACAGACACATGAGGAAATGCTCGCGATCACTAGCCATTAGAGAAATGCAAATTAAAACCACAATGAGATACCATCTCACCCCGGCATTACTGGCACGAATCAAAAACACTGGAAATAACAAATGTTGGAGGGGCTGCGGGGAGACGGGAACTCTTATACACTGCTGGTGGGAATGCAAAATGATACAGCCATTTTGGAAAATGATATGGCGTTTCCTCAGAAAGCTAGAAATAGACGTACCATTCGATCCAGCAATCCCACTCCTAGGAATATATCCTAGAGAAATAAAAGTCATCACTCGAATAGACATATGCACACCTATGTTCATGGCAGCATTATTCACAATAGCAAAACGTTGGAAACAACCTCGATGTCCATCAACAGACGAATGGATACACAAACTATGGTACATACACACAATGGAGTACTATGCAACGAGAAAGAACAATGAATCGGTGAACCATCTCATAACATGGATGAAACTGGAGGACATCATGCTGAGTGAAATAAGTCAATCACAAAAGGACAAATATTGTATGAGACCTCTATTGTAAAAACCCATGAAAAAATTCACATGCAAAATGTAGCAATCCTTGTTGGTTACCAGGGATGGGGATGGGGGGGAATACTAAATAGGTAATAGGTAAGTGGTAACTTGGGTGAGAGATGAGATAGTACATAGTACAGGGGAAACTAACACAACCTGCACAAGGAAAGGTCATGGAGGCCCTATAGACACATCCAAACCCCCCGAGGGACTGAGTTGTTGGACAGAGCGCTCTGGGGACCATGATCTCAGGGAACATCTAGCTCAATTGGCAAGACACTACTTATAAAGATAATGCTCTACATTCTACCTTGGTGAGTAGCGTCTGGGGTCTTAAAAGCCTATGAGCGGCCATCTAAGATACTCCACTGATCTCATCCCTTCGGGAACAAGGGAGAACGAAGAGAACAGGATACAAGGAAAAGATTAGTCCGAAGGACTAATGGTCCACAGCTACCAAGGCCTCCACGGGACTGAGCCCAGTACAGCTGGATGGTGCCCGGCTACCACCAATGACTCCTCTGACCAGGATCACAACAGAGGGTTCTGGGCAGAGCTGGAGTAGGATGTAGAGCATAATTTTAACTCCCAAAAAAAAAAAAAGAAGAAGACCAGATATACTGGCCTAAAGAATACTAGAGAAACCTCAAGAGTGTGGCCCCCAGACACCCTTTCAGCTCAGAGGTGAAGTTACCTTCAAGGTTCGATGTTAAGCCTGGGAATGGACACCCCAGTAAAACTAAATGGGACTAACGATGTACAGGAGTCCGGTGACAAGGGCCAGAAGGCAGAGGGAGAGTAGGAAACTGATGATAAGGAACACAAATTGAATAAGGACACTGTCAATGTATTGTGAGATTGTTGACCACTGCTATAGGGCAACATTTGTAGTAACTATTAAATGGGAGGCTGTTTTGTCCTGTAAGCCTTCATCTTGGGCGAGAATGGCAGCACAATTGGAAGAGCATAGTCAATATCACTTAAATGTGTAAGTAAAAAGTTTTGAAATGGTGTTTAAATAAAATAAAAATAAATAAATAAATAAATAAACAAATGAGACTAAAGAGGTACAATAGTCCACTGACAAGGTCCAGAAGACAGAAGGGGACAAGGAAGCCCCCTGGTGATAGGGAACACAAGGTGGAGTAAGGATATTCTTGATGTGCTGTGAGATTGTTAACCATTGTCATAGGGCAACATGTGTAGTAACTGTTAAATGAAAAACTATTTTGTTCTGTAAGCCTTCATCTTAAGTGAGAATAACAGCACAGTTGGAAGAGCGTAGTCAATGTCACTGAACTGTGAATGTAGAAATTTTTGAAACGGTGTATCTTTGGCCATCTGTAATTTTCATCAAAAAAAAAGGTTGAGAATTTAGAGGCTTAATACGTTGTGGGGTTGTTAACCAATGTCAAAAAAAACAACATGTGTACTACTATTTCATGAGAAACTATTTGCTCTGTAAGCTTTCACCTGAAGTACAATAAAATATGTATAAAAAAAAAAAACAAAAAAAATAAAAACAAAAAAGTACCACAAGATTTAAATTCCAAATGTGGTATTGGTTACTTAAACAACTCAATAATAATGATACACTCGACATTTCAATAGAACTTAATAGTGTACAAGGCTTCACCTACAATACTTTCTTTGATGCTCATAATGGTCACCTGTAACATACACAACACCTAACATCATCTCTGTCATGGATTGAGCTGGGTCCCCCAAAAATATCTATCAACTTGGCTAGGTCATGATTCCCAGTATTTTATGACTGTCTACCATTTTATCATCTGATGTGATTTCCCTATGTGTTGTAAATTCTATCACTATGATGTAATAAGATGGATTAGTGGCAGTTATATTGATGAGATCTACGAGATTAGATAGTGTCTTAAGCCAATCTCTTTTGAAATATAAAAGACAGAAGCGAGCAGAGACACAGGGGAACCTCATATCATCAAGAAAGCTGTGCTGGGAGCAGAGCGTATCCTTTGGACCTGAGGTTCCTGCGCAGAGAAGCTCCCAGACCAAGGGAAAATTGATGACACAGACCTTCCTCCAGAGCCAACAGAGGAAGCCTTCCCATGAAACTGATGCCTTGAATTTGGACTTGTAGCCTACTAAACTGTGAGAGAATAAATTTCTCTTTGTTAAAGCCAAAAAAAAAAAAAAAAAAAAGGTTGAGAATTTAGAGGCTTAATATGTTGTGGGGTTGTTAACCAATGTCAAAAAACAACATGTGTACTACTATTTCATGAGAAACTATTTGCTCTGTAAGCTTTCACCTGAAGTACAATAAAATATATATAAAAAGAAAAGAAATACCGAAACAACTGTATTTAAATAAATAATGTGTCTTAGATATCTAGTGCTGCTATAACAGAAATACCACAAGTGGACAGCTTTACCATAGAGAAATTTATTTTCTCACAGTCTAGTAGGCTAGAAGTCCAAATTCAAGGCATCAGCTCTGGGGGAAGGCTTTCCCTCTCTCTGTCAGCTCTGGAGGAAGGTCCTTGTCATCAATCTTCCCCTGGACTAGGAGCTTCTCTGCACAGGGACCCTAGTTCCGAAGTACGCACTATGCTTCCGGTGCTTTTTTCTTGGTGGTATGCGGTCTCCATGTCTCTCTGTTCACTTCTGTCTTTTATATCTCAAAAGAGATTGACTTAACACACAATCTAATCCTATAGCTCTCATTAACATAACTGCTGCTAATCCATCTCATTAACATCATAGAGGTAGAATTCACAACACATAGGAAAGTCACAACAGATGACAAAATGGTGGACAATCACACAATATTGGGACTCATGGCACAGCCAAATTGACACACGTATTTTTGGGGGACACAATTCAATCCATGACATAATGTGATGATGATAATGTCAAAAATTTCAAAATAAGGCCAAAGCCCTCTCTGTGTGCTCCTTTTGTTCACTTTAAAATGGTTGACTTTACGTGGTGTGAATTTCATATGTGAACCTCAATTAAAACAAACAAAAAGAAGACTCTCGTTTGGGGCAGGGTCATAGATTTCAGGCACATTTGTAGGCATGACCCAGGTTTTTCCTCAGAGGATAGAAAGTTGGTTGATGAGGTTAGCGAAGCTAGCAGGGAGAAGTAGCTGTCAAATAGATCTGTTCTGCTCTGTCCATCTTATGTGTCCAGGTCTTTGCTGATGTAGATATCTTTAACTGGACTGCTCTTCTCTCTTCTCCTACCTGGTGAACTTATCCTGTAAAACCCAGTTCAGACAACATCTCCTCTACAAAGCCTTCCCAATCCCCAACCCAAAGCGGTAATAATAACAGTAAGATCAGTGAGGACTTTAAATTTTTTAGGCCACAAAGCCTGCCTTGTCCCCTGCCATTGTTTCTCTGCCACTGCTTCTCGAGAGCTCTCTCAGTTCCAGGAGCTTTGCAGCACAGGGATCCCGGGTCCGAAGAATCCGATCTCCACTCCTGGCTGTTCTTCCTTGACAGTGGTGGGATCCTCACTCTGTTCTGAAATTGGCTCTCTTTTAAGGCAATACTGACAAATCCCTTTGGTGGGCCACAATTGCCTTATTTGCACAGTCCCACCCAAGTTATTACAAGACCAGGGCTGGAAAGGATACACAAAAGCGAACCATTGCACCGTACTTTCCATGAAAAATTCCTACTTCGCCTTCATGTAGTCTTCCCTGAACCCCCACCCCAGGTTGAGTCAGGCGCCATTTATGGGCTCTCACAGGTCCCATGGGAGCTTCCTCCATCCTGGCCCTGACCCTTCCACCTGTGCATCCCCTTCTTAGCACTGTCTCATAAGGGTCTGTCTCCCCTGTGGAGTGAGAGCTTCATGAGGGCAGGGCCCAGGGATGTCCCAGTCACCCTCTGTGTTCTTGGCATCACCCAGCACAAGGCTGGTATGCAGCTGTGCATTCAGTGAACACTGGCTGAATGATTCTGTTAAATCTGCTGAATTGCTTAGGAGGTTGGAGTGATACTGTAGGAAAGAGAGCACTCTTCAAGGATATTTAAATTATTCAGTGGGAAGTAACTGACCTGGAGAATGCCCTCAGAACACACCTGTCCCATGGAGGCTTTTTCTACTTAGTGTGATCCTTGAAAACGGAGGGAGGTAAATTCCCTGAAAAATGAGGGAACTGTTTGTTTTTTGAGAAGGGAAATGGAGCTGGGTCAGGGCTATGTTTGAATCCAAACACAAAGCATATCTCAGATGTTCACCTCTATACAATGTGGACCCAAGTGCCTACACATGTGCATCAGAATACAAAGAGAAATGTCTACACAGTCATATGTAGTTACCTTGTACATGTGCAAACACAGATGTCATTATGCAGTCATACGTCAGGCTGGACACAGAGACACACAAGTAAACATCCCCCAACAGGCATATGTACACTCATGCTCCACACACACAGATGGATGCAGAGATCGCTGTGCATTCAGGTACATGGGCATGGACACATGCATAGTCATATATATGCGTACATGTAGAGAAACTCGTATGGATACTCACTGATCATGCACACACACACACACCACAAATACAGGTGTATACACAAATTCATATATCAGTATGGTTACAATGAAACACATGTGCACACAGACATACACAGACACTCCAAATGACACACATAAGCAGATGTATGAATAAAGACAAACATGACAGAGACATCTAGGAGATCCCATCTGACAAAATGAAAAAATCATAAAGGGACCCAGAAGCACATGAGGAGGTGGAAGGACAGGCTGACATGCAGGGAAGGAGAGAGAGAGAAAGAAAAACAAAGTCAGGGACAACGGAAGAGAGACAGAGAAAGACAGATGGACAAAGTCCTGAGCAGGGCTCCCTACCCCTCCAGAACAACCTGAGAGTTTAACCCTCACCTGCCCATTCTCCAAACCCACACAGGCAAAAAAAAAAAACCCTGTTGTTGTTGAGTTGATTCCTACTCACGGCAACCCCAAGTGTTGCATGTGTTGCAGATCAGAACGGCTCCACAGGGTTTTCTTGGTTGTAATCTCTACAGAAGCCAGGCCTTTCTTCTGAGGTGTCACTGGCTGGGATCAAACCACCAACTTTTCAATCAGTAGTTGAGTGCAAACCATTTACACCACCCAGGGACCTTCACCCATTCTCCAAATAATGCCTAATGCACACCACTCCACCAGAAACCTCCCCAGAAGATCAATTTCCTACTTACAGCTCCATCGGGTTAGGCTTAGCTATGCTGAGGAAGGCATAGGAAGGGAGGTTCCCCCAAACTCTCTCTCTTCCTTTCCCCTTTCCCAAAGTTTTGGGAACTTTAGACGAGAGAATGTACAAGCCAGGAATTTAGAGTCTCTCCTCTGTCTCCTTCATCCTACAGATTCATCGTAAGAACAGCTAACACTTACTGAGCAGTTACGACCCACTAAGTACTTTACACACCATAACCCATTCACTCCTCACCAAAAATATCCAAGACATGAAGTCCCCTATTCAAAATCACACATCAAGGAAGGGTTAAGGCTAGGACTCCAATCCATGTCTTAACTCTGCTCTTAACCACTGTACAGTCCCTTCAGAAAGGGAAACTGAGGCCCAGCAAGGGGAAGGGATTTGCCTGGGTTCACCACTAGCTCACACTAGCAGACCATCCCCGAGCCACTGCCCCCACCCCGGCATGCATCCTGCCTCCAGGAGATAAGGCAAGTGATTTCAGACACTGCCCTCTCATTTCATGTACATCAACAAGGCCAAAGTAGCCTAACTTCTCTGTCCCCAAGTACACCTGTGCTTTGATCCTCTGCAGTCTGACCTTCATGCCCATTGCCCAGCTCATGGCAGCCTGCCTAAGCACTCTGTGACTTTCCTGGTGCCAACCTCATTGAGAAACAAACTCCCCAAATTTCTACCACCCTCTTTTTCAAGAAACAAGGGGGAAGAGGAGGGGCACAGCTTGGGGCCAGCCCTGGTACAGACTGGTGATCAAGATTAAGGGCACTGACACCTACCAAGCCCGTGCTAATCCTCCTTCCCCATCCTTCCCCTCCAAAACCAACAAACAACGTTCCTCTCTCTACTTTGATCTCTGCCCTTTGTTCCCTACCCACAGGTTTCCGAGCCCAGCAGCCTGGAACTCTCTGAGCAAGATGCCAGTCCTGGGAGTACCAACCTCACCCACCTCTACTCGCCCAAGGGTAGAGGCCCTTAGCAGTGTGCCCATCACGTGTCTTTCCTGGTTCAACCCTCAGAGCCAGCCCAAGGCCTATCTGGAGTCCTTCTTAGGGCCTGGATGAGGCCAATCTCAGGCTCACATATTACGAATCCCAGCACCCAACCAAGGTTGGCCTGCCAGAGCCAAGCTCAGAGCCTATATGGTGCCACCCATCTGTTCTCCTGAAGCCAACCTCAATGGCCAGCTGGGACTGCTCTCAGGGCCCTCTTGACATGAGAAGTGGCTCCACTAATGTCCTCTTGAAATCAGGTTCACTGCCGATTTGTTTTCAATCCCAGTGTCTACCTGGGGGCAAGCTCAATGCCAATAGTATAACCCTCCCAGGCCTACTTGGATGGCAATATCAAAATCTACCTCTGTAATCCATGTATCCAATGCTGGTGCTAGTCTCAGGTCCCACCTAGTGCTAAACTTGATCCCTACTTGACCTCCAGGGCTGGCTAGGCAGTTCAATAAAGGGAGAAGGAAGACAGTTCAAATCCTACCTCCCTCACTTACTACCTTGATCAAGTGGCTTAGTCTTCTCATCTGCAAAACGAGGATGCTAGTGAACCAGCCCCTATTGTTATAAAGATTCAGTAAGATCATGAATAACCAAAACCAAAAAGCAAACCCATTGCTGTCAAGCCAATTTCAACTCACAGTGACCTGATAGGATAGAGTAGAACTGCCCCATAGAGTTTCCAAGACTGTAGTCTTTATAGAAGCAGACTGCCACATCTTTCTCCCAGAGTAGCTGGTGGGTTCGAATCGATGACCTTTTGGTAAGTAGCTGAGCGCTTAACCATTGAGCCACCAGGGCTCCTTAATATCACGAATACATAGACTTAATCTTCCTGGAATACATTAAGCACTCTACAAAGAGTAACTGTCCTTATTATTAAGAAACAATTTCAATGAAGAAAGGACAATAGATCACCCAATTTTTCTCTACTCCTACCGACAGCATCCCAGGGTTCCCAGCATTGGACTTTACCCAAATCTTTCCTGCTATAGTTCCCTCTACCTGCTAATAAAACCTGTTGCCGCCAAGTCGATTCTGCCCCATAGGGTTTCCAAGGAGCAGCTGGTGATTCAAACTGCTGACTTTTTGGTAAGCAGCCGAGCTCTTAACCACTGTGCCACCAGGGCTCCACCTACTAACAGCAGTCCTTGGAAAACCAGGAATCACCCCACAAGGGATGTTAACACACTCTCAAAGATAACCTTCTGTTCCCAAATAATTTCCACAGGTGGGGAAACCAAGGCCCAGAGAAGGGATAAACTAAGAATACAAAGTAGGAGAGATGGGAATTCAAGACCCTTGGCTTAAGGGTCCCTCACACCTGCACACCCTGCCCACTCTCTGTTTCCTGTCATCAGTATGCCCACATATAAAATAAGAACATTAATAATAACAATAACAAATGATAGAAATGGTACATTCAACCTAGTGGGCTTCCCTAAGGATCAGGGTAGGGACCCAGTGGGACTCTTTGTCAATTATAACCCTTGAGACAGATGGGATTTTTTGGTACCATATGGGAAGTTGTTATTTCCCAACACCTGGCCAGTCGTTCTGCCACTGAGGCTGTGAGTAATCTTCTCCAGTTCTCTGGCTAGTTCCACTGAAACATGACTCTGGTATTTTACCTTCCCCCACCCTTTCTCAACCGGAGGTGGACAGTGGAGGTTCTATGGCACCCACTCTGTCCTCGCTTTGAGGCTCCAGTGAGAATTCTGGGCATCAAGAGACAACACTGAATCCAAGACAAAAGGAGCTCAACATCTGGGCTCAAAGGCTGACTCCAGGACACTGCTTGGCTCTCAGGAACTCCACATCCACAACCGTCGGTCCTTCCTCATCCCAAGACCATCAAATCCATAACCCTGGAATCTCCCCTCCAGAGACTCTTAAATCTACATCCCTCTTCACCAAAAAAAAAAAAAAAAAAAAACAAATCCACAGCCACACATCCTATCTCATTCCAATACCCTTCAATCCAGATCTTTGGAAGCTTCTCTTCTGACACTCCCAAATCCACACTGAGACTCCAAATGCAAAGCTGAAGGGCTCTCCTATGTAGATACTCCAAACTATTCAGTTCTGGAGCTTGTCACCTCTCCTCCCAAATCCAAAGCCCTGAGGTCAAAAATTCAGTCCTGGGGCCCACTCCCTTTTAGTCTGCTCTGAGTTACCCCCTTCTCCCTTGCTGGCTATGTCCCAATCTAGGCAGGTTGCATAATAGTGGGCGTAACTGGGAGGTGAAATGAGACAATTACATAATAGAGACCAAAGTCCACCCTTCTCTCCCAGGTAGTATAAAGGCACATCACGCCAAGCCATCAGTATCCCATCATCACTCTCACTGCCACCATGCTGGCCTCAGGGATGCTTCTGGTGGCTTCGCTGGCCTGCCTGTCTGTAATGGTCTTGATGTCTGTCTTGCAACAAAGGAAGCTCCGGGGGAAGCTTCCTCCTGGGCCCACTCCATTGCCCTTCATCGGGAACTACCTGCAGCTGAACACAGAGCAGATGTACAACTCCCTCATGAAGGTGTCACGAGGCAGGGCAATGGGTGTAATGGAATTGAGAACCAGGGAAGACTTTGTGGCAGGGGACTGACCAAACTGGACCAGAGTCCTAGGATAGGGCAGTTTTGAACGTTCAATATCAGAGGCCTAGCCAGGAAAGACCAGATCTTGGGATACTCAGCCATTTGACTGTTAGAACCTGAGGGAAATGGACTGCAGTTCGTGAGGTCTGGGTACAGAGCCAGTTCAGAGGTAGGGGCTGCTCCCTCTAACCACTTCAATCCACCTCTACCAGCTCAGCGAGCGCTATGGTCCGGTGTTCACAGTCCACATGGGGCCCCGGCGGGTCGTGGTACTGTGCGGATACAACGCTGTGAAGGAGGCTCTGGTGGACCAGGCTGAGGAATTCAGTGGGCGAGGCGAGCAGGCCACCTTCAACTGGATCTTCAAAGGCTACGGTGAGAGGACCCCGGGGGGGGGGGGGGGACGTCATCAGGCAGACCCAAAAGCTTCAGTTTCCCCAGCTTCTCCCCTTGACTCACCTGCCCACTCTAGACTGTGGCAGACCCCTCCCTCAGGTCTTTGTACCCATCCCTATTCATTGAAACCTCTCCCTGGTCTGTCTCTAACCTGTTTTAGAGTTTCTGTGGCTCCATTTCTCCCTGCCTCTCTCTGTTTTTATCTCCCTCTTTCTCTCTCACAAGACATCCCTTCTTTCTGTGTATCTCTCCATCTCTTAGTAGAATCTCTTGGTATTTCTGTTTGGGAGCCCTGGACCTCTGTATAACCCATAGCTGTGAAGTCCATTCCAGCTCATAGCAACCCTATACCTTTGTCTTTTTCTCATTCTCTGCTTCTGTGTTCTCTAGAATTTCTCTGCCTCTCTCTCTTTGCTCTGTCTTAGGATCTCACACTAAGATTGTAGGTGGCGCTGGAAGGAAGTGTATATCTAAGTTTTCAGGTGGGTTAAGTGTGAGGGTATCTGTCCAAGAATTTAGGGGAGATAGATTGGGGCACACATCCAGGTGTTCTTATATTCAAGTGAGGTTGAGTTGGGAGGTACCTGTTCAGGTGTTTAGGCACTCAGATGGGCTAGCTGGAGACACATGTCCACATATTTAGATATTTAGGGGATTTGGATTGGGGGCCTTCTGCCTCAAAACCCCTGTGTCTCTGTCTCCTGGTAACAATTTTTAGACCTTGTCTCTCTGTTTCACTCTCCCTAATTTATTCTCTCTTCTCCAGCTCAGTTTTAGAGTACTTCAGAATTTTTGTCTCAGCTTCTCAGCTTTCCACATACTTCATTTCTCCTTTTCTTCCTTCTGCCTATCTCTCTCTTCATGCACGCATCTCTGTATCTCTGTTTCTCTGTGTTATCTGTCTTGCCTCTCCTGTTTCTATTCTTCCAACTCGGTCTCTGTCTCTTTCTGTATTTCTCTGACTCTGAGTTTCTCCTCTCTCTAGCTCTTTGTGGCTGTGTATCCTTTCTCTCACTCCCTCTCTGCCCGTTTTTCCCCACCTCTCAGAAGTCCCCCTGGCTGGTCTGTGGCCTGTCCCCGCCCTTCTCTCACCTCTTGCACCCCTGGGCACCCTCCTCCTCAGGCGTGGCGTTCAGTAACGGAGAGCGCTCCAAGCAGCTTCGACGCTTCTCCATCAGCACACTGCGGAACTTCGGCGTGGGCAAGCGCGGCATCGAGGAGCGCATCCAGGAGGAGGCTGGCTTCCTCATCGAGACCCTCCGGGGCACGCGCGGTGAGCGGGGACTCCGGAGTGCGCGGGAAGGAGAAGGGAAAAAGCCGGCGGAAAGGACCTGTGCGCTCTAGCCCCAAGCAGAGACCAGGCTGGGGAAAAGCGTCTAGGCTCTCAGCTCTGGGGTCTAATCACTTCAGCGCCTTTCTCTTGAAATTCTCAAGGCTGGCATCAGACCCCAAATTTCACTCTCTCCCCATACCCTGTCTCTCCCTGCCTCCGCTCCCCCACCCCCACCCCAACCAGGCGCCTTCATCGATCCCACCTACTTCCTGAGCCGCACCGTCTCCAACATCATCAGCTCCATCGTCTTCGGGGACCGCTTTGACTATGAGGACAAAGAGTTCCTGTCATTGCTGCGTATGATGCTGGGAAGCTTCCAGTTCACAGCTACTGCCACCGGCCAGGTAATGGGTCTCAGCCAGGCCCTACCACGCCCCTACCATAACCTGCCAGCAGCTCCCCCATACGGAAAAAGATGCCCCAAACTCCTCCTTAAGACAGCCCCCACTCAAAACCAGCCCCCACTCCTGAACAACTGAACAGCTGCACGAGAACTCAGGAGAGGAGCCCAATACCCACTCTCCAAGGACACCTGGATATCTCCACATATATGCCCTCAGCATAGCTCTCTCACCTAGGCAGGTGTACCCAACCCAACTTACCTTAATATCTAGCAAATGCTGCCTACCCAGCCCACCTCCCAAATACCTAACCACCTGAATCCCTGGTGCTGCAAAATTCTGCCCACCCAAATCCTCTGACACTCATATAAGTGTCCCCAATCCACCCCACCAGAGTATCTAGACAGTGCCTCCTATCCAGCCTACTTAAATACCTGAACACCTGGACAGGAGCCCCAACTACGACCCCTATACACCTGGAGACATTGTTCCCCAAACACCCAAATAAATGTCCCCCAATCCAGCCCACTTGAACACCTACAGAGGTACACCCTATACAGCCCACGGAAGTATCTGAACACCGAATATGTGTCCCCTAAACCAGCGCCTCTTTAACACCTGAACACCTGTACAGAAACCCCCAATCCAAATTCCCTAAATACCTAAACATGTGGTCAAGCATCTCCAACCTAACCTACCTGAGTGTGTAAACACCTGGACAGGTACTTACCAACCCAACCTCACTTGAATATATGAACACCTGGATGTGTGCCCCGATCCGTCTCACCTAAACTCTTGGACAGATACCCTCACACTTAACCCACCTGAAAACTTAGATATATACTTCCATCCAGTCCCACCTAAATACCTAAACACCTGGACAAGTGCCTTGAACTCAGTCCTTCCTTGCCCTGAGACAAGCTTCCTCTCCCATCAGATCCTGCCCATTGACTGCTGCCCTTCCTTTTCCTTCCTCTCTCCCCACCTCCAGCTCTTTGAGATGTTCTACTCGGTAATGAAACACCTACCAGGGCCACAGCAGCAGGCCTTTAAGGAGCTGCAGGGGCTGGAAAACTTCATAGCCAAGAAGGTGGAGCAGAACCAGCGCACACTGGACCCCAACTCCCCGAGGAACTTCATTGACTCCTTCCTTATCCGCATGCAGGAGGTACATCCAAGCAACCAGTGCAAGTGATTGGCGGGGAGAGGTTGTTTCCCAAAGCCAGGCAGAGGGAAATCAATCTGAGGAGAGGCACAGAGATCCATTGAGACTAACCCCTCATCACAATAATCCTCAAAATCCTGATTATAATTAACCATCACTGCTCCATTGACTGAACCTTAACCATGGCAGGACCTGTGCATGTGAATCATAATATACCCTCTCCTCACTTATCGAAATGACTAGGTTCCAAAGACCAGGTTCTTATGCAAAATCAGCATTATGTGAAAATGGAGGATGACAACATCAGATCCCAAAATGGAGGATGACTACATCATTACATAACTTTCAAATTGCATCGTTATATAACTGCCAGATTACATCACAGCTTGACTGCCAAACCACTGAGAGTCATGGCCCAGCCAAGTTAACACATAATCTTAACCATCAAAGTCAGCGTTACTCTTGCCTTGCACCTCAGCATTTGGTACTGCCACACGTACGTCATTAATGCACAAAATAGTAGATTTTTTACTGTTGTCATAGTTGCAAAATGTTGGATAACGAGATAGTTGATAAATGAGGAGAAGGTGGAGTATACTTCTGTTGCACTACCTGGTCCTCTGGGTGGCACAAATGATTAAGCACTGGGCTACCAAAGAAAAGGCTGGTGATTCAAATCGACCCAGAAGCTCCTCAGAAGAAAGACCTGGTGATCTGCTTCCAAAAGGTTACAGCCATGAAAACCCCTATGGAGGGCAGCTATACTCTGAAACACATGGGCTCACAATAAGTTGGAATTGACCCAATGGCAATTGGATTTTTGTTTTGTTTGTTTGTTTGTTTATTGCACTACCAGATGCCAGTCACTATTTTAAGTGTTTTATAGTATTTGCCTTTTAACACAACAGCTCCTTGAAGGACATTCTATTGCGACCTCAATTTTACAAATGAAGAAACTGCGGCCCAGAGAGCATAGTGGCTTGCCTGAGGTCACACAGCCAGGAAGTGACAGAGTCCAGTTCAAACCCTAGCCTCCCGACTCTAAGGCTGGTGTTTTTAGCCGCCATGCTCTCTTACCTTCTGTACCCTGGTTAGCAGACAGTGACCTAGCTTTACTATGTGACATTGGAGGGTCCTCACCTCCATCCAGATGCCAGTCCCCATTCTGTGCAGAAAGGAGATGGAGCTTTATGGAGTCTACAATTCAGGGTAAATGGATTAAAGGACAAGATTCGCCCACAATAAGCTTCAAGATTTTTAGTGAAAGGAACAGGATGCTATCGCTAAAACTCTGTATCTCGGAAAATTGGACTTTATCTCTGACTCTCTCTGACTTACCCTATCTCTCAATCTCTGTCCCTCTCTCACACACCTTGTCCCTCTCTATCCTTCTTTTTCTAAATATGTTTACCATAAGAGGTGATAATTAAAGGGCAGATAGTGAGCCAGGGAAAGAGTAAGGGAAGAGCACTCAGGGCAGAGACAACAGAGCCTGGAGACTGGAGAAAACATGGTAGATCCAGGTCCCTCTTCTCATTTCTGTTCTGAAGAAAATGAGACCTCACAGATCTAAGAGTTGTGGGTCCACAGGGAAAACCCCCGAAGGGACCTGCGGGAGTGCAGAGTGGCTCTGCCTGAAGCATCCTCTCCCTGCAGGAGAAGAAGAACCCCAACACCGAGTTCTACATAAAGAACCTGGTGATGACCACGCTAAGCCTCTTCATCGCGGGCACCGAGACCATCAGCACGACCCTGCGCTACGGCTTGCTGCTGCTCATGAAGCACCCAGAGGTGGAGGGTGAGGCTGGAGGGAGCTTCACCTCTGACTCAAAAATTCTCTGAGCCTACTAAAATGCCCTCCATCTCTCCCAGATCCCTGGACCATCAGAAACACCCTGCTACCCAGAAAACCATCGAGTTGATTCTGACTCATAGCGACCCTATAAGACAGAGTAGAACTGCCTCATAGGGTTTCCAAGGAGCATCTGGTGTATTTGAACTGCCAACCTTTTGCTCAGCAGCTGCAGCTGTTAACCACTGCACCACCAGGGCTCCTGCTACCTAGAGACAAGGTGATATTCAGCTGATAGGCACCAGTTGAGTTTCAAATATTGAAATATTGAAAATGTCTGAACTGCTAGCTCCTGTGCTGAACCCACTGAGTACCCACTGCCCCCTACTCTGAACCATTCCTAGACCCCTTGCATGTCCCCTATTATTCTGGCACAAACAGGCTCACAGGACCTGCTCCTGGTACGTGGATGGTCTACATCCATGTCAAAGGTAGCCTGGGTGGCACAAATGGTTAAGCATTTGACTACTAGCCGAGAGGTTGGTGGTTTGAACCCACCCAGAGGCACCTCGGAAGACAGGCTTGGCGATCTGCTTCAGAAAGGTTATGGCCTTGAAAACCCTATGGGACAGCTCTACTCTACACATACGGGGTCACCATGAGTTGGAATCAACTCAACAGCAAGGAACAACAGCTTCCATGTCACACCAGTTTTAAATATTTTGATTATCATCTTTGTCCTGAGATCTTTAGATACCTAAATGCATTCTCCCTCCTCTCCCAGCCAAGGTGCATGAGGAGATTGACTGGGTGATTGGCAAGAACCGTCCGCCCAAGTTTGAGGACCAGGTCAAGATGCCCTACACGAAGGCAGTGCTCCATGAGATCCAAAGATTCGGAAACATAATCCCCATGAGCCTGTCCCGCAGGGTGGCCAAGGACACCAAGTTTCAGGACTTCCTCGTCCCCAAGGTGCTGCCCACACCCAACCCACAGGGCCCTCCAAGCCTGTGACCCCTGTACCCTTACAAGCTTTCGAGCCCATGTCCACTCACTCAAAGACTTTCCCAACCACCTTCAACCTTCCCACTTGAGGACTCTAATCCTTGAATCTCCCCGAAACTTCCTGCCTTGGAAGACACGAACCCATGTACCTCAAACCTCCTGCCTCAGAAGACACAGACTATATGTCCCCAAACCTCCTGTCTTGGGGAACATGAACCCCTAAACCCACCAAACCTCCTGCCACTGGAGACACAGATCCCATGTCCCCCAAACTTCCTGTCTCAGGGGACAAAAAGCTCATAGCCCCCAGAGCTCCTTTGGAGGAACCCCAACTCTCATGTCCCCATTTCTCCTCGCCTTGGGCCCCCTAATTCTCTTCTGACTCCCATGAGCTTTCAGCATACCCATCTCCCACTCCACTTTATCAAATCCCCCTTCCTCCTCCCCACCAGGGCACCGAAGTGTTCCCCATGCTGGGCTCCGTGCTGAGAGACACCAAGTTCTTCTCCAACCCTGGAGATTTCAACCCCCAGCACTTCCTGGATGAGAAAGGGCAATTTAAGAAGAGCGATGCCTTTGTGCCCTTCTCCATCGGTAAGAGACCACGGTCTGCTGCCAGACCACCACACATACCACCAGGGGCCGTCCTCATCCCAGTCAGTTCCTCTGGGGTGTAGCCCAGTATCTTTCTCCAGCTTGGAAGTCCCTCTTAGAAGCGACCCTTGAGCCACCCAGCTGCAACCACCATTAATACTAAGCACCAAGCACCTGCACCTAGGCACAAAGGAAGGGATGATCACACTACTTCAGAGTTGGGGAAAATTAAGGCCCAGAGTGAGTCAGAAATTTGTCTAAAGTCACACAACAAACACTCCAGTTTCCTAAGAAGGAGTTGATGTTATAGCAGCCATATTTGGGATGAAGGGTCACCTAAAGTTCCCATTGCTATAGCCTGGCAGGGATCACCCCCATCTCATCTACAGGGGACTCTGAGGCTCAGAGAGAATTAGAAGCTTCCCTGAAAGTTGCTCAGCCACAATGTCCAGCCTCTCCTACCTGAGAGAATGCAGCCAGGACTCAGTAGTGGGGCGAGGCAGCAGTGAGAGTCGCCTCACCTCCGGCCCTCCCACCTCACCTCTCCAGGAAAGCGGTACTGTTTCGGGGACAGTCTGGCCAGAATGGAGCTCTTTCTCTTCCTTACCACCATCCTGCAGAACTTCCGCTTCAAGGCCCCGCAGTTGCCCAAGGACATCGATGTGTCTCCCAAAAGCGTGGGCTTTGCCACCATCCCACGAACCTACACCATGAGCTTCCTGCCTCACTGAGAGCTGAGATGAGGCAGGGCTAGTAGGAGGGGCACGTGGGGAGGGAGAGGGGCTAGTGGGCAGGGCTGACAAGTAGGTGAGGTTAAAGGGCAGCTGAGGGAAAAAGAAGGGGGACCGTGGATCAGAAGACAAGTAGAAACACTAGGAGCTCTGTCTGTTCACTTGCAAGAGACAGATGCTTCAGAGGTGGGATGGGAGGGAGGAAAATCTATGGCTATATTGTGGATAATAATAATAATAACCGCTATTATGTATTAAACAAGCACTCTGTGTCAGCTCTATGCTAAAAGCTTTACATGTTCATTTCACTTAAAGCAAACAAACCTATGCTATGGGGAACAGTGTCCACGCCCATTTTACAGGTGACACAGCTGAGGTTCAGCAAGTTTAAGCCTCTATCTGAGGTCTCCCAAAACACAAGAACTTGAACACAGATCTGTGCAGGGATGGCTAGACTTAGCCTACAGTCCTTTTAAAAAAGGAAAAAAACAAACCCATGGGGGTCCAGTCAATTCCGAGGCAGTCTCTGCACCCATCTGGGAAGGCTTCAGCGATTGCTGAGTCCCCTGGGCTGGAAGTGGGACCCGTCATATGCCCTGAGCCATTCTCCTGGCCTTGGAGAGGGAACAAATTAACTACGAAGAAAAAATAATCTGCCAGCTCCTCTAAACCAGGAACTCTGGATAGGCACAGCTCCTTTGCCTAGGCACAGGCATAAGGCGTCCAGGGACTTTGAATGCTTTTCACCCTTGCATAGACCCATGTGGGCCCATTTCAACAGCATAGGCCCTCATTACCACAGTATAATGGGGTATATACCTGAAGCCTAACTTCAACTGTATCAGCTATATGGTGAAGTGGCAGGTTTGTGACATTTGACACTGCTCTGTCCATTAAGCAGGGTCCTCACCTACCCACATCAGGGGCCTGATGACTGGTGGCTGCACTCACGCCACCTAGCCACCCACAACAGGGGTCCAAGAAAAAGTGGTGCCTCCCAGTCCTTACAGCCAACAGCACTGGGTGCCCATACTCTGGCTGCAAAACCAACCCACCTACGTGCTCTAGGTAACAGGGACACACTTTCCTCCCTGACACTCAGGGGCGGTCATCAGCCCCCTGCCTTGCTCAGCACATGACCCCCTACTACAGCCAGATACATGGGCCTACACCTATCACCCATGCCCTTCTAGGACCGTAGGTAAGAGTCTGTACCACACACTTGGTGACCAACTACTTGGACACCTGAGCTGAATCCATACAAGAAAAGTAAACAGACTCCTAGGCTCATATACCTAGTAACAAATCTAACCACCTGGTGACAGGATGTTAGAGATTCAAAGGCACCAATAATCAAACTAGCCCACACGAGCAGCCTATTTGGGCATATCAAAACAAAACAAAACAAGAAGCTAAGACACAGTAAGCAAACATAAAATAAATAAATATAATAACATTGATGGCTCGGAGACAACAGTCAATATCAAATCACATAAAAAGGCATACCATGATAGCTTCAGCAAGCTCCCAAAACAAAGAATCAAGACATTTTCCAAAGGAAGAAAATTTCTTGGAATTACTGGAGGTAGAATACAAAACATTAATATACAGAACTCTTCAAGAGATCAGGAAGGACATCAGACAAATGCAGAACAAGCCAAGGAACACATAGACAAAGCAATACAGGAACTTAAGATTAGAGAAGAGGATAATGACAGATTTACAGACTGCAAGAAACCATAGAGGGACAGCAAACAGAAATCCAGAAGATTAACAATAAAATTTCAAAATTAGACAACTCAATAGAAAGTCATAGGAGCGGAATTCAGGCAATGGAAGTCAGAATTAGTGAGATTGAAGATAAAGCACTTGACATCAACTTATTTGAGGAAAAATAAGATAAAAGAATTTTAAAAAATGAAGAAACCCTAAGAATTACGTGGGACTCTATCAAGAGGAATAACCTACGAGTGATTGGAGTACCAGAACGGGGGGGATAACAGAAAATACAGAGAGAATTGTTGAAGACTTGTTGGCAGGAAGCTTCCCTGATATCGTGAAAGTTGAGAAGATATCTATCCAAGATGCTCATCAAACCCCACATAAGGTAGATCCCAAAAGAAAATCACCAAGACATATTATGATCAAACTTGCCAAAACCAGAGATAAAGAAAGAATTTCAAGAGCCACTAGGGATAAATGAAAACTCATCTACAAAGGAGGGTCAATAAGACTAAGTTCGCACTACTCAGCAGAAACCATGCAGGCAAGAAGGCAATGGGATGACATATCAAAGCTGCACCTTGAAGGAAAAAAATTGCCAACCAAGAGAGATATCCAGCAAAACTGTCTCTCAAATATGATGGCAAAATTAGGACATTTCCAGATAAACAGAAGCTGAGGGAATTTGCAAAAACCAAACCAAAATTACAAGAAATACCAAAGGGAGTCCTCTGTTTAGAAAATCAATAACTTCAGATAACAACCCAAGACTAGAACACAGGACAGAGCAACCAGATACCAACCCTGGTAGAGTGGTCACAAAAATAAAACAAAGCTAAAACACTGAAAATAGGAAAACAGAGACGTCAATATGTAAAAGACGACAACATTATAACAAAAAAGAGGGACTAAAAAACGTAGTCATGGACCTTTCATATGGAGAGGAAGTCAGTGCAATATCAAGAAATAAAAGAGTGGTTTAAACTTAGAAAAATAGTGGTAAATATTAAGGTAACCATAAAGGAAACTAATAATCCTACCTATCAAAATAAAAAATAAGAAAAACATAAAGACTCAGCAAATACAAAATCAACAACAATGAAAAAGATGAAAAGAAAATACATGAAGAAAAACGACTCAGCACAAAAAATTAAGTAGAACAAAGAAACTGTCAACAACATAAAAAAAAGACATCAAAATGATAGCACTAAACATGCCTATCAATAATTACGCTGAATGTAAATGGACCAAATGTACCAATAAAGAGAGAGTGGCAGATTGGATAAAAAAAACACTATGTGCTACCTACAAGAGACACGCCTTAGACTTAAAGACACAAACAAACTAAAACTCAAAGGATGGAAAAAAACATATAAAGCAAACAACACTCAAAGAAGAGCAGGAGTGGCAATATTAATCTCTGACAAAATAGACTTTGAAGTAAAATCCATCACGAAGGATAAGGAAGGACACTATATAATGATTAAAGGATCAATACATCGGGAGGACGTAACCATAATAAATATTTACACACCCAACGACAGGGCTCCAAAATTCATAAAACAAACTCTAACCGCATTGAAAAGAGAGACAACATGTCCAAAGTATTTGAGATATAGTCTCGCCATCTTCACTTCTAAGGAGCATTCTGGTTGTACTTCTTCCAAGACAGATTTGTTCGTTCTTCTGGCAGTCCGTGGTACATTCAGTATTCTTCCCCAGCACCACAATTATAAGGTGTCAATTCTTCTTCTGTCTTCCTTATTCATTGTCCAGCTTTGGCACGTATATGAGGCAGAGTAGGACTGATCAATAGGGTTTTCTTGGCTGTAATCTTGACAGAGGAAACCCTGGTGGCGTGGTAGTTGGGAGGACTGCTCATGTGTTGTATACTATTTGCTTCTTTTTGTAAATAATAAAAGCTACTTTCCGTGTGTTAACGTGTTCAGGCTCTAACCAGAAGGACGTGATATTCATGGAGCAATCCATATTAGTTATTAATTCCCTTTTTCTAATGGCTCTCTGTCTATTTAGAAACTTGGGACAACTTGAGAGTAAGACATAATTCTAACATGTTGTCTCTTAACCCCAGTATAAAGTGTAAAACATTTTCAGAATTTTAAACCTATACCACTGTGAGAAACAAATTTATAGTGTTTATATACAGTGTCCTGTTCGTTGTTCAAACACTGTTTTCCAAAGTTACTTCAGTTAGTTCTTTTTTGTCCCACCTCCTTCATCATACGTTTGTATGATGTATCTTTCATTACACATTTGTAAAATAGTTAGGTTCATTTGTCACAGCATAATTTCTACCCGGAGATACCCTGACATTCTTGTTGATATGCTTTTTTGTTTTATTTTGTCTAATTTTGTTTTGTTTTTGGTTAGCATACATTCAAGTTCACTCTTTGATATTTATAGTGCCATGGGTTTTGACAAAAGCATAAAGTCATGTATCCACCACCTCAGTATGGTATATAACAGTTATTTCACCCTAAAATTTTCCATGTGAATCTCATTTGTAGTCAGCTACTCCTCCTTCCCCAACTCCTGGCAACCTCTAATTTTTTTCCATACCCGTAGTTTTATCTTTTTCAGAATGTCATATAAATGGAATCATACAATATAGCCTCTGGGGTTTGGTTTCTTTCACTTAGTAAAATGCATTTAAGGATCATCCATGCTGTTGTGCAAGACAAAAACTTGCTCCTTTTAATAGCCAAAGAGAATTCCATTGTATGGATGTACCACAGATTGTTAATTCTTTCCCCTGCTTGGCAAGCACACAGCTTGGTGCCTGGCACAAGCTGGTACATAATAAAGAAAGGAAGGAAGAAAGAAGGATGGCCTTGGCAACATCGCAGCATCACTTAGTCCCAGAGGGAGGGAAGTGTGACTAGGTATAAAATAATCCTGATTCCATTTCATGCATCCACTCCATGGAGACCAAATCGTCCTTTCACCTATGGGTTGGTTGCTTCCAGCTTTTAATGATTATTAATAAAGGTTTTCTAAACATTCACATACAAATTTCTCATGCTAATGAAAAGGTCAGCAGTTCGAATCCACTATCTGTTCCTTGGAAACACAATCAGTTCTACTCTGTCCTATAGGGTCGCTATGAGTCAGAATCAACTCGACAGCAGTGAGGTTTCTTTTGTTTGTTTGTTTTTAAGTTTTCAAATTATTAGGTAAATACTCGAGTATGGTATAGTAAGTCTATATTTAAATTTATAAGAAACTGCGAAATTGATTTCTGCTATTGTGTTTTTTATTTCTAACACTTTCATTCAACTGTTTCTTATAATTTACATTTCTGCTCAAATTACTTATCTGATCTTGCATGATGTTTGCCTTTTCCATTAGAGCCTTTAATATGTTTATTGAGACTTTAATATATGTTTGATAGTTCCAGCATCTGTAGTTCAATGGTGTCAAAGACTCAGACTACTTCCATATTGTTGCTCCTTCCTTAGGGTGTTTACCTCTCCACCTCTATATCCTCATTCCAGCCACCAGAAGCAGGAAATATTCAGAGGGAAAACCTGTCCCCTCCTTTGAAGAGCATATTGTGGAAGTTGCGCACACCATTTCTACTCGCATCTTGTTGACCAAAACTTGGTTACATGGTCACACCCAGTTGAAATGGAACCTGGGAAATGTAGTCTTTTTTCTGGATAGCCGTGTCTGGATATGATTCCTTTACTATGGTAGAAGGGGGAAACAGATATTGGGGAACATCTAGACATCTCTGTAATAGAAACATTTTATCAAATATAATCATACATAGATTGATGTATCAAACCAAGTGGCAATGAGAACTTTACTTCCAAGCACCACAAAACATCTGAATGCATTTCTCCTGGTAGGCAAGGTATTGTCCAATGGTAAATACCATTCCAGGGCATTTCAAAGACCTCCTTCAAGCCCATCCAGCAGTCCCAGGTTATCAGAACACCGTGTTAAGGTTACTTGAGTCATCTCTGACCACATGCCCTGCCTTGTAAAGTGGTGGTTTGGATTAGAAGATACTCTGCTTGTCAAGCACATAGCTTGGTGCCTGGCACAAAGCTCATACATAATAAATAAATAAAGACAGCCTTGGCAGTATCACAAGATCACTTCCTTCCAGAAGGAGGGACGTGTGACTAGGCATACAATGATCCTGCACTTCATGCACCCACTCCATGGATTCCATATTATCCTCTCACCATCTCACTCAGCCCTGGGCTTGTCTCTATCTCTGCATCTCTCTGTTTCTTTGCCTCTGTCTCTCTGTCATTCTCCATCTCTGTCTTTTTTTTTTTCTATTTTGAATTCTGTCTCTCGGTCTTTGTTGTTCTTGTTGTTTTTAACGTGTGTGAGAGAGAGGGAGAGGGAGAGAGAGCTAGCTCTTCAGTTCTTCTGTTTCCTTCTTCCTTAGCCCCTATGTCACTTTCTCAGTCGCTATCTCTGCCTCACTGAAACTTTTTTTCTGTTTGATTTTCTTTCTTATTCTATCTCCTTCTCTCTGTTTCTTTGTATTTCCTTTAAAAAAAAAAAATCTGTCGCCCTTGGCCTTTATCCTTGACTCGTTGAATCTCAATCTCCCTCCCTCTCTCTCTGATCTCTATTTTGATCTGACTTTGGATCTCTTCTCTTCACCTCTCTTTTCTATTTGTCTCTGTCAGTGTTGGTCTCTATCTCTATCACATATTGTCTGACATAACCTGTCCCTCTTTGTGTTTCTATGTCTCAGGCTCTCTGCAATCATTTTCCTCTTTAACTTGCTTCCACGCTTTAGTTTAAGTGCCTCCACTCCTGCCTGGAGGTGGGGGTGGTGATGGGGGCTGTTCTAAAGCTACTTTCTCCTTCCCTTCCTGTCTAAATGAGAAGACTAGATTACCCCTCCTCCACCACCACCACATACATACCACCACAGGACAGGTAGAAGACAAGTCATGAATGTGTGTAAGTGTGTATTTGGGGTGGGAGTGGAGTCAGATTGAAGGAGGAAGTGAAGGCTAGGAAAGTTAAGAGTGAGGCAGCCTAAAGCTGAGTCTCTAGTCCAAGAAAACACATCATAGCAACAGATCCAAAACCTAGAAGGTTGAGCTGCATGATTCATATGGTTTTCCCAGAATTCCCACTGTCTCTCTTGGACACAAATCAGTCTTGGAAGAAGTAAAACCAGAATGCTCCTTTAGAAGCAAGGATGGCGAGACTTCGTCTCACATACTTTGGACATGTTATCAGGAGGGATCAGTCCCTGGAGAAGGACATCATGCTTGGTAAAGTAGAGGGTCAGTGAAGAAGAGGAAGACTCAACAAGATGGATTGACACAGTGACTGCAATAATGGGCTATAGCATAATAGTGATTGTGAGGATGGCGCAGGACCAGGCAATGTTTCGTTCTGTTGTACATGGGGTCACTGTGATGTTTGAGATTGTGTGTCAACTTGGCTGGGCCATGATTCTCAGTGTCTATATGTGATCACCCTCATGATGGGATCTGCTGTGAGTAACCAATCAGTTGAAAGGGAGTTCCCTTGGAGGGGTGGTCTGCATAAGCAGACATTCTGGCTTTTTGCTCTCTCTGGATCCTGTGGCTGCCTCCTGTTCATCTGACCTCCAGCTATCAGCTTATCTGCCCATCTTGGGATTCTTCGATCTTCCCGTCCTGTGAGCAGGAGCCCTGCTCTCCAAACTGCTGATCTTGGGTTCACCAGCCCCTGCAGCTATGTAAATCAGGAGAAGCCTTGCGATCTTGCCTGCCAATCTTGGGATTTATTGATCTTCACAGTTGTGAGCAAGAGCCCTGTTCTCTGACCTGCCAATCTTGGGTCCGCCAGCCCCTGCAGCTACATGAATCAGGAGAAGCCTCTATTCTGATCCAAGGACTTGGGATGTTCCAAACTCTACAATTGCATGGGCCGTTTCCTTGATATAAATCTCTATATATATTTATATGCTTTACTGTTTTTCTTCTCTAGAGAACCCAGCCTAAGGCAGTCGCTATGAGTCAGAGCCGACATGACAGCACCTAACAACAACAACTCTTGGACACAAGATGAATTTCCCACCCACCCAAATTCTATTAACAAAACCTGCAGGTTCCCTCAGGGATTCAGTTTCCAAGTCTAAGAATCCAGACACATGAGAAGGGCATTAGAATTTATTAATTAATATTAATCAATAATATTTGTAGGTAGGATATAATACCTGGGAATTGCATTTCAGAACAGTAAAGGAGATTTACCATTTTTGAAAAAAAGAAAAATGGCTAAGAACGACTTACTTACATTATTTTTGTTATTGTTGTTGTTAGGTGCCTACAAGCCGGTTCTGACTCATAGCGACCCTATGTACAATAGAACGAAACACTGCCCAGTCCTGCACCATCTTCACAATCATTGCTAGCCTTGTTGCAGCTCCTATGTCAATCCATTCCATTGAGGGTCTTCCTCTCTTTCGCTGACCCTCTACTTTACCAAGAATGATGTCCTTCTCCAGGGACTAGGCCATGTCTCTAGAGGTTATCTTCCCCTCCAGAGACCGAGGGTGAGTGGTGATCTCTACATCTTAGACTCTGAAAACACACACACATTCACCTGATAAAGCAACACAGGTAATCTTTGATTATTATATTACTTAATATTATCTTGAATAGTAAAAAAAACAACTTGTTGAATTGATTTTGACTGATTTCTCTTGGTATTCTAAATCTTTGGTTATTTTTATTAAAAAAGCAACCCTGACTAATTAGGGTCTGACAAAGAGAAAGTAAGGACAGATGGATTTATGGATGGATGGATAGAAGAAATGAATGATGTACTTGGAATTGAAAGGTGTGGGTACATAGGGATGGAAGTATGGGTAACCCTATAAATGAGTCTACCTAAATAGGAGATGCAGGAGATTATGTGATTTGCATGGGTGACACCTGTTTTCTAATAAGACTTTCTAAAACAGTATGATTAGCCTATTTGACATGTAGGGAAACTGAGGCCCAGAAAAGTTAAATGTCATGCCCATTGACGAAAAGACGGAGCTGAAGCTTGAACTAAGATTGTCTGACTCTTAAACGTAAGAGCCTAGCAATGATGTTCATCTACTTCCTGCACCCAACCAAGAGATGTTGAGATTAGGGGTTGATCTGGGGAAAAAGGAAGACGGGCTAAAAATGTGAAGAGAAGGGATGGTCCCAGTGGATTGTCTTTGGAGAATTCAATATACCTTTATTCAGGTGGGAGATTATAGGTTATATAACTACTCTCCAACAAAGCAAACTCTTTCCGGATGGTATCCAACACCCAGAAAGCAAAAATCTCAGGTATTCAGACTTCTGGATAAGCTGATCTCTCAAAAACTATTTAGGTGGGATCTGGGGTCCTGAATACATGTTCTCAGCCTGGCACCATGAAGCTAGGAGGGACTTTCACTATCTTTCTAACACTCTGTTTTTCTTGCCTGATCATCCTCATTGCCTGGAAAAGAATCAGCAAGGAAGGGAAGCTGCCCTCAGGCCCTACACCGATGTGTTTCCTGGGAAACCTGCTGCAGGTCTTCACTGATGCCACCTTTCAGTCTCTCATGAAGGTGAGTCTGTTTACCTCCTCTTGGGCAAGGACAGAAGCATCAAATTCTATAGCCAGTTACGTTTAAAAGCTTATTACTTCGGAAAAACACAGAATCTTGGAAATGTAGACTTTCAGAACCTTAGAATTCTGGAGTCTCAAAATCTTGGTAGCACAGACTTCTAGTATATTGGGACTACAGACTTTCAGAACCAAAGGACTTTGCAATCACAGTACCTTAAATTCTTAAACACATGGACACTTACACTGAGATTGTCTTAGAACTTTGAGACTCAGTATCATGAAATCTTAGGATTTCAGATATTTAGCATTTCAGAGAGAGAAGAATGGTTCTTGGAGCTCATCCAATCCAAGTCCATCATTTTACCGATGAGGAAATTAAAGCTTGAGGTGATGGGACTTGCCCAGGATCACAGGAGCCCAGCTTCTATGCCTTTTTCTCAATAGTCCTTCCAAACCCAGGAATACACTTTATTCTTTCTAGCCTCATCAGTTCCCCCTTGGAATTATCACCCCTACAATCTTTGAGTGATCTATACTTGGTGCAACAACCAGTATCCTTCTCTTCTGTCCTCCTCCACCTCCAGCTCAAGGAGAAATATGGCCCCGTGTTCACTGTGTACATGGGGTCCAGGCCAGTAGATGTTTTGTGTGGACATGAAGCAGTGAAGGAGGCCCTGCTAGACCGAGCCGTGGAGAACTGGCTTCCATAGATCAAAACTTTCAAGGTCATGGTAGGTAACAACAACAATGATAACAACAGATATGCTTGTTTATAATGTACTTCCTCTGCCTGAGGTTCTTCGATAGGAACTCTACAAGCATTATTGCATTGACTCCTTGAGAGAACTATTAATATTGTACTTACTTTTCAAATAAAGAAGATGAAGGTGTGAAATCTCAGGAATTGTCACACAGTGACAATTAAAACCAGGATTTGAACTCAGTTTGCTAACTCCAGAGTGCCTGCTGTTTTACTTCTGTTCTAACTTTTAATGGAGTAGCTACACTCTTTGTGTACCCACTCATGCCCTCATGGTCAATTTTCCTTCATACCTTTCTAAAACACATACACAACACATAGGCTCCTGCATCCCCTATTTAGGTAGACTCACTTATAGGGTTACCCATGCATCCATCTCTATCTACCCATACTGTCTTAGTCATCTAATGCTGCTATAACAAAAATATCACAAGTGTATGGCTTTAACAAAGAGAAATTTATTCTCTTACAGTGCAGTAGGCTACAAGTCCAACTTCAGGGTGTCTGCTCCAGGAGAAGGCTTTCTCTCTCTGTTGGCTCCAGAAGAAGGTCCTTGTCGTCAATATTCCCTTGGTCTGGCAGCATCACAGCACAGGAACCTCAGGTCCAGAGGACATCCTCTGCTCCCAGAGCTGCTTTCTTGGTGGTAGGAGGTCCACATGTCTGTCTGCTCGATTCTCTCTTTTATATCTCAAAAGAGATTGGCTTAAGACACTATATAATCTTGTAGATCTCATCAATGTAACTACCACTAATCCATCTGATTAACATCATAGAGATAGGATTTACAACACATAGGGAAATAACATCAGATGACAAAATGGTAGACGATCATACAATACTGGGAATCTTGAACTACACAAAGCTGACAGATGTTTTGGGGGGACACAATTCAATCCATGACACATAGTCTTCAATTACAAGTAGCCTCACATCATTCATTCATTCCATCCATCTATCTATCAATCCATCTCTCCCTACATCTTTACTTCCACCTATCCACTTTTTCATTGATCCATACAGCTACCCAAAGATCGATTCATTCATTATTCTTTCTATACAAATATCTAAACATCTATGTGTATTACCAGCGATTTATTCTTTCCCTAACCATCCTTCCATTTATTCATTCATTTATTAATACTTCCAATCATTTATCCATTCAATTCTCAAAGCATGCATCCATTAACCCTTCACTCATCCATTAGCTCTTCCATCCATCCATCAATCCAGGCATAAACTCTTACTTTTATCCAATACTCCACCTACCTTTTCATTAACTTTCCCAATATCTATTCAAACATTCATGCAGTTTTGGAAATTTCTAAATCCTTCTTTTTGTTCTTTTTTAGTGGAAGGGAAGAAGATATTGGATAGAGAAGGGGAGAAGCTTGGGTGGGAGTGAGAGGAAGGAGCAATGGAGAGGGGAAGGAATGTAGTAGAAGAAGGATGGGGAAGAATTAGGTTGGGGATCTCTAAGGGTTTCTTACTGAATGATAACTCCTTTTGTGTAAGTATATTGCTGTCCACGTCTGAGCTTGTGTGTACTTAAGGTACATGTCCAGAGAATAAACAGGTATATAGAAAATAGAGGTGCCTTACCATTTCAGTGTGCTCCACATGACATTCTATCCATTACTACCCAAACTTCCTAGGCATCGATCCAATTATTTTTCCAGCTGTGTGTCCTTTGAGAAGCTCTCCATGGTACGCCCTAATTCTTTCTTTACGGATTCCCTTTCCTCTCACTTCAGCCCTAGGCTATATTTGAGGATCTTATTGAGAGGGAACCTTACTCTCCCCATTCGGACTGGGAAGTTAGGAGGGATTTTCTGAAGAGCAGAATTTAGAGCTTTCATGATATGTCTCTCTCGTGGTCTAGCACGGAGTTGGAGACAAGAAGGAGGGAAGGGAAGACAATGACCTGACACTGAGATCCTGGAAGGTGTAGCCCTGGCTAATGGAGAACCGCGGAGGATTCTCTGCCCCGTCTCCCTGACCGTTCTCCAGGACTTTGGGATGGGAAAGCAAAGCATTGAGTAACGGATCCAGAAGGAGGCTGGCTACCTATCGGAGGCATTGCAGAAGACCAACGGTGGGGGGGGGGGGGTCACACAGTGGAGGGCTAGAAGGGGACTGGGTGGTTGTAGAGAGCTCAATCTAAAAAACATAGGCATGAAGGGAGCAAATTCTACAATGGGGGTGGATAAAAAAAGATCGATTTAGGATTCACAGATTTTCCAATCAGGCACAATGTTAAAATTTTAAAGACCTTGTCCAAAGAACATCAATCTCAGTGGATCGTAGGGAATCTGTGAGCCCTGAAATTGTACGTCTACTTTGGGGATATATGAGCTTGTGCCTTTTTCTGGATGCATCATTAAACTTCATTATATTTTTAAAGGAGTCCAATCCCCATTCAAAAATAAGGTCAGAAACCACTGGGGTCTAGGGAGAAAAGACACAGAAACTGAGAAATACCAAGATAAATAGATAAGACACAAAGACCAATTTTTCTCTAAATCAGAGATTCCTCACCTGGGCTCCACAGTTGTTTAACTGGATCTATGTGAAGGCTTTGAATATCTATATATGGCCAGAAATCATTTTCAAATGTGTATATATGTGAGTATGTACGTTTTTCTGTGGAAAATGTCCCAAAATCCACTGACATGACACCAGCATCCTATTTTACAGATTGGGGCAACTGAGGCCTAAGGCAGGCTATTCTTAATAGCCAAAATGGAATCAGTGGTAGAGCTATACCCAGAATCCAGCCATTCTTTTTTGTATATAACTCTTACTGTACTTCTTTCCCAAATTTCTGATGCTATCCCCCAAACATGTACCAAATAATAATAATACCAAGTCCTTCTAGCATTTTTTGTGTCATTTATGCATGCCAGGCAATGTGCCAACCATTTTACATGTATCACTGTATTGAGTTCTCAAAAATCAATGAAGTGGTTATTAAACCAATTGGGAAATCTAGACTCAAAACACAACAACGAAGTGACTCACATATATTAAGTCCTAAAGCCAGGACTCCATGCAGGACTGAGTGATTCCACACACCATGTTCCCAATAATTTCCTGCTACTTAGACAGTCCTCATCAACAGGTGCCCCCATCGAGCCCACCTTCTTCCTGGGCCGCAGTGTCTCCAATATCATTAGTTCTGTTGTTTTCAGAAGCCGCTTTGACTATGAGGACAATCAATTCCTGAAACTACTGAGGCTGATCAATGAAAGTTTCATTGAGATGAGCACACCCTGGGCACAGGTGCCTGCCAGCCACTTCTCTGCCCACCCTACCCCAAATCTCGATTATCTAACCACCTACCTATACCTGATTTAATCCACACCACCCTGGGAGGCAAGGATCAAGTCTTCAAAGAGTGAAGTGACATGCTCAAGTAACAGATTCAGTGCTAGATTTTGAGCCCAGCTTTGTGGTTCCAGATTCAGCTCATGCTGGCCCCATCAATGACAAAAATTCTCTGCTCTATTGCCCACAGCTATAAGATATGTATTCCAGAATCATGCAATATTTTCCAGGAAGACACAATCGAATCTACTATCTGATAGAGGAGCTCAAGGACGTCATTGCCTCTAGAGTCAAGATCAGTGAAGCATCACTTGACCCCCAACATCCTTGGGACTTCATTGACTGCTTCATCATCAAGATGCAGCAGGTACCTGCTCCTCTTCCACCAACACTTTCCCCTCATTTTCTCAATCCCTAGGCCTTGACACAATAAGACTATGTGTAAACAAGTTGGGGACAAAAGAGCAAGTATTGTTTCACATGGTTTACTTATATTTAGAAATAAAATATAGAAACCATAAAATTATAAACTCTTAAAACTTTAGAGTAAACACTGAGTCTTAAAGTATTACAATCATGGACAATTAAAATCTTACACCTTTCTAATCATATATGCCAGCGACCTACACCTGTAGAAAACTAGAATGATAATTTTAGAATCTTAGAATTTAAGAAACTTAGATGTTAAACGTTTCGGTGATTTAGGAATTTAGAAGTTCAATATTTATGATTCATAGACTCTTAGAAGTTCACGAACTTATATATTTATGTCATAGAACATTAGCACTCAGAAGTTTACAATTATACACCATTATGTCCTAGAACTTTCAAATCTCACAAGGCACTCTATATTCTTGTCCTCCCATTCGGCCATTGTTCATTTCTCTCCAACCACGCTGGCCTCTTCCTTGCTGTTCCTCTAAAACAACAGACGGCCTCCTTTTTCTGCACCTTTGCTCTTGTTGTTTGTTCTAACTGAAACATTCCACCCCAGATACCCACATGCTTTACCCAGCTGTCGTCTTTTCACAAAAGCCTTCCCTTACCACAGGGAAGAAATAAGAAGACAGACAGGAAAGGGTGATTCTCTTTACTATCCTTCTCACTTTTAGGATACAAATAACCCCCACACAGAATTCAACCTCAAGAATTTGGTCCTCACCACTCTCAACCTCTTCTTTGCTGGCACGGAGACAGTGAGCTCCACCCTCCGCTATGGCATCCCGCTGCTCATGAAGCATCTTGAAGTAGAAGGTAAGAGTCCACTTCAACATATTTTCCTGGTGCCCTGACTTCCGACAGGAAGGAAGATATATTCTTAAACCTTAGAATCCTATACCGTGAGACTCTTCAAACTATAGACCCTCTGAATTTAATGACTACAAAATCTTGGAATTTCATCGTTGGGAGGACGTTTAATTTAATATAATCTTCTACTTGATGCCTGTATTAGTTTCCCATTGATGCTGTAACAAACTACCACCAACTTAGTTACATAAAACAACACAAATTTATAACCCTATAGCTCTGGAGGAGCCCTGGAGTGCAGTGGTTAAGAGTTCGGCTACTAACCAAAAGGTCAGCAGCTCCAGCCAGTTCTTGGAAACTCTATGGGGCAATACTGTTCTGTTTTATAGGGTTGCTATGAGTTGAAATCGAGTCTAAAATGGCTTTCACGGGACCGAAATCAAGTTGTCAGCAGGGCTATTCTCCCTCTAGAAGCTGTAGGGTACAGTCCGCTTCCTTGCCTTTCCAGCTGCTACAGCTGTCATCCTTGTATCTTTGGCTCAAGGTCCATCCATCTATCTCCAAAATCACCAGTTAGCATCTTCAAATCTTCTTCTGCTTTCATATTCACATCCCTTTCTCTAACTCTGAGCCTCCTGCCTCCCTCTTTTAAGGACACTTGTGGTTACATTTAAAGACCATCTGGATAATCTAGAATAATCTTCCCATCTCAAGATCCTTAATTTAATTGCATCTGCAAAGAACCTTTTGTGATATAAGTTAATATGCACAGGTTACAGGGGCTAGGAGGTAGATACCATTGGTGGCAATTATTCAGCTTACCACAGTGCCAGATCTAAGTAGAATGCATCTCCATAAGTGGCTATCTGGTCTGTTTGTGGAACTACAAAGATGAGTGCCTCATTGTCTTCCTTAAGAAATATCTTCACTTTTAGCCCCTCTCACTCCTAATAATGTTAAAACAAGGCAACAGATTTCTCTGGTTCAGATGATGGGAGAGACTAGCTTCTTTTCAGTCACATTTTTATAGCCTCATCCCCATTGTCCTTGTTTGTCTTTTACTATTATAAATAATCAGATATTTATTGGACACCTTCTATATTAGTTTCCTAGTATTACTGTAACAAAGTACCATGAACTAAAAAGAAAAGTAAACCCTTGCCTTTGAGTCGATTCTGACTCATAGTGACCCTATATATAAAATACCATGAACTGGGTGGCTTAAAAGAACAGAAGTCTATTCTCTCATACTTCTGGAGGCCAGAGGTCTAACTTCAGGGTATTGGCACACTCATAAACTCTCTGAAGATTCTAGGGGAAGACCCTTCCTTGTCTCTTCCAGTTTCTGGTAGCACCTGATTTTCCTTGGTTTGTAGCAGCTTGATTCCAATCTCTGTCTTCACATGACCATCTTCCTTCTGTGTCTCTGTGTGTCTTTTCTCCTTGTTCTTATAAGGACACCAATCAGACTCATCATGGCCCACCTTACTCCAGTATGACCTTATGTTAACCTAAATAATTACATCTGCAAAGACCCTATTTCCAAATAATGTCACTTTCATAGGTACCAGGGATTAGGTCTTCAACATATCTTTGGGGAAAACAATCGAACCCCTAAAATCTTCCATGTGTGGGCATGTCTTAGTTTCTTGCACGTTGAATTTTATATAATCCTCAAATGTCTATAATCTTGGTACAACTATCACACTCATTTTCAAGATGAAAAAACAGAGGATCATAGGTAAGATATTTTGCCCAAGGTCACTCATCCAGGAAGTGACAGAAGGGCACCTGCACCAAGGATGCTTTTATTCACTATCCCGTAACTGTTTCTCATTTGCTTTAACCCTCTGTCAGTTGCCTATCTGTCTTTTTCCCATCTTGCCAAAAATTGTTTATGAAAACCCAGCTAGGATGAGGACACTGCCCTGCTCATCAGCCTTCCATGGTTACTCGGTGTTTTCAAGACAAAATGCCCCAATTCGTATTCAAGGCTCCAGGCTGTCCCCCTCCCAATGGTCTGACGAATAGTGATTGTACACCACCCATGTGCCAGGTCGTAAGTATAAAGAGGAAATCCCAAACACATTGCCAACACTCTCAAGAGCTGACTCTCTGCTGGAGGAATGAATGCATGGCCATTCCTAGCTTCTAAGTTCAATGTGCTAACACAAACACCTCCTACCCTTTCTCTGCACCTGTCTCTGCTATGCTTCTGGCTTCTTCCAGCCAAGATCCATGAAGAGATCAACCAGGTGATTGGACCTCACTGGATCCCAAGTGTGGATGACAGAGTCAAGATGCCCTACACAGATGCCGTGATCTATGAGATACAGAAACTGACAGACATTGTGCCTATGGGAGTCCCCCACAACGTCATCTGGGGCACTCATTTCTGAGGCTTCCTTCTGCCCAAGGTGGGGTTGCACCCACCATATCGCCCTGTCTTCTCCCCGGACCTTCTTTTCATTCCTGTGTTCCTACAGTCATACCTCAACATTGGATATCCCCTAACTGTCCCCTTCTCCAATCCAGGGCACCGACGTGTTTCCCCTGCTTAGTTCAGTCCTCAAAGACCCCAAATACTTTCGCTACCCAGACCCTTTCTATCTACAACACTTCCTGGATGAACAGGGCTGTTTCAAGAAGAATGAAGCCTTTCTTCCTTTTTCCTCTGGTATGTTGCTATGGACTAGGCTTGCCCCAGGAACATCCTACATCCCTCCCCAACCCTTGGTCTATTTAGGAATCTGAGCAGACGAGAAGTATTGCCACATGTTAAGCCCCCGAGCAGAGCATGGTAATGCATAAACCCTTTAAGTGCATACTATTGTGACCGGCTAAGGTGCTAAGAGGCATGTGAGACTTGGAAGGGTGGTCTGGCCCAAACTCCCTATCCCCCATCCCATTATCCTGTGCAGGTGTGAGCCAACCTATCACCCTCCCCTTTGCCCACAGGAAAGTGCATCTGCCTGGGTGAGGCCATGGCCCGAAAGGAACTCTTTCTCTTCTTCATCTCTATCCTTCAGAACTTCTCCCTGTGTCCACTAGTGCCGCCTATCGACATCGACATCACCCCCAAAATCTCTGGAATTGGCAAAATTCCCCCTACCTATGAGTTCTGCCTGGTGGCCTGCTGAGCACCCCCTGTTGGGCTCGGAGGACGGTGTCAGAAGACAATGTCTGCCCATGTGCAGCCAACCACCTTGTTTCACTAAATTTCCACAGAATCCATAGGAAACTGGCATTATTACCTGTCATGGAACAGAGGTTTTCCAAGATCACCCTGAAAATATAGAGCTGTATATCTTGCAAATTCAGTAAAATATCAAAGCCCCATCCAACATTTTGCAAAATTCTCAAGGATTTTCCTTCTCATGATCATCTCCTGCTAGGCTTTCTGCCTCCACCAACTTCTTGTTGTCTGTTCTTCACCTTTATGTGGTCCCGTTGTCTATGGCCTGATATTGACTCAAATGTGGCTCACAATCCTTTCAACTTGAATCTAATCTTCCAAAAGTCAAAAAAAAAAAAAAAAAAAAAGCAACCAAGAATTCAACACTGTTGAGGGTCAGACGTTTATTGTGTGTTGTGTGTGACTTCACCATAGAACACACCAAAACGGACCTTTAGATTCCACTGTTATTAATCATCCTTTCTCCAGCCCACATCAGAGATCTTTAGTTGGTTGGGCTATCTCAAGGAATACCTCAGCTTCAACCATCCTGCTGGGTCATTGCCCCTAAACACCCCCCATCATCTTTACCTCGTTTCTCTCACCACCATTCCCAATTCCAAATTCTCCTCACTCCATTTTGAAGACTAGTTCAGCTGCCCCCAGCTTCTATTATCCCATTTTTATGTCCCTCAACTTTCAGCTAATTAATGTCTTCTTTTATCTATTCATCTATTCAAACAATATTTATCGAATACACAACATGTGCCAGCACACTCTCCATATACTTGGAATCCACCAGTGAACAAAACAGACAAAAATCCTGTCCTCAGGTGGCAACCAATGTCACAAAACAATATATGTATTAATTGTCTAATGAGAAACTAATCTGCTTTATAAACCTTCATCTAAAGCACAATTTTAAAAAAAAAAAAAATCCGGTCTTCATGGAGCTTACATTCTAGTGGGAAGATATACAATAAATGATAAATAAGCCAATCATTTATTACGTTAGAAAAGTACAGCAGGTAAATGGGATAGGGAATTCCAGGTTTGGAATCGTGTGTCACTAACTAGGGGAGATCTTACAAGCCCGTGGAGGAGCCAAGACATATGGTATTCAGGAAAGGAGTCTTCCTGGAAGAGCGATTAAAAAGTCAGGAACGTGCCTGGTTTTTTGTGTTTGTTTTGGATTTTTTTTTTTTTTTTTAAGAATCCACAAAAGGGACTAGCGTGGCTAGGGTAGAGAAAAAATGGAAGAGGAATAAAGGAGATGCGGTCAGGAAGTTATTGAGGGTAGACCGTGTGGGACTTGGGCCGCTATGAAGATTTTGGATTTTACTCTGAGAGATGGGGTTTCTCTGGGGCGGATGGGAGGTGCGAGTTGGTGGTGAGCAGAGAGTGACATGTACTGATTTGTTTCCAAAAGCTCCCTCTAGCTGCTGCATGGAAAACAGACTGAGGGTGAAAATGAGAACAAAAGTAGAAAGATAAATTTGGAGGCTGCTGCCAGCTGTGATGTTAGCTTAGACACAATGGAACCAGTGTAGGTAGGGAGAAGTGCATGGATTTAGGCCCTGTTGTGAGGATGTAGCCAGCAGGATATCTGATGTATTCCATGTGGGGTGTAGTGGCCCATGTGTGTCACAACAGAACTGTGTTTCAGAGAGTTTTCAGTGGCTGAGTTTTTGTAAGTTCACCACTTCTTTTTTTCAAGGTGCCTTTGAGTGGACTCAAACCTCCAAATTTTCACTTAGCAGTCAAGTGCGTCAACCTTTTGCACAAGTCAGGAACTCCCGTTACGTGTTACCCATAAACCCATTGCCATCAAGTCAATTCCGACTGATAGTGACCCTGTAGGAAAGAGTAGAACTGCCCCATAGAGTTTCTGAGGAGTGCCTGTTGGATTCAAACTGCCAACCTTTTGTTTAGCAGCCTCAGCTCTTAACCACCACGCCACCAGGGTTTCCCATTACACATTAGGGGAGTGCAAATTAAAACCATAAGGAAATACCACTACACCCTACAGAATGGCTAAAACCAAAACATCTGACAATATCATCTTCTGGTGAGGATGCAGAGCAACGGGAACCCTCATACAGTGTTGGTAGAATGTAAAATGGCATAGGCACTCTGGAAGACAGTTTGGCAGTTTCCTATAAAGCTACACACACATTTACCAAAAGACTTAGTAATTCCACTGCTAAGTATGTGCACAACTGACAGAAATGAAAACTACCTTAACACAAAAACCTGGATGCAAATGTTCACACCAACTATGATGGTTATACCACCAACAACAACAAATAGGAAAAGAAGACATGCTGGTGATGATGTGGAGAAATTGGAACACTCGTACATTGTTGGTGGGAATGTTAAATGGTGTAGCCGCTGTGGGAAAGTTTGGTGCGTCCTCAAAACGTTAAACATACAATCACCATCTTAGTTATCCAGTGCTGCTATAACAGAAATACTAAAAGTGGATGGCTTTAACAAACAGAAATTTATTCTCTCACCGTCTAACAGGCTAGAAGTCCAAATTCAGGGCACCAGCTCCTGGGGAAGGATTTGTCTCTCTCTGTTTGTTCTCGGGGAAGATCCTTGTCATCAATCTTCTTCTGGTCTAGGAGCTTCTCAGCACAAGCGCCCAGGACCAAAGGATGCAGTCTGCTCCTAGCACTTCTTTCTTGGTGGTATGAGGTCCCTCTCCTTTCTGCTGGCTTCTCTCTTTTATATCTCAAAAGCGATTGACTCAAGATACAACCAAATCCTGTAGATTGTGTTCTGCCTCATTAACATAAATGCCTCTAACCCTGCCTCATTAACATCATAGAGGTCAGGATTTACAACACAGGAAAATTACATCAGATCACAAAATGGTGGACAACCCATAGTACTGGGAATCATGCCTAGCCAAGTTGACACACATTTTTGCGGGACACAATTCAATTCATAACCATCACCATAAACCAATTGCCCTGGAGTCAGTTCCAATTCATGACAACCTCATGTGTGTCAGAGTAGAACTGTGCTCCATAATGTTTTTAATGGCTGATTTTTCAGAAGTAGATCTCCAAGTCTTTCTTCTGAATGCCCCAGAAATTCTACTCCTACTATAGACCCAAAGGAATTGTAAACAGATATTCGAACAAATACTTCCACGTGAATAATAGACTACTATTCATAATAGCTCAACAATCCAAGTGGACATCTACTAATGAATGGATAAACAAAATATGACATATCCATACAATCAAAAATTATTCAGCCATAAAAAGGAATGAAGTATTGATACATGTTAAAAGGTAGATGAAGCTCAAAAACATTATGCTCACTGAAAGAAGCCAAACAACAAAGGTCACATATTGTACAATTCTATCTATATGAAACATCAGAATAGTTACACTCATAGACACAGAAAGCAGACTAGTGGTGCCAGGGCCTGGGGAACAGAAAGGAATAGGGTGTAACTGCTTAATGGGGTCTCCTTTGGAGGTGAAGAAAGTATTTTTGAACTAGATAGAGAGATGTTGATTCCACAAAATTATGAGTGTACATGTTGTTGTTAGTTGCCGTCGAGACGGTTCTGATTCATAGTGACCCCATGTACAACAAAACAAAATGCTGCCTAGTCCTGACGCATCCTCACAATAGTAGCTATATATGAGCCCACTGTTGTAGCCACTATGTCAATCCATCTCATTGAGGGTCTTCCTCTTTTTTATTGATTATCTACTTTACCAAGCATGATGTCCTTCTCCAGGGACTGGTCCCTCCTGATAACATCTCCAAAGTAAGTGAGATGAAGTCTCACAATCCTCCTTTCTAACGAGCATTCTGGTTGTACTTCTTCCAAGACAGATTTGTTCATTCTTCTGGCAGTCCATGGTATAGTCAATATTCTTTGCCAACTCCATAATTCAATCCATCAATTCTTCTGTCTTCCTTATTCATCATCCAGCTTTCACATACATATGATGCAACTGAAAATACCATGGCTTGGGTCAGGTGCACCTTAGTCCCTAAAGTGATATCTTTGCTTTTCAACACGTTAAAGAGGTCTTTTACCGCAGATTTGCCGAATGCAAGGCACTGTTTGATTTCTTAACTGCTGCTTCCGTGGGTGTTTATTGTGGATCCAAGTAATACGAAATCCTTGACAACTTCAATCTTTTCTCCATGTACCATGATGTTGCTTATTGGTCCAGTTGTAAGGATTTGTGTTTTCTTTATGTAGAGGTGTAATCCATACTGAAGGCTATGGTCTTTGATCTTCACCAGTAAGTGCTTCAAGTCCTCTTCCCTTTCAGCAAACAAGGATGTCATCTGCATAACACAGACTGCTAATGAGTCTTCCTCCAATCCTGATGCCACGTTCTTCTTCATATAGTTCAGCTTCTCACATTATTTGCTCAGCATATAGATTGAATAAGTATGGTGAAAGGATACAACCCTGATGCACACCTTTCTTGATTTTAAAACACACACTATCCCCTTGTTCTGTTCAAACGACTGCCTCTTGGTCTATGTATGGTTCCCCGTGAGCACAGTTAAGTGTTCTGGAATTCCCATTTCCACAAGGTTATTCATAATTTTTTGTTTTTTAAAAGTCTGCAGAGCAATCTAGTAATGATGTGCTGAGTTGTTTATTTTTAACACATGCTTCCTTGGTGCTTTCATGATTGACACCAAACACTCCAGTTAGCATTCAAGGCTCCGGCCTATGTGTCTCCCAATGGTCTGATGGATATTGATAGAGTATTACCCATATGCCAGGTGTTAAGTATAAAGAGGAAATCCAAAACACATGGCCACCACCCTTGCGGCCCACTATCTGCTGGAGGTATGAACACGTGTCCCTTCCTGGGACCAAGTTTGATACTCTAACACAAACACCTCCTAATCTTTCTCTGTGCCCTTTTCTGCTACGTTTCTGGCTTCTTCCAGCCAAGATCCATGAAGAGATTAACCAGGTGATTGAACCTCACTGGATCCCAAATGTGGATGACAGCGTCAAGATGCCCTACACAGATGCTGTGACCCACGAGATACAGAGACTAACATTGTGCCTACGGGTGTCTCCCACAATCTCACCCCAGACACTCATTTCCGAGGCTTCCTTCTGCCCTAGAGCTGAACCCTCCTTGTCGCCCTTCTCCCTCCCCTATACCCTTCTCCTTTTCTGGGTCTCTATCCCCACACTTCAACATGAATAACCCCTCACTGTCCATTTCTCCCATCCAGGGCACCGACAAGGTTCCCCTGCTTGGCTCAGTCCTCAAAGACCTCGAATTTTTCCACTACCCAGATGCTTTCTAACCAAAACACTTCCTGGATGAACAGGGCTGGTTTCAAGAAGAGTGAAGCTTTCGTGGCTTTTTCCTCAGGTAGGTTTCTATAGGTTCGTTATGAGTTGGAATCGACTGATGTGCAACAGGGTCTCCCCAGGAACATTCTACATTCATCACTCAAGCCTTGTTCTATCTAGTAATCTGAGCAAAAAAGTAGTGTGACGTGTTGAGCCCCTTTCTATGTCCCAGCCCCTAGCTGATCAATGTAATGCACAAAACGTTAAAGTGGGTACTGTCGTGAATACTAACCTGTAAGTTGGCAGTTGAAACCCACCCAGAAGCCCAAGAATGAAAGGCCTGGTGATCTACTTCCGTAAAAATTACAGCCAAGAAAACCTTATGGAGCAGTTCTACTCTGTGACACGTGAGGTCGCCATGAGTCAGAATCTATTAGATGGCAATGGGTTTTGTTTTGTTCTGTTTATAGTGACCCCCAGGCACTAAGGAGGGAGCTGAGACTTGGAGAGGTAGTCAAGCAAGAACGTGCCCGCCACCCAGTGTGCCAGTCATTCTGCTCTCCCCAGTACTTGCAGGAAAGCACATCAGCCTGGGCAGAGCCTTGGCCCACATGGAACTCTTTCTCTACCTCTCCTCCATTCTTCAGAACTTCTCTCTGCATCCACTATTGTCACCCAGACATCAACATCACCCTTAAACTCTATGGCTTTGGCAACATCTTCTCCCTACCCCACCCCACCTCCAGCTATGAGCATTGTCTTGTGGCCGCTGAGCACCACCTATTGGGAATGGAGGCAGAAGTCGGAGGACAATGCCAACCCACGTGTACATAGGCAGCCACTCACGGTGTCTCACTGGATTCTCACAGTATCCTTGAGAGACGGGCAATATTACTTCTATCATGGAGCAGAGATCTGCTAGGATGACCCTGAAAATATAGAGATGTACATCTTCTACATCCAGTAGAAAAGTAAAACCCATCCAACATTTCTGCAAAATACCCTGCAGCATTTATCTTCTATGATCATCTCCTGCTAGACTTCTTGCCTCCACCAAATTCTTGTTGTCTATTCTTTGCCTTTGTCTCAGGCCTGATAATGACCCGATAATGACCCAAATCTGGGTCACAATCCTTTCTTCTTGATTCTTATCTCCCTCACAAGAAAAAACAAACAAAAAAAGCAACCAGGCCAAGATGGCAGAGTAGTCAGATGCTCCCTGTGGTCCCTCTTACAACAAAGACCCAAAAAAACAAGTGAATGATTACATATGACAATCTAGGAGCCCTGAACATCAAAGGCAAAGATGAAGAATCTGACTGAGTGGCAGGGTGAGGGAAAGACTGTTCGGAAGCAGCAAGGAGTTCCCAGTCCCGACCCAGCTGGAGATGGCACACTTCAGGCTGGTTCAGCTGGTGTGCACAACGAGGCAAGTAGTGGCGCTCAGGAGGTGTTTTCCACATCAACAGAGACACAGTGGCAGAGAGTCTACTCGGACATCCAGAACCAGTGAAAAGTGGTGCTCAATCAGCAAAAGATAAGTACTTGCATCTGATCTACTGCACGGATCAAAAAACACCATCTTTGGGAAAAATCTCTCTCCCACTTACCTCCCCACTACCAGTTTTGCACCAGGTCTAGGGCTGGCTTCACGAACTGACGAGTCTCCTGGGTTGGAAGTAGGACCCATCACACACCCTTAGACATTCTCCCAGCCTTGGAGGGGGAACAAATTAACAAACATGGAAAAATAATCTGCCAGCTCCCCTAAACCAGGACTCAGTGTAGGCACACCTCCTTTTCCTAGGCACAGGCATAAGGGGTGCACAGACTTTGAATGCCTTTCAACCCTGCATAGACCTCTATGGGCCCATTTCAACAGCACAGACCCTCATTACCACAGTACAACAGGGTATATACCTGAAGCCTAACTTCAACGGTATCAGCTATATGGTGAGGTGGCAGGTTTGTGATATTTAAGCAGGGTCCTCACCTACCCACATCAGGAGACTGAGGATTGGTGGCTCTACCCACGCCACATAGCCACCTGAAACAGGGGTCCAAGAATAAGTGGTGCCTCCCAGTCCTTACAGCCAACAGCATTGGGTGCTCATAGTTTGGTGGCAAAACCCACCCACCTACCTGCTCTGGTAACAGGGACACATTTTCCTCCCAGACACTCAAGGGCAGTCATCAGCCCCCTGCATTGCTCAGTGCATAACCCCCTGCTGCAGTCAGATACCTGGGCCTACACCAATCACCCCTGCCTCTCTAGGACTATAGGTTGGAGCCTGCACCACACACTTGGTGACCAACTACCTGGACACCTGAGCTGAATCCATACAACAAAAGTAAAAGGACTCCTGGGCTCACATGCTTAGTAACGGATCTAACCACCTGGTGACAGGAAGTTAGAGATTCAAAGGTGCCAATAATCAAACTAGCTCACACGAGCAGCCTATTTGGGCATATCAAAACAAAACAAGAAGCTAGGACACAGTAAGCAAACATAAAATAAATAAATATAACACTGATGGCTCAGAGACAACAATCAATATCAAATCACATAAACAGGCAGACCATGCTGGCTTCAACAAGTTCCCAACACAAAAAATCGAGACATTTTCCGAGAAAGAGAATTTCTTGGAATTACCAGGGGCAGAATACAAAAGATTAACCTATGGAACTCTTCAAAGGATCTGGAAGGAGATCAGGCAAAACTCAGAAAAAGCCAAGGAACATACAGACAAAGCAATAGAAGAACTAAAGAAGATTAGAGAAGGGCATAATGACAAATTTAACAAGCTGCAAGAATCCATTGAGAGACAGCAATCAGACAGACAGCAATCAGAAATCCAGAAGATTAACAATAAAATTCAGAATTAGACAACTCAATAAAACATCACAGGAGCAGAATTGAGACAATGGAAGTCAGAATTAATGAGATTGGAGATAAAGCCCTTGACACTAACGTATTTGAGGAAAAATCAGACTAAAGGATTTTAAAAAATGAAGAAACTCTAAGAATTATGTGGGACTCTATCAAGAGGAATAACCTACGCGTGATTGGAGTACCAGAACAGGGGGGAATAATAGAAAATACAGAGAGAATTGTTGAAGATTTGTTGTCAGAAAAATTCCCTGGTATCGTGAAAGATGAGAAGATATCTTTCCAAGATGTTCATCGAACCCCACATAAGGTAGATCCCAAAAGAAAGTCACCAAGATATATTATAATCAAACTTGCCAAAATCAAAGATAAAGAGAGAATTTTAAGAGCTTCTAGGAATGAACGAGAAGTCATCTATGAAGGAGAGTCAATAAGACTAAGCTCGGACTACTGAGCAGAAACCATGCAGGCAAGAAGGCAATGGGATGACATATATAAAGCCTTGAAGGAAAATAATTGCCAACCAAGAATTATATATCCAGCAAAACTGTCTCTCAAATATGATGGCGAAATTAGGGCATTTCCAGATAAACAAAACTTCAGGGAATTTGCAAAAATCAAACCAAATTTACAAGAAATACTAAATGGAGTCCTCCAGTTAGAAAATCAATAACATCAGATAAAACTCAAGACTAGAAGACAGGACAGAGCAACCAGATATTAACCCAGGTAGGGTAGTCACAAAAATAAATCAAAGCTAAAACACTGAAAATAGGGAACTAAAGATGTCAAAATGTAAAAAATGACAACATTAAAATAAAAAAGAAGGACTAAAAAATGTAGTCATAGATCTTTCATATGAAGAGGCAGTCAAGGCAATACAAAGACATAAAAGACTGGTTTAAGCTTAGAAAAATAGGGGTAAATATTAAAGTAACCACAAAGGAAACTAACAATCCTACATATCAAAATAAAAAACAAGACAAACATAAAGACTTGGCATATACAAAATCAACAACAATGAAAAAGATGAAAAGAAAATACATAAAGAAAAATGACTCAGCACAGAAAATTAAGTGAACAAAGAAACTGTCAACTACACACAAAATAAGACATCAAAATAACAGCACTAAACTTATAGACCTATCAATAATTACGCTGAATGTAAACACACTAAATGCACCAATAAAGAGTCAGAGAGTGGCAGAATGGATTAAAAAACATGATCCTACAAGAGACAGGCCTTAGACTTAAAGACAACAACAAACTAAAACTCAAAGGATGGAAAAAAAATATATCAAGCAAACAACACTCAAAAAAGAGCAGGAGTGGCAACATTAATCTCTGACAAAATAGACGTCAAAGTAAAATCCACCATAAAGGATAAGGAAGGACACTATATAATGATTAAAGGGTCAGTACACCAAGAGGACATAACTATAATAAATATTTAAGAACCCAATGACAGCGCTCCAAAATACATAAAACAAACTCTAACAGCATGGAAAAAAGAAATAGACAGCCCCACAATAATAGTAGGAGACTTCAATACATCCCTTTCAGTGAAGGACAGAACATCCAGAAAAAAGCTCAATAAAGACATGGAAGATCTAAATGCCACAATCAACCAACTTCATCTCATAGACATATACAGAACACTCCACCTACAGCAGCCAAGTATACTTTCTTTTCCAATGCACATGGAACATTCTCCAGAATAGACCACATATTAGGCCATAAAGCAAGCCTTAACAGAATCCAAAGCATCAAAATATTACAAAGTATCTTTTCTGACCATAAAGCCATAAAAGTAGAAATCAATAACAGAAAAAATAAAGGAAAAAAAAATCAAACACATGGAAACTGAACAACACCTTGCTCAAAAACAACTAGGTTATAGGAAAAATTAAGGATGGAATAAAGAAATTTACAGAATCAAATGAGAATGAAAACACATCCTACCAGAACCTTTGGCACACAGCAAAAGCAGTGCTCAGAGGTCAGTTTATAGCAATAAATGCACACATCCAAAAAGAAGAAAAGGCCAAAATCAAAACATTAACCCTACAACTCGAACAAGTAGAAAGAGAGCAGCAAAAGAAGCCCTTGGGCACCAAAAGAAAGCAAATAATAAGAATTAGAGTAGAATTAAATGAAATAGAAAATAGAAAACCAATTGAAACAGTTAACAAGACCAAAGCTAGTTCTTTGAAAAGATCAAAAAAAATCGATAAACCATTGGCCAAAGTGACAAAAGAAAAACAGGAGAGGAAGAAAATAACCCAAATAAGAAATGAGATGGGTGACAGCACAAGAGACCCAACTGAAATTAAAAGAATTATAACAGAATACTATGAAGAATTGTACTCTAACAAATTTGAAAACCTAGAAGAAATGGACAAATTTCTAGAAACTCACTACATACCTAAACTAACCCAAACAGAGGTTGAACAACTAAATAAACCCATAACAAAAGAAAAGATTGAAAAGGTAATTTAAAAACTCCCAACAACAACAAAAAAAGCCCTGGCCCTGATGGTTTCACTGGAGAATTCTACCAAACTTTCAGAGAAGAGTAAACACCAGCACTACTAAAGGTATTTGTGATGGTTAAGATTGTGTGTCAGCTTGGCTGGGCCATGATTCTCCGTGTTTTAATGTAATCACTCCCATGATCGAATATACTGTGAGTAGCCAATCAGATGAAAGGGAGTCTCCTTGGGGGTGTGGCCCACATCTGTATATAAGCAGACTTCTGGCTTTTTGCTCTCTCTGGATCCTGCGGCTGCTTCCTGTCATCTCATCTCCCGTTCTTGGGACTTGAGCTGTCAGCTTATCTGCCAAACCTGGGATTCGTTGACCTGCACAGCGTGTGAGCGGAAGCCCTGCTCTCTGATCTGCCGATCTTGGGCTTGCCAGCTTCTGCAGCTGTGTGACTTGGGAGAGGCCTCTACCCTGATCCACAGACTTGGGAAGTTCTAGCCTCTACAATCACGTGAGCTGTTTCCTTGATATAATCTCTCTATATATATATATTTATACACTTTACTGGTTTTTCTTCTCTAGAGAACCCAGCCTAAGACAGTATTACCGAGCATGGAAAAGTATAGAATACTCCCAAACTCATTTTATGAAGCCATCATAACCCTGATACCAAAACCAGGTAAAGACACCACAAAAAAAGAAAATTACAGACCAATACCCTCATGAACATAGATGCAAAAATCCTCAACAAAATTCTAGCCAATAGAATTAAACAACATATCAAAAAAATAATTCACCATGATCAAGTGGAATGTATACCAGGTACGCAGGTTCATTCAACATTAGAAAAACAATCAGTGTAATACATCACAGAAATGAAGCAAAAGACAAGAAACACATGATCTTATCAATTGATGCAGAAAAGGCATTTGACAAAGTCCGACATCCATTCGTGATAAAAACTCTTAGCAAACTGGGAATAGAAGGGAAATTCCTCAACATAATAAAAGGCATTTATACAAAGTCAACAGCCTCCTTGAGGGTCTTCCTCTTTCTTGATGACCTTCTACTTGACCAAGCATGATGTCCTTCTCCAGGAACTGATCCCTCCTGATAATATCTCCAAAGTATGTGAGACATAGTCTCACCATCCTTGCTTCTAAGAAGCATTCTGGTTGTATGTACTTCGTCCAAGAGAGATTGGTTGGTTCTTTTGGCAGTCCATGGTATATTCAATATCTTCACCAACACCACAATTCAAAGGCATTCTTCAGTCTTCCTTATTCATCATCCAGCTTTCACATGCACATGAGGCAATTGAAAACACTATGGCTTGGGTCAGGCGCAGCTTAGTCTTCAAGGTGACATCTTTGCTTTTCAACACTTTAAAGAGGTCTTTTGCAGCAAATTTGCCCAATGCAATGCATCTTTTAATTTCTTGACTGCTGCTTCCATAGGCATTGATTGCGGATCCAAGTAAAATAAAATCCTTGACAACGTCAATCTTTTCTCTGTTTATCATGATGTTGCTTATTGGTCCAGTCGTGAGGATTTATGTTTTCTTTATGTTGAGGTGTAAACCATACTGAAGGCTGTGGTCTTTGATCTTCATCAGTAAGTGCTTCAAGTCCTCTTCCCTTTCAGCAAACAAAGTTGTGTCATCTGCATAACACAGGTTGTTAATGAGTCTTCCTCCAACCCTGAAGCCCCGTTCTTCTTCATATAGTCCACCTTCTCAGATTATTTGTTCAGCATACAGATTGAATAAGTATGGTGAAAGGATACAACCCTGACACACACCTTTCTTGATTTTAAAACACGCAGTATCCCCTTTTTCTATTTGAACGACTGCCTCTTGTTCTATGTACTGGTTCCTCATGAGCACAATTAAGTATTCTGGAATTCCCATTCTTCGTAATGTTATCCATATTTGTTATGATCCACACAGTCGAATGCCTTTGCATAGTCAATAAAACATAGGTAAATATCTTTCTGGTATTCTCTGCTTTCATCCAGGATCCATCTGACATCAGCAATAATATACCTGAATCTGGCTTGAATCTGGTAGTTCCCTGTCAGTATACTGCTACAGCTGCTTTTGAATGATCTTCAGCAAAATTTCACTTGCGTGTGATATTAAATACCCCCCCCAAAAAAAAATCTGTCATATGGCCTTATAACTGTCACCCAGGCCACCTGATCAGAAGCCTTGGGTCTGGAACATTCTCTGATGATGGACGTTAGGGGCTGAGCCTCCCTACGTCACAGTTTCTTTTTCTTTTTATCAGGGAAACTCCTTCCCTGTTTTGGGCTTAAAGAGTATCTCTGTTCTGCTTGTGTGCAGCATCATATCCAATCGGGCATGATGCAGCACCTGTCCAACCCCTACTATTATATCTATTCCTGATTGGGTGTTGGGGGAAGTGGGGTCTCTGAACTGCAACAGAACACCAGCCCTGTGTTGGCTTCGGGAAGTGACCCACTGACCTCGGGTGACCTGCGCCCACTATAGAAGCTGATCTTGCTGTCTCTCTTCTCTATGTGAGTAAAGTGTTGTTCCATCCAATGCCTGTGTGTAAGTCATGTCTTTTTTGGTGGCCTTGGACCTTTGCTTGATGGTTTGGCACAGTAGGCAGAGTTGCCAACAAAGTATGGCATGGCATGGTGTAAATGCAGGGTGGTCCCATCAGGTCTGTTACTCAAAGCAAGTCATAAGGCCATGCCCAAAATTAAAGTGTGAGGATATACACTCTGCCCATGGAGGGAGCGAGGAGGAACAATAATTTAATCTATAATTTTTTTTACTTTCTTGTTTATCCCTGTGTTGTTTAAATTATTTTAATAACAAATGAGTATCATTTTAACATCAGAATAATAAAGTCATTTTTATTTAAACAAAAGAGAATAGAGCTGCCCAGATATTTAAGTATATCTATTGTTTTACAATATCCAGTTTTACAATGGTTAATTTTTTTGGTGAAACCTATTGTACCAGTTTCCTAAGGCTGTATAACAAATTACCACTAAGTGGGTAGCTTAAAAGAACTAAAATATATTCTCTCATAGTTTTGGAGGCCAGAAGTCCAAAATAAAAGTGTTGGCAGGGCGACACTCCCTCTGGAGACTCTGGGGGACAGTCTGTTCCATGCCTCTCTCCTAGCTTCTGCTTGCTGCTGCAATCCTTGGTATTTCATGGCTTGTAGCCACATCCTACACTCTTTCCCTCAGTCTTCATATTGCCTCCCACTCTGCTGTATTGTCTTCTGTGTCTTAAATCTCTCTCTCTGCCTTTCTCTTATAAGGACACTTATCATGGGATTTAGGGTCCATCCAGATAATCCAGGATGATCTCCTCATCTCAAGATCCTTAACTAAACTACATCTGCAAAGACCCTTTTTCCAAATAAGGTCACATTCACAAGTTCCAGAAATTAGGATATGGACATATCTTTTGGGGGTCACCATTCAAACTACTACACCTACCATGCATACAAATGAGTGTCCAAAATATATATGAACTGTTTCGTGAAAATTGTGATAGTTAAGGTTATGTGTCGGTTTGGCTAGGCCATGATTCTCACTGGTTAGGCAGATGTTATGTAATCATCCCCATTTTGTGATCTGATGTGAGCAGCCAATCAATGGAAAGGGGAGTTTCCCTGGGGATGTGGCCTGCATCCAATATACATGCATGTTCTGGCAAAGTTCACTCTCTCGATCCTGCATTCGATCCTGCATTTGCCTCATCGTCCTCCAACCTCCATTTCTTGGGACATGAGCCAGTAGCCTTCTGCCTGACCTGCAGATTTTGGGTTCGTCAATCCCTGCAACCACGTGAGTCAGGAAAAGCCTCCAGCCTGCCGCCTGACTCACGGATTTGGGACTTGCTAGCCTCCACAACTGTGTGAGCCATTTCCTTGAAATATATCTCTCTATATATAGTGAAAAAGCAAATCTACTGCAAGAAGACCTCTTTAAAGTGTTAAAAAGCAAAGATGTCACCTTGAAGACTAAGGTGCTCCTGACCCAAGCCATGGTGTTTTCAATATCCTCATACACATGAGAAAGCTGAATGACAAATAAGGAAGACCAAAGAAGAATTGACACCTTTGAATTACAGTGTTGGTGAAGAATATTGAATATATCGTGGACTGCCAAAAGAGTGAATAAATCTGTCTTGTAAGAAGTACAGCCAGAATGCTCCTTAGAAGCAAGGATGGTGAGACTATCTCTCACATACTTTGGATGTGTTGTCAGGAGGAATCAGTCCCTGGAGAAGGACATCATACTTATTAAAGTAGAGTGTCAGCAAAAAGAGGAAGACCCTCAAAGAGATGGAATGACACAGTGGCTGCAACAATGGGCTCAAGCATAACAATGATTGTGACGATGGCACAGGACCAAGCAGGGTTTCATTCTGTTGTACATAGGGTCGCTATGAGTTGAAACTGACTCAACAACACCTAACAACAACAATCTTTATGGAAAAAAGAGACTTGTTGGCTTGGTGGTTAAGTGCTCAGCTGCTAACTGAAAGGGTAGCAGTTTGAACCCACTAGCCCTATGTTGGAGAAAGACATGGCAGTCTGCTCCTGTAAAGATGTACAGCCTTGGAAAGAATATGGGGCAGTTCTACTCTGTCCTATAGGATTGTTATGATTTGGAATCGACTTGACAGCATTGGGTTATTTAAGTCAGTTTTTTTTTTTTTTTTACATTGCAGATATCTTTATTTTATACTTGTTATGCCCTGAATTCATCACTGAATAACAAGAAAGCTAAGCCAGACAATGAATAAGGAAGACCAAAGAAGAATTGATGCCTTTGAATTACAGTGTTGGCGAAGAATGTTGACTATACCATGGACAGTCAATTAATGAACATATCTCTCTTGGAAGAAGTAAAGCCAGAATGCTCCTTAGAAGCCAGGATGGTGAGACTTTGTCTCACATACTTTGGACATGTTATCAGGAGGGACCAATCCCTGGAGAAGGACATGAAGCTTGGTAGAGAGTCATCTAATAAGATGAAGGCCCTTAATGAGATCGACTGACACTGTGGCTGCAATGATGGGCTCAAGCATAACAGCGATTGTGAAGATGGCACAGGACTGGGCAGTGTTTGGTTCTGTTGTACATGAGATAACTATGAGTCAGAACCAACTCGACAGCATCTAACAACAACAGGTTCCAGCAATTCAGGCCTTTCAGTTGAAGCCAGGTACCTTTCTCTTTGGCTTCCTTCTTTTCCTGGTCATTTTCCTTCACATGTTTCAGGAAGCCATCTCGGCTCTTAGAGTGCTTAACATGCCCAATATGCACATTATTTATCTTGGCAAGAATCTTGCCTTTGTTCACAACAATGCCAACTGTATAGTGAGTAATACCACAGACTCTTCCAGTTTTGCCATCGTAACACTTGTGGGGCATTCCTTTTTGAACTGTGCCCATTCCCTTGATGTCTACAATATCACCCTTCTTGTAGATTCACATGTGTGTGGCCAAAGGAACAACTCCATATAACAGGCCTAGAGAACATATAGCCAGTGCCCTTTCTCTTTCCCTTTGTGTTTGTCATTTGGCAAATTACTGCAAGATGGCACTTCTGGTTGAAAGGGATTTTTTAAGTCTTTACAGGAGCAGATCACTAGGTCTTTCTCCCATGGAGACGCTAGGTGGTTTTGAACTGCCAACCTTTTGCTTAGCAGCCAAGCACTTAACCATTGTGCCACCAGGGCTCCTTATCCAAAGATAGAGGCCTCTTTTATACTTACAATAATCCTCTCTGAACCCCTCATATCTTTCTTCCCACCACCTTGGGATCAGCAGAAAAAGGCATAAAGACAGACAGAGAGAAAATGTTGACCCTGCTAATGCTTGAATTAGGGGACTGTCAATGACTTCTGTGCATTTTCCCAAGCCTTTAAGGTTCTTGCTCTGTAACTCTCTTTAAAACCAAGGCTGACTCAGAGTTTAAATCTGGCTTAGAAATTGTTGAAATTCTCAAATACAAGACATCAAAAAAGAGACCAAACTCCTTAAGAAAGCCTGAAGCCATCCTGAGATTAAAAAATGAGTGTGCAAAACCAAATGGGACTAATGAGGTACAGCAGTCCAGGGACAAGGGCCAGAAGGCAGAAGGGGACAAGGAAGCTGGTGATAGGGAACCCAAGGTTGAGTAAGGATAGTGTTGATGTGTTGTGAGGTTGTTAACCATTGTCATAGGGCAACATGTGTACAAACTGTTAAATGAGAAACTATTCTGTTCTGTAAGCCTTCATCTTAAGTGAGAATAGCAGCACAATTGGAAGAGCATAGTCGATGTCACTGAACTGTGCATATAGAAATTTTTGAAATGGTGTATCTTTGGCTATGTATATTTTCACCAAAAAAAAAAAAAAAGGTCGAGAAGGGAGAGGGTTGACATGTTGTGGGGTTGTTAACCAATGCCATAAAACAATACGTGTACTACTGTTTCATGAGAAACTATTTGTTCGGTAAGCCTTCACCTGAAGTACAATAAAAAATAAATAAAGTTCAATTAAAAAAAAAAAGTGAATTCAAAAGTAAAAAAAAAAAAGGGCGTGCAATTTATTTAAGGATAAAAGTTAAATGAATGTGTCATTAGCAAATTGAGCTTTATGTGAACTGGTTTTACTCAAACCAGACTGTTCTTGTTCCTGTTAGTATTTCCAACACCTTGGCTAGTAAACTACAATATTGTGTAGTGATTAAGAGATCTAGCCTTGTAAATAGACAGACCTAGATTCCAGTCTTGGTTCTAGTTGGCAACCTCTGTTTCTTCGTTTGTATACTGTAGATGACAATGTAACTTATCTCACAGAGCTGTTGGGAAATTAAATAAAGTAATACATGAAGATCACTTAGCATAGTTCTTGGCACACAGCCTTCAATAAAATAACCATTAGCTATAATCATAATAGTTTTTATTATAAACAGTTTTCTTATGCCACTTATTTCCTTCCTGCTTCCATGTTCTCTCCCCAAACTATGTTCCTGAAGCCAATCCTGATAGACAGAATGCTATTTGACATAAATTCCTGGACACATTCAGAATGTGGGCTCCACAGGGTCAGAGCTAGACTGTTTCGTTGACAGCTATATCCCCAGTACTCAGAACAGTGTCTGGCATATAGTAGGTGTTCCATTAACATTTGCTTAATAGATGAACCGCTTGTCCAGATTTGCCCTCCATTTCCCAGTCTTGCTCAAAACAGGTTCTCCTCTCAAGAACACACCTTTCTTTAACAACCTCTCAAATGAACTCATTCTTTTACCTCCAATGAGCCTCAAGGTCAGAAGGTAGGACCAAAACTTCTTGCTCTTCGATACCACTTATACATCCTTGAGCACGGACTTAATAGCTGCTCTAAAAAACCTTGTCAGGAAAATTCCAACATTAAGATCAACCCAGCATCAGTCTCTATCAACTGCCTTTCTCTTCAGTATGGGTCACATTTTCCTGTTTCTTCATATGCCAAGTAATTTTGGATTACATCTTTGACATTCAAGGTGATACACCGTAGAGACTCTGAATTTTGTTATGTTCTGCTGAAGAATATTGATTTTGTTAGTTTGTTTCAGAGGGCAGTTAACTGGGCTGAACTCAAAAGCTCAGTTCTGAAATCACAGTTCATTTCTTTTAGACTTAGTTGGGCACCTTGGATTTTTCCAGCACAAGTGGTTCAACAACCAGCCAAACATATGGATAGAGTTTATATACATAATATGGGGTTCCTCCACTCTAACGCTCTCCTTTTTTGAGGTTCCACCACCAGGTTCTTTGCTCACCCTAAACTCTGCCCTCTAGTTCTTCAAGCCAGAAAAACTACAAGGTTTCCTTTTGGGTTTTAGCCACTCCACAGGCTCTGCCTGCCTTCAGGCCAAAAGTTGTAATAGGAGAACAGGAAATTCCCTTCCAACGTCCTCAGTATCTGTCTGCTTTTGTTCACTCTTCAGTGACTTCAGGGAGTTGAGTGTTTTAAAAATATTTTGTTCAGACTGTATACTTGTTATTTGCAGGATGGCTGATATAATAGGAGCTACTAAACCATCACCAGAGACAGAGGCTCCTCAGCGCACTTCTAAACTATGACACCCTCCACTCTCGTATAAAAACCTTCGTCAGTGGAAGCACCCTGGAAGACATGGCCCCCAGACTCTCTGTTAGTCTAAAACTAAAACCATTCCCGAGGCCAACTCTTCAGACAAAGTTTAGGCTGGACTATGGGAATTAAAATGATACTTGTGAAGAGTGTGCTTCTTAGCTCAAGTAGATATACGAGACTGAATGGACAGGTCCTGTCCAGAGGCGAGATGAGAAGGCAGAGAGGGTCAGAATCTGGTTGAATGGACATGAGAAATCCAGGGTGGAAAAGAGAAGTGTGCTGTCGCAGTATAGGAAGAGCAACAAGTGTCACAAAAATGTATATGTAAATTTTTGTATGAGAGACTAACTTGAAATGTGAACTTTCACTTAAAGCACAATAAAAAAAAAAGAAAATAAATAAAAATAGATGCCAAAAAATAAAATACTGTAATCTTAAAAAAAAAAAAAAACCTTCTTCCTTGGAGCCTCTTTCATTCTTGTCATCTATCAAACTTCTTTCCCCTTTCCCTCCCTAGCTCTAATCACACTTAACCATGCTTCATGTGCCTTCTGGCTATTATACTTGCTATATAATGGAACTCTCTCTCCCAACTCTAACAAGGTTTTTAAAAGCCGCTATTAAGTTCTGCCATTCTCCTGGTAAGGTGGTCATTAGCGTGAGCTGTCCAAACAGCCAGATACTCAGATGCTGGACTTCCTTCTCTTCTTTGGCCTTCTTCACTCCATTTCAGCCAACACTCTCACAGCCCAACCCTAATCCTTGGCATCATTTGGGGTGCCGTACCTCTCAAATCTGAAACACAAACATTTCACTCTCTGACCACAACACTTTGTTCTGCAGGCTCACACACCACCTTACTGGCAATGCCCTGGGTGGTAACACTGGCTGATCAGGTGTTTAGTTAAGGTTGCAATGAATGCAAAAATGAGGCGTCAAGCATCCCTCCTATTAAGACTTTTAAAAAAACTTTTTGGAATCTTTTGTTTCAGGCTCACAGGGAAGTTTTTCAAGAACCACAGGTGATTAGGAGTAGTTTTTTGATATGTTTCATAAAAGAAACAAGGTAGGGTTCAGCAGTACAGAGTAGTGGTTAAGAGCATAGAATTCAGAGTCACATAAGCAAGTTTAGGCTCTACCTGTGAAACCCAAAGCAAGTCACTTCCAATTTTGGGGGCCATACTTAACTCATTTGCAGAATGGGGATGATAAAACCACCTATATTTGCTGTGAAGACAATAAGATCATGATCATAAAAAGCTTTGCAAAATAAGATAATAAGCTCAATAAATGATAACACTCTTAACAGTGTTGATATTTAAATTTAAAGCAAGGAGGCTCACTTAAGATTCTCATTTGAAAATGTTTTCAAACTTTATAGAAGTGGTGGTTGTACAACACTGTAAATGTATGAAATGCCACTGAATTGTTCACTTTGTTGTTGTGTGCCATCAAGTGGCTTCCACCTCATAGTGACCCCATGTGACACAGAAGAACTGCCCCATAGGGTGCCCAAGACAGCAATCTTTTTTCTTTTTCAATTAATAAAAATACTGCATTGAATTTTAGGAACTTGATGCTTTTCTATTAAGTTTTCAAATCTTTGCACACAAATCACCACTGTACTTTCTAGAATAGTGTGTTACGACTTCAAGGTTGTTACCTATATCCTGTGTCACATAACATAGAAATCCCAAATCCTGACACTGCTCCCACCTTACCCTCCCTTCTGACCATAACTACTGACTTCTCTCTTATACTAAAAAAAAACCAAACTCATTGCCATCGAGTCAATTCCAACTCATAGCAACCCTATAGGACAGAGTAGAACTGATGGATTCGAACTGCCAACCTTTTGGTTAGCAGCTGAACACTTAACCACTGCGCCACCAGGGCTCCTCTCTATTATACTAGCAGAGGACAATGACAGAAGTGGGTGGTATATTTAAGGAGCTAAACTGTCCACACGCGTGCTCTACTGAAGCAAGAGAAAGATCAACCCTGAAATCATCCCGTGGATGCTCTGGAATATAACACATAATTTGGATTCTATGTGAGTTTCCCTTTTGTATTGTTGTTTGGTTGTGGCCAAAGCTGTTGAAAAAAGTTAAGTTTCTACTCCCTGAGGGAGCTCAGAAGTTTGGCAAAAGTCAAAGCAGCGACTTGATGAAAATAAAATATTTAGGGATCACAAGTCATAGCTGGGAGCTCATTACACGTGTATCTGGGTTAAGAAACTCAAGAGTAAGAGATGGGATGTTGACGTGCTAGCTTCGGAAGCACCCAACAGCTGCATCCTGATATGAGTTCAGTGATCCTCAGGGTGCTGAGGGCTCTTGGGAATTTAGAGCTCAATCTCAACTTCAAAAAATGCCTTAAAGGCTGGGAAGAAAAACTGGGATATGGTAGCTTGCTAATCCATGGTTTTGTTTCTGCCCTTTCCTTGATATTTGTAAATTCCTATGTGCAATGAATAAGCTAACTGAATATGAAGGTCAGAAGGAAACAGGAAAGAACACCCTCACATCTGACAAAAGGGACAGCTTTTAGTCTGAGTTGATGATTTAGAATGCTGCCCTTACAGCAAAACAACTCATGCTTTTTCCTCTGTAAAATCTGAGAAGTGGGCAACTCTCTTACATATAATCCCAACAGGAATTCCTCCAACCTCATAAAGTCTGTTTTAGACTTAGAATCACCCTCTTTCTGGACTGCACCAATGCAGAGTGTCTTAGTTATCTAGTGCTGCCATAACAGATATACCACAAGTGGATGACTTTAACAAACAGAAATTTATTCTCTCACAGTCTAGGAGGCTAGAAGTCCAAAGTCAGGGTGCCAGGTCCTGAAGAATCCTTTCTCCTCTATCAGTTCTAGGGGAAGGTCTTTGTCATCAATCTTCCCCTGCTCTAGAAGCTTCTCAGCTCAGGTACCCTGGGTCCAAAGGACACATTCCACTTCCAGTGCTTCTTTCTTGGTGGTATGAAGTCCCTATCTCTCTGCTTGCTTCTCTCTCCTTTTATCTCTTGTGACATAAAAGGTAGTATAGGCCACATCCCAGGGAAACTCCCCTTAGATCAAGGCTGTGACCTGAGCAGGCATGTTGCATCCCACCCTAATCCTCTTTAACATAACCTAATCTTTTCTCATTAACCACAGGCAGAGATAAGGGTTTAAAACACATAGGAATAGCCTATCAGATCACAAAATGGAGGATAATCACACAATACTAGGAATCATGGCCTAGCCAAGTTGACACATATCTTGGGGGAGACACTCTTCGATCCATGACATTCTCCCCTCTGGCTCCCCTAAATCCATGTCCTTGCCCCATGTAAAATACATTCACCCCATCTTGTCATAGCAAAAGTCTTAAATCAACTCCAGATCCAAAATCTCCTTGGGCAAAATTCCTCTTCATCTGTGAAATCTAGAATACAAGTTATCTGCTTCCAAAATACAATGGTGGAACGGGCACAAGGTAGACATTTACATTACAAGTGGGAGAAACTGGAGGGAAAGAAGGGATAACAGCCATCCCACAAGTCAGCAGAACACATTACATTAGCTCCCAAGGCTTGAAAATAATCCTCTGTTTCCTGAGACCATTTAGGCAATGACCCTGCCCTCCAGGCTCTGGATGTTGGCCACACTCTCCAGATTCTGGGTGATGGTCCCTCAGCCTGGGTTTCAGCTCTGCCTTCCAGGCCAACTGGAACAGAAATTCTGCTCCCTCACATTTGGGTGGCCCCATTCTCCTAGTCCATCTGAGTGGCAATCCTACACCTTCACTCCCAGAATGTCCCATTCTTCTGCCCCTTAGGCATGGCAGCTCCGCCCCTCAGCTTTAGGCAGCAGATCTGGCCCCATCCCGCTGCATTCGTGAATGGAAGCCCCCCAACACAGAACCTAGTTGGTGAAGATCTGACTGCTTGAAACTTAGGAGGCTGTGGCCCAACCCTTTGAAACCCCAGAGGCCTTGGCTCCACCCTTGGAGAGACTGAGGCAGCTCTGCTTCCTGTGCTCCTTGTCTCTTCAGCTTCTGCTTCCTTTTTCCTTGGCCTCTCAGCCCCTCGGGCCCTTGGGCTGGCCTGGCAACTGCTCAAGCAAGTGTTCCAAACCTCTTAAGCTCTAACGATAAGTGCCTGGAAGCACCCCCACTCCATCAGTAAACGTTGGCTGAAAGGCACTCAGCTCTAGCTCAAGCTCAGTGAGTCAGGAGGTCTACCTCCACCAATAAGTGCCCGGAGGCAGGCCACTCAACCAGGAAGCCTCTTGCCCAAAGGCAATCAGCACTCTTCCTCCATGTGTGTCGCCTCCCGAACAATCTAGCACAAGTCTCCTGGTTCTGCTGCTATTTCTCTGTCACTGCTTCTTGCTGTCTGCACCCTCTCTGGTGTTACAGCTCTCTTCACTTCCTTCTGAATCCTCACCAGAATTGTCTTTGTTGTCCATAATTCCACCAACAGTCTCTTCAAGGCAATCTAGGCTTCTACTGTTTGGCAACTTTAAAACTCTTCCTGCCTCTGCCCATTCACAGTTTCAAAACCACTTCCACACTGGAGGCATCTGTTAGAGCAGCACCCCACTCTCCTGGTATCAAATTCTGTCTTAGGTAGCTAGTGCTGCTATAACAGAAATATCACAAGTGGATGGCTTTAACAAACAAATTTATTTTCTCACAGTCTAGAAGGCTAGAAGTTCAAATTCAGGGTGCCAGCTCCCAGGGAATGCTTCCTCTCTCTGTTGGTTCTGGGGGAAGGTCCTTGTCATCAATCTTCCCTTGGTCTAGGAGCTTCTCAGCACAGGGACCCTGGGTCCAAATGATGCGCTGCACTCCTGGTGCTTCTTTCTTGGTGGCATGAGGTTCCTATCTCTCTGCTTCCTTCTCCTTTTATCTCTTGTAAGACAAAAGATGGTGCAGGCCACACTCCAGGAAACTCCCCTTACACCGGATCAGGGCTGTGACCTGTCCCACTGTAATCCTCTTTAATATAACCTAATCTTGCCTTATAAACCACAGAGATTAGGATTTACAACACATAGGACAATCACATCAGATCACAAAATGGAGGACAACCACACAGTACTGAGAATCATAGCCTAGCCAGGTTGACGCATATTTTGGGGGGACGGCATTTGATCCACTTTGTTTGTTGTTCTGTGTCGTCGAGTCAATTCCAACTCATAGTGACCCTATGTACAACAGAATGAAACACTGCCCGGTCCTGCGCCATCCTCAGAATCGTTGCTATGTTTGACCCATTGTTGGAGCCACTGTGTCAATCCATCTTGTTGAAGGTCTTCCTCCTTTTCACTGACCCTCTACTTTACCAAGCATGATGTCTTTCTGCAGGGACTGGCCCCTCCTGATAACACGTCCAAAGTATGTGAGATGAAGTCTTGCCATCCTCACTTCAAGGAGCACTCTGGCTGTATTTCTTCCAAGACAGACTTGTTCATTCTTCTGACAGTCCATGGTCAATCCCCAACACAGGGCAAATCCACCCCCTGAGACTTCCTGGATGACAACAGAACTTAGCATAATGCCCGTAGAGACAGCTCCAGAAGATGCTTTGTCCATTCATCTGCCTAAAGTCCTGGGTAGTCCCCTGCTGGAGGATGTGAGCACAGGGCTATTCCTTCTATGCTGGCTCTGGAGCAAGCCAACCTCACACGCAGGACGCAGGGAAATCCAAATTATTTCACAAACTGCCAACCTTCGAAACAAGAAAGCGAATAAAACTATGCACTCCAAGGTATTTGTGAAGCACTTGGAAGTTGAGGGCTGCAGCACTGAGGCTTATGAACTCCCAGCACCCTGCAGGCTTAGGTTTTGCTACACAATGGTCTCTCTTTATTTTTACATGGCTGAGTTATAAATCCAGCTAGTGTGTAGGGATCTCATAATCTTTAATATGCACATCTGCAGGAATATTGTGACAGCTCCATGCTGTGGATCAACTCACAATACTCAGAACAGATTTATCATATTTGGTCTTTAGGTAAATAATAAAATGTCTTAGAATTGCCTATATATACCATTCTGTGCTGTTTCATTCCACCAGCAAAATACAGGTTGTTTCCTCTCTCAAAAAAAAAAAGAAAAGAAATACCGAAATAACTGTATTTAAATAAATAATGTGTCTTAGATATCTAGTGCTGCTATAACAGAAATACCACAAGTGGACGGCTTTACCAAAGAGAAATTTATTTTCTCACAGTCCAGTAGGCTAGAAGTCCAAATCAAGGCATCAGCTCTGGGGGAAGGCTTTCCCTCTCTCTGTCAGCTCTGGAGGAAGGTCCTTGTCATCAATCTTCCCCTGGACTAGGAGCTTCTCTGCAAGGGACCCCAGGTCCAAAGTACACACTATGCTCCCGGTGCTTCTTTCTTGGTGGTATGAAGTCTTCTCTGCTCGCTTCTCTCTTTTATATCTGAAAAGAGATTGACTTAAGACACAATCTAATCCTATAGCTCTCCTCAACATAACTGCTGCTAATCCGTCTCATTAACATCATAGAGGTAGAGTTCACAACACATAGGAAAGTCACATCAGATGACAAAATGGTGGACAATCACACAATACTGGGAATCATGGCACAGCCAAACTGACACACATATTTATGAGGGACACAATTCAATCCACGACATAATGTGATGATGATAATGTCAAAACTTTCAAAATAAGGCCAAAGCCCTCTCTGTGTGCTCCTTTTGTTCACTTTAAAATGGTTGACTTTACGTGGTGTGAATTTCATATGTGAACCTCAATTAAAACAAACAAAAAGAAGACTCTCGTTTGGGGCAGGGTCATAGATTTCAGGCACATTTGTAGGCATGACCCAGGTTTTTCCTCAGAGGATAGAAAGTTGGTTGATGAGGTTAGCGAAGCTAGCAGGGAGAAGTAGCTGTCAAATAGATCTGTTCTGCTCTGTCCATCTTATGTGTCCAGGTCTTTGCTGATGTAGATATCTTTGACTGGACTGCTCTTCTCTCTTCTCCTACCTGGTGAACTTATCCTGTAAAACCCAGTTCAGACAACGTCTCCTCTACAAAGCCTTCCCAATCCCCAACTCGAAACAGTAATAATAATTAATAACAATAAGATCAGTGAGGACTTTATTTAGGCCACAAAGCCTGCCTTGACTCCTGCCCTTGTTTCTCTGTCAGTGCTCCTCGAGCTCTCTCCCTCTCTCTCTCTCTCTCTCTCAGTTCCAGAAGCTTTGCAGCACAGGGAACCTGGATCCAAAGAATGTGATCTCTGCTCCTAGCTGTTCTTCCTTGGTAGTGGTGGGATCCTCACTCTGCTCTGAAATTGGCTCTTTTTTAAGGCAAAACTGGTCAATCCCCTTGGTGGGCCACAATTGCCTTATTTGCACAGTCCCCCCGAGTCACTTGGGTGGGAGTTACAAGACCAGGGCTGGAATGGCCACACAAAAGCGATCCATTGCACTGCACTTTCCATGAAAAATTCCTGCTTTGCCCTCATGCAGTCTTCCCTGAACCCTTACCCCAGGTTGAGTCAGGTGCCATTTCTGGGCTCTCACAGGTCCCATGGGAGCCTCCCCCATCCTGGCCCCGACCCCTCCGCCTGTGCCCCCCCCTCTTAGCACTGTCCATTCTGAGCTGCCACTGTCTCATAAGGGTTTGTCTCCCCTGTGGAGTGAGAACTTCATGAGGGTAGGGCCCAGGGATGCCCCAGTCACCCTCTGCGTTCTTGGCATCACCCAACACAGGGCTGGCATGCAGCTGTGCGTTCAGTGAATGCTGGCTGAATGATTCTGTTAAATTTGTTGAATTGCTTAGGAGGTTGGAGTGATACTGTGGGAAAGAGAGCACTCTTCAAGGATATTTAAATTATTCAGTGGGAAGTAACTGACCTGGAGAATGCCCTCAGAACACACCTGTCCCATGGAGGCTTTTTCTACTTAGTGTGATCCTTGAAAATGGAAGGAGGTAAATACCCTGAAAAACAAGGAAACTGTTTGTTTTTTGAAAAGGGAAATGGAGCTGGGTCAGGAATATGAATCCAAACACAAAGCATATCTCAGATGTTCACCTCTATACAATGTGGACCCAAGTGCCTACACACATACACCAGAATAGACAAACATCTACACAGTCGTATGTAGTCACCCAGTTGTACATATGCACACACAGATGTCACTATGCAGTTATACATCAGTCTGGACACAGAGACACACAAGTAAACATCCCCCAACAGGCATGTATACACTCATGCTCCACACACACAGATGGATGCAGAGATCGGTGTGCATTCAGGTACATGGGCACAGACACATGCACAGTCCTATACATGTGTACATGTAGAGAAACTCATATGGATACTCACTGATCATGCACACACAAACACAAACACACACCACAAATACAGGTGTATACATAAATTCATATATCAATATGGTCACACTGAAACACACGTGCACACAGACAGATAGACACCTGAATGGCACACATAGGCAGATGTATGAATAAAGACAAGCATGACAGAGACATCTAGGAGATCCCATCAGATGAAATAAAAAAATCATAGAGACCCAGAAGCACATGAGGAGGTGGAGGGACAGGCTGACATGCAGGGAAGGAGAGAGAGAGAAAGAAAGACAAAGTCAGGGACAAGGGAAGAGAGACTGAGAAAGACAGATGGACAATGTCCTGAGCAGGGCTCCCTGCCTGTCCAGAACAACCTAAGAGTCTTACCCTCACCAGCCCATTCTCCAAACCTAAAAAAAAAAAACAAAACAAAAACCCTGTTGCTGCTGAGTTGATTCCAGCTCATGGCGACCCCAAGTGTTGCATGTGTTGCAGATCAGAACTGCTCCACAGGGTTTTCTTAGTTGTAATCTCTACAGAAGCAGGTTGCCAGGTCTTCTGATGTGTCACTGGGTGGGTTCAAATCATCAACTTTTCAATCAGTGGTCGAGTGCCAACCATTTACACCACCCAGGGACCTTCACCCTTCTCCAGATAATGCCTAATGCACACCACTCCTCTAGAAAGCTTCCCAGAAGATCATTTTCCTATTTACAGCTCCACGGGGTAAGGCTTAGCTGTGTTGAGGAAAGCAAGGGAAGGGAGGTTCCCCCAAACTCTCTCTCTCCCTTTTCCCTTTATCAAAGTTTTGGGAACTTTAGACCAGAGAATGTAAAAGCCAGGAATTTAGAGTCTCTCCTCCATCTCCTTGACCCTACAGATTCATCATAAGAACAGCTAACACTTACTGAGCACTTACGACCCACTAAGTACTTTACACACAATAACCCATTCACTCCTCACCAAAAAAATCCAAGTGGTAGGTGCTGCCTTTGGCCCTGTACAGCTCACCCCATACAGCTCAAAGACATGAAGCACCTGTTCAAAATCACACATCAAGGAAGGGATAAGGCTAGGAATCCAATCCATGTGTTAACTTTGCTCTTAACCACTGTACAGTCCCTTCAGAAAGGGAAACTGAGGCCCAGCAAGGGGAAGGGATTTACCTGGGTTCACCACTAGATCACACTAAGAGACCATCCCGAAGCTACCACACCCTGGCACATGCCCTGCCTCCAGGAGGTAAGGCAAGTGATTTCAGACTCTACCCTCTCATTCCATATTCATCAACAGGCCAGACCAGCATAACCTCTCTGTTCCCAGTACCTCTGTGCTTTGATCCTCGGCAATCTCACCCTCCTGCCCATTGCCTAGCTCATGGCAGCCTGCCTAAGCACTCTGTGACCTTCCTGGTGCCAACCTCATTGAGAAATAAACTCCCCCAAATTTCTACCACCCTCCTTTTCAGGCAACAAGAGGGAAGAGGAGGTACCCAGGCTTACAGCCAGCCCAGGTGCAGGCTAGTGATCGGGATTAAGGGGATTGGCATCTACCAAGCCCGTGCTAATATTCCTTCCCACATCTTTCCCCACCAAAACCAACAATGTTCCTCCTTCTGCTTTATTCTCTACCATTGTTCCCTACTCACGGGTCTCAGGGCCCAGCAGCCTGGAACTCTCTGAGCAAGATGCCAGTCATGGGAGTGCCAACCTCACCCACCTCCACTCGCCCAAGGGTAGATGCCCTTAGCAGGGTGCCCACCGTGTGTCTTTCCTGGTTCAACCCTCAAAGCCAGCCCAAGGCCTATCTGGAGTCCTTCTTAGGGCCTGGCTGAGGCCAATCTCAGGCTCACATATTATGAATCCCAGCACCCATCTGAGGTTGGCCTGCCAGAGCCAAGCTCAGAGCCTATATGGTGGCACTCATATGTCCTCCTGAAGCCAACTTCAATGGCCACCTGGGCCCACTCTCAGGGCCCTCTTGACATGAGAAGTGGCTCCATTAATGTTCTCCTGAAATCAAGTTCAGTGCCAACTTGTTTTCAATCCCAGTGCCTACCTGGTGGCAATCTCAATGCCAATAGTATAACCCTCCCAGGCCTACCTAGATGGTGATTTCAAAATCTACCAGAGTAATCCCTGTAACCAATGCTGGTGCTAGTCTCAGGCTTCACCTGGTGCTAAACTTGATCCTTACTTGACCTCAGGGTGGGCTAGGCAGGTCAATAAAGGGAGAAGGGAAGACCCTTCAGATCCTAGCTCCCTTACTTATTACCTGTGTGACCTTGAGCAAGTGGCTTGATCTTCCCATCTGTAAAATGAGGATGCTAGTGAGCCATCCCCTACTGTTATAAAGATTCAGTAAGATCATGAATACCCAAAACCAAAAACCAAACCCATTGCCATCAAGCCAATTTCGACTCATAGTGACCCTATAGGATAGAGTAGAACTGTCCCATAGGGTTTCCAAGATTGTAGTCTTTTTTTTTCAATTGTTGTAGTCTAAATGAAGTTTACATTTCAAGTTAGTCTCCCATACAAAATTTTATACATAGTTATGTGACCCTAATTGTTCACCCCATTCTGTGACAGCACACTCCTCCTTTCCGTCCCTGATTCCCCATGTCCAAACAACCAGCTCCTAACCCTCTCTGCCTTCCCATCTCACCTCTGGACAGAAGCTGCCCCTTTGGTCTATTGTATCTACTTGAGCTAAGAGGCATACTCCTCACGAGTATCACTTTATGTCCCACAGTCCAGTCCAATCCCTGTCTGAAGAGTTGGCCTCGGAAATTGTTTTAGTTCTGGGCTGATAGAGAATCCAGGGGCCGTGCTTTCCAGAGTACCTCCAGTCTCAGTCAGACCACTAAGTCTGGTCTTCTAACTAGAATTTGAGTTCTGCACCTCATCTTTCTGCTGGTCCATCAGGGACTCTCTGTTGTGTTCCCTGTCAGGGCAGTCATTGGTGGTAGCCGGGAACCATCTAGTTCTTCTGGTCTCAGGCTGATGAAGTCTCTTGTTTAAGTGGCCCTTTCTGTCTCTTGGGCTAATACTTTCCTTGTGTCTCTGGTGTTCTTCATTCTCCTTTACTCCAGGTGGTTGGGACCAATTGATGCATCTTAGATGGCCGCTTGCAAGCTTTTAAGACCCCAGACACCACTCACCAAAGTAGGACGCAGAACATTTTCTTAATAAGCTTTGTTATGTCAATTGACCTAGACGTCCCCTGAAAACATAGTCCCCAGACCCCTACCCCTGCTACTCTGTCTCTCAAAGTATTTGATTGTATTCAGGAAATTTCTTAGCTTTGGTTTAGTCCAGTTGTGCTGACTTCGCCTGTAGTGTGTGCTGTCCTTCCCTTTGCCTAAGATGATTCTTATCTACTATCTAGTTAGTAAATAGACCTCACCCTCCCTCCCCACCCTCATAACCATCAAAGAATGTTTTCTTCTGTGTTTAAACCTTTTCTTGAGTTCTTACAATAGTGGTCTTATACAGTATTTGTCCTTCTGTGACGAACTAAATTCACTTAGTGTAATGTTTCAGCTTCCTCCATGTAATACAATGTTTCATGGGTTCATCGTTGTTCTTTATCGTTGCATAGTATTCCATTGTGTGGATATATCACAATTCGTTTATCCATTCATCTGTTGATGGGCACCTAGGTTGTTTCCATCTTTTTGCTATTGTGAACAGTGCTGCAATGAACATGGGTGTGCATATATCCATTTGTGTGACGGCTCTTATTTCTCTAGGATATATTCCAAGGAGCAGGATAGCTGGATTATATGGTACTTCTATTTCTAGCTTTTTAAGGAAGTGCCAAATTGATTTCCAAAGTGGTTGTACCATTTTACATTCCCACCAACAGTGTATAAGTGTTCCAGTCTCTCCACAACCTCTCCAGCATTTATTATTTTGTGTTTTTTTTATTAAGGCTAGCCTTGTTGGGGTGAGATGATATCTCATTGTAGTTTTGATCTGCATTTCTCTAATGGCTAATGAGCGTGAGCATTTCTTCATGTGTCTGTTAGCTGCCTGAATATCTTCTTCAGTGAAGTGCCTGTTCATATCCTTTGCCGATTTTTTAATTGGGCTATTTGTCTTTCTGTTGTTAAGGTTTCGCAGTAGCTTGTAGATTTTAGAGATTAGATGCTGATCGGATTTGTCAAAGCCAAAAATTTTTTCCCAGTCTGTAAGTTGTCTTTTTACTCTTTTGGTGAAGTCTTTTGATGACCATAAATGTTTGATTTTTAGGATCTCCCATTTATCTAGTCTCTCTTCTGGTGCTTGTGCACTGTTACTTATGGTTCATACTGTGTTTATGCCATGTATTAGGGCTCCTAGCATTATCCCTATTTTTAATTCCATGATCTTTATCATTTTTGATTTTATATTTAAGTCTTTGATCCATTTTGAGTTAGTTTTTGTGCATGGTGTGAGGTATGGGTCTTGTTTCAGTTTTTTGCAGATGGATATCCAGTTATGCCAGCACAATTTGTTAAAGAGACTGTCTTTTCCCCAACTGATAGATTTTGGGCCTTTGTCAAAAATCAACTGCTCATAGGTGGATGAGCTTATATCTGGATTCTCAACTCTGTTCCATTGGTCCATGTATCTGTTGTACAAATACCAGGCTGTTTTGACTACTGTGGCAGCATAATAGGTTCTAAAATCAGGTAGTATAAGGCCTCCCACTTTGTTCTTCTTCTTGAGTAATGCTTTATTTATTCAGGGCCTCTTCCCTTTCCATATGAAGTTGCAATTTGTTTCTCTATCTCATTAAAAAATGCCAGTGGAATTTGGATCAGGATTTCATTGTATCTGTAGATTGCTTGGGTAGAATTGACATTTTCAGTATGCTGAGTCTACCTATCCATGAGCAAGGTATGTTTTTCCACTTATGTGGGTCTCTTTTGGTTTCTTGCAGTAGTGCCAAGACTGTAGTCTTTACGGAAGCAGACGGCCACATTGTTCTTCCACAAAGTAGCTGGTGGGTTCGAATCACTGACTTTTTCGTTAGTAGCTGAGCGCTTAACCATTTTCCCACCAGTGCTCCTTAAGATCATGAATACATAGACTTAATCTTCCTGGAATACAGTAAGCACTCAATAAAGGGTAACTGTCCTTATTATTAAGGAAGAATTTCAATCAAGGAAGGACAGTAGACCACCCAATTTTTCTCTGCTCCTGCCAACAGCATCCCAACGTTCCCAAGATTGAACTTTACCGCAATCTTTCCTGCTATAGTTCCCTCTACCTGCTAATAAAACCCGTTGCCACCAAGTCGATGTCAACTCATAGTGACCCTATAGGACAGAGTAGAACTGCACCATTGGGTTTTGAAGAGCAGCTGGTGGATTCAAACTGCTGACTTTTTGGTTAGCAGCCGAGCTCTTAACCACTGTGCCACCAGGGCTCCACCTGCTAACAGCAGACCTTGAAAAACCAGGAATCACCCCAAACAGGGACTTAACACACTCTCAAATATAACCTTCTGTTCCCAAATACTTCCTTTCCACAAGTGGGGAAACCAAGGCCCACAGAAGTCATAAACTAAGAGCACAAGGTAGGAGAGACAGGAATTTAAGTCCCTTGGCTTAAAGGCCCCTCAGACGTGTGTCCCCTGCCCGCTCTCTGTTTTCTGCCATCAGAATGCCCACATATAAAACAGGAAACATTAATAATAATAATAAAAATAATAAAGATAGAAATGGTACATTCAACCTAGTGGGCTTCCCTAAGGATCAGGGTAGGGGCCCAGTGGGACTCTTTGTCAGTTACAACCCTTGAGACAGATGGGATTTTTTGGTACCATATGGGAAGCTGTTATTTCCCAACACCTGGCCAGTCTTTCTGCCACTGAGGCTGTGAGTAATCTTCTCCAGTTCTCTGGCAAGTTCCACTGAAACATGACTCTGGTATTCTACCTTCCCCCACCCCTTTCCCAACCGGAGGTAGACAGTGGAGGTTCTATGACACCCACTCTGTCCTTGCTTTGAGGCTCCAGTGAGAATTCTGGGCATCAAGAGACAAAACTCTATCCAAGACAAAAGGAGCTCAACATCTGGGCTCAAAGGCTGACTCCAGGACACTGATGGGCTCTCAGGAGCTCCACATCCACAACCATCAGTCCTTCCTCATCCCAAGACCATCAGATCCATAGCCCTGGAATCTCCCCTCCAGAGACCCTTAAATCTACATCCTTCCTCACAAAAAAAAAAAAAAAATCCACAGCCACACATCCTGTCTCATTCCAACACCCTAATCCAGATCTTGGACTGCTTCTCTTCTGAGACGCCCAAATCCACCCTGAGACTCCACATGCAAAGCTGAGGGGCTCCCCTATATATTCAGACCTGGAGTTTATCTTCTCTCCCCCTAAATCCAAAGCCCTGGGGTCAAAAATTCAGTGTGGGGCCCACTCCCTGTTAATCTGCCGAGTTCCCCCCTCCTCCCTTTCTGGAGGCGTCCCAAGCTAGGCAGGGTGTAACTGAGAGGTAAAACGAGACAATTACATAATCGGGACCAAAGTCCACCCTTCTCTCCCAGGTGATATAAAGGCACATCACGCCAAGCCATTAGTATCCAATCATCACTCTCACTACCACCATGCTGGCCTCAGGGATGCTCCTGGTGGCGTTGCTGGCCTGTCTGTCTGTAATGGTCTTGATGTCTGTCTTGCAACAAAGGAAGCTCCGGGGGAAGCTTCCTCCTGGGCCCACTCCATTGCCCTTCATCGGGAACTACCTGCAGCTGAACACAGAGCAGATGTACAACTCCCTCATGAAGGTGTCACGAGGCAGGGCAATGGGTGTAATGGGATCAAGAACAGGGGAAGATTTTGTGGCAGGGGACTGACCAAACTGGACCAGAGTCCTAGGATAGGGCAGTTTTGAATGTTCAATATCAGAGGCCTAGCCAGGAAAGACCAGATCTTGGGATACTCAGCCATTTGACTGTTAGAACCTGAGGGAAATGGACTGCAGTTCGTGAGGTCTGGGTACAGAGCCAGTTCAGAGGTAGGGGCTGCTCCCTCTAACCACTTCAATCCACCTCTACCAGCTCAGCGAGCGCTATGGTCCGGTGTTCACAGTCCACATGGGGCCCCGGCGGGTCGTGGTACTGTGCGGATACAACGCTGTGAAGGAGGCTCTGGTGGACCAGGCTGAGGAATTCAGCGGGCGAGGCGAGCAGGCCACCTTCAACTGGATCTTCAAAGGCTACGGTGAGAGGACCCCAGGGGGGGGACGTCGTCAGGCAGACCCAAAAGCTTCAGTTTCCCCAGCTTCTCCCCTTGACTCACCTGCCCACTCCGGACTGTGGCAGACCCCTCCCTCAGGATTTTTGGACCCATCCCTGCTCATTGAAACTTCTCCCTGGTCTGTCTCTAACCTGTTTTAGAGTTTCTGTGGCTCCATTCTCCCTGCCTCTCTCTGTTTTTATCTCCCTCTTTCTCTCTCACAAGACATCCCTTCTTTCTGTGTATCTCTCCATCTCTTAGTAGAATCTCTTGGTATTTCTGTTTGGGAGCCCTGGACCTCTGTATAACCCATAGATGTGGAGTCGATTCCAACTCATAGCGACCCTATACCTTTGTCTTTTTCTCATTCTCTGCTTCTGTGTTCTCTAGAATTTCTCTGCCTCTCTCTCTTTGCTCTGTCTTAGGATCTTACACTAAGATCGTAGGTGGCGCTGGAAGGAAGTGTATATCTAAGTTTTCAGGTGGGTTAAGTGTAAGGGTATCTGTCCAAGAATTTAGGGGAGATAGATTGGGGCACACATCCAGGTGTTCTTATATTCAAGTGAGGTTGAGTTGAGAGGTACCTGTTCAGGTGTTTAGGCACTCAGATGGGCTAGCTGGAGACACATGTCCACATATTTAGGTATTTAGGGGATTTGGATTGGGGGCCTTCTGCCTCAAAACCCCTGTGTCTCTGTCTCCTGGTAACAATTTTTAGACCTTGTCTCTCTGTTTCACTCTCCCTAATTTATTCTCTCTTCTCCAGCTCAGTTTTAGAGTACTTCACAATTTTTGTCTCAGCTTCTCAGCTTTCCACATACTTCATTTCTCCTTTTCTTCCTTCTGCCTGTCTCTCTCTTCATGCACGCATCTCTGTATCTCTGTTTCTCTATGTTATCTGTCTTGCCTCTCTCTCTCTCTTCTGTTTCTCTTCTTCCAACTCGGTCTCCGTCTCTTTCCGTATTGCTCTCTCTGACTCTGAGTATCTCTCTCTAGCTCTTGCTCTCTCTCTAGCTCTTTGTAGCTCTGTATCCTTTCACTCCCTCTCTGCCCCTCTCTCCCCACCTCCCAGAAGTCTCCCCGGCTGGTCTGTGGCCTGTCCAATCCCTTCTGTCACCTCTGCATCCCTGCGCACCCTCTTCCCCAGGAGTGGCGTTCAGCAACGGGGAACGCGCCAAACAGCTCCGACGCTTCTCCATCAGCACACTGCGGGACTTCGGAGTGGGCAAGCGCGGCATCGAGGAGCGCATCCAGGAGGAGGCTGGCTTCCTCATCGAGACCTTTCGGGGCACGCGTGGTGAGCGGGGACTCCAGAGTGCGTGGGGAGGAGAAGGGAAAAACCTGGCGGAAAGGACCTGTGCGCTCTGGCCCCGAGCGGGGACCAGGTCTGGGGGAGGCGTTCGGGCTCCCAGCTCTGGGGTCTGAACACTTCAGTGCCCTTCTCCAGGAATTCTCAGACTGGCGTCAGACCCCAGAGTTGACTCTCTCCCCATACCCTGTCTCTCCCTGCCTCCGCTCCCCCACCCCCACCCCAACCAGGTGCCTTCATCGATCCCACCTACTTCCTGAGCCGCACCGTCTCCAACATCATCAGCTCCATCGTCTTCGGGGACCGCTTTGACTATGAGGACAAAGAGTTCCTGTCATTGCTGCGTATGATGTTGGGAAGCTTCCAGTTCACAGCTACTGCCACCGGACAGGTAATGGGTCTCAGCCAGGCCCTACCACGCCCCTACCATAACCTGCCAGCAGCTCCCCCATACGGAATAAAATGCCCCAAACTCCTCCTCAAGACAGCCGCCACTTAAAACCAGCCCCAACTCCTGGACAACTGAACAGTTGCACAAGAACTCAGGAGAGGTGCCCAATACCCAGTCTCCAAGGACACCTGGATATCTCAACATATATGCCCTCAGCATAGCTCTCTCACCTAGGCAGGTGTACCCAACCCAACTTACCTTAATATCTAGCAAATGCTGCCTACCCAGCCCACCTCCCAAATACCTAACCACCTGAATCCCTGGTGCTGCAAAATTCAGCCCACCCAAATCCTCTGACCTTATACAAGTGTCCCCAATCCACCGCACCAGAGTATCTAGACAGTGCCTCCTATCCAGCCTACTTAAATACCTGAACACCTGGACAGGAGCCCCAACTATGACCCCTACACACCTGGAGAGATTGTTCCCCAAACACCCAGATAAATGTCCCCCAATCCAGCCCACTTGAACACCTACAGAAGTACACCCTATGCAGCCCACTTAAATATCTGAACACCTCAGTAGGTATCCCCCAAGCCAGCCCCACTTTCATACCTGAACACCGGTACAGAAGCCCCTGATCCAAATCCCCTAAATACCTAAATATGTGGACAAGTGTCTCCAACTTAGCCCACCTGAGTTCCTAAACACCTGGACAGGTGCCTACCCACCCAACCTCACTTGAATATATGAACACCTGGATGTGTGACCCTATCCATCACACCTAAATTCTTGGTCAGGTACTCTCACACATAACCCACCTGAAAACTTAGATATATACTTCCATCCAGTCCCACCTAAATACCTAAACACTTGGACAAGTGCCTTGAACTCAGTCCTTCCTTGCCCTGAGGCAAGATTCCTCTCCCAACGGATCCTATCCACTGACTGCTGCCCTTCCTTTCCCTTCCTCTCTCCCCACCCCTAGCTCTATGAGATGTTCCACTCAGTAATGAAATACCTACCAGGGCCACAGCAACAGGCCTTTAAGGAGCTGCAGGGGCTAGAGGACTTCATAGCCAAGAAGGTGGAGCAGAACCAGCACACACTGGACCCCAACTCCCCGCGGGACTTCATTGACTCCTTCCTCATCCGCATGCAGGAGGTACATCCAAGCATCCCACACAAGTTGGGAGAAGGGGTTGGTTTCCAAAGCCAGGCAGAGGGATATCAATCTGGGGAGGAGCACAGAGACCCATTGAGACTAGCCTGTCATCACAATTATCCTCAAAATTTCTATTATAAATAACCATTGCTGCTCCATTGACTGAGCCCTTACCCATGGCAGGACCTGTACATGTGAATCATAATACACCCTCTCCTGACTTATCAACATGATTAGGTTCCAACGACCCGGTCATTATGCAAAATCATCATTATGCAAAAATGGAGGATGACCACATCAGATCACAAAATGGAGGATGACTATATCATTACATAACTTTCAAATTACATCATTGCATAACTGCCAAATTACATCATTACATGACTGCCAAATTACATCATTACTGAGTAGAACATCTCATAGAGCTAGGGGTGGGGAGAGAGGAAGGGAAAGGAAGGGCAGCAGTCAGTGGATAGGATCCATTGGGAGAGGAAGCTTGTCTCAAGGCAAGGAAGGACTGAGCTCAAGGCACTTGTCCAAGTGTTTAGGTATTTAGGTGGGACTGGATGGAAGTATATATCTAAGTTTTCAGGTGGGTTATGTGTGAGAGTACCTAACCAAGAATTTAGGTGTGATGGATGGGGTCACACATCCAGGTGTTCATGACTGAGAGTCATGGCCCAGCCAAGTTGATACATAATCTTAGCCATCAAAGTCAGCATTACTCTTGCCTCGCACCTCAGCATTCAGTACTGCCAGACGTACGTCATTAATGCCCAAAATAGTTAGTAGATTTTTTACTGTTGTCATAAATGTGAAATGTCAGATGACGAGATAGTCGATAAATGAGGAGAAGGTGCAGTGTACTTCTATGGCACTACCTGGTCCTCTGGGTGGTACAAATGGTTAAGCACTGGGCTACCAAACAAAACGCTGGTGGTTCAGATCCACCCAGAAGCTCCTCAGAAGAAAGACTTGGTGATCTGCTTCCAAAAACCCCAATGGAGGGCAGATATACTCTGAAACACATGAGGTTGCAATGAGTTGGAATTGACTCAACGGCAACTGGATTTTTTTTTCGTTTATTGCACTATCAGATGCCAGTGACTATTTTAAGTGTTTTATAGTATTTGCCTATTTAACAGAACAGCTCCTTGAAGGACATTTTATTGCAACCTCAATTTTACAAATGAAGAAACTGAGCATAGTGGCTTGCCTAAGGTCACACAGCCAGGAAGTGGTGGAGTCTAGCTCAAACCATAGTCTCCCGACTCTACGGCTGGTGTTTTTAGCCACCATGCTCTCTTACCTTCTGTACCCTGGTTAGCAGACACACCTGTGTGGACTGGTGACCTGGCTTTACTATGTGACATTGGAGGGTTCCCACCCCCATCCAGCTGCCAGTCTCCCATCTGTGCAGAAAGGAGATGGGGCTTTATGGAGTCTACAATTCAGGGTAAACAGATTAAAGGAGGAGAGTCCCCCACAATGGGCTTCAAGATTTTTAGTGAAAGGTATAGGATGCTGTCGCTAAAACTCCGTATCTCAGAAAATCGGACTTTGACTTTCTCTGACTCAGTCTATCTCACCATCTCTGTCCCTCTCTCTCACTCACTGTCCCCCTCTATCCTTCTCTTTCCAAATATTCCTACTGTACTAAAGGAATAATTAAAGGGCAGATAGTGAGCCAGGGGAAGAGTGCAAGAGGAGGACTCAGGGCAGAGACAACAGAGCCTGGAGACCAGAGAAAACATGGTAGATCTAGGTCCCTCTTCTCACTTCTGGTCTGAAGAAAATGAGACCTCAGAGATCTAAGAGACGTGGGTCCATAGGGAAAACACCCAAAGGCCCTGGGAGAGCGCAGTGTGGGCTCTGCCTGAAGCCTCCTCTCCCTGCAGGAGAAGAAGAACCCCAACACTGAGTTCTACATGAAGAATCTGGTGATGACCACGCTGAACCTCTTCGTCGCGGGCACCGAGACCGTCAGCACGACCCTGCGCTACAGCTTCCTGCTGCTCATGAAGCACCCAGACGTGGAAGGTGAGGCTGGAGGGAGCTTCACCTCTGACTCAAAAATTCTCTGAGCCCACTAACATGCCCCCCATCTCTCCCAGATCCCTGGATCCTCAGATACCCCCTGCTACCCAGAAAACCAAAAAACCATCAAGTCAATTCCGACTCACAGTGACTCTATAAGACAGAGTAGAACTGCCTCATAGGGTTTCCAGGGAGCATCTGGTAGATTTGAACTGTCAGTCTTTTGGTTAGCAGCCATAGCTCTTAACCACTGCACCACCAGGGCTCCTGCTACCCAGAGACAAGGTGATATTCAGCTGACAGGCACCAGTTGAGTTTCAAATATTGAAATATTGAAAATGTCTGAACTGCTAGCTCCTGTGCTGAACCCACTGAGTACCCACTGCCCCCTACTTTGAACCATCCCCAGACCCCCTGCACCTCCCCTATGATTCTGGCACAAACAGGCTCACAGGGCCCTGCTCCTGGAACATGGATGGTCTACATCCATGTCAAAGGTAGCCTAGGTGGCACAAATGGTTAAGTGTTTGACTACTAACCAAGAGGTTGATGGTTCGAACTCACCCAGAGGCACCTTGGAAGATAGGCCTGGCAATCTGCTTCCAAAAGGTCACAGCCTTGAAAACCCTATAGGGCAGTTCTACTCTGCACATACGGGGTTACCATGAATTGGAATCAACTCAATGGCAAGTAACGACAGCATCCATGTCATACCAGTTTTAAACAGTTGATTATCATCTTTGTCCTAAGATCTTTAGATACCTAAATGCATCCTACCTCCTCCCCCAGCCAAGATGCATGAGGAGATTGACCGGGTGATTGGCAAGAACCGTCAGCCCAAGTTTGAGGACCGGGCCAAGATGCCCTACACGGAGGCAGTGATTCATGAGATCCAGAGATTTGGAGACATGATCCCCATGGGCCTGGCCCGCAGGGTCACCAGGGACACCAAGTTTCAGGATTTCCTCATCCCCAAGGTGCTGCTCCTGCCCAGCCCAGAGGGCCCTCCAAACCTGTGACCCCTGTACCCTTAGAAGCTTTCCAGGCCATGTCCACTCCCTCAGTCAAAGACTTTCCCAACCACCTTCAACCTTCCCACTCAAGGACTCTAATCCTTGGATCTCCCCAAAACTTCCTGCCTTTGGAGACACAAAGCCATGTCCCTCAAACCTCCTGCCTCAGAAGACACAGACTCCATATCTTCAAACCTCTTGTCTTAGGAGACAAGAACCCCATGTCTCCTAAACTTCCTATCTTGGGGAACATGAACTCCTAAACCCACCAAACCTCCTGCCACTGGAGACACAGATCCCATGTCCCCCAAACTTCCTGTCTCACGGGACACAAAACTCATAGACCCAGAGCTCCTTTGAAGGACCCCCAACTCACATGCCCCCATTTCTCTTCGCCTTGGGCCCCCTAATTCTCTTCTGACTCCCATGAGCTTTCAGCATACCCATCTCCCACTCCACTTTATCAAATCCCCCTTCCTCCTCCCCACCAGGGCACCGAAGTGTTCCCCATGCTGGGCTCCGTGCTGAGAGACACCAAGTTCTTCTCCAACCCTGGAGATTTCAACCCCCAGCACTTCCTGGATGAGAAAGGGCAATTTAAGAAGAGCGATGCCTTTGTGCCCTTCTCCATCGGTAAGAGACCACGGTCTGCTGCCAGACCACCGCACATACCACCAGGGGCCTTCCTCATTCCAGTCAGTTCCTCTGGGGTGTAGCCCAGTATCTTTCTCCAGCTTGGAAGTCCCTCTTAGAAGCGACCCTTGAGCCACCCAGCTGCAACCACCATTAATACTAAGCACCAAGCACCTGCACCTAGGCACAAAGGAAGGGATGATCACACTACTTCAGAGTTGGGGAAATTTAAGGCCCAGAGTGAGTCAGAAATTTGTCTGAAGTCACACAACAAACACTCCAGATTCCTAAGAAGGAGTTGATGTTATAGCAGCCATATTTGGGATGAAGGGTCACCTAAAGTCCCCATTGCTATAGCCTGGCAGGGATCACCCCCATCTCATCTACAGGGGACTCTGAGGCTCAGAGAGAATTAGAGGCTTCCCTGAAAGTTGCTCAGCCACAGTGTCCAGCCCCTCCTACCTGAGAGAATGCAGCCAGGACTCAGTAGTGGGGCAAGGCAGCAGTGAGAGTTGCCTCACCTCCGGCCCTCCCACCTCACCTCTCCAGGAAAGCGGTACTGTTTCGGGGAAGGTCTGGCCAGAATGGAGCTCTTTCTCTTCCTTACCACCATCCTGCAGAACTTCCGCTTCAAGTCCCCGCAGTTGCCCAAGGACATCGATGTGTCTCCCAAAAGCGTGGGCTTTGCCACCATCCCACGAACCTACACCATGAGCTTCCTGCCTCGCTGAGCGGCTGAGCTGGGACAGGGGGAGGGAGGGGGTAAGTGGGGAGGGGAAGGGGCTAGTGAGGAAGGGGAGGAGTTAGTGGGCAGGGCTAAAGGGTGGGTGAGGTTAAACGGCAGGTGAGGGAAAAAAAGGGGACCATGGATCAGAAGATAAGTAGAAACACGAGGAGCTCTGTCTGTTCACTTGCAAGAGATAGATGCTTCAGAGGTGGGATGGGAGGGAGGAAAATCTACAGCTATATTGTGGATAATAATAACTGCTATTATGTATTAAGCAAGTACTCTGTGTCAGCTCTATGCTAAAAGCTTTACATACATCGCATAAAGCAAACAAACCTATGCTATGGGGAACAATGTCCACGCCCATTTTACAGGTTACATAGCTGAGGTTCAGCAAGTTTAAACCTCTATCTGAGGTCTCACAGAACACAAGTACTTGAACCCAGATCTGTGCAGAGATGGCTAGGCTTAGCCTACAGTCCTTGAGGCAGGTTTTAAAAAGGCACCACTTTTCTCAAGTAAAACAACAGCTTAGCATATTATTGCACAATCTGAACAGCTCTATCCAGGGGATTTTTCCAGCGCCCTGGTGGGCAGCTGACCTGGCTTCACTACACTATTGCCCACCACACTCCTGCCCACTCATGAACACCTTTGAAGCCAGTGCATACTCTGTGCCGTGCACCAGGTAAGACCACTGGGCTCTTAAGAGCTGGATGGGAGGAGAGGAATCAGACCTCTTAATGAGGGGTTGGGGAGAGAAACACTTTCAGGGAATATGGGAGAACTTTGGATCATAGGCATGGCACAGGACCAGGCAGCATTTCTTCCCATTGTATCTGGGGTCACCGTGAGTCAGGGGCTGAATCAACAGAAGCTAACAACAACAGCATCTGACAACCCAGTGTTAGAGTGAAACCACATCCATCCATGTTTTCGCGCCTTTAAGAGGCTTCTAGAAACCTTGACGCACAGAATCTTAGAACTGTGGAGTAACAAAACTGTCAAATCTTAGAACTGCAGAGTCTATAATTCAGAATCCTGGAATCTCAGATTCCCAGAACTTCAGACTCAGGGCATTTGAATCCCTGGTGTTTGGAACTATTGATGCTCAGGATTTTGGCATCAGGGGTTTCTCTGCACACATCTTTAAGAACTGCATTCCCAGCCCCATAGGCAAATGTCAGTTCTCCAAGCTGAATGTTCCTTTTGAGAAAGAATGAAGAGAGGAAAGTAGGGGCTAGAGCTGGCTGGGTTCTGCCAACAAGAGACACCTCCAAGGGAAGACAGAGTAGCTAGGAGATATTTGCCCTGCAAAGGGGACAAGGAGAGGGGAGGGGGAATAACTATTAATTCCCATAATCCTCTAACTCACACTTTGAAAGTAGAAAGCAGGAGTATATCAAAGCATTACCAGACATGCTGAGAGAAGTCATATCCAGCCACTAATACCCAAGTCACACTTACCCAAGCAGGACCGTCTCAGTTTGGGTGCTCTGGAAGAGCCAACTCCCCAACCCAGCAAAGACATTGAGCTGGGGGCTGAGGGGAACAGGAGCCTGGATTCTAGTCTAGCATCTGGTGTTAACTTCTTATATGTTCTTTATTATTATTAATTTTTTTTATTTTATTTATTTTCTTTTTGTTGGTTGGCAGTTCGAATCCACCAGCCGCTCCTTGGACACCTATGGGGCAGTTCTACTCTGTCCTATAGGGTTGCTATGAGCTGGAATTGACTCAATGACAATGGGAACAGGTTGTTGAAAATATACACAGCAAAACATACACCCATTCAACAGTTTCTACATGTACAATTCAGTGATATTGATTACATTTTTCCAGTTGTGCAACTATTCTCATCCTCCCTTCCTGAGTTGTTCCTTCCCCATTAACATAAACTCACTGCCCTCTAAGTTCCCTATCTAATCTTTCAAATTGCTGTTGTCAATTTGATCCCGTATAGATAGATTTTGAAAGAGCACAATGCTCAAAGCAGACATTTTTTTACTAGTTAAGCTTTGGATTAAGTTCCCTGGGGGTGGATCCCACAAGGGCATTTATCAGGGTTGTGGAGTTACATAACTCCTAGTCTCTGATCTGAGCTCACCATTAAGCACCAAGCTCCTGGGTCCATTCTTTTGTCTCCATCCCTAAAGCACCCCTTCTTCCCCCTTCCCCCACGCGTGACCACACCCTCCAGTGTTGTCCTCTGAGAGCAGGTCTAAGGTTGTGACTGAAAGCACATACTCTGGGGCCAGGCAGAAATGGGTTCAAGTCTTGCCTGGGCTACTTTCTTGCTTTGTGATCTTGAGCAAGATACATCACTTCTCTGAGACTCAGTTTCCTCTTCTGTAAAATGAGAATACCAGTAATAATACCTCCCTTACAAGATTGTTGTGTGGATTAAATGTATTTAAAGTCATTAACATGAAGCCCTGGTGGTGCAATGATTACAAGCTCAGCTGATAACCAAAAGGTCGGCAGTTCAAATCTACCAGCTGCTCCTTGGAAACCCTATGGGGCAGTTCTGCTCTGTCCTATAGGGTTGCTATGAGTAGGAATTGACTCGAAGGCAATCGGTTTGGTTTTGATTTGACTGTACCAGAAATACCACAAGTGGGTTGTTTTAAAGAACAGAAATTTATTTTCTCACCATTTAGGAGACTAGAATTCAGAATTCAGGGTGGGCTCTAGCGGAAGGCCCTCTCTCTCTCTGTCAGTTCTGGGGGAAGATGCTTGTCTCAGCTTCTGTAATCCTGGTGTTCCTCAGTTCCTTGGTGATCTGTCCCCTATTTGTGCTTGCTTCTCTCTGTATCTAATCTGCTCCTCTTATATCTCAAAATTCATTAGGTTTAAGATACCCTACACTGATATGGGCATGTAAGAAAGGTGTGGAGGCAGTGTCTGACCTCCTCTAACTTCACAAGGGGACAGGAGAATCAAGATCAACAGCCTAAGGCTGATTCCTATGAGGCAGAGGTCAAACAAACATGCCCCTTTCTCTGCCATCTTTACCAATTCTGACAGAAACCGTCCTGTCCCACTGCACTCTACTTCTCTGCTGGGTTTGATAATTTACTGCAATGGCTACACAGAACTCACAGACAATACTCATGATTACAGGATTTGTTAAGGAAATAACAGGTTACAATTCAGGTTGAGGAACACTCAAGATACAGCTCTTCCATCAGGACAGCCACTTCTCAGCCATGTCCGTGGGCAGGTCTCTCTCTGGCCCCTCGGCCTCTGCCCTGCTTGGCCAAGTGTTACAAAGCTCTTTTAGCCCCTTGGCTTCCACTCTGCTTGAGAAAGTGTTACAAAGTTCTTTTAGCTCTGCCAATAAGTTCCCAGAGGCACCCCACTCCACCAGTAAGCCTCGGCCCAAAGGCAATCAGTTTTCTTGCTCCATGGGCCAGGAATCCCACTGCACCATCTCCTGCAAGTCTCTCCTGCCACCGTTTCTCTGCCATTGCCTCTCACTATCTTCACTGTTATAGCTCTCTCTCTCTCTGTCTCCTGGTTCCAGGAGCTTCTCAGCACAGGGATGCCAGGTCCAAAGGACATGCTCTGCTCCTGGCTGTTCCTTCTTTGTGGTGGTGAGATCCTTTCTCTGCTCTGGAATTGGATCTCTTTTATGGCTAGAGCAATGGTCAAACTGACCAATCCCCTCATTACGGTTCCATATACTTTATTATCATAGGTCCCACCTAATAATTTGAATGGGAGTTACAAGACCATGGTGAAAAAAGGTATAAAAATAAAGCGATTCATTGTGCCACAAGCCATTACAAAGAAAATCCTATTCCTAAATGAGATTACATCCACAGGTATTCCACGTTGCTGCTAAGTCAATTCTGACTCATAGCGACCCTATAGGACAGAGTAGAACTGCTCCATAGGGTTTCCAAGGAGCGGCTGGTGGATTTGAACTACCAACCTTGTGGTTAACAACCTGAGCTCTTAACCACTGCACCACCACGGCTCCTCACAGGTGTAGGGGTTAGGATTCCAACACACATTTTGGAGGGACACAATTTAATCCATGGCACATGTTGAGTGCCAGCTATGTGCCAAATACTGTGCTAAGCCATTATGCATGGACTCACTCAACCCCGTAACCCACCATGTGAGATGAATGCTCTGATGACCGCATGTTCCAAATGAGGACACGGATGCAGACAGAGGTTTAGAAACTTGTCAAAAGTCACACAGCTAGGACATGGCCAAGGGTGGATTTGGATGCAGGCCAGTTGGATTCCGGAATGCCCCTCTTAAAGTTTCAGAGATTAATCAGATGGAGTCCTTGCCCCAGAGGAACTCTGGAGAGGAGGATAATATTCAGGAGGAATCAGGTTTTCTAGGGAAAAGAAGTAGAGGATGGGAGTTTAGATGTCAACAAATCTCAAGCATGATAAACACAAAAAACACACCAAGGCATATCATAATCAAATTGCTAACAACCAATAATAAAGAAAAAAATTTTTAAAATACAGAGTGGGGAAAAAAACACATTATAACCAAACCCATCCAAATTGGTAAGGAAGAAGTAAAACTTTTCCTATTTGCAGATTATATGATCCTATACGTAGAAAACCCCAAAAATTCCACAAGAAAGCTACTGGAAGTAAAAGAAGGATTCGGCAAAGTAGCAGGATACAAGATCAACATACAAAAATCAGTTGGATTCCTCTACAACAAAAGGTAACTTCGAAAAGGAAATCAGGAAAACAATGCCATTTACAATAGCATCTCAAAAGACAAAATACTTAGGAATAAATCTAACCAAGGATGTAAAAGACCTATAAAAGAAAACTACAAAACACTACTGCAAGAAACCAAAAGAGATCTGCATAAATGGAAAAACTTACCATGCTCATGGATAGGAAGACACAACATTGTGAAAATGTCAATACTACCCAAAACGATCTACAGATGTAATGCAATCCCAATCCAAATTCCAATAGCATACTTTAACCAGATGGAAAAACTAATCACCAACTTTATAAGGAAAGGAAAGAGGCCGTGGGTAAGTAAAGCATTATTGAAGAACAAAGTAGGAGACTTCACACTATCAGATCTTAGAACTTTCTATACAGGCATGGTAGTCAAAACAGCCTGATAACTGGTACAACGACAGACACATTGACCAATGAAACATAATTGAGAACCCAGATGTAAATTCATCCACCTACCAGCAGCTGATCTTTGACAAAGGGCCAAAGTCCATTAAATGGGGAAAACAGTCTCTTTAACAAATTTGTTAAATGAGATTTAACAAATCTCAGGCATGAGGTGTGGGAGGGTATAAGAGAACATACCCGTCTACAGATACAGGTCAGGTGTTGAATATCTCTACATACATAACTGTAGGTGATGCTTATATATTAATATCGACAGTAGAGCATACAAGGACCACAGTCAGGGCAACTTCTTACACATAACCAAACACCTCACAAGACGAAGTTCCTAGGCTCGAAGGCAAAGGACCGTAGACTTGGGGCACATCTATGTCAATTGGCACAATGCAGTTCATAAAGGCAAAGTTCTGCATCCTACTTTGGTGAGTAGCGTCTGGGGTCTTAAAAGCTTGTGACTGGCCATCTAACATACAACTATTGGTCTCTTACCATTCAGAGCAAAAAGGAATTAAAACCAAAGACACAAAAGTGCAATTAGTCCAAAGGACAGATGGCCCACATGAACCACAGCCTACAGGAGCCTGAGACCAGAAGAACTAGGTGGTGCCCCGCTACCACTACTGACCACGCTGACTGGGATCACAAACGGTAGGTCCTGGACAAAGGGGGAGAAAAACTGCAGAACAAAAAAACCAAATTCACAAAAAAGACCAGATTTACTGGTCTGCTAGACACTGGAGGAACCCCCAAGACTATAGCCCTAAGACACCCTTCTGAGCTGGAACTGAAGCCATTACTGGAGACCACCCATCAGCCAAACTAGACAGGCCCATAAAATAAACAACACCTGAGAGGAATGTATTCTTCAGAACACTGAACACTCTATTATACGAGATCAAAAGGGCAACATTTGCCAAAAAGCAAAGATGAGAAGGCAGGAAGAGGTAGCAGTTCAGGATGAAGGCAAATGGGGAAACTAGGACAGAAATAGGAGAAGGGCAGACACATTGTAGGGAATGGAACCAATGTCATGGAACACTTTGTGGGCAGGCTATCGAATGGAAAACTAATTTGCTATGTAAGCTTTCACCTAATGCACAATAAAAAATTTAAATTAAAAAAAAATCAAGACAGTACACAGTACTGGGGAAGCCAGCACAACTTGTATAAGGAAAGGTCATGGAAGCTCCATAGACACATCCAAACTCCCTGAGGGACCAAACTGCTGGGCAGAGGGCTGTGGGGATGATGGTCTCAGGGAACATCTAGCTCAACTGGCATAACATAGTTTATAAAGAAAATGTTCTGCATTCTACCTTGGTGAGTAGCATCTAGGGTCTTAAAAGCAGGTAAGCAGCCGTCTAAGGTACTCCACTGGTCTCACCGTTTTGGGAGGAAAGGGAAATGAAGAAAACAAGATACAAGGGAAAGATTAGTCCAAAGGATTAACAGACCACAACTACCACGGCCTCCACCAGACTGAGTCCAGGACAACTAGATAGTGCCTAGCTACCACCACCGACTGCTCTGACAGGGATCGGAACAGAAGGTCCTGGACAGAGCTGGAAAAAAATACAGAACAAAGTTCTAACTCACAAAAAAAGACCAGACTTACTGGTCTGACAGAGACTGGAGAAACCTTGAGAGTATGGCCCCCAGACACCCTCTTAGCTCAGTAATGAAGTCACTCCTGAGGTTCACCCTTCAGCCAAAGATTAGACAGCCTCATAAAACAAATCGAGACTAATGGGGCACAACAGCCCAGGGACAAGGACTAGAAGGCAGGAGGGGACATGAAAGCTGGTAATAGGGAACCCAAGGTGGAGAAGGGAGAGCGTTGACATGTCATGGGGTTGTTAACCAATGTTATAAAACAATATGTGTACTAACTGTTTCATGAGAAACTATTTATTCTGTAAACCTTCATCTAAAGTACAATTAAAAAATAAAAAAGAAAAGAAAAAGAAATGACTTCTGAGCAAAGATAAAGACACGGCTGAAGAGGAGGACAAGTGTATGACTGTAAAATCTTTTGTTAAGACCTCAGAAAGATCAAAAGTAGTGCCTCAAAGTCACACAAAAGCCCTTTCAAGAGATTAAGGGTGCACCTCACAGAACCTCTCTATTAAATAGGGCCTCTAAGAAATTTGAGATCTCATCTCAGAGATTTATTGGTGTGTTTTTGATGGAATGGACCCCAATGAGGTTCACAGGAGGCCCATTTTTGAGAGAATTACATTAGTAGTGACCCTGCCAGCCTGGACTAGTTTGACCCCCCAAGATTCTACTGGCAGAAATCAGGCTGAAAAAAATCTCTTCAACTGCAAACATGTACTCCCTGGAGGGGAATTTGTATGCAGATTTTTGGGTGCCTCCATTGAGTCTCCCTCCTTTTTGTATTTCCCCCCTTGACTTCCAACAACACTGTAGTGTCTCTTCACCTCAGTAATACTGCTACTACCTGTTTCAATTCTATTTCACCATACGCCATGCAGAATGGGAAGTGCCCTCAGAAGGAAATCTGGATAGATGTGGAGTTCACCTAGTTTTCATCTCTTATTTCAAGTATCACGCCTCCTCCAGTTTCTCCTTTTCTTTGGTTGCTCTTCATTCTCTGAAAGCAGTTGATTGTATATCATGTTCAGAATGTATATTACTGGCAGGAGGTTAGCCAGATACAAGCTTGTCTGTCATTACCAGAATCAGAAAATTCGCAAGTCTTTTTTAATCAGTGGTTCCCCCTCATTCTTTTGTTTTTACATGCCTTTTATTTATGGAGAAAACCAAGTCATTTGTTCTTTAGAATTTCCCATATTCTGGGTTTTGCTGGTTTCCCAATCATGGTATGGTTCAGCATGTTTCTCTCTCTTTTATTTCCTCTAAATTTTCAGACATATCTAGAGACTTGAGCATATTCAGGTTTGATTTTGAGCAAGAGTATTTCACAGGTGGTGCTATACTTCTTATTACATCACCTCAAGCCTGGTTGTCTTTCTTTAGGTGACATTAAGGTAGATAAGTGGGTTCATCTATCTCTAGGGTCCAAATTTCTCACTAAATGAAACCAAAAAAAAAAAGAAACCCTTTGCTGTCGAGTCAATTCTGACTCCCAGCAACCCTATAGGAAGAGTAGAACTGCCCCATAGGGTTTCCAAGGAGCAGCTGGTGGATTCAAACTGCTGACCTTTTGGTTAGCAGCCAAGCTGTTAACCACTGTGCCACCAGGGCTCCAAATGAAACTAAGGCTCCTTAAATAAGTGGATAATTCACAGTCTGGGGTGGGAAATGTACAACACAAACTTGTAATATCTGGTCATACCGGCAACTAAAACGAAAACCCGAGGAGCGGATGGTGGATTTGAACTGCCGACCTTTTGGTTAGCAGCCGAGCTCTTAACCACTGCGTCACCAGAGCTCCTAAGAAAAACTAGAAAGTACTTTCAACTGAATGAAAATGCAAATACAACGTATCAAAAATCTATGGAATGCTAGCATCTGGGGTCTTCAAAGCTTGTGAACAGCCATCTAAGATACTCCACTGGTCTCACCCCATAGGGAGCAAGGGAAAATGAAGAAAACCAAGGACACAAGGGAAAGATTAGTCCAAATCGCTGATGGACCACAAGTACCACAGCCTCCACCAGCTGAGTCCAGCACAACTAGATGGTGCTTGGCTACCACAACCAACTGCTCTGACAGGGATCACAATAGAGGGTCCTGGACAGAGCTGGAGAAAAATGTAGAACAAAATTCTGGCTCACAAAAAAAAAAAAAGACAACTTACTGGTCTGACAGAGACTGGAGAAACCCTGAGAGTGTAGCCCCTGGACACCCTTTCAGCTCAGTAAAGAAGTCACTCCTGAGGTTCACCTTTCAGCCAAAGATTAGACATGCCCATAAAACAAAACAAGACTAAATGGGCATGCCAACCCTGGGGCGAGGACTAGAAGGCAGGATGGGACATGAAAGCTGGTAATAGGGAACCCAAGGTTGAGAAAGGAAGTGTTGACATTTCGTGGGGTTAGTAAGCAATGTCACAAAACAATTTGTGTACTAATTGTTTAATGAGAAGCTAGTTTGGTCTGTAAACCATCATCTAAAGTACAATAAAAAGAAAAAAAAAACTATCGAATGCTGCTAAAGCTGTGCTTAGAAGAAAATTTATGTGATTAAATGATTATATTAGAAAAGAAGAAAGGACTCAAATCAATAACCTAAGCTCCCACCTTATAATAGGCAGAATGACCTCCAAGACTCACACCCCTGGTGTACATGCCCTAATTTGAACTTGTAAATATTATCGGATATCACCTATGTGATTATGTTACATTATATGGCAAAAGGGATTTTGCACTTGTAATTAAGGTCCCAAATCAGCTGACTTTGAGTTAATCAAAAAGGAAATTATCCTGGGTGGAGTAACCTATTCAGTTGACTCATTAAACGAGGCTGAAGAGACTTGAAGTGAGGAAGATTCTCTTGCTGTCCTTGAAGGAGAAAATGGCCATGTTGTGGAGAGAGCCATGTGTCAGGGAATGGCAGACAGCCTCTAGGAGCTGAGAATGGCCCCCAACAGACAGCCAGCAAGAAAATAGGAACCTCAATCTTACAACCACAAGGAAATGAATTCTGCCAAAAATCAGTGAGCTTAGAAGAGGACTTCAAGCCTCAGATGAGTAACAGCCCTGACCAACATCTTGATTTCAACCTTGTGAGACTGTGAGCAAAGACCTCAGCTACTCTGTGCCCAGATAGTTGACCAAAGGAGAGGTAATTGTGAGGTAATAAATGGATGTTGTTTTAAGCCACTAAATTTGTGGTAATTTGGTATGCCACAATAGAAAACTAACACACACCTTAAGAAACTAGAAAAAAAAATTAATAACATAAAACCAACACAAGTAGAGGGAAGGAAATAATAAAGATAAGAGTAAACATCAATGAAATTGAAAACAATAAGACAATAGAAAAAAATCAATAGAACAAAAGCTGGTTCTTCAAAAACTTAATAAAATTGATAAACTTCTACCCATATTGACCACAAAAAAAGAGAAAAAATACAAATTATCAACATTAAGATCAAAATATTATCACCATTGACCCTGTTGTTAGTTGCCACCGAGTTGGCTCCTACCCCTGGTGACCTTGTGTATAAAAGAATGAAACATGCCCAGTCCTGGGCCATCTCCATGATCTTTGATATGTTTGAGCCCATGGTTGACACTATTATGGCAATCCATCTCATTTAGGCTTTTCTTCATTTTCTCTGACTCCTACTTTACAAGCCATGACATCCTTTTCTAGCCTTTGATCTTTCCTGATGATGTGTCCAAAGTAAGCAAGACAAAGTCTCATCATCCTCACTTCTAAGGAATATTCCAGTTGTATTTCTTCCAAGACTGATTTGTTCATCATTAGAAGAAACTACTGACCCTACAGACATCAAAAAGATAATAAGAGAATACGAAGAACAGATCTACGCACATAAATTCAAAATTTTAGATGAAATGGACCAAGTTGTTGAAAGAACAAAACTCACTCAAGAAGAAATAGATAAACTGAATAATCCTCTATCTATTAAAGGAATTGAGTAAATAGTTTAAAACCATTTCCCCAAAGAAGATCTACAGATGACAAACTAGCACATGAATTGATACTCAACATCATATCCATTAGGGAAATGCAAATTAAACCCAATGGGATACACTGCATACCTATTAGAATGACTGTAATATTAAAAAAAATACTGACCTATTTTAGAGCATAGCTGAGAAGATGGGTGGGGAGCAAGGAGTTTAAGTAAATAGAAGCTACTAGAACAGAAATAATGAGAATGTTGACACAATGTGAAGAATGTAACCAATGGCACCGATCATCATGTCTAGAAACTGTGGAATGGGAGTAGGTTTTGCAATGTATATTTTCACTGCAAATAAAATTAAGTATTTTTTTAAAAAATACTGAATACCTAAGTGCTGCTGAGAATGTGAAGCAACTGGAGCTATTCCATATTGCTGGTGGAAATGCAAAATGGCACAGCTACTCCAGAGAACAGTTTGGCAGTTTCTTTAGAAGTCAAATATACGCTTAGCCAGATGGCCCAGCAATCCCACTTCTAGGTATTTATCCTCAATAAATGAAAGTTTGTGTTCACACAAAAATCTGTACATGAACATTTACAAAAGCTTTATTCATAATTACCAGAAACTGTGAATGACCTAAATGTCCTTCCAAGTGTAAATAAATAAACTGTGGCACATCCACACAATGGAACCGACTCAGTAAGAAAAAAAAAACAAGCTATTCATACACACAACTTGGATAAGTCTCAAAAGCATTACACTAAGTGGAAGAACCAGTCTCAAAAGACTACATACTGTATGATTCCATTTACATGACATTTTGGAAAAGGCAAAACTATCTAAACAGAGAACAGATCCATAGTTGCCAGGAGTTAGGGAGGAGGATCCGAATATATAGAGACAGCACTAGCACAGTGTTGGAATTGCTCTGGATCCTGTCTGCACTGTAAGAATCTATCTATGCATTTGTAAAACCTCATAGGACCATGCACCCAAAAAAAAGTGAATTTTACTGTACGTAAAAATATTTTTTAAAAAAAGATTAAGTAGGATGTTAAAAAAGAGCGAGCAGATTTATTAAAAAAAAAAAAAAGAAAGAGAAAATTCCCAGCTGAAGATGACCTAAAATATCCTGTTAATGTGAGGTAGCTCTGAGAAGTCATGTGAAATGTGACCATCACAGTGTCCATAAAGGCTTGACCATGATGTCTCATGAAACCATGGGACAAAATACACCAGAAATTAGAAGCGCTTTCTCCAAAGCAAGGTCCCTGGATAGCGGCGCTATGGAAGAAAGGCCTGGTAACCTGTTTCCTTAAAGGTTAAAGCCAAGAAAACCCTATAGAGCAGCTCTACTTGGTAACACATGGGTCACCATGAGTCAGAATCAACTCAACAGTAATGAGTTTGGGTTTTTTTGGTGTTCTCCAAAGCCCATTTCCATAGAATTCATGGAAGGCAAAATCTGGGTGTTGATGCAATGCCATGTTAATTGTCTACTGAAAAAGATTTCACCTTCCAGAGGATTAAAAATTGGACTGGAAGAAGTGCATAAGGAAACATCAGACAAATCCAAATTGAGATCTGGATGATTTCCAAAACAACTAGTCTGTACTCTTCAAAAATGTCAAGGTCAAGACAGGTAAAAGCTGAGAAACTGTTCCAGATTAAAGGAGACTTGAGACGTGAATGATCCTGGGTTAGGTCCTGAGCTAGGGGAAAGAGATGATCATTACAAAAGTCAATATTGGGACAACTGATGAAAATTTTATATGGACTGTGGATATGATAATAGTATTGTTAAGTTAAATTCTCTGATTTGATAACTGTACTGTAATTATGTAAGAGAACATTCAGTTATATTTCTATTTTGTTTATGGTGCTTTTCGCATGAAGAAGTATTTATTTTAATGTAGTCAAATTTATTGATCTTTTCCTTTATTGCCTTTTATTGACTTATAGTTAGAAACTGTACTCTACTAACATCTATGTCCAGGAAGAGGGATGAGAATCAGGATCAGCATACAGCTGACTCCTATGAAGTGGAAGTCAGGCAAAGCTCCACTTTCCGACTTTTTCACCATTTCTGACATCAGCCTTACCCCACCTCCCATAGCAATCTCTACTCTGCTGGCTTCGATAATCCATTGCAATGGCAATACAGAACTCACAGACCATACTTAAGATTATGTGGTTTATTAGGGAAGTAACAGGATACAACTCGGGATCAGGATCAGCTTGGAAGTAACAGGATACAACTCAGGAGACAGGAGACAGTTCTTCAGTCAGGACAACTTCCATCCAAGACATCTCTCAGCCCCTTCTTGGCCAGGTCCAGCACGCAGGCCCTTCTCTCAGCCATGCCTGCAGTCAGGTGAGAGAAGGGCCTGCTCAGGCAAGGGTTGTAACCCTCGTCACTTCCACTGACAAGTGCCCAGAGGCACCCCACTTTGCCAGCAAGTCTGCCCAAAAGTCCTCAGCTCTCTCGTGCTCTGTGGGCCAGCAAGCCCTCTGCAGACGCCTCAAATGGATCTCCTGGCTCTCGCCACTTATACTGCTGCCACTGTTTCTCTGCCCCTGGGCCTTGCTGGGGTTGCCACCATTTCTCACTGTCTCATGCCATCTTCTGTGTTACAGCCCTCTCTGTGTCTCCTGTGTCTAGGAGGTTCCTAGCGCAGAGACCTGGGGTCCAAAGGATGGCTCCACTCCAGGCTCTTCTTGATGGTAGTGAGGTCCCCCTCAACCTCTGTGGGACTGGCCTTCATATTCTATTTCAAGGCACGGCCCTCCCAGCCATACCATGGGCTGACTGATCCCCTCGGTAGACCACAGCCACTCAATTTGCATAGTAATCAACCAATTCCCAAAAGGTACTTAATCCAATAAGATGATTTTACATAACCTATTTGCATAGTAGGAGCCCTGGTGGTGCAGTGGTTAAGACCTCAACTGCTAACCAAAACGTCAGCAGTTCAAATCCACCAGCCACTCCTTGGAAACCCTATGGGGCAGTTCTACACTGTCCTGTAGGGTCACTATGAATCGGAATCAACTAGATGGCAACAAGTTTGGTTTCATTTGGTTTTTTGATCTGCATAGTAAACTAACCAATCCTTTTGCAAGATTGTGGCCTAGCTAATAATTTTGACAGAATTATAAACCCAATGCCAGAAGGGCCCTATATAAGAGAAACTCACTGCACTGCAGAAAGCCTTTCCATATACCCAATTGAAAGAGAAATTTGCCCATGTTTTCTTCTAGTAATTATTTGGCTTCGTTTTTACATTTAGATCCTTAATTTGGAGTTTATTTCTGTGTACAGAGTGAGGTATGGCTCTATTTCTACTTTTTTTTCCCCAAGCAGCTAATCAGTTGTGTGAGCATATATTAAAGCATCCATCTTATACCAGTGATTTCATATCAGGGTAATACTGTCCTCATGGAATGAGTTGGGAAGTGTTCCCTTCTCTTCTGTTTTTTGGAAGAGTTTGAGAAATGTCCATCAACAGATGAATGGATAAACAAAATGTGGTATATACATACAATGGAATGTTACTCAGCCATAAAGAGAAATGAAGTCCTGATGCATGCCACAACCTGGATGAACTCTGAAAACATTATGTTGAGTGAAATAAGTCAATAGCAAAAGGACAAATACAGTATGATCTCATGTATATGAGATAAGCAAATATATAGAAAACAAAGATTATTAGTGGTTACAAGGGAAGGCGAGCCCTGGTGGCACAGTGGTTAAGAGCTCGGCTACAAACCAAAAGGCTGGCAGTTCAAATCTACCAGCCGCTCCTTGGAAACCCTATGGGGCGGTTCTACTTTGTCCTATAAAGTTGCTATGAGTTGGAATCAACTCAACGGCAACAGGTTTTCCAAGGGAGGGGGAAAAGGGGAGTTTTTGCTTAGGAGGGATTGAGTTTATGTTAATAGTGTCAGAATAATTCAGAAAAGGATAATGATAATGGTTGCACAATATGAAGAATGTAATCAGTGTCACTGAATTTTACATATAGAAATTGTTGAATTGGCAAGTGCGTGGGCTTGAATATTTTCACCACAATTAAAAAAAAAAAATCTATTTGGATCCTAATTGGAACAAGTCTTGCAAAACAAGAAAATCAGAGATACTTCAACACTGGTAAGTTATTGAATTTTTTTAAATTACTAATTTTTAGTTTGATAATAGTATTGAGATTGTTTTTAAAAGAATCGTTTGTCTTTTAGAGATACATGCTTAAATATTTACAGATAAAGCATGAAGTCTGAGATTTACTTCAAGATAACTTAATGAGTGTAAGGGCTAGGTGTATAGGTAGATGAAATAAGAATTGGCATGAGAGTTGACACACTGAGAAAAATGTAACCAATGTCACTGAACAAATTTTGTAGAAATTGTTAAATGGGAATCTGATTTGCTATGTAAACTTTCACCAAAAACACAATAAGATATTTTAATAAAAGCTTTTTAAAAGAATAGGCATGATTTGAAACATGTTTAAGCTGGAGGAGGATTAATCATTATGCCATTCTTTTAAGTTTTAATATGACTGAAATTTTCAAAATAAAAATGTAAGTTAAAATTAAGTTTCCAACCCTTTTTTACTTAAGAGATTTTTTTCTTTTTTTTTTTTATTGTACTTTAGGTGAAGGTTTACAGAACAAATAGTTTCTCATTAAACAGTCAGTACACATATTGTTTTATGACATTGGTTAACAACTCCATGACATGTCAACACTCTCCCTTCTTGCTCTTGCTTTTTGTTTTTTGTTTTTTTTCTTTTTTTGGTGAAAATATCCACAGCCAAAGAAACACCATTTCAAAAATTTCTACTTGCACAATTCAGTGACATCAATTACATTCTTGTAGTTGTGCTGCTATTCTCATTTTAGATGAGGTTTACAGAACAAAATAGTTTCTCATTAAACGGTTAGTACACATGTTGCCCCATGACAATGGTTAACAGCAGCACTACATGTCAACACTGTCCTTACTCAACCTTGGGTTCCCTATCACCAGCTTTCCCGTCCCCCCCACCTTCTAGTCCCTGTCCCTGGACTGCTGTGCCTCATTAGTCTCATTTTGTTTTATGGGGCTGACCAATCCTCAGCTGAACTGTGAACCTTGGAGGTGACTTCACCACTGAGCTAAAAGTGTGTCTGGGGGCCATACTCTCAGGTTTTCTCCAGTCTCTTTTAGGCCAGTAAATCTGGTCTTTTTTTGTTTGTGTTAGAATTTTGTTCTACATCCTTCTCCAGCTCTGTCCAGAACCCTCTGTTGCTATCCCGGTCAGAGCAATCAGTGGTGGTAGCCGGGCACCATCTAGCTGTACTGGTGGAGGCCCTGGTAGCTGTGGTCCATTAGTCCTTTGGACTAGTCTTTTCCTTGTATCCTGTTCTCTTCATTCTCCCTTGCTCCTGAAGGGGTGAGACCAGTGGACTATCTTAGATGGCTGCTCACAGGCTTTTAAGACCCCAGATGCTACTCGCCAAGGTAGAATGTAGAACATTATCTTTATAAACTATGTTTTGCCAATTGAGCTAGATGTTCCCCGAGACCATGGTCCCCACAGCCCTCCGCCCAGCAATTCAGTCCCTCAGGGAGTTTGGATGTGTCTATGGAGCTTCCATGACCTTTTCTTGTACAAATTGTGCTGGCTTCCCCCAGTATTATGTACTGTCTCACCCTTCACCAAAGATACCACTTATCTATTGTCTATTTAGTATTTCCCCCCACCCCTCCCTTCCCTTGTAACCAACAAAGATTGTTACTTTTTGTGTGTAAACTTTTTCATGCGTTTTTACAATAGAGATCTCATACAATATTTGTCCTTTTGTGATTGACTTATTTCACTCAGCATAATGCCCTCCAGTTTCATCCATGTTATGAGCTGACGTTTTCTTTGTTCCTCTTACTTTCCTGTGCTGAATTCCTTTTGTTTGTGGATTTTTTTTTTCATTTCTTTTGTCTTTGTAGGTTTTGTTTTTACTGAGACTTTATGTTTTTACTCTTTATTTTTATGAGTATGTTTGTTAAATTTCTTTGTGGTTACCATGAAATTTACCCTTATCTTTCTAAGTTTGAAGCAGTCTATTATTACTTGGTATCGCCTTGCCTTCCTCTCCATTAGAAGGTTCTATCACTACACCATTATTCCCTCTTTTATTGTTCTGATGTTACTGTCATTTACAGATTAACTGATCGGATTCACTGTTGTATTTCTTTTGGTTTTGGATAGTCCTTGAGAGTTCATTTCCTAGATTGGTATCTGGCTGGTACAATCCTGTGTCCTAGATTCAGCCTGTGAGCTGAAGTTGTTTGTTCTCAGATTGAAGGACTCCCTTTAATAATTCTTGTAAGTTTGGTTTCGTTTTTACATATTCCATTAATTTCTGTTTATCTGGAAATGTCCTAATTTCACCATCATATTTGAATGAGAGTTTTACAGGATATATTATTCTTGGCTGGCAATTTTTTTCTTTCAAGGTTTTATATATGTCATCCCATTGCCTTCTTGCCTGCATGGTTTCTGCTGAATAATCTGAGATTAGTCCTATTGTTTCTCCTCTATATGTGACTTCTTGTTTTTCACGAGCTGCTCTCAGGATTCTTTGTTTGTCTTGGTTTTGGCGAGTGTGATTATGCTATGCCTTGGTGATTTTCTTTTGGGGTCTGTCCTATATGGAGTTTGTTGAGCTTCTTGGATGGCCAGCTTTTCATCTTTCATGATATTGGGGAAGTTTTCTGTCAGCAGTTCTTCGATGATCCTCTCTCTGTTTTCTGTTTTCTCCCCCTGTTCTGGAACTCCGATCACGTGTAGATTTTTGCCTTTGATTGTATCCCACATAATTCTCAGGGTCTCTTCATTTTTCTTCGTTCTTTTTTCTGCGTTTTCTTCAAACAGAGTTGTATCCAAGTGTTTGTCTTCAATTCTGCTGATCTGGTCTTCCACCACCTCAAATCTGCTCCTCAGCCCTTCTATGACACTGTCCATCTCTGAAATCTTGTTATTTACCTTTTGGATTTCTAATTGTTGTTTTTGTATAATTTCTAGTTGTGAATTTATTTTAACATTTTGTTCCTGCATTATTTTCCTGAATTCTTCCATTTTTTTGTCTGTATTTTCCATGAATTTGTCTATTTTTTCCTCATTTTTGTCTGTTTTTTGCTTCAACTCTTGGATAATTCTGAATATTAGAGATTTGAATTCCCTATCAGTTAGGTCTCGTGCCTTTTCTTCTACTGGAAAGTCATCTGGTGTTTTATTTTGGACACCTACTGGAACCATCCTGTCCTGTTTTTGTAAATGTTTTGATATTGTCTGCTGTCTTTGGGGCATTCAGTAGTTATTCTTCTCATTTATTGATTGTAGATTTGTTTGTTTCGTCTATGTCTGAGCAGGCAGGCTGTGTGTTCTTTGTTGTTTGCTCGTCTGTGGAGACAATACCTTTTGCCTCCTTCTCCAGTTGGCAGGGTCAGTCACTCAGATATGGTACAGCAGGGCAGGTCTAGCTGAAGAGGCATTGCTTGGATGGGTTGTTTGTGGCACTTACTACAGCCACCAGGGCGGGCCGGTAATCAGTGCAGGGCAGGTTCCGGTAAGCCATGCTTGTACTGCTTGGTGGTGTGATGTTAAGTGCAGGTAGGCAGGATGGAGGGGGGAGATTGTGATGTGTGGAGCTAAGATGGGTATGGGAGAGAAGAGAAAGGAACAGGGGCCAAAAACATACAAATAAACAAAAAAAGAGTGCTAGGGGAGATTGCCGTTGGAGTGGAGAGATGAGAGACTATGAAATGGAGAAAAACAAAAAGGGGAAGAAGAAGAAAAAAAAGAAAAGAAAAGAATGAATAAATAAAAATTAGAAAGAAAAAAAAAGCTCCCAGGGATCCCACCAGTGCAGCTACAAGGTCTGAGGAAGTTGTTCCCAGGTGTTGAAGTACAGCCTGGTTAGAAGACATAGAGGTGTCTGTCACTCAGCACCAGGTATTCAGGGGACAGGAGGAGAAGGAAGGTATAGAGAGATGAGAAACTGAGTAATGAAGAAGACAAAAAGGGAAAAAGAGGGAAAAGAAAACAAAACAAATTTTAAAAAAAAGAACAAGTAAACCTCCAAAAAACATGAAAAAAGAAATGCCCTCAGGAATCCCTCCACATGTCTGCGCAAGCTGAGGGGATAGGTCCCAAGTTGCTCAGCACCACCTGGCCAGAATGGGCCCCCAACTCAAGAAAAGAAAAAGAAAACAAACAAACAATTCAAAACAAAAAAGCCCCGGGATCCCACCAGTGCAGCAGCACAGACCAGGAAGCAGTTCCACACTCGAGTGGAGCTCCACAGCCTCTCAGGAAGAAGCAAAGACGGCGCATGGAGCCAGGCACTTGAGCGAAAGGAGGGGGAAGTGGCAAGAAGCAAGGAAGAAATAAAAAGAAGCAGCAAAAAGCAACACCAGCAGTCAACAAATGGCACCCAGGGAGTTGGCTAGTGCAGGGTGGGTGGAATCCAAGCAGCCAGTGCTTCCTGGCAAAGAGACTGTGGCCACTGGAAGCAGAGGAGGCCGAGTAGGGGTGAAGAAGGGTGGGGTGTGGGAAAGTGTATATAGCTGGTTACCAGTTATTCTGTCTCCTGATGGAAGGTCCGTGAAGCTGCTGTCTCATACCCCCTGTACGCTGGTCTCTGATAGGAGTCCAAGATGGCAGATCCGTGCTGCATTAGCTGATAGTGGACCTCTGCCTGTATGTCTCTTCTCTGTCTGTTCTCTGTCAGTTTCTCATACCATTTGGTGCTTGGCTGAGTTCTTTATCTCTTCATTTGGTGCTTAGGGTTTCAGGACTGCTGTTTTCTCTGATTGGCTTAGTTTTTTGGATCTTTGCTGTGGAGGGACAGCATGATGCTTCTGCCTAGAGCACCATGTTGCCAGAAGTCATTACTTAAGAGTTTTAACAGTCATTTTGGAATTGGTAATCATTAACATGCATTATAGAGGCATGGACTGTGGAATCAGTCAGACCTAGGGATGAATCCCAGCTCTGCCTCATCCATTTCTGTGTGACCTGGATACATGACCACTCCTTTCTGAGCATTCTGGGAAAAATGGAGATATCGATCAATAAAACATAAGACCGGTAAAAGACAGATGCCTGGCAGAAAGGAAGGGATCTGGAGACCTGCATCTTGAGCTTCTTGTCTCAGCCCTGCAGAGTCCCATGGGGAACCCCTGCCCCCAGCATAGGATGGGTCTCAGCTGTTCCCAGATTTGAATCAGAGAGCTCTGGGGCAAAATCCATTTATTAATATTGATGTCACTTTGCGTTTCTCTCTCTGGGCTTGACCTTACGGCTTCATCTGTCCAGGTACAAGTGGAATAGGGAGGAGAAAAAAGAGGATAAGGTCACCTTGCTATAGTAAGACAGTAAAATATCTGGGAACATACTAGTGTGTTGTTAAAAATACCCACAATCTAATTATTCAATGCACTGAACAGAGGAAATAGCCTGAGGTCTGCCACTTATTCTGTGTACCCTTAGCCAGGTGGCTCCACTAGCTAATGCTCAGTTTGGTATCTTGAGAAAATTGAAGAGTCAATGGGATAATGCATTTGTTTGTTTTAAGCCCAGCAGATTTAGAGGTAAAGAGACCTTGCCCTCTCAAAGCTCTCAGTCCAATGAGGGGAGACAGCCATATCATCATACAGTAAGTGTTCGTTATTAATGGGCATTATACATATAATGTCTTAGATGTAAACTACATTGGTTAAGTGTGGACTCTAGCTCTTGTTAGACATGATTTTCAGTCCTGATTTCTCCACTTAGCAGTCATCTGACCTCAAGGTGGTTATTTAAATCTCTCTGTGCCTGTTTCGTCATCTGAAAAACTGATTATTATTGTGAGGCTTAAGGAAGCTTTTGCATGAAAAATTGATTAACACAAAACTCGACACCTGATGAATGCTCAAAAATATCATCTTCATCATCATCACCCTCACAATTACACATAAACCCGTTGCCAAGTTGATTCCGACTCGTAGGGACCCCATAGGACAGTGTGCTAAATTTTCACACATACTAGCTCATTCCATCCTTGCAATAACCCTTTAGGATGGGTACTATTCCAGAGGAGGAAACTGAGACCCAGAGAGGTTAAATCACTTCCCCAAGGTCACACAGTCAGAAAGTGGTGGAGCCAAGATTCAAAGCCAAGTCAAAATCTATGCTTTTTCACACCATTCTGAGTTCGGATTCAAGGAAAACAGTTAACAATAATAGTGATCACTTACATAGCACTTGTGTGACTTCTGCTTCTGGCCAAGATCGGATAACAGACACGATTATCCTGAATCACTTAAATCAATTAAAAAATGTTAACAAAATATACGAAACAATGGTCTTCTGTCATTAGACCACAGACATCATAGGAGAATGAGCCTGAGAGAGGAGAAACAAACTGATCTCTATAATTGTCCCAACTTATTGCCTGTAAACAGTTGCCAACAGACAGTTTCCAAGCTGCAGCATAAGGAGGGGGAACCCAGGTGAAGACCAAAATTCTTCTTGTAATGAGTAAACAGAGCTGAGCAGTCCAGGGAAGCCAAGGTGGCTAGAGTTCTCAGAGAAGTCTACCATGAAGGAGAGAGCTGCACAGACTGAGAGCTCTGGAGATCTGTAGAGGGTCTGCCTCTGCTGCAGCTGAGACTGATTAGCATGTGTGTGTAAGGAACTATCTGAGCAGTAAGGAAAACCATCCAAAAGAAGCAGAGAGAACAATCCTCATAGCTCAATCAGGCTGGGAACAGTTCATGCTTCCCCACACAGAGTTGAAAACTTAATCATTTATGGGGCAATAGGTAGAGTAGTCAGAAGGGTATTATCTCTCAGTAGTCATCCAAAATTATTTCTAGAGTAAAAGATACTCTAGTCCCATCTAACAAAGCTTAAAAGGAGGCCTCAAAGAATCAAGTGATTCCAAGTAACTTAACTGTATCCCATAATAGAGTTTAAGACTACATATAAAAATACAAATATATCCAGCACTCAATAATGTCCAGCATCAAAACAAAAATTACCAAGCGCACAATGAAGCAAGAAAATACGACTGTATTAGTTATTACTGTGTAACAAATTACACCAAAACTAAGCAACTTGGTGTTTACACAGCAGCAGAAAGAATGGAATAACTGCAAGAGGTAACACTTACGATATTGCCTACTGTGTGCACACTACACCTCAGAACAACTATAGCTAGGACAGCAGTGGTTAAGAATATGGACGCTAAAGCCAGACCTACAGGGTTTGCATAACAGCTAACTAGCTGTGTGACCTTGAGCAAGTCACTTAACCTCTCATCTCATCTACCACCTCAACTCACATCCCACCCCTACTCCAGGGAGTTGGAAGTGCCTGGGCGAGTCGCTGGTGTGCATGGAGCTCTTCCACTACCACACGGCCATCCTGCAGAGCTTCTCGATGCAGCCACTGGGGCACCTGAGGACATCAACCAGACCCGGATCAGCTCTGCAGCCAACAGGCTGCCATGGTCCTTCCAGACGTGCCTGCACAAGCCATAAGATCTAACTCATAGTGGCTGGCAGTGCTTCTCTTTGTCACACTGTCTTTCCCCCATATCCCTCTCGCTTGCAAACCCCCTCCCCACACACACACACACCAGCTGAGTCTTCCACATGCTTCATCTCCTGTGGTTACTTGCCAACCCACAGTCGGCGAAAGAAATGAGGGTGAAGTCTATGCCTCTGTTTTAGCCACTTGCAGATACTGAGAGTTGTCTATGACACACTTCTCTGGACTTTTCATTTGGTTTCCAAATAAATTTATCTTTGGAATGGATCCAACATGGTCTGCCTGAGTTAAAAAGGAGGAGGACGATCCCTTGGAAAAGGGAGAGGGGAAGTCACACTCTTCAGAAAGGAAGACATGGAGCTGTAATTACTTCTGCCCTCGCCCTCAGGGAAGCCCAGTTGATGGAATCAACTTTTTTAGGGCAGGCTGGGAGATAAACATAGTGGAGACCTAAGGACAAGGAGCCAAGACAGAAAAACCAAGGCAGAGGGGGAAAAAGACAGCAATCCAAAGAGAGACACCTGGACAGAAAGAGAACAGGAAAGCAACAGAGGGGTGTGCAAACAGGAATAGAGGCATAAGCAAACAGAAAGAGAGAAACAGAGAGAGAGACACACACACAGAAAGGGACTAAGAAACAATATCTTATACGTATTAAACCAGAAATGCATGAGTAAAAAAGTAAGCATAAAATGACTAGTTACGGGAGTACAAATACAAGTTGGAATTAAATAACGGAAAACAAAAACATAAAAGAGAGGAGCAGGTTTGTCAGAATTTACACATTCTAAGGTTCTTGTATTATTGGGATTGTTTTTGTTAAGTATGCATGGGTAATTTTTAAGGGACGATTAGAATATTGTATATAATTTCCAACAAATTTGATATGAAAAAGAAATAGGAGTAAAGAAAAACCAGATAAATCCAATAACAGTCTCCAAAATTGGGGAAGAGACCAAAAGAAGGTATAGTAAATGTAAGATAGTAGAAATAAACCCAAATACATCAGTAACTCAATAATTTAAAATAAACTACATTCACCAGTTTTCTCTTGCTGCTGTAACAAATTGCCACAAAGTTAGCAGCTTAGAACATTTATTATCTTAAATTTTTATATTAACTACAGCCAATTCTTGTTACTCTTATTAATTATCTTCTATAAAGTTGCCCCAAACACTGAATTAGTGACTACTGAACAATTAAGCCTAGGGGAAATAGTGGGCTAGGTTTCTGTGAACCTGTGCTCACAACATTTTCATCGACTGATCAATACGTAAACTTGTTTTATGTGTGTTTCTGTTTAAAGACTTTTTTTAACATATATTGTTGATTTCATTAACCGTGAACTCAGAGCCAACGGTGCTATAACTCATGCTTGAATGAGGTTTAGCTAACACATGCATTTTCTCTGTAAAGAACACTGCAGCCTTCTTACAGTTAAGAACATTATACAGAACTTCAAGACTACCCTTCGGGGCTATTTTAAACAGCGAGATCACCAAAAAAAGAAAAAAGCACAAATATACAAAAAAATGTGGCACTAAATATAGCTTGACAAAGACACTTGTTTATAGTATGACAGCCTAAATAAGTAGGCAGAGAGTCCTCTTGTTCGACCTCAGCTGGGGACGTGCTCATTGGAGGACCCCAATTTATCACCACTCAGCACATGTCCACAGATGACAGCGGAAGTGCCACAAGTGTTGATTACAAACCAAGCCCAAACCCGTTGCCGTCGAGTCAATTCCGACTCCTAGTGACCCTACAGGACAGAGTAGAACTGCCCTGTATGGTTTCCAAGGAGCAGCTGGTGGATTCGCACTGCCAGTCTCTTGGTTAGCAGCCTAACCCTTAACCGCTGCACCACCAGGGCTCCAACAAACACTTTACTATTTATAAATTACTTTGTTATTTAATATGTTCAGCACTTTACACTGTATAAGGGATTTTGCCTCTTGTAAATCATTGGATTGTTATAAAACACCTAGTTGTTTATTTTTCAACAACTCATGGAAAATTTACAAAAATTAACCACATACTGGGTCATCTATTGTTGTTGTTGTTAGATGCCTTCGAGTCGGTTCTGACTTATAGCGACCCTACGTACAATGGAACAAAACACTACCCAGTCCTGCGTCATCCTCACAATCATTGCTACATTTGAGCCTATTGCTGCAGCCACTGTGTCAGTCCATCTTACACTCATCTTAAAAAGTTTCAAAAGATGAAGATTTTCAGAGCGTGATCACAATGGAATGAAGCTAGGGTTCAATAACAAAATGATAGTTACAAAATCCCTAACAGTCTGTATATTAAACTCTATACATCTAAATGATCACTGGGTCAAAAGAGAACATATTTGCACCAAATGATAATGAAAATATATCACAACTTTTGACAAGCAACTATATCAGTGTTTACAGAGAAAGCTATAGTTTCAAACGTATATAATAAAAAAGGACTGAAAATTAATGATTTAAGGTTTCAACTTATTAAAATGGAAAAGTAAAGACATCAAACAAAAAAGCAGTATAATGAAAAGTAATGCAGAAAGGAATGAAATAGAAAACAGCATAAAATAGACATAAATCAATAACACCGAAGTTTGTTAAAATGATTAACACTATCAATCACTGGCAAGACTGATGACTATAAAAGAAAGAAAATACAAATCTCTAATATTAGGAATTTTTAGATGAAACATTACTACAGATCCTACAGACATCTAAAAATAATGAAGGGATATTATTGTATTAGTTTGCTTTTGTAATCTAACAAATCACCCCCAACGTTAATGGCTTAGAAACACAACCATTGATTTCACTCACAGTTCTGCTAGGTAGTTCTTCTCACATATCTGCGGTTGTCGGGTCATCTGGGGCTGACTAATCCCAAATGTCTTTAACTCACATGTCTGGCCGTTGGCAAGCTGTTGGCTGGGGTGATGAAGTAACTGGGCCAGATGTTTCACATCAAGCAGGCTAATCTGTGCTTGTTCATAAAGCAGCAGGATTCCAAAAGCAGAAATAGGGCAACCCCCAAAGAGCAAGAACTTTTCAAGACTCTGCTTGTGTAATTGCTATTGTCTCACTGACCAATAAGTCACATCATCAAGCCCAGATTCAGTGTGTGAGAGCAATAGAAAAGGCATGGAGATGGTGAAGGGAAGAATCTATGGTTATTTCCATAATCTAACACAATTATTAACACCTTTATGTTGACAAATTTGATAATTTGGATGAAAAGGACAAGTTTCTTTGAAAAATACAGCTTACTAAAGCTAATGCAAGGAGAAAATCTGAATAGTCCAATATCTATTAAAGAAATTTAATTGGTGGTTACAATCTTTCCCACAAAGAAAGCTCCAGCCCACAGTGACTTCAACAATGAATTCTTCCAACTATCTAAGAAAGAAATAACAACAATCTTGCAAAGTTCTTCCAAAGGCGAGGAAAAATTAGGGAAAATATCCATATTCGCTTTGTGAAATCAGTATAACCTTTATTTCAAAACCTGACAAGGACATTACAAGAAAAGAAAATCATAAACCAATATTTCCAAAAACATATATGCAAAAGTTCTTACAAAATACTACCAAATCAAATCCAGTGATATTTAAAATAATAGTTCATCATGACCAAATAAGGTATATTTCAGGCATATCTATTTAAGTACTAGCCAAAGCAATTCATAAAAATAGCAGAATAAAAGATAAAATCATATTATCTTCTTAATAAATGCAAAAAGGTAATTTCCAAAATTTAACGTTCATTAATAATTTTAAAACTAACCCATAGCACACCGTCAACAATGGAATGGGTAGATAAATGGTGTATTTACCCAATGGAACATTACGCAGCAGTGAGAGCAAATGATCTACAACTACGTGCAATAATATTTATGAATTTCATTACTATAAAGTTGAGCTTAAAAAACCAGAATCAAAAGAGTATATATTGTAGGAGGTTTTTTTGGTATAAAATTCAAAACCAGGAAAGACCAGTGACACCATTAGAAGTCGGAATAAAAACCGTTGCCGTCGAGTCAATTCCGACTCATAGCGAGCATACAGGACAGAGTAGAACCGTCCCACACTGTTTCCAAGGAATGACTGGTGGATTCAAACTGCTGACCTTTTGGTTAGCAACCATATCGCTTAACCACTGCACCACCAGGGCCCCAGAAGTCAGAATAGTGGTTACCTTTTCGAGTGGTAGGTGACCAGCAGGTTGCATTAAGAGCCAATTCCTTAAAAGAAAACACACACACACATATATATATGTATATACATATATATGTATGTATGTATATAAAACATAAAACCAAATCCGTTGCTGTCACTGTCGAGTGGATTCCAACTCATAGTGACCCTATAGGACAGAGTAGAACCGCCTCATAGGGTTTCCAAGGAGAGGTTAGTGGATTCGAACTGCCCACCTTTTGGTTAGCAGCCTAGCACTTAACCACTGCACCACCAGGACTCCAATATATATGTGTGGGGGGGGGGGGTTTGTATACACAAGTATATATTAACCAATTATTAAGAAGTCCTGGTGGCTCAGTGGTTAAGCTCTCGCTGCTAAGTGAAAGGTTGAAAAGTCAGCAGTTTGAACCCACCAGCCACTCCACAGGAGAAAGATGTGGCAGTCTGCTTCTTCCATAGACTACAGCCTTGGAAACCCTATGGGGCAGTTCTACTCTGTCCTATAGAGTCGCTATGTATCAGAATCCACTCCATGCAATAGGTTTAACTAATTATTCTTATATGTAATAATAACTTTAATAATCCTGACTGATACGCAGACGGGAGATGCCATGAGAAGACAGAGGCAGAGGTTGGAGTCCCGCTGCAGCTGCAAGCCAAGGATTGCCTGGGGCTAGCAGGAGCTGGGAGAGACAAGGAAGGATCTTCCCACAGAGCTTTAAGAGAGAGCAGGGCCCTGCTGACACCCTGAATTCAGACTTCTAGCCTCCAGAACAGTGAGACACTAAATTTCTTTCATTTTAAACCACCTAGTTTATGGTACTTTTTTACAGCAGTCCTGGGAAAATAATATAGCTGGCTTGAGTTGGCTTTCTATTACTTGCAACAGCAAACGTCCTAACCCAGATCACGGGTAAGTTGGCCTTTTACTCAGGCCCTGTTAAACCTGTCACCAGGGCCTTGAGGGCTGATGCAACTACATTGGCAAAATTCAAGTAAGAGACTCTTTCAAAAACAGAGAAGGCCTATTGCAAAGGGATGAGCTGTAACCACCAAGACACAGACGCGCAAGGATCAGGTTTTTTTTTTTTTCTTTTTTTCCTTCAGTGATCTACCCCTGACACTTAGAAGCAAAATAGAATAAAAACCTGAGAATAACAGATTCTTAAAAATCTTTAAATCAGGAGCACTTAGATTTTAGGAGCAAGGTCTCTTCTATACTCATCTTCAGGGAATATATTGGCAGCTTAGGACAGTGGCAAATCTCTGTCCTAAGAAAGTGGGATTTCCTTCTGGCAATGGATAAAAATCCTACCCACCCACAGAGCATGAGGAAGGCTGGGGCTGGATCCAGACTGGTTTGTCAACTGAGGGAGATTTTAGGGTAAGGGATTAATACTGAATTATTATCAGGCCTCCATTCCTAGGGAAAAAAGAAATGAGTACAGCCGTCTACAGCACCAGAGGGGTTGAAAGAATCACCTTCCAGCCACCAATGCCTGGATTGTTCTTGTTCTTCTTTCTCCCCTCTCAACCACCCCGGTGTTATAGATTGATTTGTGTCCCCCAAAAATGTGTATCAACTTGGCTAGGCCGTGATTCCCAGTATTGTGTGATTGTCTACCATTTTTGTCATCCGATGCTATTTTCCTATGTGTTGTAAATCCTCTCTCTATCATGTCAATAAAGTGGGATTAGCAGCAGTTATGTTAATGAGACAGGACTCAATCTACAACTTGAGGTTGTATTTTAAATCAATCTCAAGTTATAAAAGAGAGAAACCAGCAGAGAGACAGGGGGACCTCATACCACCAAGAAAGAAGTGCCAGGAGCAGAGTGCACTTAGCAAAATCTGAATAAGATTTATAGATTAGATAACAGTAATGTATTAGTGTTCACTTCCTCATCTTGATAATTATATTATGGTTATGTATTATGTTAGCTTTGGGGAATTGTTGTTGTTAGGTGCCGTGGAGTCGGTTCCGACTCATAACGACCCTATGTACAACAAAACAAAACACTGTCCAGTCCCACACCATCCTCACAATCGTTGTTATACAAACTCTTTGTACTAATTTTTTGTAAGTTTTGTTGTGGTGGAATGTATATGGCATAAGATTTGCCATTTTAGTCATTTTTCAGCTTGCAGTTCAGTGACATTAATTGCATTTTAGTGTTGTGCAACCATCACCATTATTTATTTCCAAAATTTTATCTTCGTACTCTTTTTGCAACTCTTTTGTAAGTCTGAAATTATTTCAAAATTAAAAGTTAAAAAATATTTTTTTTAAAAAAGAACAGCCCTCAGGTACCAGGTGTTTATGCAGTCAGGTGCTCTGCTAGGCATATGACGTGTGTGAGATTATTGAGTCCTCTTAACAGTTCTATATTGCAGAGACCAATATCTCCACTTTTCAGATGAGGTCACTAACATTCAGAAAGGAGTGGTTGCCTATCTAGGATACACAGAAAGGATGAGGCAGAATAGAATTCATGCCCATGTCTGATTCCACAGTCCATGAGTCCATAATAGAATGTAATTACTCATTAATTCACTAAACATTCCTTGAGCACCTACTATGGGTCAGGCACTGTCAGCTGCCCACTTTATTTGGGGCATCTGATCTCGCTTGCTCCAGTCACCACTCAGCCCACATCACTTGTTGTTGACCAGCTTGGCCTCTGAGGCATTTGAGTTTGAGGCCCCTGAACTGGAGGGGTGGGGCCGTAAACTGCTTAGAATGTAAAGCTGAGGAGCTTGGACTTCGAACTCTCAGCCCCAGAACAAGGTTACTGAGTGAAGGGTCTCATTGCACACAATGTTCAACTCCCAGTTAACTATTAAAGAAAATCTTAGAAGCTCAGAGCTGAAAGCTGAGGCAGAGATCCTGATGTTGTCAGCAATTAGATGATAAAGGAGGTTTTCCTCATGAAAGAGCATACGTTTCAGTTATGGAAAGGAGGATACATCTGTGCTACCTCCGTCATCACAACAACCATCACCTGAATCACTGCGGTCTGCACCAGTTTTCAACCCACTTAAGGGAACTAGAGGGATCTTTTTAAATGTGACCATGTCTTTCATTAATTGCAGCCCCTGGGTGGTGTAAACGGTTAACCTGCTGGGCTGCTAAACAAAAGACTGGAGATTCGAGTCCTCCCAGAGGCACCTTGGAAGTTTTAGCTCTTACGTGGTTATTATGATTCTAATTTTGTGTGAGATAAAACATGAGGTTTAGTGGGTTTGTTTCTGTGTGTGTGTGTGTGTGTGTTGTTTTGTTTATATTTTTTGCATTTGGATATACAAATGTTTCAGCACAATTTGCTGGGAAAAAATTATCCTTTGCCTCATTGAATTACCCTGGCACCTTGACACCTTTGTCAAAAAAACAATTAACCATATATGTGTGGGTCTACTTCTAGATTCTCTATTCTATTCTATTCATACACCAGTACTCCACTGTCTTGATTACTGACACTTTACATCACATCCTCCAGCTTTGTTCTTCTTTTTTGAAATTGTTTTGGATATTTTAAGTCGAGTTGTTCTATCAATTATTAAAAGATGAATGTTAAAATCTCCCACTATCATTGTGAAACTGTCTATTTTTTATTACTTCTATTAATTTTTTTTCACATTTTTGAGGTTATGTTGTTAATCACATACACATTTATGATTGTTAAGTCTTCCTGATTAATTCTCCCTTTCATTGTTATAAAATATCACTCTTTATACTTGATAATACTCTTTGTTTTGAAGTCTGTTATGTAGCCACTCCAGTTTTCTTATGCTTACTGTTTTCATTGTATATAATTTTCCATCATTCACTTTCAACCTACTTGAGTCTTTATATTTAAAGAATGTCTCTTGAGGCAACACCTTTTCAATACCTTCTGATAATCTCTGACTTTTTGAGTATTTAGTCCATTAACATTTAATATAATTATTGATATGGTTGTATTTAGAACGACCACTTTTTATTTGCTTTTGTTTGACTCTCTGTTCTTTACACTCTTTTCTTCCTTTCCTGCCTTCTTTTGATGATTTGAAGTTTTATATAATTACATCTTAACTTATCTATTGGATTTTAGCTATACATCCCTCTGCCTTGTTTTTTAGTTATTTCTCTCTGGATTCTGTCATATTCTTCTGAGGATTGTTGGCTCTTTGTTCTAGTTGGAAGTTAACTTGCCTGAACTGAAACTGCAAACTCCTCCATGATGTGAAATTATTGTTATTTCTCTTCTGCACTTATGATTTCTAGCTGTTGCTTGTTAGACCTGTCCTGCAGGGGGTTCCACTATGCCTCCTGAATTTGGCAGTCAGCCAAGGATTCAGGAGGTGATTACAATCTCTGTGGTTCCCTTGCTTCTGGGGATGCCTCCCTAATTTCCAGCAACCCTGCTAGTCTTGGACTCTGTCTTCTGATACCTCAAGCCAGTAAGACTTCACCTTTTTGCTGCTTGGTCTGCATAAAGTTGGGGAATGCTCTTGGTTTCAAAAAGCAATAAAGTCACAGATCTCTCATGGTGCAGCTCTATCAAGAGTAAATCCTCTCTGGTATTTGCTTGCTGATTTGCCAGGCCCCAAAGTCCCCTGATGCATGCACAGTTTAACTGTCAGCCAGGAATTTGGGAAGACTTGAAAGTCACTCCTTTTGATTCTTTCATTACCAGGATCCCTCCCCACCTCCTTTTAAATGTAAACTGTTCTTCCAACCCTGAACTCTCTTTTCTAGCTTCATGAGCTGATAGGGCTGCAGTTTTCCATTACCACAACTGTGTGAGATGGAAGAGCCCACAGGCCAGAAAGCCACAAACTTGCCATTTCTATACCTTCTAGTTGCAGTTCTGCAAGAGTTAATACTTCTCCGGTTTTTATTTTCTTTATATTTTCAAATTCCTTTAAATAGTTGGAGTTTAAAAGTATTTTGACAGATTTTTATAACTACTAACTGTGAGAGAATTCCCACAACAACCTTAGTCTGTCACCATTACCAGAAGTTACCACCAACATCATTTTTTTACTTCTCCCTAATGAGCCACCCACTGACAGAAACAAAGTTTTATCAATAGAATAAAAATCTCAGAATTACAGATTCTTAAAATATTAAAATCAGGGACATTTAAATTTTAGAATAAGTTATTCATCTGTACTCAGATTTAGGAACTACATTGGCAACTACCCAGTAGTCGCAAATTTCTGTCCTAAGAAGTTGGGAATTCTTTCCACCCACTGATCTTAAGAAGAATGGGGCTGGGTCTAGTGTGTTCTTATCAACTCAAAGAGCTTTCAAAGGAAGGGTCTGATATTGGTTTAGTTCCAGGTCTTCAACTTATATGGGTGGAGCCAGGGGAAAAGAGATAATTATAATAATCCCAAAAGTAACAGAAAAATATGACATCAGATATCACCCCAGATGCCGAAAGGAATCTCCTACCAGCCATCAACACACCTGCTCTTTCTTCTCCAAACCAGTGATGCCCATAATCAACTTCAGGCTTTTGGAAGGATCAACTTCCCAGTTTTAAAAAATCCTTGTTCATGACATTAGTTGGAATCCCAAGCCTGGCCTCAGAGTTTACGGGTTCTAGCCCTGGGTTGTGTGTGTGTGTGTGTGTGTGTGTGTGTGTGTGTGTGTGTGTGTGTGTGTGTGTGTGTGTGTGTGTGTGTGTGTGTGCTTTAGGTGAAAGTTTACAGCTCAAGTTAATTTCTCATACAAAAATTTATACACGTATTGTTTTTTGACATTAGTTGTAATCCCCACAATGTGACAGCACACTTTCCCTTTCCACCCCAGGTTCCCTATGTCTATTGAACCAGTTCCTATCCCTTCCTGCCTTCTCTTCCTGCCTCCGGACAGGAGCTGCCAATTTGGTCTTGTGTATCTGATTGAACTAAGATGCACACTCCTCACGTGTATTATTTTTTTGTTTTATAGTCCTGTCTAATCTTTATCTGAAGTGTGGGCTTCGGGAATGGTTTTATTTCCAGGTTAACAGAGCGTCCAGGGGCCATAGTTTCAGAAGTTCCTCCAGTCTCTGTCAGACCATTAAATCTGGTCTTCTTTTGTGAATTTGAATTTTGTTCTGCATTCTTCTCCCACTCTGCCCGGGAACCTCTATTATGATTCCTGTAAGAGCAGTCAGTGGTGGTAGCCAGGCACCATCTAGTTCTTCTGGTCTCAGGCTGGTGTAGTCTCTGATTTATATGGTCCTTTAGTCTCTTGGGCTAATATTTTCCTTGTGTCTTTGGTCTTCTTCATTCTCCTTTGCTCCAAGTGGGATGGGACCAATTGATGTATCTTGGATGGCCACTCGCAAGCTTTTAAGATCCCAGACACCACTCACCAAAGTGACATGCAGAACATTTTCTTAATAAACTTTGTTATGCCAATTGACCTAAATGTTCCTTGAAACTAAGGTCCCCAGGCCCCAGCCCCAGCTACTCTGTCCCTCAAAGTGTTTCGATTTGTCCAGGAAACTTCTTAGCTTTTACTTTGGTCCAGTTGTGCTGACTTCCCCTGTATTGTGTGCTGTCCTTCCCTTCACAGAAGTTGATCCTTGTCTACTATCTAGTTAGTGAATTTACCTTCCCCTACCTCCCCACCCTCGTAACCATCAATGCTTTTATCTGTGTTTAAACCTTTTGTTAAGTTCTTATAATAGTGGTCTCATACAATATTTGTCCTTTTGTGACTGACTAATTTTCACTCAACATAATGTCTTCCAGATTCATCCATGTTGTTGGATGTTTCTCGGATTCATCGTTGTTTTTTATCGTTGCATAGTAGTACTCCATCGTGTGTATGTACCATAATTTGTTTATCCATTCGTCTGCTGTTGGGCATCTAAGTTGTTTCCATCTTTTTGCTATTGTGAACAATGCTGCAATGAACATTGGTGTGCATATTTCTATTCGTGTGATGGCTCTTATTTGTCTGGTATGTATTCTTAGGAGTGGGATTACTAGCCCAGCTTTTCCAAAACTCCTTATATAATCTCAGGCCCCTCTGTGAACAAAAATTTCCCCTTTGTGACCAGACTTACTGGTCTGACAGAAACTGGAGGGACCCCAGAAACTATAACCTCCGGACACCCTGTTAACTCAGAACTGAAGTTACTCCTAAAGTCCATCTTTCAGCCAAAGATTAAACAGGCCTATAAACCAAACAATAACACATGTGAGAAACATGCTTCTTAGTTCAATCAAGTATAGGAGACCAAATGGGCAATATCTGCCCAAAAGCAAAGATGAGAAGGCAGGAAGGACAGGAAAACTGGACGAATGGTCACAGGAAACCCAAGGCGCAAATGGAAAGGGAGAGAGTGCTGATACATTGCGTGCATTGCAACCAATGTCACAAAACAATTTGTATATAAATTTTTTAATTAAAAACTAATTTGCACTGTAAACTTTCACCTAAAATACAATTTAAAAAATTCTCTTTTTCTCGGGGAACATCTAGTTCAATTGGCATAACACAGTTTATAAAGACAGTGTTCTACATTCTACCTTGGTGAGTAGCGTCTGGGGTCTTAAAAGCCTGTTAGCAGCCATCTAAGATAGTCCACTGGTCTCACCCCTTCGGGAGCAAGGGACAATGAAGAGAACAAGATACAAGGAAAAGATTAGTCCAAAGGACTAACTGACCACAGCTACCATGGCCTCCACCAGACTGAGTCAAGTACAGCTAGATGGTGCCTGGCTACCACCATTGACTGCTCTGACCGAGATTACAACAGAGGGTCCTGGACAGAGCTGGAGAAGGATGTAGAACAAAATTCTAACTCACAAGAAAAGACCAGATTTAGTGGCCTGACAAGAGACTGGAGAAACCCTGAGAGTGGGGCCCCCAGATATCCTTTTAGCTCAGTGGTAAAGTCACTCCCAAGGTTCACCACCCAGCAAAGAACTGGACAGCCCCATAAAACAAAACAGGACAAATGAGGCAGAGCAGTCCAGCGACAAGGACTAGAAGGGAGGAGAGTACAGGAAAGCTGGTGATAGGGAACCCAAGTTTGAGAAGGGATAGTGTTGACAGGTCATGGGGTTGTTAACCATTGTCATAGGGCAATATGTGTACTAACTTTGATGAGAAACTATTTGTTCTGTAAATCTTCATCTAAGGTACAAAAAAAAGAATTATCTACATGAGATCAAATTGACAACAGCAACTCAAAGGGTTTGATGGGAAGCCTAGGGGGGCAGTGAGTTGAAGATAATGGTGATGGAATAATTTAGAAAAGGATAGTGAGAATAGCAGTACAACTGGAAGAATGTGATCAATGTCACTGAATTGTACATGTAAAAATCTTTTGAAATGGTTTAACTTTGGCTATGTATATTTCAACCAAAAAAAAAAATGGTCCTTGAAGGTCGAGAAGGGAGAGTGTTGACATGTCGTGGGGTTGTTAACCAATGTCATAAAACAATATGTGTACTGAGTGTTTAATGAGAAACTACTTGTTCTGTAAACCTTCATCTAAAGTACAATTTAAAAAAATTAAATAAAGTACAATAAAAAAAAAATCCCTTTTTGTGAAGATGATGATGTTGTTGTTAGATACCATCAAGTTGGATCCAACTCATAGCAACCCTATGTACAACAGAACGAAACACTGCCGGGTCCTGTGCCATCCTCACAGTCGTTGTCAGGCTTGAGTTCATTGTTGTCAAGCCACCTCATTGAGGGTCTTCCTCTTTACCAAGCGTAGGATGATGATAATTACTGTTATTTCAATCAAAAATGAGATCAGATCACAAAGCACTTGGAAAACTGTCAGTGGCTACAAGGAAAATAACAGCTAGCATGTACTGAGTGTCCCCTATGTGTCAAGCACAGTTCTAGGCAATTTATACCTTTCAATTTATTTAATCCTTACAACACAAAGTGGCATGTGCTCATATTACCTCCATTTTATATCTGGCTGTCTGGCTAAAAAACACATGCTCTTAACCACTGGGGTTAAGACCAAGGGTATTTATTGAGTCACATATGTCTCATCAACCCAGGGTCCTCCCACCAGAGCCCTGTAGACATAAGATACAAACACCCCTGGTCCAGCCCTAAAAATAGCAACAAAGCAATAGTACTAGTAACCAACAACTTTGTTGAGTGCCTATTTTGTGCCCAATCTGAATAAAATTAATAATAATAACAGTAATGGCTAACACTTGAGAAAGTAAAAATTGTCTCGAACAGAGAAAGTAAAAAATCTATGCTGTCATTCATCAGCATGAAATAACAGATATCGATAAAGCTGGGTGTAAAGTTAACAGGAAGAGGTATTTCTCCCAAGACATGGTGCAGCTGGAAAGTGTCGCAACAGTCCTCCACTTTGAGTGACTAACGCTTTCTTACTCACGGCGAAACTTTGTTCTCTAAAATCATAGCTTCAAACTTTGATGTTTGAAATTCTAACAATAAAAATGAAATATCTCACACTTTCCTGGAAGGTCTAAGTCACTTTCATGCAGAGAAGCAGTCTCAATTTCCAACCCACGGAAGAAAGGACCGGCGATCTTCTCCTAAAGATCAGCCATTGAAAACCCTATGGAACACAGTTCTGCTTTAACACACGTGGAGTCACCATGAGTCAGATTCAACTCAACTAGCAACTGGTGAGGAGGAAACATAACTGAATAGTTAGTCAGTTAATCAGCAAATACATACTTATACCTCTTCCATGTCTGCTCAGGGCTGGGGAATGCTGGTGTACAACACTGACCAGGACAGACCTAGTCCCTTCCTCTGAGCTTATTTAACCAGAGAGTGACTACACAAGACCCCAGGCTGGGATGGTGGAAGAATAGGGAGGCCAGAATAAGAACTTGACCAAACCTAAGAGATCAAAGTTTCCTGTGATAGGTGATTTCTGCTCTGAGGCCTGAAGATTAGGAAAGAAAATGTCAAAAATAGGAGATAGACTAAGATAAACTGAGAAAATTCTCTTGTTAAAACTCCTCTAAATTATGGATAAACATATAATAAAAATTATCTTAAATGAAAGAATTTTCATTTCTGGTGGTAGAATAATTGATACTGGACTAATTCTCTCGCTTTCTCTCTGTAAAACAATTAGAAAAAAGGACAAAATGTATGAAATAACTGTTTTCATACTTTGGAAAATAGACAGGGAAAGAATGCAATTCTAGAAGGTAGGAAAAAAAATGTGGTAAGCCTTATGATAACTTGGGCTTCTAATCTGAAGATCCTCTCTGGATGCTACCATGAGGGAAAAGAATCCAAGCAGATCGTAGCAGTTTTACTGAGCTGAGCAGACTAAGATTGAGTTTCAGAGAGACTGGAGTGGCTAAAATTTGTTGCGCGGGATTCTAGAAGTCAACCTACACAGAGAAAAACTAACCAACAAACCGGTTGACATCGAGTCGATTCTAACTCATAGCGACCCTATAGAACAAAGTAGAACTGCCCCATAGAGTTTCCAAGGAGTCGCTGGTGGATTTGAGCTGCCAACCTTTTGGTTAAGAGCCATAGCTCTTAACCACTGTGCCACCAGGGCTCCACACAGAGAAAGAGCTCCTGAAATGATGGCTAGATACAGAGCTGCACAGGTTTAGGGTAAAGCTCCACAAGACTGGGGAAAGAACAGTTATGAAAAGGAACAACTATTGATTCGCTGAAAGATGAACATTCTTGAGCTTATGTGGGTTGAGAGATGTTTGAATTCCAACCAACCAGAGTGGAGAGACTTCATTGAACCCCTGAAGCATTCAGCAGAGACCCTTGAAAGGCCTTAGGGGTAGGGCTAAACTAGCCTTCATAAAGGCTACACTAGCTCTGTCCTAACAAAGCTTTAAAGCAAGCCTCAAAAGGATCCAAATGATCTGTAATTAGATTAACTGCCTTTCAAAACAAACTCAGTGTTCATTAAAGGAAGACAACAAAATCTAGACACTCATCAACATTACTTTCAGAATGCCCATCATCAAAACAAAATATTCTAGAACTGTAAAAATATAAAAGAAAGTAAAATAAGTAAAAAGTAGACCCAGAAATGACAGAGATGATAGAATTAGTAGATAAGGACTTTAAAACAGCCATTTTAAATATGTTCAAAGATTTAAAGAAAAAAATGTAAACATACTGAAGAGAGTAATGGAAACTGTGAAATAGAAATAAAAGGAAATTCCTTGAACTGAAGAATAAAATATCTTAGATGAAAAATTCTTTGCATGGACTTAAGAACAAATTAGACACTGAAGAATAAAAGATTAGTGAACTTGAAGACAAAAGACTGTATCCAGAACATATATTTTAAAACCCTTACAACTCAATAATAAGAAGCAAACGCACAATAATAAGTATATTCAAAAGATTTGAACAGACACTTTACAAAAGAGGATATGCAAATGGACAATAAGCATATATAAAGATGCTCAACACCAGGAAAATGAAAATTAAAACCATAATGAAACATCGTTACACACCCACTAGAATGCGTAACATTAAAACCATGTGTGGAGCCTATGTGGAGCAAGTCTCATATATTGTTGGTAGGAATGTAAAGGGGTACAACCACTTTGAAAAACAGTCTGACAGTTTCTTATGGAGTTAAATACACGTTTGCTATATGTATTAGTTTTCCATTGCTGCCATAACAAATTATCACAAACTCAGTGGATTAAAACAACACACATTTATTATTTTACAATTCTGTAAGTCAGAAGTCCAACACAGCTCCCACTGGACTAAAATCAAGGTGTCACTAGGAAAGAGATCAAAGTAATTAACTAGAATGCAGAACAGAGGGTTAAAAGGATGGAAATAAGAAAGGGATTAAGGGACAAATAGTATAGAACAAGAAGGTCTAACACTAAAAGAAGTTCATAATGCAAGATGGGACAGATAAGAGAGATATGATATTCAAATAGTTAGTGGTGGAGAACTGTGAAAATTAATGAAAAATATTAATCCTCAGTTTAAAAATACACATAAAAATTAATCTATGCCTACATGGGAAAAAGAAAAAGAAAAGAAAGAAAAAACCCATTGTCGTCGAGTTGATTCTGACTCATAGCGACCCTATAGGACAGAATAGAACTGCCCCACAGGGTTTTCAAGGAGTGCCAGGTTGAACTGCCAACCTTTTTTGGTTAGCAGCCATAGCTCTTAACCACTACACGACCACGGTAGTAAACATGCAAAATACCAAAGACAATGAGAAGATCTTAAAAGTAGCCTGAGACTGGCCTAAAAAAGACTGGAGAAACCCTGACAGTATGGCCCCCAGACACCTTTTTAGCTCAGTGGTGAAGTTATCTCCAAGGTTCACCGTTCAGCCTGGGAGTGGACAGCCCCATAAAACCAACTGGGACTAATGAGGTACAGTAGTCCACTGACAACAGCCAGGAGGCAGAAGGGGACAAGGAAGCTGGTGATAGGAAACCCAAGGTTGCGGAAGGATATTGTTGATGTGTTGTGAGATTGTTAACCATTGTCCTAGGGCAACATGTGCAGTAACTGTTAAATGAGAAACTGTTTTGTTCTATAAGACTTCATCTTAAGTGAGAATAGCAGCACAATTGGAGGAGCGTAGTCAATGTCACTGAACTGTGCATGTAGTAATTTTTGAAATGGTATATATTTGGCTATGTGTATTTTCACCAAAAAAAAAAGGTTAAGAAGTTAGAGGGTTGACATGTTGTGGGGTTGTTAACCAATGTCATAAAACAATATGTGTACTACTGTTTCATGAGAAACTATTTGTTCTGTAAGCCTTCACCTGAAGCACAATAAAAATAAAAATAAAAATTTTTTCAGTTAAAAAAAAAAAGTAGCCTGAGAAAAAAGATTTCCAACAAAGGAATGGCAATTAGATTGACCACAGACTTCAGAATAGCAACAAGTGAGTTTAGAAGACAGTAAAATAATCTCTTTCAGTGCTGATAGTAGGGGTGGGAGACTATGGTCCCAATATTCTATACCAGTACCAAAGGGATAAAATAAAGATGTTTTAGATGAAGACCGAAATTACCACTAAACATCTATTGCTAAAAGAACTGCTAAATGATATTTCAAGAAGAAAGTAAGCCTAGGAGGAAACATTGGATGCAAGAAATTCTAGTCAGCAAAGAAACTGGTTAATCATGTGCAAAATCAAAAGTAGTTTTGCCTGTATAGTACAGTAATAATAAAAATGAAGACTTGTGGGTTAATAAAAAAAAGAAGATATTAAAATAATAGATATCAATAACATGAGGGACAGTAGAGGATTGATGAGAATTAACTTGTTTTAAGGTCCTATTGTTAAGGATCCCTGGTGGCACAGTGGTTAAAATGTTGGCTGCTAACCAAGAGGTCAGCAGTTCAAATCCACCAGCCACGCCTTGGAAACCCTATGGTGCAGTTCTACTCTGTCCCTTAGGGTCACTATGAGTCGGAATCCACTCAGTGGCAACGGATTTGCTTTTGATATTGTTGGTGGTTTAGTGGTAGAATTCTCGCCTTCCATGTGGGAGACTCTGGTTCAATTGTCAGGCAATGCACCTTATGCGCATCCAACACACATCTGTTAATGGAGGCTTGTGTATTGCTTTGACGCTTAACAGGTTTCAGCAGGGCTCCAGACTAAGACAGACTAGGAAGAAAGGCCTGACAATCTACTTCCAAAAATAAGCCAATGAAAACCCTACGGACACAACAGTCTGATCTGCAACTGATAATGGGAATGGCACAGGACTGGGCAACTGTCTCTCATGTTCCTTCGTTCTATTTTGCATTGGGTCTCTATAAGTCAGGGGTTGACTAGACAGCAGCTAACAACAACATTGTTAGGGAAGAGAGTATAGATAGTGATTAACTTTTAAGTTTTTAAATGAAGTATGATATTGAATATACCATGGACTGTCAAAAGTATGAACAAAACTGTCTCGGAAGAAATACAACCAGAATGCTCCTTAGAAACAAGGATGGCAAGACTACGTCTCACACACTTTGGACATGTTATCAGGAGGGACCAGTCCCTGGACAAGGACTTCATGCCTGGTAAAGTAGAGGGTCAGTGAAAAAGAGGAAGACCCTCAATGAGATGGATTGACACAGTAGCTCTGCAACAATGGGCTCAAGCATAGCAACGATTGTGGGGATGGCACAGGACTGGGCAGTGTTTTGTTCTGCTGTACATAGGGTGGCTATGAGTTGGAACCAACTCAACGGCACCTAACAACAACAACATGCATATTAAAATGAAAATAAAATTCTACTCCTAAGTATATACTCAACAACAACAATAATAATATACATAGAAATGTACAAGAATGTTCCTAACAGCACTATTTATAATATTCCAAACCTAGAAACAACCCAAATGTCTACCAATAAATAAATTGTAGGATATTCACACAAGGGAATGCTATTCAGTAATGAGAATGAATGAACTTAAATACAAGTAACAATATGAATGAGCCTCTCAAATATAGTACTGAATAAAACAAGAAGACACAAAGAATGTATACTCTTACTATTCCACTTATTTAAAGTAAAAAATCCAGAAAAACTATTCTATGCTGTTACAGTATAAGTCAAAATAGGGAATACACTTAGAGAGATAATAACAGGAAGGGAAATAAAGCAGGATTTTGAGATGCTGGTAGTGTTTTCGTTTCTTGATCCGGGTGGTTGTTACATGAATATATTCACTTTATCAAAATTCATTAAACTGTACACTTTGATGTGTTCAACTTTACATATGTACAGTGCAATAAAAAAGTCAAATGTAAATAATTCTAAAAGAAAATAATTCGATTATTGTTTGTAATTCCAAACCAATTGAGAGGAAAATACAGGAATAAAGAAAATGCCATCAACACAATAGCAGGCATAAAATTTAGGGTAAAGACCAAAAACAAGACACAATAAATAAAAAAAGGCAAAAAATAAAATGACAGGAATACATTCTGATGCACTAGTATTCAAAATAAATGTAAACAAACTACACTCCCTACTTAAAGGTTCACAAATTGGATTAAAAATAAAGCTCATATAATATATTTATGAGACTTCCTGAAAACATCAGATGCTAAAGGTAAAGGAATGGAAAAGAAATACCAGCTAATGTTAACTGAAAGAAAGCTGGTATGGTTGTACTACTGTAAGTCAAACTGTATTAGTCAGGGTCCACTTGTTTTAACAGAATTTAAAAGAAATGTTTACTGGATATTGGACAACCAGATGTTGTAGAGGGAGGAGAGGACCTGTTCTGGGAGTGTGGAAGAAAATTGAAAGCCAAAAGCTACTGCTGCTCCTGGAGACAATACTTGCCATGGGTGAAGAGCCATTGCTTCCTCCTCCTTTCTCTTCCTGACTTTCACGTTCCCTCTAGTACCCCTACTAGCAAAGTCTAACAGGTTATTAGCTGTAAATGGAGAAATGTGGTTCTAGAGTCCCAGTCCCGGCATCACAAAACAGAGTAGAAGGGTCAGTTTGAAGCTGAGAGACAATAGTTTAATAACCATGCCTGTTACAGTTCACAGATACAGAATCTCCTCATCTTAGTGAAGGTGGGGTCCTCTTGCTCCTGCTTCTAACAACAAAGAATATCAAAGTCCTTGGAATCCAGCCTTTCCAAGATCCCTGAATCCCTAAGGCTCTTTAAAGACCCTGAGACCCTCAGAGACCCCTGAAATTGTCCAATACCTTAAGACCTCTGATTCTTTCCATTACAGAAACTACAAGATATTAACACTTTCAGATTCCCTTGGATTTCAGTTAGCTTCTCCAAGACACCACAGAATTTTCGTCCTTCCTCACCTTGACAGCTAGTCAGAGACCCTGCATATCTCTTCCCTCTGAAACACCAGAAACTACCCAAGATCCCTCAGAATGCCTTGAGACTCTTGGATTCCTATGAGATCACCCAGTCTCTCCAAGATCTGTGGGCCCCTGGGAACTTCTCAAACCCGCAGATCTTTGAGAACACACAAGTGACAGGACTCACCCTTCCCGGACGCTTTCAAATTCCTGAGATACCTAAGGCACATTCAGATTTTTACAATTTCCTCCGTCGTATTTTTCCAAGATTTCTCAGCTTCTACTAGGTCCCTGAATCCTTCAGACATCTCAGTTCCCAAGGAAATGGCTCATGCAGTTGTAGAGGCTGGCAAGTCCCAGGTCAATGGGTCAGACGTCAGGCTGGAGGCTTCTCCTGACTCACATAGCTGCAGGGGCTGACGAACCCAAGATCAGTAGGTCAGACAGTAGGCTGCTGGTTCAAGTCCCAAGAACTGGAGGTCAGATTATGACAAGTTGGATGCAGGATCCAGAGCAAGCAAAAGCCAGCAAGCTTTTCCAGAACACCTATATATATTGGATGCAGGCCATATCCATGAAAAATTCCCCTTACAACTGATTAGCCGATCACAACAGATCACATCATGGAGGTGATTACATTATATCACAAAATGGAGAATAACTACATCATTACATAACTGAAATATTACATCATTACATAACTGATTTCTTTTTACTTGGATTCACAATTAACGACCATGGAAGCAGCAGTCAAGAAATCAAACGTCACATTGCATTGGGCAAATCTGATGCAAAAGATCTCTTTAAAGTGTTAAAAAGCAAAGATGTCACTTTAAGGACTAAGATGCGCCTGACCCAAGCCATGATGTTTTCGATTGTCTCACATGCATGTGAAAGCTGAACAATGAATAAGGAAGACTGAAGAAAGATTGATGCCTTTGAATTATGGTGTTGATGAAGAATATTGAATATACCATGGACTGCCAGAGGAATGAACAAATCTGTCTCTGAAGAAGTACATCCAGAATGCTCCTTAGAAGCGAGGATGGCAAGACTTAGGCTCACATACTCTGGACATGTTATCAGGAGGGATCAGTCCCTGGAGAAAGACATCATCCTTGGTAAAGTAGAGGGTCAGCAAAAAAAGAGGAAGACCCTCAATAAGATGGATTGATACAGTGGCTGCAACGATGGGCTCAATCATAACGATTGTTAGGATGGGGCAAGACCGAGCAGTGTTTTGTTCTGTTGTACTTAGGGTCACTATGAGTTGGAACTGACTCAACAGCACCTGTCTTAGTCATCTCGTGCAGCTATAACAGAAATACCACAGGTGGATGGCTTTTAACAAAGAGAAATTTATTCTCTCACAGTCTAGTAGGCTCCAAGTCCAAATTCAAGGCATCAGCTCCAGGGGAAGGGTTTCTTTCTGTGTCAGCTCTGGAGGGAGGTCCTTGTGATGGGTCAGTCTTCCCTTGGTCTGGGAGCATCTCATTGCAGGAACCTCAGGTCCAAAGGACACGCTCTGCTCCCGGCACTGCTTTCTTCATGGTATGATGTTCCCCATGTGTCTCAGCTAGCTTCTCTCTTTTATATCTCAAAAGAGATTGGCTTAAGACACTACCTAATCTTGTAGACCTCATCAGTATAACTGCCGCTAATCCATCGTATTACATCATAGTGATAGAGTTTACAACACATCAGGAAATCACATCAGATTCGAGAATGGTACACAATCATACAATACTGGGAATCATGACCCAGCCAAGTTGACAGATATTTTTGGGGGACACAATTCAATCCATGACAGCACCTAACAACAACAACAGCAACAACAACATAACTGCCAAACTGCATCATTATATAACTGCCAAACCACTAGGAATCGTGGTCCAGACAAGTTAACACACAACTTTAACCATCATAGACATGTATAACCATGGATTGGAAGACTTAATATTGTTAAGATAGCAACACTCCCCAAAGTTACCAGTTCAACGGCAACGGGTTTGGTTTGGGCTTTATATATAAAACCTAAACCAAACCCATTGCCATCAAGTCGATTCCAAAGGTTTCCAAGGAGCAGCTGGTGGATTCGTACTGCCGACCTTTTGGTTAGCAGCCGTAGCTCTTCACCACTTTGCCACCAGGGCTCCATGGTATATACAAGTGTAAAAACTCTTCAAGCTATTCACTCAATACATGTCCTCATGACTGTATATAATTTATATCTCAAAAAAAGGAAGAAAATTTAAAAATAAAACAAGAAACAGCAAAATCTATGCAAGAATTGTAGTTTTTTTTTTTTTAAAGTAAATCCCTTCTGCTGATGGCAACTAATGGCAGGCAGGTGAGTTAGAACAAGAATTTCAGCTTACATCCATTGGTAGCTTTTCAATTTGGAATCAAATGAATGTACTGCTTATTCAAATAAAATAATTTTAAAATGTGGAGGGAGAGAGTGGGCATATCTATTTCCAAATGAAGACAAGAGAAATGGAGAATCTGATTGAGTCACTGGCCTTAGACAGGCTGGTAGATGCTTCTTGTTGTTATTAGTTACCATGAGTTGGCTCCAACTCAAAGCAACCTGATGTATAACAGAACGAAACATTGCCTGGTCCCTGGTCCTGGGCCATCCTCATGATCGTTGGCATGTCTCAGTCCATTGTTGTGGCTATTGTGTCAGTTCATCTCACTGAGGGTTTCCCTCATTTTTACTGACCCTCTACCAAACATGATGTCCTTTTCTAGCAATTGGTCTTTCCCCATGACATGTCCAAAGTAAGCAAGCCGAAGTCTCACCATCCTCGCTTCTAAGGAGCATTCTGGTTGTATTTCTTCTAAGACTGGTTTCTTCATTCTTCTGGCAATCCGTGGTATATTCAGTATTCTTCACCAACACAACAATTCGAATGTATCAATTATCCCGTCTTCCTTTTTCACTGTCCAGCTTTCACATGCATATGAAGCAATTAAAAGGAACATGGCTTGAGTCAGGCACACCTTAGTCATTAAAGTGACATCTGTGCTTTTTAAAACTCTAAAGAGATTTTTTGCAGCAGATTTGCCCAGTGCAATACATTGTTTGATTTCTTGACTGCTGCTTCCATGGGCATTGACTATTGATCCAAGCAGAATGAAATCATTGACAACTTCAATTTTTTCTCCATTTATTATGATGCTATATACCAGTCAGTTGTGAGGATTTTTGTTTTTTAGATATTTAGCTGATCGCTATAATCGTAACTAATGGTCACATGGCTCTAATTGTCTTTGTTGTTGTTAGGTGCCATTGAGTCAGTTCCAACTCATAGCAACCCTATATACAACAGAAAGAAACACTGCCTTGTCCCATGCCATCCTCAGAATCGTTGCTATGTTTGAGCCCATTGTTGCAGCCACCGTGTCAATTCATCTCATTGAGGGTCTTTCTCTTTTTCACTGATCCTCTACTTTACTAAACATGCTTCTCCAGGGACTGGTCCCTCCTGATAACATGTCCAAAGTATGTGAGAGATAGTCTCGCCATCCTTGCTTCTAAGGAGCATTGTGGCTGTACTTCTTCCAAGACAGATTTGTTCATTCTTCTGGCAGTCCATGGTATATTCAATATTCTTCACCAACACCATAATTCAAAGGCATCAATTCGTCTTCGGTCTTCCTTACTCATTGTCCAGCTTTCACATGCATATGAGGCGATTGAAAATACTGTAGCTTGGGTCAGGCTCACCTTAGTCCTCAAAGTGATGTCTTTGCTTTTTAACACTTTCAGGAAGTCTTTTGCAGCAGATTTGCCCAACGCAATACACCCTTTGATGTCTTTGATTTCTTGACTGCTGCTTAATTGTCTTTAGGTACTTTTAAAGGCTTTGCATCTAATGATTCATGTAATCCTCTCAACAGCCCTCTGAAGTAGATACGCTTATTACATCTATTTCACAGATAATTAAACTCAGTCCCAGGGAGGCTGAGTCATTTGTCCAAATTCACACAGAGATTAAGAGGCATATCTGGGATTGGACCCAGACCGTGGTTTCAGAGCTATGCACTTAGTTAACATACTATGCTGCCTCTCTCTACAAGCAACAGTGGTCCTTCATGTTTGGCTTCTAGGATAATAGCTCTTCTTCTTCATGCCACACGTTCAGTTGCAGTTCCCAAGTCATGATGATGAAGAGAACAAGGAGGTTGGGTTCGAAGGCTCTTCCAGCCTCAGCATCACACTCTACTTGGACAAGTCCTTTCCCATGAATATTTATGCTTGGATTCAAGGGTATACGCAGAAGGTTGATCAACCCTCTGCCCTTAAAGTGAGATTCCCTCCGGGGTCTCTGGAATCCTTTAGTGGCATCAGACTTCAGCCATACCCATCCCAATCCATGAGAGGGGTTCTAAGCAATACGAACTTCAAAAGGCAATTTTATCTCACTTTGACCTGAAGACAGCTCTACATATGAAAAGTCCCGCATCAGACATACTTTATTTCCCTATGCAGTATTGCTTCCTTTGAGAACAGTTCCCCACTCCCTATTCCATAGGAAACTTACTCAAATCCATGTGGTTTGGGATGGAGGAGATAAGGGTGGGATCATGGTGCAGGCATAACCTAGTGCCCCATTCCCCACCGCTACAATGGTTGGATAAGAGATGGGCACATGACCCAGGAAGGACCACTCAGACTTCTTTCTGATCCTTTTGCTTGAGCCATTGGGAAAAGGATTCTCTCTTCTCTAGTAAATGGAATCTTAAATGCAATGTATCAGTCAGCTAAGACTAAGTTATACTGCACTAACAATGACCCAACAAAGTTATATTACTCACACACATTCATGTCCATTACTAATTAGCTATGGGCTTGCTCCATGTTCTCTTCACTGGTGGACTAAGGTTGAAGTCGGACTCCCTATCTGGGACTGGCCAGTCCCATGCAGTGGAAAAGAGTGGTAGCAGAAAGATGAAATGATCTTTAAAGATTTTGGTCAGAAGCTTCACATCTCATTTTCACTCAGATTTTATTGCCCAAAACAAGTTAAATCGGCAAGCCTGAAGTCAGGGGTAAGAAATATAATCCTTCTACAGAAAAAGGCCCAGTAGGAAAAGAAGAAAACATTTGATAGTGATACAAGCTGCCAAAGACAATGTAAGCTTAAGACGGTCAAAGACCATCGTACCACCACTTGGAGAAGGCCTGCTGTTGTTAGGTGCCGTCGAATCAGTTCCGACTCATAGTGACCCTATGTACAATAGAACGAAACACTGCCCAATCCTGGGCCATCCTCACAATCGTTGTTATGCTTGAGCCCATGGTTACAGTCACTGTGTCAATCCATCTCGTCAAGATTCTTTCTCTTTTTCGTTGACTGTCTACTTTACCAAGCATGATGTCCTTCTCCAGGGACTGGTCCCTCCTGATAACATGTCCAAAGTACGTGAGACAAATTCTCATCACCCTCGCTTCTAACGAGCATTCTGGATGTACTTCTTCCAAGACAGATTTGTTTGTTCTTGTGGCAGTCCATGGTACATTTAATATTCTTCACCAACACCATAATTCAAATGTATTAATTCTTCTTCGGTCTTCCTTATTCTTTGTCCAGCTTTCACATGCATATGAGGCGATTGAAAACACCATGGCTTGGGTCAGACTCACCTTAGTCCTTAAAGTGATATCTTTGCTTTTTAACACTTTAAAGAGATCTTTTGCAGCAGATTTTCCCCATCTGCTAGGAGGCATAGAAGAGAACAAAGTCAAAAATAGACCAGTAGACCCAAAAGATGCAATGATGGACAAGGTCCAGAAAACCCATCTGAACACCTGAATCCAAATAAGGCAACCCCTTGGTGATCCCACAGTGTGAGCCAACAGATTTCCATTTTTGCTGTAGTTAGTTTAAATTGAGTTTCTGTGACTTGCAACAGAGGAGTGCTGACCCAGGATCATTAGAGAGGCTTCTGTTTGCCTCTGTCCTTCACTTCCACCAGGGCCTCAAGTGCTAACTCAGCTCAAGTAAGGGAATCTTCCAAAAACAAAGATCTGTCCCAGATGTGACCACCAAAACATAGAAGCAAACAGCTTCACTTTTAAGTTCTCCCAAATGAGCCATGCCTTGACACATAGAGTCAAAATTGTAGAATAAGAATCGGAGAGTCACTAACTTTCTAACTCTTAGAACCAGGAACATTTAGAATTTTAGAATCAGGAATTCTTCTTTACTCATGTTTAGGGGATACCTCAGAAAATCCCCCAGAGTGGATCTTAAAAAGTTGGAATTTCTTTCCAGCACAGGACAAAAAACTTTCCCAGCCACTACTTATGAGGAGGGAGGTGGCTGGATCCAGCTTGTTCTGTAAACCTAGGGTTCCTTGCAGGGAAAGGGTGTGGGATTGGCTGACTACCAGACTTCTGCCCCACTTTGAGAGAGGATAAGAAGATGGAGAGACAATTAATCCCCATAATCTGGAACTAATAGAGAAAGTGGGTGTGGACACAGACATCAGCAGAGGTGCTAAAAGGAGCCACCTTCCAGCCATTAACATCCTTGTTCTTATTTGTCCAAACTCGTGTTGCCCATGCCCAGCACCAGACCTTTGAAGGGCCACTCCCCACTTAACAAAAATCCTGGCTCAAGACATTAGTGGAATCCTAGGCAGAGATTCCACCACCCATCTGTCAGTTTGTCCTACCTTGGTGGCTTGTATGTTGCTGTGTTGCTGGAAGCTATGCCACTGGTATTTCAAATATCAGCAGGGTCACCCATGGTGGACAGGTTTCAGTGGAGCTTCCAGACTCAGATGGACTAAGAGGAAAGGCCTAGTGATCTACTTCTGAAAATTAGCCAATGAAAACCCTATGGATCACAACAGAACATTGTCCAACACACTTGCTTTGGTCATGTCATCAGGAGGACTCAATCACTGGAGAAGGATATCATGTTTGGTGAAGTATAGGGCCAGTGAGGATATGGGAGACTCTCGGTGAGATGGATTGGCACAATAGCCACAGCAATAGACTTGAACGTGCTGGTGATAGTGAAGATTGCCATGAGTCGGAGTCCACCAACAACAGCTATCTATCTATCAAAGCAGCTCTTGGGAGTCCTTGGGTGGTGCAAACAATCAACACACTCTGCTAATAACCAAGAGGTTGGAGGTTCGAGTCCATCCAGAGACACCTCAGAAGAAAGGTCTGGCAATCTACTTCCAACAAATCAGCCATTGAAAACTTTACGGAGCACATTTCTACTCTGACACACACGGGATCACCATGAGTTGGAGTTGACTCAATAGTGACTGGTTAGGCAGTTCTTGGAGGCCTGGTTGAGGAAGGCAGGAGTAGTGGGTTCTAGCCCAGGATCTATCACAACACCCTATATAATCCTAGCTCCTGCTCTGGCCACAGGGATGGATAACCAAAAAGCAAGGTAAGCACATGCTTACGTCATCAATGAAACAGGACACCAGTTGTCCAAAGCAAAGACCCAGAGATGCCAAGCAGACAGGACACAAGGAAAAGTGAGCAATGCAGTGAAAGGGAACTGGCAGGGCGCTAAATGAAACTGATACCGGCTCCAGTGTGTGAGAACGTGCCCGCCAGAAATAAACTTCACGCAAGGCACCTACCACTTCAACAATTTTGTTGACATCTTTCTCCTACAATCTCCTCCTGTGTAACTGAAACTCCGAAACTCCTTATCTTGACGGTCTCTTGGAGGTATACTATTTCTTTCTAATAAACAAGAGGTGGGTGTGGCTATTGAGTCTAACTCTTGCTACATTCACCCAATATGCAATTGGATCCAACATGGGCAGTTACTGGGCAAGGACAGATTATATTAGTAGATAACACATATTTATATAACTCACGTATCTTGTTCAAATGCGTGAGTAAGCAGAGGAGGGAGCACCACAGATTATCAGTGCTTAGGGCCCTCACATGCCTTAATTCAGCCCTGTCTGGCCACCATTTCCCCTTCTGTGCAATGGAGATGATGATGACCTCTGCCCTCTCACTCAAAGATCTGATTTCTAGGTCAAAACCGAAACCCGATGGCAAAGGCTTGGAAAACTGTCAGTGGCTTAAAGGATAATAACAGGTGACATGTACTGAGCACCTCCCTTGCATCAAGAACTACTTGAAGCACTTTACTCCTTTCAATTCCTTTAATCCTTACAACACAAAAAGGTAGAGGCTATTTGTACCCTCATTTTACAGATGAGTAACACGAGGCAAAAAGAGGTTAAGTAACTTGCCCTAGTCACACAGGCAGTCTGGCTTATCCACCACACTATCTTGGGGATACAGGTCAACAGAGATCAACTGTTGAGTCATATATGTCTCCTCAACCCAGGTTCCCCCTCCACGCTGAGCCCTTTGACCTGAGACTCTAACACCAACTGCACCTTCCCTAAAAAGAGTCATCCAATAATAATAATAATAAACAAAAGTTGTTGAGTGACTATTTTGTACCACACCCATATAATAATGATAATCTTTAACAAGAGACCATGCTAACATGCTAACCATTTCCCTTGCATGATGTTTCTTCCAAGGACACTCTTGACTGAATTTGTAATGCTTCCAGTTGTTGTTATTGTTATTTGCCATCGAGTTGATTCCAACTCATGGAGACCCCATGTATGCAGAGCAGAACTGCTCCATAGGGTTTTCAAGGCTGTGACCTTTTGGAAGCAGACCACCGGGGCTGTCTTCCAAGGTGCCTCTGGGTGGGTTTGAACCACCAACCTTCCAGCTAGTAGTAGAACACTTAACCACTTGCTCTACCCAGGAACTCTATGCTTCCGATTGGTGCCAGCACATCATTTAGAACCATAGTAAACCAGATCCTCAGCTTTTCCTCTTTGATCAACTGGTCATAAGAAACTCCTCCATTAATCCAAAGTTGTAGTTGGAAAGAGAGAAGACAATGCAACAGGAGTTGGTGTCAACCAAATCTGAGCTACTTGCTCATACTTGTTCTTCAATCCATGTACCATTTCCACTTGATAATAGACTGATGTTGCATGAATTCAAACTTATGGTTTGGTAGATAATACCCAGCTCATGACAGTGTACATCATATGGTTGTTTGATGTCCCGTGATCAGGCCTTCAGCCTTTACTAGGGGACATTAGCAAGCTTAGGGACTGTTTCTCCAGAGAATAATTATCTGCAGAAGAGGGTTGGCTTTGCTCCAGAACTCTAGAGATCTGTGTTTTAAATATCCTATTGGGGTTTGCCAGAGGTTCCATCCTTTTGGGTATCATTGGATCTATATTACATATTATATATATTATAGGGCCCAAGTGGCAGAGCAGCTGCACTTCAGGCTGGACTTAACAGAGCCTTCTGCTCTAGTCACCACTCAAAATGAAGCATTACAGGATACTCCATAAATGGGTCTGAGTAGTATACTCAGTGTCGTATAAAAACAAAACCCGTTGCCGCCAAATCAATTCCAACTCATAGAGACCCCATAGGACAGAGTAGAACTGCCCCGTAGGGTTTCCAAGGAGCGGTTGGTGGATTTGAACTTTAAGCCTCTTGGTTAGCACTTGAGCTCTTAACCACTGCGCCACCAGGGCTGCTCAATGTGGTATATGTATCTGCAAAGTCCAAAAAGTTTTGTCAAATGTTATGCCTGCTTTTTTAGTTATAAACCCGCTGTCGTCGAGTCAGTTCTGACTACTCACAGTGACCCTATAGGACAGAGTAGAACTGCCCCATAGGGTTTCCAAGGAGCGACTGGTGTATTTGAACTGCCAACCTTTTGGTAGCAGCCAACCTCTTAACCACTGCGCCTTCAGGACTCCTTTTTAGTTATAGATGGTTGATTGTGCAGCAACCTCCCATTCACCTTGGAGTGATATTCCAGTGTGCTCTCAACCATTGTTGTTGGTGTTAGGTGCCATCGAGTCGGTTCTGACTCATAGTGATCCTATGTACAACAGAAACACTGCCCAGTCCTACGTTATTCTCATAATTGTTATTATGCTTAAGCCCATTGTTGCAGCCACTGTGTCAATCCATCTCATTGAGGGTCTTCCTCTCTTTCGCCGACCCTCTGCTTTACTAAGCATGATGTCCTTCTCCAGGGACAGATCTCTCCTGACAACATGTCCAAAGTATGTGAGGTGCAGTTCCGCCATTCCTGCTTCTAAGGAGCATTCTGGTTGTACTTCTTCCAAGACAGATGTGTTCATTCTTTTGGCAGTCCATGGTATATTCAATATTCTACTCCAACACCACAATTCAAAGGCGTCAATTCTTCTTTATCTTCCTTATTCATCATCCAGGTTTCATAAGCATAGGAGGCGATTGAAAACACCATGGCTTGGGTCAGGCACACCTTAGTCTTCAAGGTGACATCTTTGCTTTTCAACATTTTAAAGAGGTCTTTTGCAGCAGATTTGCCCAATGCAATGCGACATTTGATTTCTTGACTGCTACTTCCATGAGTGTTGATTGTGGATCCAAGTAAAATGAAAGCCTTGACAACTTCAATCTTTTCTCCATTTATCATGTTGTTGCTTATTGGTCCAGTTCTGAGGATTTTGTTTTCTTTATGTTGAGGTATAATCCATACTGAAGGCTGCGGTCTCCAATCTTCATCAGTAAGTTCAAGTCCTCTTCACTTTCAGCAAGCAAGTTTGTGTCATCTGCATAACACAGGTTGTTAATGAGTCTTCCTCCAATCCTGATGTCCCGTTCTTCTTTATACAATCCAGCTTCTCGGATTATTTGTTCAGCATACAGATTGAATAATAATGGTGAAAGGATACAACCTTAATGCACACCTTTCCTGATTTAAACCGTGCAGCCTCCCCTTGTTCTGTTTGAACGATGCCTCTTGATCTATGTACAGGTTCCTCATGAGCACAATTAAGTGTTCTGGAATTCCCATTCTTTGCAATGTTATCCATAATTTGTTATGATCCACACAGTCAAATGCCTTTGCATAGTCAATAAAACACAGGTAAACAACTTTCTGGTATTCTCTGCTTTAGCTAGGATCCATCTGACATCAGCAATGATATACCTGGTTCCACGTCTTCTTCTGAATCCGGCTTGAATTTCTGGCAGTTCCCTGTCGATATACTGCTGCAGCCACTTTTGAATTATCTTCAGCAAAATTCTACTGCGTGTGATATTAATGATATTGTTCGATAATTTCCACATTCAGTGGGATCACCTTTCTTGGGAATAGGCATAAATATGGATCTCTTCCAGTCAGTTGGCCAGGTAACTGTCTTCCAAATTTCTTGGCATAGATGAGTGAATACTTCCAGCGCTGCATCCGTTTGTTGAAACTTCTCGATTGGTATTCTGTCAATTCCTAGAGCCTTTTTTTGCCAATGCCTTCAGTGCAGCTTGGACTTCTTCCTTCAGTACCATTGGTTCCTGCTCATATGGTACCTCCAGAAATGGTTGAATGTCAACCAGTTCTTTTTGGTATAGTGACTCTGTGTATTGCTTCCCTCTTCTTTTGATCCTTCCCTAGTCATTTAATATTTTCCCCATAGAATCCTTCAATATTGCAACTGGAGGCTTGAATTTTTTCTTCACTTCTTTCAGCTTGAGAAAGGCAGAGAATGTTCTTCCCTTTTGGTTTTCCAGCTCCAGCTCTTTGCACATGTCATTATAATACTTTACTTTGTCTTCTCAAGCCACCCTTTGAAATCTGTTCTGTTCTTTTACTTCATCATTTCTTCCCTTCCCTTTAGCTACTCGACGTTCAAGAGCGCATTTAAGAGTCTCTTCTGACATCCATTTTGGTCTTTTCCTTCTTTCCCATCTTTTTAATGATCTCTTTCTTCATGTATGATGTCCTTGATGTCATTCCACAACTTATCTGGTCTTCCATCATTAGTGTTCAACATGTCAAATCTATTCTTGAGACGGTCTCTAAATCCAGGTGGGATATACTTCAGGTCGTACTTTGGCTCTTGTTGACTTGTTCTAATTTTCTTCAGTTTCAACTTGAACTTCCATATGAGCAATTGATGGTCTATTCTGAAGTTGGCCCCTGGCCTTGTTCTGACTGATGATATTGAGCTTTTCCATCGTCTCTTTCTACAGATGTAGTCAATTTGATTCCTGTGTATTCCATCTGGCAAGGTCCACAAGTAGAGTCGTCATTTATGTTGGTGAAAAAGGTATTTGCAATAAAGAAGCCATTGGTCTTGCAAAATTCTATCATGCAATCTTTGGCATATTTTTATCACCAAGGCCATATTTTCCAACTATCAATCCTTTTTGTTTCCAACTTTCATATTCCAGTCTCCAGTAATTATCAATGCATCCTGATTGCATGTTTGATCAATTTCAGAAGTTGGTAAAAATCTTCAATTTCTTCATCTTTGGCCTTAGTGGTTGGTGCACAAATTTGAATAGTCATATTAACTGACTTTCCTTGTAGGTATATGGATATTATCTTATCACTGACAGTGTTGTACTTCAGTGTAGATCTTGAAATGTTCTTTTTGACGATAAACGCAATGCCATTCCTCTTCAAGTTGTCATTGCCGGCATAGTAGACCATACGATTGTCCAATTCAAAATGGCCAGTACCAGTCCATTTCAGCTCACTAATGCCTAGGATATTGATCTTTATGGGTTCCATTTAATTTTTGATGACTTCCAATTTTCCTAGATTCATACTTCATACATTCCATGTTCTGATTATTAATGAATGTTTGCAGCTGTTTCTTCTCATTTTAAGTCATGCCACATCAGCAAATGAAGGTCCTGAAGGTACCTTCTAACCTGAGGGGCTCATCTGCCAGCACTATATCAAACAATGTTCTGCTGCTATTCATAAGGTTTTCATTAGCTGAATCTTTTTAGAAGTAGATTTCTGGGTCCTTCTTCCTAGTCTGTCTTAGTCGGAAAGCTCAGCTGAAACCTGTCCACCATGGCTGACCCTGCTGGTATTTGAATACCAGTGGTATACCTTCCAGCTCACAGCAACACTCAAGCCCCTACATTACGATAAACTGACAGATACATAGACACAGACACCCCCATGTAGCTCAACCATTGGACCCCCAGAAACTCAGCAAAGTTTTGTAGTGCTTACCTCCCACCCACTGGCTCGCATACATCTCAACAGGTACCTGAAGAACTTACTAAAGGAGCCCTGGTAGTGCAATGGTTAAGCACTCACCTGCTAACAAAAAGGTCGATGGTTCAAACCCACCAGCCACTCTACAGGAGAAAAGACCTGGCAATCTGCTCCCACACAGATTAGAGCCTAGGATACCCTATGGAGGCAGTTCTACTGTGTTCTATAGGGTCGCTACGAGTCAGAATGGACTTGATGGCAAACAATAACAACAGTGGAATTTAGTACTCCCTACCAATCAGGTCAAGTCTACATACATCATCACATAGAAGACCAGTGTGTTATTTTGTGGAATGTCAAGATGGTCGAGATCTCCGCAGTCTATATTATAACCAAAAACCAAACCTGTTGCCATTAAGTCAATTCCAACTCATACTGACCCTATAGGACAGAGTAGTGTTTCCAAGGAGCAACTGGTGGATTCAAACTGCTGATCTTTTGGTTAGAATCCATAGTTCTTAACCACTGCACCACCAGGCCTACAGTCTATGTTATATAAAAAGCAAAAAAGTTCACATAGCTCTGAAAATTGGTGTAGAGAAAAAAGTATCTGCCAAGTCAATTGGTGCATCCCATTAAACATACGATATCTGAAACAGATGTGTAATTGAAGTCACCACTTTATTAAGTTTACAACAACCTGCAGTCTTTTCCAAGAATCATCCGTCTTCAACACAGGCCAAATGGGGATGTGATCTTTCAAATCTTTGATGATGGCACTGATTTCTCCTATTTCCCTAAGGCAAGGAGATTGCTTTAGCTTTATTATTCTAGAAAGGGGAGAAAGGTTCAGAGGCTGCCACTTTACCCCTCCTACTATTAGACCTTTAACTTCATGTGCCAGAGAACCAAAGTGGGGTTATTTCTATTCCAATTATACATACAGGAAGAAATGGAAGAAATAAACTCAAGATAGATGTCCAGACATAGCGGTCCCACTGTAATTAGAACATGGTTTGAACTTCATTTATTACATGACCCAGTAAGTTCCCAATTGTCTAGTGGATAACAGTGATGTTTTGGTCCCCCAGTTTATTGCAAACAAGAAATCCCAAATAGTTGGAGTATTTTCTTTCCCCAGTACAAAGTCTCCCTCATACATGGTTGCAGATCTTTTGAAGAAGGCTTAGAGGAGGATTCGCAGCATATATTTATGGCACTATTGTAGGATTCTTCCTAAAGGGTACCCGGCCTCCCCCCCACAATTAAGGGGCTCCAAGTCTATGAAATGGCTAAGGTCTGAAAACTTGGTGAGAAGCTACCAAACCTGGAGGTTTTCCTGATTCATATATCAAGTAACATCCTCATCAATGGACTCAAGCATACTAGCGATCATGAAGACGGTGTAGGATCAGGCAACATTTCGTTCTGTTGTGCATGGGGCCTCTATAAGTCACAGACAACTTGACAGCAGCTAATGACAACAACAAACATCTTCACAGGCTGCTCATATTTAGAACATATTGACTGGGAAGATGGCAGCATAAGTAAACCATCATTCCATCCCTCCCCCACAAATACAACAAAGAAACAGTGCTTGGCTTTGAGGGATTCTGAATCAGGCAGCCTCCCCCACAAATACAACAAAGAAACAGTGCTTGGCTTTGAGGGATTCTGAATCAGGCAGTAGAGGAAAGCAGCAGGGAACTGCAGACAGGCACGAATGAACCAATCGACAACAAGTTGCATACAGCAGGAAAATCGCTTTGCTTCTCCCACCATCCTTGCCCCTCCCCCAAGTCATGCAAGCTGCCACCTGCTGTGAACTGGGGAAGTGGCCCCAGAAAAGATGACTGCTTCCCTAGCTGCCACAGCTCCTGCCTATACCAAGGGACGGGACTCCAAGTTTCTGCTCTAAAATCAACAAGGCAGATCTCCCCAAGGGACCACCATTTGGTGTATGACAGCATCTCCCCCACCTGGACACTGTCGGCTGCAAGCCTAGTGAAAGTTGCTACAGAAGGCCTGTGCAGTGGAGTCCGCGCTCATGGTCAACACTCTACCTGCCTTTCTGTACACCCTGTAGCTCAGGCCTCTGAAACCAACAGGACAGACTTCCCGCAGAGTCATTTCAGGCCTGTTTGCTCCCTCTTCTGGTCAATGCTGATGACAGCTGACTGGGGCTGCTATGTGCTAGGAAGCAGACATCTTTAGTGGAGGCTACACCTATAGACAACATACTATGGGAGGGAGGGGACTCTAATAGCAGCAAAGCAGACCGCTCTGGGGGTCCATATGGAAAGTGCCAGCACCTCCCCCACCTGGACACTGTTGGCTGTAAGCCTGCTGTGAACTGCTACAGAAGGCCCCTACAGTGGAGTCTGCTCCCATAGTCAGCACTCCGCCTGCCACCCTGTGCACCACATAGCTCTGGCCTCTGAAACCAACAGGACAAATCTCCCTGAGGGTCAATTAGGGTTTGTCTGCTCCCACTTCCAGTTGGTGCTGAGGACCACTGATTGAGGCTGCTGTGTGCTAAGAGCAGGCATCTTGAGTGGAAGCTGCACTCACAGCCAACAATCTACCGGGGGACTCTGATAGCAACAAGGCAGACCTCCATGGGGATCTAGTGTCACCAGAGTGTGACACCCCCTCCCACCTGGTACTTGTTGGTTGCCAGGTTGTTGCAAACTACTACAGAAGGCCACTGCAATGGAGTCTGCTTCATAGTCAGCATTTTACCTGCCTCCCTGTGCACTCCATAGCTCAGGCCTCTGAAACCAACAGGACATACCACCCTGGGGATCAGTTTAGGTCTGTCTGCTCCCCATTCCAGTCAACGGTGGGGACTGCTGACCAAGGCTGCTGTATGCTAAGAAGCAGCCATCTTGAGTGAAGGCTACACCCACAGCCAACATACTATAGGATGGGCTCTGATAGCAACAAGGCAGACCTCCCTGGGGGTCTGTTTGGAGTGTGACAATCCCTCCCCCAACCAATAACTGTCAGTTCCTGGACTGATACGAATTCCTACGGAAGGTTCCCTATAGTGGAGTCAGGAGGTTGGTCACCTAAGTGGAAACTGCTCCCCCAACCACCACAGGACTACTGGGGCTCTGAAACCAACAAAACAGATCTCTTGGAGGTCCTTCTGGGGAGAGTCAGCGCCTCCAACTCCTGAAACAGAGGAAAGTCTGGCTGTGCTTCCCCTGAATGTCAGTTCAGATATAAGCAGCCCCCACAGAGCAGGGAAGGAAACCTTTGGCAAAACTGAAGGGCAACACCCAGCCCCAAAGGGGGCTCACTGGGTGTGAATTTTCTGAGTAAAAAGTGGTTGCACAAACAGAAAAGGGAAGGGAGTAATAACCAGAGAGAGAGGACTGCGCCCCGGTGGACAGGTTGAATAATACACGATACCTTGCCTGAGTGGCAGTGCCCACTTGTGGACAGACTGGCCACAGCAGGTTCTCTGGTGTGTCTGGAAAGATTGAAAGTTGAAAACCAAGACCTAGAACTTTCAAATCCTAATTAAACTAGGGAGGGAGAAGGTGCTATCACAGAGAGGGAGTGGAAAGAGCAAGCAAAGACAGAAGGCTCTGCCTGCCTAAGAGTTTTTTGCAAAAAGTAGTGTGGGCAAAAACACCAAATACTGGGGAAATCTAAGAAAGTTAACACCCTCGAAATTCCAATGCCCCAACAAAAAAATCACAAGATACACAAAGAACAGAGAAACAACGGCCCATCCAAACGAACATGACAAAAGGGAGTAAAAGCACATCTAGGAATGACCAGATAATGAAAAAAATGGAAGCATATAATCAGAGCCAGATCAAGGCACTGATAATCTGCAGTGCCACCTCCTCTGCTTACTCATGCATTTGAACACGATATGTGAGTTATATATATATATGCATGTGTGTGTGCACGCACACATGCACGTCTTAGCCTTCCATTATGCCAATGAAGGTGTTGAAGTGGTAGTGGCCTCACAGCTTAAATAATCTTGCATGTGGGTGCCCTCATGACCCTAACTGAACTTTATTTAAAGCTGGCACATTCTCACACATTGAAGCTGGTATCAATTTCATTTAGTGCTCTGCCAGTTTCCTTCCACTGCTGCACTCACTTTTCCTTGTGTCCTGTCTGCTTGACATCTATGGGTCTTTGCTTTGGACAATTGGTGCCCCCATTTTTTGATGCCCTAAGCACATGCTTACTGGGCACTTGCTTATTGGGTAATCTGTCCCTGAATATAATACAACAACAATTAAAGAACTAAAGGAAAACATAGACGAAGAGCTAAAAGAAATAAGGAAAACAATGCAAGAACAAAATGAGGATCTAAAAAAAGAGATATTGCAACTGAAAGGGACAATAACAGAAATGAGAAACACAATATAAGGACCTATCAACAGATTTAATCAGGCAGAAGAAAGAATCAGCTAATTAGAGGATAAGACAGTTAAAAGCATCAACACTGAAAAGCAACAAGAACAGAGGCTCAAGAAGGTTGAGCTTAGTTTGATGGAATTATAGAACAACAACAAGAGACCTAATATATGTATCATGGGAATTCCAGAAGGACATGAGGGAGAGAAAAGTACAAAAAGAATATTGGAAGAAATGATGACAGAAAATTTCCCCAATCTAACGAAGAACATGAATCTACAAATCCAAGAGGCTCAAAGAACCCCAAGCAGGATCAATTCAAAGAGATTTACACCAAGACACATCATAGTTAGGCTCTCAAAAAGAGAGAAAAAAAGTCACATACAAAGGATCCCCAATAAGATTAAGTGGCGTTTTCTCCTCAGAAACATTGGAGGCCAGAAGGTATATTTAAAGTGCTGAAAGAATAAAACTGTCAAGCAAGAATACTATACTCAGCGAAATGATCCTTCAAGAATGATGGTGAAATTAAAACATTCCAAGACAACCAGAAGCTGAGAGAGTTCATATCCACCAGACCAGCCCTACAAAAAATATTAATGGAAGTTCTGTAGATGGAAGCTAAAAGACACTAGAGAGTAATTCAAAGCCATGCTTAAAAAAGAAAGATCTGTAATAAAGGAAAATGCACAGACAAGTACAAGGGCTAGTAATAAGATATTCATGTTTAATAATTCTAAATGTTTTGTCCTTTGTGTTTTTAATAACAAGTATATAAAAAGGAAGAATAAAATTATGTTACAAGGCACATGAAATATGAAAATGTAATTAGTGATAACAACAACAAAAAAAGGAGAGGAATGATATAGATACAAAATATCTTGTATGTTACTAACCTAGAATGTTATAAACACAAGCTGTTAAATGTAATATTCATGGTAACCACTAAGAACATACATAGAAAACATACACAAAATGAAAGGAGAAGGGAACCAAAAAGCCTCACTCAATAAACCAACAAAACACAAAAGCAAGCAGCAGTAAAGGACAAAGACAAAGAAAGCTTAAGATACACAAGAAACAAATAACAAAACGGCAGATGTCACCTTGAAGGCTAAGGTGCACCTGACCCAAGCCGTGGTGTTTTCAATTGCTTCATATGCATGCAAAAGCTGGGAAATAAATAAGGAAGACTGAAGAATTGACACCTTTGAATTGTGGTGTTGGCAAAGAATATCGGACTGCCAGAAGAAAGAACAAATCTGTCTTGGAAGAAGTACAGCCAGACTGCTCCTTAGAAGCAAGGATGACGAGACTACATCTCATACACTTTGGACATGTTATCAAGAGGGATCAGTCCCTGGAGAAGGACATCATGCTTGGTGAAGTAGAGGGTCAGTGAAGACCCTCGATGAGATGGATTGACACAGTGGCTGCAACAATGGGCTCAAGCATAACAACGATTGTGAGGATGGCGCAGGACCAGGCAGTGTTTTGTTCTGTTGTACACAGGGTCGCTGTGAGTCGGAACCGACTTGACGGCACTTAACAACAACAACATCTTGAGTATCCCTCGTACACAGCCCCCATCTGCAGTTGTCCAAACATTTAGGACTCTGGATTTCATCCAAAAGAGCAATTCTCACCCTCATCTACTGCTCATGGGGCTGTGAACTGGTACAACCTCCAAGCAAATTTGACAATATCAGTCAAAATTATAAAGGTATGTATTATATGATTCAGCAGTTCCACATCTAGTAATTTATCCTATAGACATACTTGAACGTGTGCAAAATGACCTATGTGCGAACTTATTCATTACCACTTTGTTTAATAGTGAAAGATTGAAAATAATTCAAATGCTCATCAGTAGAGGACTAGTTAAATAAATTGTAGTATATCCATACAATGGAATACTGTGTCAGTCAAGATCCAAGCAGTAAAGGTAAGTCATACGCAAATAAGATAATTGAGACTTTAACGAAAGGACTCTTTACAAAGTTGAGGACAGTGTTAAGGGAAATCCAACAAGGATAAGAACTCACCTGGAGCTAGCAACAATGAGGATCCACTGCCACCCTTAGTCCTGAAAGTGCAAAGGGAGGGAGTGGTTTACTGGAACTCATGAGACCTGTAGACATAAAGAAAGGGCCACCCCAACGTAGGTATATGATACAATATACAAAAGAATATAAAGTACACTGAAAAAATCTGTCTCCCAGACCTAACAAATGAAAATTCTTCCCATGTTCATGTATCACAAGATTTAATATTGTTAAGAGGGCAATACTCCTCAAATTGATCCACAGATTCAACGCAATTTCTATCAAATTACCAGCTGGCTCCTTTGCAGAAATTAACAAACTGACCTTAAATTTCACATGAAAATTCAAGGGACAAAAAAAAAGGAAGGGAGGGTTACCCAACAGGAGTCATGGCCAAAGCAAGTGACATGGCCAAGTTTGTCAGTGGAAGAGAGGGAAGTGTAATCCTCTCATAAAGAAGGGATCAGTAGGAAGTGAAGATAATATTTTAAAAATAATAGAATCTACTATAGACTAAGACAGACTAGGAAGAAAAGCCTGGAAATGTCCTTACAAAAATTAGCCAGTGAAAACCCTAAGGATCACAACAGAATATTGTCCAATATAGTGCTGGACAATGAGCCCTTAGGTTGGAAGGCACTTAAAATACACCGTGGCCACAACAGACTCCAGCATGAGCATATCAATGGTTATGAAGACAGCAGAGGACTGGACAATGTTTTGTTCTGCTGTACATGGCCTCGTCATGAGTCAGAGCCAACCCGACGGCAACTAACAATTACTACTACTACAGACAAGGTAGGCCTCAGACATCCAGAATCTCTCCTACTATCATATGGATAAAGTCTGTCAGAGAATAAACTCAGAAAGAGACGAGAAGAGCAAAGAAATGGACAGAAACATAGTCCTAAAGAAATCATTTAAAGCCTGGATCCAGTGTGCCTATCTCTTCTTGGATTGCCCCATAGCTCCTAAAAAGAAGTTCTTATTTTTGTTGCTTTATACAGATGACACAGCCTTGCTTGCTGAAAGTGAAGAGGACTTGAAGCACTTATTAATGAAGATCAAAGACCACAGCCTTCAGTATGGACTACACCTCAACATAAACAAAACAAAAATCCTCACAACTGGACCAATAAGCAACATCATGATAAATGGAGAAAAGATTGAAGACTGAAGTTATCAAGGATTTCATTTTACTTGGATCCACAATCAACACCCTTGGAAGCAGCAGTCAAGAAATCAAATGCCGCATTGCATTGGGCAAATCTGCTGCAAAAGACCTCTTTAAAGTGTTAAAAAGCAAAGATGTCGCCTTGAAGACTAAAGTGCGCCTGACCCAAGCCATCGTTTTCAATTGCCTCATATGCATGTAAAAGCTGGGCAATGAATAAGGAAGATAAAAGAATTGACGTCTTTGAATTACGGTGTTGGTGAAGAAATATTGGATATACCATGGACTGCCAAAAAGAATGAACAAATCTGTCTTGGAAGAAGTATAGGCAGAATGCTTCTTAGAAGCAAGGATGGCGAGACTACATCTCACACACTTTGGACACATTATCGGGGGACCAGGACATCATGCTTGGTAAAGTAGAGGGTCAGCCAAAAACAGGAAGATCCTCAACAAGATAGACTGACAAAGTAGCTGCAACAATGGGCTCAAGCATAACAACGATTGTGAAGATGGTGCAGGACCGGGCGGTGTTTCATTCTGTTGTACATAGGGTTGCTATGAGTCAGAATTGACTCGACGGCACCTAACAACAACAACAACAACAATTTTTGCTTAAATTAGTTTTAGTTAGATTTCTGCCACCTACAATAGTAGAAGTCCTAGCCTCAGGTCTTTGGAGGTTCAGTGTTTGTCAGGCCCTATTACACCCATCCACCAGGCCCTTGGATGCTGACTCAATCTCAACTGATGAACTCTCCCCAGAAGAATAGAGTCTATTCCAAATGAACCAGCTGTCTCCACTAAGAGACACAGAAGCCAATAGCATTATATTTTCCCAATATTTTATTATGACAATTTGGAAATATACACAAGTGTTGAAAAAAGTGTACATTAAATCACCACCTAGATTTCAAAATTAACATTACTATACTTGCTTTAAGGAGCCCTGCTGATGCAGGAGTTGAGCACTCAGCTGCTAACCGAAAGGTCACAACCAGCCTCTCCACAAAAGAAAGATGTGGCAATCTGCTTCTGTTAAGATTACAGCCTTGAAAACCCTATGGAACATTTCTAGTTTGACCTTTAGGGTCAATATGAGTCAGAATCTACTCAACAGCAATAGGTAGGTATATTTGCTTTAGGAGTCCCTAGATGCTGCATACAGCTAATATACTCAGTTGCTGACCAAAAGGTTGGAGGTTTGAGCCCATCCAGAGGTGCCTTGGAAGAAAGACCTGGTGATCTGCTTCTGAAAAACCAGCAACTGAAAACCCTATGTAACACAGTTCTCCTCTGACACACTGTCTTAGTTATCTAGTGCTGCTATAACAGAAATACTACAAGCGGATAGCTTTAACAAACAGAAATTTATTCTTTCACAGTCTAGGAGGTTAAAAGTCTGAATTCAGGGCGTCAGCTCCAGGGGAAGGCTTTCTCTCTCTGTTGGCTCTGGGGGAAGGTGCTTGTCATCAATCTTCCCCTGGTCTAGGAATTTCTCAGTGCACGGAGCTCAGGTCCAAAGGATGCTCCTCACTCTTCTTTCTTGGTGATATGAGGTCCCTCTCCTCTCTGCTTGCTTCTCCATTTTATATCTTAAAAGAGATGGACTCAAGATACAACTTAATCCTGTAAGTTGTGCCCTGCCTCATTAACATAATGGACAGTTCACTCCCAAATAGGATCATAACCACTGGCATATAGGCTAGGATTTACAACACATAGGATAATTACATCAGATCACAAAATGGAGGACAATCACATAACACTGGAAATCATGGCCTAGTCAAGTTGACACATATTTTCAATCGATGCCACACACATAGGGTTGCCGTGAATCATAATTACCTCCAAAGTAACTGGTTTGGTTTTGGTATACTTCCTTCATCACATATCTATCCATCTATCCATCCTCCAACCCAGCCATCTGCTTTTTAATGCATTTCAATGTAAGTTACAAGTGTCAGTGAACTTCATCACTTAACAATTCAGCAAACAGCATCATTTTTTAATTCTTCATAATGAGATATCTCTTGACATTTAGAGACAAAATTTTATTACTAGAATGAGAATATTACAATCTTAGGCTCCCCAAGTCTTAGAATCAGGGACATTCAGAAATTTAGAACCTGAGATTCTTCTGCACTCTTTACAGATGAAGCCCACAGCTTCTCCATGTAGCAAATCAATGCTAAGAAAGTGAGATTTCCCCAGAAGAAGTGAAAGCAGGAGCACAAACAGAAATCTGTCCACCAGTGTTCACTGCAGCACTTTTCACAGTAACCAAAATGTGGAAATAACAAAAGTGTTCATCAACAGATGAATGGATAAACAAAATATGGTATACACACAAAATGGAATAGCACTCAGCCATAAAGAGAAATGAAATCCTGCTGCATGCCACTACATGGATGACCCTTGAAAACATTACACCGAGCAAAATAAGTCAGTCACAAAAGGACAAATACTGTATGATCGCACTAATTTGAAAGAAGCAAATATATAGAAATCAAAGATTATTAATAGTCACTAGGGTTGGAGTGGGGAATTTTTACTTAGAAGGCATTAAGTTTGTGTTAATGATGGTGGAATGATTTGGAAAAGGATAGCAAGAATGGTTGCACACAAAAAATGTAATCAGTGTTACTGAATTGTACATGAGGAAAGTGTTGAGGTGGTGTCATGGATTAAACTGTGTCCCTCAGAAATATCTGTCAACTTGAGATAATCGTGATGGAATAATTTGGAAAAGGATACTGAGAATAGCAGCGCAACTGGAAGAACGTAATTGATGTCACTGAATTGTACATGTAGAAATTTTTGAAATGGTGTATCTTTGACTATGTACTTTTTCACCAAAAAAGAAAAAAGGTCCTCCGAGGTCAAGGAGGGAGTGTTAACATGTTGTGGGGTTGTTAACCAATGTCATAAAACAATATGTGTACTGACTGTGTAATGAGAAACTATTTGTTTTGTAAACCTTCACCTAAGGTACAATAAAAAAATAAATAATCTGTCAACTTGGCTATGCCATGATTCCCAGTATTGTGTGATTGCCCACCATTTTGTCATCTGATGTGATTTTCCCATGTGTTGTAAATCCTGCGTGTATGATGTTAATGAGTTTGGATTATTGGCAATTATGTTAATGAGGCAGGACTCAATCTACAAGATTAGATTTTGTCTAAAGCCAATCTCTTTTGAGATATAAAAGAGAGAAATGAGTGGGGGGTGGGGGCCTCATACCATCAAGAAAGCAGCACTGGGAGCAGAATGCATCCTTTGGACCTGAGGTTCCTGCGTGGAGAAGCTCCTCAACCAGGGGAAGATTGATGACAAGGACCTTCCTCCAGAGCCAACAGAGAGAGAAAGGCTTCCCCTGGAGCTGATGCCCCAAATCTGGACTTCCAGCCAATAGACTGTGAGAGTATAAACTTCTGTTTGCTGAAGCCATCCACTTGTGGTATATCTGTTATAGCAGCACTTAAAACTAAGACAGATAGTGAATGTTTTGCTATGCATATTTTCACCACAATAAAAATTATTTTAAAAATAAGGTGGAATTTCTTCCCCGCAATAATCAGAAGCCCTTCCTGTTGTTGTTGTTGTTAGATGCCCTCCAGTAGGTTGGGACTGATAGCGACCCCATGTACAACAGAACGAAACACTGCCCAGTCCTGCACCACCCTCACAATCGTTGTTATGCTTGAGCCCATTGTTGTAGTCACTGTCTCAATCCATCTCATTCAGGGTCTTCCTCTTTTTCACTGACCCTGTACTTTACCAAGCATGACATCCCTTCTCCAGGGACTGGTCCCTCCTGATAACATGTCCAAAGTATGTGAGATGAAGTCTCGCCATCCTTCCTTCTAAGGAGCATTCTAGCTGTACTTCTTCCAAAAGAGATTTATTCTTTCTTCTGGTAGTCTTTGCCAACAGCATAATTCAAAGGCATCAATTCTTCGGTCTTCCTTATTCTTTGCCCAGCTTTTGTGTGCATATGAGATGATTGAATACACCATGGCTTGAGTCAGGTGCACTGTCTTAGTTATTGTCATGGATTGAATTGTGTCCCCAAAAAATATGTGTATCAATTTGTCTTTACTCACAGACATCATGATCATCTAGAAAATTCAATGGAATCTACAAAAAATGTACTAAAAGTAATAAGTTTAGCAAAGTTACAGGATAGAAAATCAATATACAAAAATCAATTGTATTTCTATATACTAACAACTAATAAACAGAAACTGACTTTTTTAAAATATCATTTCCAATAGCATCAAAAATATGACGTGAGAGATTTGTACACTGAAAATTACAATACATTGCTAAGAAAAATTAAAGATCTAAATAAATGAAGGGATATACTATGTTTATGGATTAGAAGACACAATACTGTTAAGATGTCAGTTCTCCCCAAGTTTATCTACAGATTCAGTGCAATTCTAATCAAAATCCCACTGGGCTTTTTTGGATAAATTGAGAGATGATTTTAAAATTCATATGGAAATTAAAAGGATCTAGAATAGCCAAAGCAACTTTGAAAAAGGAACCTAGTTGGAGGATTAATACTACCTGATTTGAGACTTATTTTAATCAAAACAGTGTAATATTGGCACAAAGATAGACAATTAGGTTAATTAAACAGGATAGAGAGTCCAGAAGTGGACAACTGATTTTCAACAAAGATGCAAACCATTTCAGTAGAGAAAGGATAATCTTTTCAACAAATGGTGCTGGAATAATCAGATATCTACATGTAAAAGAAAAGAAGGAGGAGAAGAAGAAGAACTTTGATCCAAATTTCACATCATAAACAAAAATTAACTCAAAACTTATAAACAGCATTAAAACCCAAAGCTACATAACTTCTAGAAGAAAAATATGGGAAAACTTTTGTGACCTTAACTTAGGCAAAGATTTCATTGACATGACACTAAAAGCACAATCCATAAAAGAACAGACTGATAATTGGACTTCAAAATTTTAAACTTCTGCTCTTCAAAAGACTCTGTTAGAAGAATAAAAAGTCAAGCCAAAGACTGATAGAAAAATCCTTGCAACACATATATCTGATAATGGATTTATATCCAGAATATAAAAGAACTCTCAAAATTAAATAATAAAGAAACAAACAACCCAATATTTTTAAATGGGCAAAAGATTTGAACAAGCAAATCACCAAAGAAGCTGCAAGGATGACAAATAAGCGCTTGAAAAGATGCTCACCATAATCAGTCATCCCAAAAATGCAACTTAAAACCACAATGAGATGCCATCACACATCTATTAAAATGGCTAGAATTAAATAGACTGACTATACCTAGTCTTGCCAAGGATGTGAAGGAATTGGAGCTCTCGTACACTGCTGGTGGGAATGCAAAATGGTACAACCACTTTGGAAAACAGTTACGCATTTTCTTAAAAAGTTATAATCCATCTACCATAGGATCCACCCATCCCTCTCCTAGGTATTTACCCAAGAGAAATAAAAGCATATGTCTATACAAAGATTTGTACATGAATGCTCATAACAGCTTCATTCACAATGACCAGAGACTGGAAACAAACCATTGTCTAGCAACAGGTAAATGGATAAAGAAATTGTGGTATATTCATATAATGAATATCTGTTGTTGTGTGCATCTGTAGTTGGTTCTTTTTCATTGCTATGTAAGGTTGAGGAGCCCTGGTGGCACAGTGGTTAAAGCAATCGAATGCTAACAGAAAAGTTGGCAGTTCAAAACCACCAGTGGCTCTGCGGGAGAAAGATGTGGCAGTCTGTTTCCATAGAGATTTATAGCCTTGGAAACCCTGTGGGGTCGTCATGAGTTGGAACCTACTTGATGGCAGTGGGTGTGGTTTTTTTGTTTGTTTGTTTATGTAAGGTTGAAATGGATAGCAATATAGCAATGAAAAAGAACCAACTACTGATACACACACAACACAGATGAATAATGAGCAAATGAAGCCAGGCAAAAAGAAATCATACAGTATGATTCCATCTACATAAAATTCTAGAACAGGCAGAACTAATCTACGGTGATAAGGTCAGAATAGTTGTTATCTTTGGGGGATATTGATTGGGAGACTGGATGAGGCATCCTGATTACAAGGATGTGTTCATATGTAAAAATCCATTAAGATGTATACTTAAGATTGTGCACTTTATCATATGTAAATTAAACTTGAATTAAAAAAAACAAAGAGAGGGACTATGTGTGTGTTTAAGATGGGAGAAATAACAGCACATTGTATGCTAATGAGAAAGATCTAATAGAGAGATGATACAAGAAGTGAAAAATGGTACAACCACTTTGTTAAACATGTTGGGAGTTTCTTATAAACAGACACTTATCGTATAACCCAGTAATCACATTCTTAGGGAATATGCAAGGTAAATGAAACAAATGTCCCCAAGAAGACATATTATATACATAAAGAATAACTCATATTACTATTCATAATAGCCAGACACTGGAAACAATTCACATGCCCATCAACTGGACAATAAACAACTGGTAGTACATCCAAATACAATAGAATACTGTTGTTGTTGTTGCTGTTGCTGTTGTTAGCTGCCATCAAGTTGGCCCCAACTCATGGGGAGCCCATGCACAATGGAACGAAATGCTGTCCAGTCCTGCACCATCCTCATAATCAGTTGCAGATCAAGCCATTGTGATCCATAGGGTTTTCATTGGCTGATTTTCAGAATTAGATCACTAGGCCTTTCTTTCTAGCACATCTTAGCTTGGAAGCTCCACTGAAACCTGTTCAGATCATAGCACCACACAAGCCTCCAGTGACAAATGGGTGATAGCTGCAAGTGAGGTGCATTGGCCAGGAATTGAGCCTGGGTCTCCTACACAGAAGGTGAGAATTCTACCACGGAACCACCAATGTCCAATACTATTCAGCAATAAAAACACATGATTGAATCTCAAAAGCATTACATATGCTTACCAAAAGACACCAGACATAAAAAAAGTATGCTGTATGATTTCATTTATATAAAATGCTAAAACAGGCAAAATTGATCAATGGTTGTGGGGGGGTTGGGGAATACCGGAACAATGGTTACCTCAGGAGGGTGGGAGCAGGGTAACTGGGAAGGAGTATGAGAGAACTTTCCAGGGTGAATGATAATGTTCTATATCTTTATAGAGATTTGGGTTACACAGGGTATGCATTCAAAACTCAGAAAATGTTCACTTAAGGTTTGTGCATTTCAGAACAATGATGAATCTGCAAAGCATCTCACAACATAGATAAATTTGGAGGGCGTTATGCTGAGTGAAATAAGTCAATCACAAAAGGACAAATATTGTATGAGACCACTACTATAAAAACTCATGAAAAGGTTTACACACAAGAAGAAACAATCTTTGATGGTTACGAGGGAGGGGAGGAGTAGGAGTGAAAAACTCTAATTAGACAATAGATAAGTGGTAACTTTGGTGAACACTAAGACAGTACACAATACTGGGGTAGCCAGCACGACTTGTCCAAGGCAAGGTCATGGAAGCTACATAGACAGATCCAAACTCCCTGAGGGACCAGATTATTGGGCGGAGGGCTCTGGGATCATTGTCTCAGAGAACACCTAGCTCAATTAACATAACATAGTTTATAAAGAAAATGTTCTACATTCTACTTTGGTGAGTAGCATCTAGGGTCTTAAAAGCTTGTGAGCAGCCATCTAAGACACTCCACTGATCTCACCCCGTCTGGAGCAAGGAAGAATGAAGAAAACCAAAGACACAAGGGAAAGACTAGTCCAAAGGACTAATGGATCACAACTACCACAGCTCCATCAGACTGAGTCCAGCACAACTAGATGGCACCCGGCTACCACCACCAACTGCTCTGACAGGGATCACAATAGAGGGTCCTGGACAGAGCTGGAGAAAAATGTAGAACAAAATTCTAACTCACACACACAAAAAAAGACCAGACTTACTGGTCTGACAGAGACTAGAGAAACCCCAAGAGTATGGCCCCCAAGCACCCTTATAGCTCAGTAATGAAGTCTCTCCTGAGGTTCACCCTTCATAAAAAGATTAGACAGGCCCATAAAACAAAACGAGACTAAAGGGGCACACCAGCCCAGGGGCAATTACTAGAAGGCAGGAGGGGACAGAAAAGCTGGTAATGGGGAACCCAAGGAAGAGAAGGAAGAGCGTTGACATGTCGTGGAGTTGACAACAATATCACAAAATAATATATGTAATAATTGTTTAATGAGAAGCTTGTTTGCTCTGTAAACCTTCATCTAAAGTACAATAAAAAAATTTTTTTGAAGAGAGACTAAGGGACCACCAACAGCCTTAGAGAGAAATGTGCTAATCCCCCAAGCACACACCTCACCTGTTGATTGCGTGCTGTGTCTGTGTCTATTGTCTTCATGAAACAATAAGTGTGTCTACCTGTGCTCTTCCCACCCGCTCTTTTAAAAAAAAAAAAAAAAAGATTCGTGCATTTCCATGTCTGGTTGCTTTCATGAACAACTTCCTCCTATGCTATGAGACCAGAATAACTGGATGGTGCCTGACTACCATTATTGAATGTTTTGATCAAAGATTCTATAGTAAAGGACTTCCAGGCAACATGGCACTATAGTCAGAAGCACCATGTCATCCCTCTGCAGCAAAGATCAGAAAAACTAAGTCAAACAGAGTCACACATCAATCCTGAATCCCTAAGCATCAAGTGAAGAGATAAAGAACTCAGCCAAGCACCGAATAGAATAAGAAACTGACCGAGAACAGAGCGTGAGGAAAGATGCATGCAGAGGTCCCCTATCAGCTACCACAGCACAGATCCACCATCTTGAACTCCTATCAGAAATCAGCAAACAGGAGGTACAAGAAAGCAGCTTCAGGGAGCTTCCAGCAGGAGACAGAACAACCGTCCCTCATCTCTCCACTCCAACAGTAAGCTCGCTTAGCACTCTTTTTTGTTTGTTTGTATGTTTTTGGCTCCTGTTCCTCTCTCCTCTCTCTCATCTTTCCCATACCCATCTTAGCTCCACACATCACAGTCTACCCCCTCCTTCCTGCCTACTTGCACTGTTTGCTGAACATCACACTCCCAAGCAGCACAGGCAAGGCCTACTGGAACCTGCCCTGCACTGATTCCCAGTCCAGACTGTCAGCCCTGGTAAGTGCCACAAAAAACCTATCCCAGCAACTCCCCTTCAGCTGGACCTGCCCTGCTGTACCATACCTGAGTGACTGACCCTGCCCATTGGAGAAGGAGGTGAAAAGTATCACGCACACAGATGAGCAAACAACAAAGAATGCACAGCTTGCCTGCTCAGACATAACCAAATAAAAGAAAAAAGCAGGACAAAACAAACAAACCTACAATCAATAAACGAGGAAAATAACCACTAAATGCTCTGAAGACAGCAGACAATATCAAAACATTTACAAAAACAGGACAGGATGGTTCCAGTAGGCGTCCAAAATAAAACACCAGATGACTTCCCAGTAGAAGAAAAGGCACTAGACCTAACTGATAGGGAATTCAAATCTCAAATATTCAGAATTATCCAAGAGTTGAAGCAAAAAACTGACAAAAATGGGGAAAAAATAGACAAATTCATGGAAAAAGCAGACAAATCCATGGAAAATACAGACAAAAAAATGGAAGAATTCAAGAAAATAATACAGGGACAAAATGCTAAAATAAATTCACAACTAGAAATCCTACAAAAACAACAATTAGAAATCCAAAAGATAAACAACAAGATTTCAGAAATGGACAGTGTCATAAAAGGGCTGAGGAGCAGGTTTGAAACGATGGAAGATAGGGTCAGAGCAAAATTGAAGACAAACACTTGGATACAACTCTGAGGAAAAATCAGAAAAAAGAACGAAGAAAAATGAAGAAACCCTGAGAATTATGTGGGATACAATCAAAAGCAAAAATCTGCGAGTGATCAGAGTTCCAGAACAGGGGGAGAAAACAGAAAACACAGAGAGGGTCATTGAAGAACTGCTGACAGAAAACTTCCCCAATATCATGAAAGATGAAAAGCTGACTATCCAAGAAGCTCAACAAACCCCATATAGGATAGACCGCAAAACAAAATCACCAAGGCATATCACAATCACAGTCACTAAAACCAAAGACAAACAAAGAATCCTGAGAGCAGCTCAAGAAAAACAAAAAGTCACATACAGAGGAGAAACTACAAGACTAAGCTCGGATTATTCGGCAGAAACCATGCAGGCAAGAAGGCAACGGGATGACATATATAAAACCTTGAAAGAAAAACATTGCCAACCAAGAATAATATATCCTGCAAAACTCTCATTCAAATATGATGGTGAAATTAGGTCATTTCCAGATAAACAGAAATTAAGGGACTATGCAAAAACCAAACCAAACTTATGAGACTTATTAAAGGAAGTCCTTCAATCTGAGAACAAACAACATCAGACCACAGGCTGAATATAGGACACAGGATTGTACTAGCCAGATACCAACTTAGGAAGTGAACTCTTAAGGACTATGCGAAACCGAAAGAATTGCAAAAGGGAACCAGAGAGGTTAATCTGTAAATTACAACAGCATCAGAACAATAAAAGAGGGAATAAACGGTGTCGGTATAGAACCTTCTAATGGAGGGGAAGTCAAGCCATACCAAGTAATAATAGACTGGTTCAAATATAGGAAGATAAGGGTAAATTGCAAGGTAATCACAAAGAAAGTTAACAAACCTACTCATCAAAATAAAGAAGAAAAACATAAAGTCTCAGTAAAAACAAAACCTACAAAAACAAAAGAAATGAAAAAAAATCCACAAACAAAATGAACTCAGCACAGGAGAGTAAGAGGAACAAAGAAAACGTCAGCACCACAAAAAAAAGCACTACAAAATGCAATCCCAGTCCTAGGAATATATCCTAGAGAAATAAGAGCCATCACACTATTAGACATATGCATACCCATATTCATTGAAGCATTGTTCACAACAGCAAAAAGATGGAAACAACCTAGATGCCCATCAACAGATGAATGGATAAACAAACTATGGTGCATACACACAATGGAGTATTACACAAAGATAAAGAACAATGATGAATCTGTGAAGCATCTCATAACATGGATGAAACTGGAGGACATCATGCTGAGTGAAATAAGTCAATCAACAGGACAAATATTGTATGAGACCTCTACTGTATAACTCATGTAAAAGTTTACACACAAAAAGAAACCATCTTTGTTGGTTACAAGGGATGGGGCGCGGGGGGGGGGGGAACTAAACAGATAAGTGGTAGCTTTGGTGAAGGGTAAGACAGTATATATTACTGGGGAAGCCAGCACAACTTGTACAAGGAAAGGTCATGGAAGCTCCATAGACACTTCCAAACTCCCTGAGGGACTGAATTGCTGAGCGGAGGGCTGTGGGAACCATGGTTTCAGGGAACATCTAGCTCATCTGGCATAACATAGTTTATAAAGACAATGTTCTACATTCTCTACCTTGCTGGGTAGCATCTGCAGTCTTAAAAGCCTGTGAGCAGCCATCTAAGATAGTCCACTGGTCTCACCCCTTTGGGAGCAAGGGAGAATGAAGAGAACAAGATACAAGGAAAAGATTAGTCCAAAGGACTCACGGACCACAGCTACCACGGCCTCCACCAGACTGAGTCAAGTACAGCTAGATGGTGTCTGGGCTACCACCACTAACTACTCTGACCAGGATCACTATAGAGGGTTCTGGACAGAGCTGGAGAAGGATGTAGAACATAATTCTAACTCACAAAAAAAGATGAGATTTACTGGCCTGACAGAGACCAGAGAAACCTCAAGAGTATGGCCCCTGGACACCCTTTTAGCTCAGTGGTGAAGTCACTCCTGAGGTTCACCGTTCTGCCGGGGATTGGTCAGCCCCATAAAACAAAATGGGACTAATGAGGCACAGCAGTCCAGGGACAAGGACTAGAAGGCAGAAGGGGACAGGAAAGCTGGTGATAGGGAACCCAAGGCTGAGAAAGGACAGTGTTGACATGTAGTGGGGTTCTTAACCAACATCATAAAACAATATGTGTACTGACTGTTCCATGAAAAACTATTTGTTCTGTAAACCTTCACCTAAAGTACAATTAAAAAAAAAAAAATGAGTGACAGCCTTTGCCCCATTCCAGGGCAAACAACCACCCCTGTCCACAGTGAGGACAGTGGAAGTCTGCCTGCTCAAGGAGGATGAAGGAGGGCCCCCTAGGGGCGGCCCCCACCCAAGGCTCCACTCCAGCTGGCTGTGAGCCCTAAGGTTGTAAGCAAAAAATAGCAGGGAGGTAGGAAGGGATTAAAGTCCACTGGGAGAACAAATGAGGGGGGTGAGGGTGGAGACAGTCAATTGAAGAGCAGTCCCTGCAGTGAAGGCACTTCCAGAGCTGCAGGGTACATCTGGAGCAGAACTGACCACAGTGTCCCCTCGAGCACACCTCCTCTGCCCCTGCAGCTTGGCAGTTAAAGGGCTGGGCTGAGGGTCAAGAGGAGCAGGGACAGTCTCAAGAGAGGGGGTTGCTGGCTCCATCTCTCTAAGACTGACTTGTAATCTCCTTTGCCATTTCTGCTGAGGTTGTCGGGTCTCTGGGTCCCTCTTTCTGGAGGTCTCTCTGGGGCTCTGTTCATTCATTTGACAAGTATTTTCAGGGCACCGAGGGTCTGTAACCAGCGCTTCTCACAGAGGGTGGCACATCTCTCTGGATCGTGACCCCTTGGTTCCAAACACTTGATTTTTTTCGGTCACTGTTTCTGCTTCTGCCTCCTCTCTGTCTCAGTCTCTCTTGGTCCCTGTCACTACATAACTTTCTCTGCCTATCTGTCTCTCTGTCTCCGTGTATCTCTCTTTTTCTGTCTTCTGTTAATCTACCTCTGTCTCTCCTCCCTCGGTTTCTATGTTTAACTCTTTGTCTCTTTCTCTCTCTTTCTGTCCACCTCTATCTCTCTCAGTAAGTATGTACCTCTCTCCATCTGCCTCTCTCCTGTCTCTGTGTTTTGATTAGTCTATCTCTGTCCCTGTGTGTCTCTATCTCTATTACTGTCTTGTGTGAGTCAGTCTCTTGGCAGATACATGACAGAGAGACAGACACAGATACAGACATCTATAGCTATACAAATATCTCACTTTTTCTGTATCCCCCATCATCTATGTATGTCTCTTTTAGTCTGTCTCTCTCTATAGCTCCATCTCCTTCCCTCTGGTCTCTCTACCAGTCTCCCTCTCTCTTTATGTCTCTCTCCATCTGTCTCTGTCTCTCTTTTTCTGTGCCTCTGTATTGTGGCTATCTCTGTTTCTGTTTTCTAACTTCTGCTCATTCTCATTCTTTTTCTTCTTCCCTCCCTTCTCCCCTATCCTCTGACCTCTCCCTGTCTCTACCTCTTTCTACGTCCTTTCTTCTCTCCATCCGCCTCATTTTTGGGGCCTGGAGAACGCAGGTGATAGGTGCAATGGAGATGAGGAGTAAAGGGATCCTTGCCCCCTCCCAGCCCTGCCCTCTTCCTCTTTGCCCTCCAGATGCTAGCCACTGCCTTCACCATGGACAGTGTAATCACAGCCATCTTGCTCCTGCTCCTGGCTCTCACCAGCCTGCTCCTGACCCTCACCTCAAGGGGCAAGGGCCGGCTGCCCCCAGGACCCAAACCCCTCCCTCTGCTGGGAAACCTGCTGCAGCTTGGCTCCCAAGACATGCTGACCTCCCTCACCAAGGTGAAGGGTCCTAGGCTTGGGTGATGGGGTGAGGAGCAATGGGGGGTCCCATGGCCCCAGGCCCCCCTGTGACCTGTTTTCTTACCCCCAGCTGAGCAAGGAGGACGGCTCAGTGTACACAGTGCACCTGCGGCCCGGGCACATGGTGGTTCTCAGTGGGTACCAAGCGTGAAGTAAGCACTTGTGGACCAGGAGGACCAGGGAGTTTAGTGACCATGGCTACTACCCCATCTTTTTCAACTTGACTAAGGGCAATGGTAAGCCTGCTCCCCACCCGTAACCTTTTCCACAGTGAGGAAGGGGATGAGGGTGGGAGACTATCCTCCCAAATGTGGGGCCACTTAGGGCCACTAATCTCACTGAGAACACCCAAATGGAACGAAGCTAGGCAGTCCTAGTCTAGGTCCAAAGTCCATCCCACCCTCCCCGTCACCATCTTGAATTGCCCTTCCATACCAAGCCCCATCTCCATTTATCTGCAACCCCATTCTCATTCCAGTCCCTATTTCCATCCCAACCCCATCACCAACTTTCCATCTCAATCAACTGGCCAAATTTTCTGGCCCCAGCCCCCACTATCCACTTCAACCCAATCCCTACCTGTCAGTCTCTCCCCCAGCAAGAACCAGGAAGGGGACTCAGAGGACAGTGGTTGGGGACGGGTTGTCAGTTGAGCTCCCCCCCACCCCCCCGCACCGCCCTTCTCCTCCCCAGGCATCATCTCCTCCAGAGGGAACCGGTGGAAGGTCCTGAGGAGCTTCTCTGGCAAGATTCTGCGGAACTTTGGGATGGGGAAGAGGAGCATCGAGGAGCGGATCCAGGAGGAAGGCAACTTCCTGCTGGCGGAGCTTCGGAAAACTGAAGGTCAGGGTCCCTGAGTGCATCCTCACCCCTAGTTCATGTCCATCCTGCTTAACTATCAGGGCTGCCGGTGTGTACTCACAGCCCCTAGAGGCTCTTCGCTCAGCCCGCGAGGGAAACGGCGCCCCCTGGAGGTGGATCGGTTGGTGGTGCTGTGTTTCCTTGAGGTCTGGCAGCAGGATGTGATGGGGCTCTGTGGTCATCCTATCACTTATCACTGTGTGGTAGTTTGAGAACAGCTTGGGTAATTGTGGGGAACGATGATGATAACAATGTTCTTGAGAGCTCACCACATGCTGGGCCCTGTGCTAAGCACATTTTCATGCATAAGCCCGTTAAGCCTCAGAACAATTCATTTTGCAGATGAAGAAATGGAGGCACCAAGAGGTTAAATAACTGGACTGAAGTAACACAGCTAGTAAATGGAGGAGGAGCAAGAATGTAAACCCACATCTACTGACACCAAACACTCAACACACTAATGTCCATTTATTAAGCACTTGCTGGAGCCCTGGTGGCACAGTGGTTAAGTGCTACTGTTGTTAACCAAAATGTCAGCAGTTCGAATCCACGCCTGGCAACCCCTATGGGGCAGTTCTACTCTGTCCTACAGGGTCGCTATGAGTCAGAATCAACTCCACAGCAATAAGTTTTAACCAGTTTAAGCACTTGCTGTATACCAGGCACTATATTAAACCCTTCACTTTTGTTAATTCACTTCACCCTCCCAGCAACCCAGGAAGTGGGAACTATTAACAGGTGAGGAAGCTGAGGCCCAGAAAGGTTAAGTCATGTGCCCAAGGTCACACAGTCAGGAAGTGGCAGAGCAGGTATACAGACCCAGGTAAAGCTGCTGCCCTGTGGAAAAAAAGTGAATAAAAACAACCAACACTTCCATGGTCCCTACCACTGTTCCAAGAGCTTTGTGTATCTCCTTTGTGTATATTCTTCACGCAAACCTAAGAAGTAGATCATGTTATAAGCCCCGCTTTACAGGAGGGGAAAGTGAGACACAGAGCAGTTCACAGTCCCCTACCCTAATCTCCAAATCTTGCTGGCTTTGGGCAAGAAAAAGCGTACCAGGCGATGCTGCAGGGATTAAACGACGTGACTAAATGACGTGGAATTATAACTGCCTGTATTAGCTTCCTGTGGCCACTGTAACAAATTACCACAAACTTAGTTTAAAATGGGTCAGAAGGGCTGTGTTCCTTCTGGAGGGTCTGGGGGAGAATGTGTTCCTTTGCCTTTTCTAGCTTCTAGAGGCCACCTGCGTTCCTTGGCTTGTAGCTCCATCTTCCATCTTGAAAGCCAGAAGCAACACAGCAACCTCCGATCTCTCTCCTTCTCTCCCTCTGCTTCCATCATCACATTGCCTGTTCTCACTCTGGCCCTCCAGCCTCCCTCTTTTAAGAACCCTCGTGATTATGTTGGGCCTACCCAGTTAATCCAGGATTATCTCCCCATCTCAAAATCTTTAACTTAATCACATCTGCAAAGTCTCTTGTACCATGTAAGGTAAAATATTCACAAGTTCTCGGGATTAGGACATGGACATATTTTTGGGGGGAGGAGGGGATTATTCAACCTACCATATCACCCTGGTTTGTAACAGGCTCACAGTGGGCCTTTAGCGAAGCACTTCTCAGCCACACACTCACTGACTCCTTGTAACAGCCCCATGAGGCAAGGACTGTCATCAAGCCCATTTTACAGAGAAGAAAACTGACTATTAGAGAAGGGAAGTCAGTTGACCCAGGTCACATGGAGACAAAGAGTCCAAGTCAGTATTCAAACTATGTCTTTCTAACTGCAGAGCCAGTTTTCTGGGCTGTACTACTGTGTCTCGGCTGATGTGTTGAAATAGGTTGCTTTGGTGGTGTCTTCTGTGGTCTTTTCAGTTGTTGGATCCTTGAGCATTAGGCGCTGTGTTGCTCTGGGTTGTTGGTGGGTGACACTGTAGTGTTGTCAGGCACTGCATGTAGTATTGCATGTGTGTTGTCTGCTTTGCTGCCAACGTTGTTGCATTGCTATATATCGTTAGTATGTTGCCTGTTCTGCTGCTTTGCATGGTTGTATGTGTTGCGATGTCACATACAGCTCCTTCTGTGCTGTCTACTGGGTTGCTGTGCATTATTGTTGCATACTGTGTTGCAGGATGATACGGCTATATGCTGGTAATATGTACCAGTGTGTTATGTATTGTGCTACCCTATTTTGGGATGTTTCTGGACTGGCTGTTAGATTTTTGTGGATTGTGCGTGTTGCATGTACTGTGGTCGTATTCGCTGTGTGTTTTCTTGCCATAGGTTGTTAAGTATTCTATGATGCCTGATGACCGCTGTGTGTTGTGCTGGGTGCTGTGTTCAATTGTGGCCAAGAACAGAGTTTTCCATTGCTGGGTATTGTTGTTGTCCCAAGTGCTACAGCGTATTGTGACTCCTGTGCAGCCTGTTGTGTTGTCAGATATTTTGGGGGTATTGCGATGCTGCATGTTGGAGGGGCCAAGTGGATGCGTTCTGTGCTGCAAGCATGTTGGCACCGTTAGGTTGGATGTTGTGCAAACTACGGCTGTCACTGCCCAGGCTCTGTCGTGTGGCACATTATACCTCCCGAGCTATGCCCCTTGACCCATTCTGCTCCTCACCCTCAGGCGAGTCTTTTGACCCCACATTTGTGCTGAGCTGCTCGGTGTCCAACATCATCTGCTCGTTGCTCTTCGGTAGCCGCTTCGACTACAATGACGATCATCTGCTCACCATTATTAGCCTCATCAATGACAAGTTCAAAATCATGAGCAGCCCTTGGGGAGAGGTCTGGAGGCCGAGGTTGGCTGGGAGCCGGGAGGGCGTCCATAGGGTGGGGGGCAAAGAGGAAACAGCTGGTGCAGAAGGGATTGGAATTGGGTCTGCCTGACCCCACCCCTCCGTATGACCTCCGCCTAGCCACACGCCTTCCTACTCAACGCTGTCTCTACCTCTCACAGCCTTGCCAGCACGTGGCTGCCCCTCAAGACCGACCCCAACCCTGCCTACCTGATCCACCCCGACCCCACTGCCCCCCACCCCCTCGCCTGTTCCTCCTGACCCTCCCGACCCTGTCCCGTCCCCAGATGTACAACCTCTTCCCAAGTCTCCTGGACTGGGTGCCTGGGCCACACCGACGCCTCTTCCAGAATTTCGGGCACATGAAGGACCTCATTGCCAGCAGCGTCCGCGACCACCAGGCCTCTCTCGACCCCAGCTTTCCCTGGGACTTCATCAATTGCTTCCTCACCAAAATGGCTCAAGTACACCATGCTACGAAGTCCCCCCTCGGTCTGACCTGAAGCCTTTCTGCTGCCCCTGCCTCAAATCAACATGGATCCCGGGTTGGGCAGGCTCTGAAATGGTCTTCCTAGTAGACTCTTCCCACCTCTAAGAGGTGAAGCTGAACACCTGGCCCCACTGGGCTGGAGCTTGGTACCTCTCGGAGCCACTACCAATTTACAGCTTAATTAGAAGTCGTTAAGACTCAGTTCAAGATGCTAATTGTAGGCCCCACTGCTGAGATTTTCCCGAACCTGCCCTTCCGCGCTCTCCAGCTTCCCCAAAGGAAGGAAGTTAAACAGAGGCGAGACTGAACCGGCAGGTCCAAGGGAACAGGTCGCACAGGTTCCGAGCCCACGGTGAGTGTCCAGAGGGATCTCCTGGCCCTGGCTCACGTCCCCATCCCTCCACCCCCACAGAAGCAGGACCCGCTCAGCCACTTGTACCTGGATACTCTGCTAATGACCACACATAACTTGCTATTCGGTGGCACCGAGACTGTAGGCACCACTCTGCGTCATGCATTCCTTGTGCTCATGAAGTACCCAGAAATGCAAGGTGCGTGACCCTAAACCTGGCCGGGAGACCTGCTCACACAGCTCCGCCCCCTGGACCGGCCCCGCCGACACGCTCAACCCTCGCCCCTCCCGCCTCTAAGCCCAGTCTCTCTCGCCTCTAAGCTTCGCTCTCAGTGAGACACGGCCACAAGCTAGGGTCGCACAGCCAAACCAACAATCTACTACGGAACACGGAGGCCGACCCCACCCACATGACCCTCGCGATCCACACAGCTGCCCAGACCCGCACCCCTCCGCATGGTCTTGTTTCACGGCCCACCTCTGATTCTGCCCACAGCACGCGTCCGGCCTCGGAGCCCGCAGGGCCGGCCCAGGAGCCCAGTTCCGACCCCTCCTATACAATTTGACCAGCCTACACAGCACTGTCCGCGTCCCCACCTCTCCAAGGACCGCCTGTGGGCCTATCCCCGAACCCTAGCCTCTAGGACACTGTCCCGTAGCCGACTGGGCCCATGCCTCCTTCCCCGCCTCTGACCTCTTTCTCCCACACAACCCACCTCCTTGCTCCAGAACCCGGTCGGCCCCTCCTCTAAACCCGGCCCACAATTCCGTCAGGAGTCTGGCCTCCAGGTAACCCCAAAGCTCCGCCCACACAGCCCCGCCCCTCAGAACCCGTGCCCAAACCAGCCATTCGTCCTCATCCGGTCTCTGAACCCACCCCACCCACTCATTCGGGCTCGCCCCCTCCTTCCAAGTCTCCAGCTAACCCTCACGCGCCCCTGCAGTGGCACCTGCCGGTGGGAGGTGTTGACTGGCACGCACACACACAGACACACACACAGACACACACACACACACAGACACACACACACACAGACACACCCACACACACACACCCTCTTCCCGGCCCAGTCGCGTCGCGCTGAGGCCCTTGACTACGCTTCTCACTCCCCCAGCCCGAGTACAGGAGATCGACAGCGTGGTGGGGCGCGCGCGGCTACCGTCGCTGGAGGACCGCACCGCCATGCCCTATACTGATGCCGTGATCCACGTGGTGCAGCGCTTCGCGGATGTCATCCCCATGAACTCGCCGCACCGCGTCATTCAGGACATGGCCCTCCGCGGCTTCCTTCTACCCAAGATGCGCCAGGCACCTGGCAAAAGACATCTGGCACCTTAGAAAGAGGCATCCCAGGCCCTAGCAACTTGTATTCGCGTTTCTAGCAACGGGGATACCGGGCCCCGGCTGGTAATCGACACCCCGGGCTTTACAAATTGCCATCTCGGGCCCTAAACAGAGGCATTCGAGACCCTTGAATCCAGAATCCCATGATCCCAACCTGGATTATAGTGGGCTGGACCCCGTTCTAAACCCCAGACCCCTTCCCTATGATAGGTCCCCTTCCTAGGACCTGTTTTCAAAATTCCCACAGGCTGGGACTTTATTCTGAGGATCCCCTGTGCCCAGACACTCTTCTCAGAACCTCTCTCCATTCCCAGAAACCCCAAATCCTCCCCCACAGGAGGGAGTGTCCTGCACCCCTGTCTCAGACCCAGCAACACAGCTTCCAGCACCCATCACTCGGAACCCAGACTTCCACACACACTTCCTGGGCCCCTCATCATGTCCCACGCCCCATCCCCCATACCAAGTCCCCAGGACTCCAGCTCTGTGGAGTGGAACCCTAGTTCCAAGCCTGCCCCACAACTCTTCTACACCACTAATCCCCACCTCCCCCACACTCAGGGCACGGATGTGATCACCCTCCTTCACAACGTCCACTACGATCCCAGCCAGTTCCTAACACCGAAGAAGTGCAACCCCCAGCATTTTCTGGATGAAAATCAATCCTTCAAGAATAGCCCTGCCTTTATGCCCTTCTCAGCTGGTGAGGGCAGTGGGGCTGGGAGTCAGAGTGTCTGGCTCCCATATTTCTACCCACATTCCGCTCCCCAAACCCTCGCACTGCACTTCATCATCCCACCTCATCTCCCCTTCCAACTTTGTTCTGTAGGTAGCTAATGAATAAGATCCTGTGGAGGGAAGTGGAGAGGCAGGGTAGTAATTAACTTACAAGTGGTCACTGTCAGTCTCTCCACTAGGTGGCGCGGTTGAGATGGTTTTACTTCTTGGCTTTGCCGTTTACTTCGCTTAAAAAAAAAAAAAAATCTTCCCTGTTTTCTAAGTAGCTGCGGGGGGAAATGCGATAATAATAGGTAACTAAGCATATTGCGGGAGCCCTGGTGGCTCAGTGGTTAAGAGCTCCGGCGAGCTCCGGCTGCTAACCAAAACGTCGGCAGTTGGAATCCACCAGCCAGGCGCTCGTTGGAAACCCTGTGGGGCATTTCTACTCTGTCCTATAGGGTCGCTATAAGTCAGAATCGACTCGACGGCAACAGGTTAGCCATATTGAGAGGAGCCCTGGTGGCGCAGTGTTTAAGCGCTCAGCTGCTAACGGAAAGGTTGGAATCCGCGGGACAAAAGACCTAGCAATCTGCTCCCATAAAGATTACACCCTTGACAATGCTATAGCAGTCCTACTCTGTCCTATAGGGTCGCTGTGAGTTGGAGTCGACGCCACAGTTCACAACCACCACCACCACCACCATACTTCCTACTGTATGCCAGGTGCTGCCTCTAAGAAGAGCTATCTAATATACGGGCAGCGGATAAGAACTGGGCCCTGTAGCCAGACTCCTGGGATTTACATCCCAGCTCTGCCACCTCCTAGCTGTGTGACCTTGGATATGTTACTTTACCGCTCTGTGCCACATCTATAAAAGGGAGATAATAATGAAGCCTACCTCTTGGAGTCATTATGAGGATTAAATTAATTAATATTGGTATACTGTTTAGAGCAGTGTGTACCCGTTGCCATCAAGTGATTCCTACAGGACAGAGTTTCCAAAGAGCGGCTGGTGGATTCGAACTGCCCACCTTTTGATTAGAAGCCATAACTCTTAACCACTGCGCCTCCAGGGCAGTGTGTAGCATATAGTAAAAGCTACATAAGCATTATATTCTCATTGCTTTACCTGTATTTATCCTTCACCGGGAGCCCTGATGGCAAAATGGTTAAGCGCTCTGCTGTTAACTGGAAGGTTGGTGGTTGGAACCCATCAGTGGCTCCAGGGGGAAAGACCTGGCAATCTGCTCCCGTAAAATTACAACCTAGAAAACCCTTTGGGGCAGTTCTACTCTGTCCTGTAGGGTCACTCTGAGTTGGAATCTACTTGCCGGCACCTAACAACTCTTCACAGACTTCCTGAGGCACTGTTATCATCCCCGTTTTAAATAGCCAGCAACTGAGGCCTAGAGGGGTTAAATGGCTTGCCCGAGAGCACAGAACTAGTAGTGGCAGAGCTGGGATTCGAACCCAAGGAGTCCTACTTGTATCGGTCAGGTCATTCAGCTCCACGATTTACTTAAAGCATCTTCCCCAGACCTTTAGATGGGCGGCTCTGTGACGGCCCCAACAGTTATTCTCATAGGTTTTCTCTTGAAATTTGGAAAGGGAGAGTTCCCTCACGCCATCTCCTCTCATCCCTCCTCCCCATCCCCGCAGGGCGCAGACTGTGCCTCGGCGAGTCGCTGGGCTGGCGCTTGGAGCTCTTCCTGTACCTCACCGCCATCCTGCAGAGCTTCTCGCTGCAGCCGCTGGGGGCGCCCGAGGACATCGACCTGACCCCGATCTGCTCTGGTCTAGGCAATTTGCCGCGGCCCTTCCTTCCAGAAGTGCCTGCGCACGCGCGAACGCCCCAGCCTCGGCCGCTCCAGATTCGCCCGCGCAGGCGACGAGGCTCGCCCCCAGGGGTTGCTCCGTCCCTCTTCTTGTGCCAGTGTCTGCCCCCATCCCTCTCGCTGTCACACTCTCTTCCCCGCACCTTCTGCCTTACACTTGCCCATCCCCCACCCCTCCCATCTTTACGGGATCTGCGCCCCCAGAGACAGAGAAAGACATGGGGGAGGAGGTGTACGCCCCTATTTCACTCACAGAACTTACCCAATCACGCGCCCTTTCCTGGGCTTCTTGTATCCTTTCCTAATAAATTATAATAGATTCAAGCCTGTCTTGGCTGAATTACGTGGAGAAGGACGGCCCCTTAGGACTGGGGGAGGGGCGGTCTGGCTGCAAAGAGGGAGGAGTTGTGGGGAGTCTACCCTGCCCCTTGGGGCGGCTGCGGTGGAAGAATCTTGTTTCCTGGAGACAGGCTGGAAGGCAAAGGATGTGAGGCCTGAAGACAAAGAAACAAAGACAGCAGTCGAGAGAGATACCAAACAGAGGGAGGCTGGGAGATATGCGGCGTACTGTACAAAGACAGAATTATGAACAGAGAGAAAGCAAGAGACTCGGAGACAGAACAGTCTTAGAGACAGGCAGCGGAATAACAATTACTAACACATAGTGCTTACCATAAGGAGCCCTGGTGGCACAGTGGTTAAAGCGCTTGAGTGCTAACGGAAAGGTCGGTGGTTCGAAACCAGCAGCAGCTCCGCGGGAGACAAATGTGGCAGTCGGCTTCCATAGAGATTTATATAGCCTTGGAAACCCCACAGTCACTATGAGTTGGAATCGACTCGATGGCAGCAGGTTTCGGTTAGTGCTTACCGTGTGCCACAGGCTGTTCTAAATGCTTCACACACTGCCTCATTTAATTCTCCCTGTGAGGTAAAGCCGAGCCCCTGGATGGAGCAAATGGTTATAAAGCAAATGGTTAACTCACGCACACTGCTAACTGAAAGGTTGGAGGTTCCAGTGCACCCAGGATGCCTCAGAAGAAAGGCCTGGCAATCTACTTCCAAAAAACCAGCCACTGAAAACTCTATGGAGCTCAGTTCTACGCTGACACACATCAGATCGCTACGAGTCAGAATTCACTGCACTGCAACTGGTACTATGAGTTAAAGAGATATTATTTTCACATTTTTACAGAGGCGCAAACTGAGAGTCAGAGAGGGGAAGTGACTTGCCTGAGACCACACAATCAGAAAAGAGCAGAGCTGGGATCTGAACGCAGATCATCTGGCTTCAGACACTGCGCTCCTCACCACCACCTCTCAATCTCCCGAGTCAGAGATAGACACTATCAGAGACAGCGAAAGGCAGAGAGATACAGAGAAATGGATAGGCAAAGAACAGGAGTGACAGACAGGAAAGAAACAGAGAGAAATAACCAGAGAAGGAGAGGAAAGGTCATAAATGCGGAAGTGAGACACAGAAGGAGTAAGACTCACTCCCCTCCTCACCCCTCTAACGGGACAATTCCTTTGTCCTGCAATTCCCCCCTTTGGGGTGGGGGCCTCCCAGCCTGGGGCCAGACATGACACACTGACATCCTGCTGACAGTAGCTTTTCTCCATGGGCGGGCAGGCGTCCTAAGCTGCAGTGAGCCAGATTTAAGCAGAATGGAGCTGTCCGCCCCCTAAGCCATAGGCAGAGGTGGCCTGGGAGGTCCTACCCTTAAACAGCATCTTCCAGAAGAGCCAGCCAGAAGCTGGAACATGCTCTGCTGAATATGAGACCAGCTGGGATGGAGGCTTATAGGCAGTCCCCACCTGGGGCGCTGGCTTCTTAATCCCCACGCTGTTCCCGCCACAAGCCGACCACAGAGTCCGCCTCAAGTCCCGGCCACGGAGATCCAGAGATGGAGGCACAGAGGTTGTGGGAAAGAAAAATGGAGAGACGGCCAGGAGGAACACACAAATATACTGAAAAAAGAGAAGAGAAAGAAAGAGACAGCAAGACACCTGGAGACAGCAGAGAGAGATCCTGAAAAACATGGACCGGGAGTGAGACAAAGGAGGACAAATAGACACTGAGAAAAAAGGAGAGAGACACCCAGAAAGAGGGAAGACAAAGAGATTCTAAGAAGAGGCAGAAATTGAAAGAGGAACCGAGGTGAAGAGAGACAGAGAGACCCCAGAGAAAAGTAAAACAGCAATTAGAGAGACAGAGGCCTCAAGAGCTGAGACAGGGACAGACAAGAAGAGAAACAGTCACAGGCATTCAGGGAAAGAGACTGAGAGGGAAAAGGGAGTTAGAGAGACAGGGAAACAGAGGCAGAAACAGGGACAAAGAGAACTGTGCACTCACTCATTTATTCATTCATTCATTCAACAAATATTTATTAAGCACCTACTGTGTGCTGAGGAGTCCCTGGGTGATGCAAATGGTTAATGCATTGGACTGCTAACTGAAAGGCTGGTGGTTCCTGTCCACCCAGAGATGCCTCAGAAGAAATACCTGGCGATCTACTTCTGAAAAATGGACCACTGAAAATGGAGCACAGTTCTACTCTGGCACACATGGGTCACCATGAGTCAGAATCGGCTCTATGGCAGCTGTTTTGGTTACTGTGTGTTGAGCACTGTTTTAGGTGCTGGCGATAGAGAAGTGAACAGGACAGACAAAACCCCTGCTCCAAAGAGCTGACATTCCAGAGGGACAGAGGGAGAACCCCCAGAGCAAAATGAAGGGAGGAGAATCAGGAGCCAGAGAGAAAGACAGAGACCCTAATCAAGAGGCCCCATCCTAGCGTCTGACACAGTGTGGTGGGGTGGGGCGCTGTCTGCGGAGTCAGTGCCTCACAGCAGGGGCCCTGCCCCCAAATCCCTTCAAGTCACTGGGCTCCCAGACAGAAAGAGGCTGACAGTTAAGGAGGGCCATGGAGAGACAGAGACCGTGAGATTAAGAGGGAGAAAGAGACTTGGAGGGCAAGACAGAGATAGGGAGACACAGAGGCAGAGATGCTGACGGAGAAAGAGAGGCAGAAACACTGAGACAGAGGGAGAGATGCACAGACAGAAACAGACCGACTGGGATGAGGGAGAGGCAGAAACAGACATGAATGCAGGCAGACAGTAAGAGAGCAAAATAGAGGGAGTCAAACGGGAAGAGAAAGAGAGAGAGAAACGAACAGACAAAAACATGGACGCAGACACTGACAGCGGGGAAGACACTGAGGTGAAACAAATACAGAGACACCCCCAGGGACAAGCCCAGGCCCCACCCCCTCCCCAGGCCCTGGCCCTGTGCCAGGCACCTGAAGGAAGGCTGGATTAGAAAGGTAGGGGCAGCTGGAGGAAGGGTGGGCTGCATTCCTGAACAGTCTGTCCTCTGTACTGTCTCAGCCCCACTGCCTGCTCCTGGCCCATTCTGGTCTGGGTCTGCCCCCTCCACCAATGCCTGCAGGCCCGGAGGAGTGATGGGTGAGTTTGTCTGCCATTATGGCCTGACCTCAGATGGGGGTGTCCTCTGAGGAGTTTGGGAGGCCTGACGACCAGGGGCTACAGCAGCATGGGCACAGGACATTAGGGGGCATCTGGGTGGTGAAGACTTGGGAATACGGCTGTCAGCAGTTCAGGGCAGGGCATAAGTATGGGGACTCAGAGGGGATTAACATGTGGGAAGTCACCCAGGGGTCACCGGACAGGCAAGGAAGTGCCAGGCTGATGGGCATCAGGAGGCTAGGGGGACTCAAGTGAGCATCTGCAGACAGGTACAGCATACAGGGTTCCAAGGGTCATGGGCATACAAGTGACAAGGACTCAGGTGTGAATCCCTAGGAATCACAGGCACAGAGCACAGAAGTGCCAGGCTGATGGGTACCATGTCAGGAGGTGCTTTTAGGAGTGTATTTAGGAGTCAGGAATGTATTTAGGGGTCCAAGGTACAAGGAACAGCATTCAGAGGTCACAGGCCTAGAGGTGGCCAGTGCATTCAGGGGAGCACAAAATGGCCTCAAAGGTGCTAGCGGCTCAGGAAGGTGCACCTGTTCGCCAGGTGTATTAACACGAAAATGCTGGTGCATGGAAGTTACCCAATAGTGCAGGCCCAGGCAGGCACAAAAAAGCCAGGGGAGCCAGGCACAGAATTGCTAGGGCTGGGGTTGGGGTGGAGACCTGGGGTTAGGGAATCAATGGAATGAACGCCTACAGACGCCCACCCCTCCCACACTGGTAACCGCCCCTACTCCACCCAAGACCCCATAGGAATCAAAGAGAGGTGAAGGGGCACAGGCATCAAGGATCGCAGGCACGATGGGAACTGGCCTGATAGCGCTGCTGTTGCTGCACCTGGTGCTGGCTCTAGCGTAGGGCGGCTGGGGTGCGCTGGGCACTTGGGCACAGAGTGCCCTGCCCCCTCCCCGCTCCCCCCTCCGCCCCCCACCCCGGGCCGAGCCGCTTCTTCTGCTGGGGAACTTGCTGCAGCTGCAATCCGGACGCCTGGACCGGGCACTGATGGAGGTAGCCGACAGTGGGAGGGAGAAATGAATTCTGGATTCGTGGAGGTGGGGCACGGGGCTGGAACTCCTGGTTTCCTGAATGAAGACAGAGCTTGGGGCTCGGACCTCGTGGGTCCTGAGAAAGGATGAGAGGCCCTACTCCTGAGTGGAAAAGAAGAGGATTGGGGGGAAGAGCTGCTGCGAGTCTGGACACCTGGGTCCTGAGGAAAGAGGAGGCTGGGGCGGGAAGTCAAATCTCAGGGGAAGAAGGGGATAGGGCCTGAGCTCCAGGATCGTGGCGGAGTCGGGTCAGGGGCCCGAATTCCAGGGGCCTGAAGGAGGAACCTGAAGCGGGAAGGCAGGTTCCAGATGAAGAGGACACAGGGGATCTGAATTCCTGTTTCAAGGGAAAGCGAGGGCCCGGATACCTAGTTCTAGGTCCTGAGAAAGAGGGAGCTGATGGCTGGACCCCTAGGTCTGAGGGAGGATGGGCTGGAGGCCCAAAGTCCTGGGCTTGAGGAATGAGGATCAGCGGCCTGGCCTCTTGGGTGGGAAGGAGGTGCAGGCTGGGGGTGAGGACTCTCGGTTCCCGTGGAGGGGGGTCAGGAGCCCAAACTGGGACCCCTCTGAGCGCCAGCTCCCCGTAGCTATCCGCCCGCTGGGGCCCTGTGTTCACCTGTGCGGCCGGGCCCGCGCCCTGCGGTGGTGCTGTGAGGCTACGCAGCGCTGCGGGACGCATTAGTGCTGCAGGCGGACACCTTCTCCGGCCGCGGAGCCACGACCGTCTTCGAGCGATTAACGCACCGGAACGGAGAGGACTGGTAACTGCGGGCTTGCGGGCAGATGAATGGCGTGGACGGACGGGGCGGGGCCTGATGGAGAATCGGTGCTAACAAGCGCAAACGGCGGGGAGGGGGCGGGGCCAGCGGTGGGGCGGAGCTAAAGGGTGAGGGCCGAATCATCTTGCAGCCAGTAGGAGAAAAGTGTCTAAGAGTCAAAGAGAGCAACCGTGGTCAGGGGTCGCGACCAACAGAGGTGGAGCCAACGAGAGGATAGGGCCGAAGCCAATCAATAGGCAAAAGAGGGATCAAGGAGTAGAAAGCTAGAGTGGCAACCAAGAGGTCAGTAAAGCAGCAGAGGAAAGAGTTGCGAATAAGTCAGGTCTACAAATTGGAGGCCCGGGAAGGGGTGTGGCTAGTGACTGGGCGCTACCGGGATGGGGCGTGGCCAACTCGCTGGCCCACCCCCTGTCCGGGCCCTTCAGGTATCCTCTTTTCTAATGGGCCGCGCTGGCAGAAGCTGCGCAATTTAGCGGTTGGAGCCCTGAAGGAGTTCGGGGTGGGTACGCGGACCACTGAGGAGCGCATCGTGGAAGAGGCGGCTTGTCTGCTTGGTGAATTTCAAGCCGCTGTTGGTGCTGCCCTGCCGGGAAAGCTGAGGGGCCTGGTGTGGGTGTGGCCAATGGATGGCCTAGAAGGGGCCACGGGAAGGGGTTTGGGTGGAACAAGGCAAATGAGCCCAAGAGCTAGCTGGTGGCAGAGACACAGCGTTGTGACCCCCATCCTGTCCTCATCCCCAAGAGTCCCATTCGACCCCAGGCAGCTACTGGATAATGCTGTGTCCAATGTCTTCTGTTCCGTGGTCTTCGGGAACCGCTATGGCTACGGGGACGCGGAGTTCCTGAGGCTCCTGGAGCTATTCAATGACAACTTCCGCATCACGAGTTCCAGATGGCGCGAGGTGAGAAGTGTTGGCCCGATCTCTCCCTTGTGTGCCCTATCTTCTGCCAACTCTGAGTATACAAACCTACCTACACTGGAGCATCAGAATAGAAGTCTTAAAATCTTGTAATGGAAGAGTCCTAGAACCTAGAACATCAAAGTCCTGGTCCAGTCTCTCCATAGGGAAACTGAGGCCGATCGGCCTTGTCAAGGTCCTACTGAGATCCTATATCCTCAGATATGCATTTTCCCCTCTCTCCTGGACTGGCTCCCGGGCCCGCACCATCGAATCTTCCGAAACTTTGCAGAGCTGCAGGTCTCCATCTCTGAACAAATCCAGCGGCACAGGCAGACGGGGCAGCCTGGGGAACCCCACGATTTCATCGACTGCTTCCTCGACCAGATGGATAAGGTGCGGGATCCTGCTGCCCCAAACCCTCTCCTTGCCGCCCGTCAGCAGGTGTCTGCGGCAGCGCCCAGTCTCCTCTCCCTGCAGTAACGAAGGACGCGCAGAGCCATTTTCACGAGACTTTGCTGATGACGACGCACAACCTTTTATTCATGGGCACCGAGACCACGAGCACCACCCTGAGCTATGGGCTCCTCATTCTGCTCAACTTCCCAGAGGTGGCAGGTCTGCGAGGTGGGGAGGCCCAGGATTAAGGGCTGGGACTTCGGGGTGGCACGAGGCGCGCGTGGCTCACAGCCTCCGCCGGCCCCAGCGAAGGTACAGGCGGAGCTGGACGCCGTGGTAGGTCGGATGCGCCCCCCGAGGCTGGCGGACCGCACGCACCGACCCTACATCAGCGCCGTGCTGCATGAGAGCCAGCGCTTCATCAGCGTGTTGCTGCTGGGGCTGCCGCGCGCAGTCACCCGCGGCGCCCATTTACCCGGCCACTTCCTGCCCAAGGTGCCCACTGAGCCCCGGGATTATGCGCAAGGGGCGGGGACACGAAGCCTTATTAATGGGAATCCACCGGCGAGAGCCGTTAATGGACACACAACCCTGACAGCTAAAGAAAGTTAGGCCCACCTTCCCGTGGCCCTTTAAAAAGGATCCTTGGCTGCGTGAGGTGCACACTCCTGCCAATTTCTCGTTAACACTAATTGCACAATCACCAAGGGCACCTTCGTAATTCCACTGCTTGTGTCAGCGCACTGCGACCCCACCCAATTCAAGGACCCGAAACACTTCAACCCCGCCAACTTCCTGGGCAACAAGTGTGAGTTCAGGAGGGGCGACAAGGGCGAGTTCAGGAGCAACGACACCTTCATGCATTTTGCAGCAAGTCTGGGCCAAGGGAGGGAAGGGACTGGGTAGACTGGCCCTGGATTGATGTGGGTTGCTCACCGCGTACCCCTATGTCCTCAAGAAAGCCAATGTGCCTGGGCACAGGCCTGGCCCGCTCCAAGATCTTCCTCTTCCTCACTGCCATCCTGCAGCGGTTCTGCCTGCTCCCTGTGGGGAGTCCCGCCAACATCGACCTCACACCGCAGTACACTGGCCTGGGCAACGCCCCCACCAGCCTTCCGGCTCCGCCAGGTGGCCTGATGAGGTCAAGCCCCGCTGCCCTGGGCTCACTAGCTCTCAGGCTTCCGTACTCCCCTTGGTCAATAAAGGCCCTGAACTGCACATGGGAGCAGGTGGGGGGGGGGGGGGGGAGGGGTGCACCTTACTGCGAGGGTGGCAGAAAGTTAAGTGCAGCTCTGAGGTAAACTTTTATTTATTTCTTGGCTGAATTTCCACACTCATGCTCCTGCAGGCACCTCTTAACCTGCCCAAGCAGCGGCAGCCCAGTGGAAAGGTGCCACGACCACAGGGGTTGGGGAGTCACTTCACATTCTAGGCTGGAGGAGCGAGGGGCTTGGGCATACACCCCCCACAAACCCTTGCCAGCAAGAGGCCATGACTCACCCCACCCCAAATCCGGCATCCTGGCAGGAAGTGGCAATGCCCCCTTCCAGCTCTCCACACCTGGTGGGGGCTCAACCAGACAGGGCAGGACACAGGCCTACCCCCAGCTCCAGTAATGGTAGCCCTAACGCTGGCCCCTGCCCAGGTCACAACCCCAGTCCCCGCTGCCCATCATAGGGCAGCAAAGGTCTCTCCTCTTCCTTGGTCCTCAGCGACAGACAGAGCCCTCCACTCCGGGCAGGACAGAGGCAAAGGCGGAAGCTGCAGTGGTGGCGGGGAAGGAGCAGGCACCCAAGACTAGTGGGCTGCCAGCCCAGCATGGGCCCCAGGCTCTCCTGAAGTCAGGATAGGCTGTCCGTCCATGCGGCTCTGGGGCTAGTCATTAAGTAGGCGTAGCTGGCTGTGACACGGGCACTTGGACACCTTTCTGTCCTAACGCTGGAGGTGAAAGGGGGGCAGGAGATAGTCATTAAGGTGGGGCCAAAGAGGCCAAGAAAAACCTGGGAGGATGAGCAGAGGACCAGGAGGGAACGGGGTCGTTCAGGGTACCAGGAGAGTGGGCTCTCTGGGACAGAGGAAGGTGATGAGGTAGAAATGTGTGGCAGGATTTAACACGAGACTCATGAGGTGGGTGAAGGGGGTTGGCCTGGTGGGGAACGTGGGGGAGGAAAGACTGGGGGGGGGTGCCCTTAGGAGGCCTGGTGGGGTACATAGGGGAGAAAGGACTTGAGAGGGTGCTGTTAGGAGGCCTGGTGGGGCACAAAGGGGAGAAAGGACTTGAGGGGGTGCTGTTAGGCCGCCTGGTGGGGCACGTGGGGGAGGAAGGACTTGAGAGGGTGCTGTTAGGAGGCCTGGTGGGGCACATAGCGGAGAAAGGACTTGAGGGGGTGCTGTTAGGAGGCCTGGTGGGGCACGTGGGGGAGGAAGGACTTGAGAGGGGTGCTGTTTCAGAAGCAGGTACCTAGCTGGTATTTGTCTTTGGCTGCTGCCCGCTCCTTGGCATCAAAATACCAGACGGTGATGGCGTACCTGGGGACCAAAGAAGCCCCAAGGGGCAGCTACGTATCAACTTTTTTACAATTACTGCCGCCACACCCATACTGACACTACAGCCCACCCTTCTGAGCCTGGTCTGTTCCCACCTAGGCCCCCTCTCAGCCCCCTCCACCCCCTAGTCATTCGAGAAGGGGGTGTCTGAAAATTTTGCTGGCACAGTGGGAGTACCTGGCTATAGCCCCGAAAGTATGGGTCATACCTGGTGGCATAGGCTGGCTTCACCTCGTGGGGGTTCCGCCGGTCAGACCAGAAAATGAGCAGCCGATCAAAGAGTGGCTCGATGTTGGCTACCACAGGCCGGCCCTCTGGGAAGATCTGCAGCAGGCCGCCATGCACCTGGGGCAGGCCGGAGGCTGAGGCAAGAGGCCGCTGGTCCCGCTTGGGGCCTCTGCCTTGCACTGCCAGGAGGAGCCCACCAGGGGGCGCAAAATCACTCCCTCCCACCACCCAGGCTGTCTCTCTTAAAATAAATGACGGCCCAATGGTCTGCATCACCATGGAAATGGGCAGGAAGCTACTAAAGAAGACAGGAAACGGGGGAAGTGTTCATGACAAGGGGGGTGGGGCTGGGCAGACGGCACCATTTCCTGAAGGTGGGGGGAGTTCTCACCAGTCAGCTAGAAAGGAGGAGGAGGTGCCATTTCCCAGGAAGAGCCAGCAGATGGCACCGCCCCCTGTGTGTTGAGGACAGGAGAATCGGAGAATCCGACTTGGGAGTGGAAAATGGAGTGAATGCCTGACGCCCCCAACTCGGCACCCTACCTTGACGTCCCAGTTCTGATTCAGGTAATAGATACAGGTGATGCAACGCCCGTCGCCGTGGGGATTGTCAACGTGCCTCACGTACCCCAGCCCGTTGCCTGGGTAACACGCCACCATGGCCTGGCAGAGATGGAGGGAGGCGGGGTTACAAGGGCTGGGCAGGGACATATGGCGAGAGCAGCCATACCTACTCTTCCTCACCCCTTCTCCCCGCCAACTTCTTGAGTATTCTAGACTCTCTAAGCTCCAGCCCAGAGACTGTCCTTTCTCAGCTAAGCTCCCAGTCTCAAGTCCATCAGGAATCTCAGCTCCTGATCCTCAAGAACCCACTCCCCTCACATATGCCAGACTTGGCACCCAACACGTCTGGGTAGCTGAGGGTTGGTTTTCAAAGATGCCCCAACCCCACCTCTGACATTTCAGTGGAGTAAAAGCAATTTAAACGTGTTCACATGCGCAGAGACTTAGCCTCAAAGCCCTAGGCCAGGGGTCTCACCCTCAGCTGCAGAGTGAAATCACCTGGGAAGCTTAGCAACACGGATGCTGGGACCCACCTCAGAGGTGCTGTTGTAACTGGTCTAAGGTGGGGCCTGACGTTTTTGAAGATTTCCCAGGTAATTGTAATGTGCAGCTATGTCTGAGAACCGCTGCCCTTGACCACAAAGAATCCCTCCTAAATAAATTATCTGCCTCATACACGTGTAAGCAGGTACCAAAAACCAGAGTCTGAGTAAGGCCTGGAATCTAATCTCAGCTCCAACGATAACTGCTAGTGGCCCTGAACAGTCCCATCACCTGAATGGGCCTCAGCTGTCCCACCTGTAAAATGGGGCTAATAAACACCTCCTGTTTAAAACAGTGGCATTAACCCTCTGAGTACACAGCCCACACGCAGGGGTGGCAAGTTAACCACCTAGTCTATCCTAGTCTAAGGCAGGTCTTTGTGTGACTAACTGCGGTCCTTGGCTTCTGTGTACACATGTGACCACCAGGCTTGTCATCTGGTCCTGAGAGCCGCCACACCCCTGCCCCTGGCCACGCCCAGCCCAGGCCTGTTTTCTCATCCAGGAGCTGACAGAAAGGTGGTGTGGTGGCAGGGAAAGGGCCCCACCCACTCCTGCAGACCTAACTCCTGGGCGCCAAATCTTAGCGTGGCCGGAGGCACTGTGTGTTGTCAGCAAGGTGACTTGACTTCCCTGTCTCAAGTTCCTCATCCAGAAACAGAGGTGACAGCTACTTCTCAGGTTGAGGCCTGAACAAGATTAATCATGTCTGGGAGAGAACCAGAACAGACTGAAATGGTATTACCTTGTTTTTTTTAAAAAGCACCCCAGCCTACCCCTGCACAAAGCCACTGAGAGGGCTGGATGAGGAAATGGGAAATAGGGGTGTACCAGCATGAGCCTCCAGCTTCTTCCCAGCTGGGACCACCTGTCTTGAGCCAGGGATGAGTCTGCTGGCTGCTCCTCCCCACTAATGCCAGCTATACCTGTGGGCTGTGAACCATGGCCTGGGAAGACAGCCCTGAGACAGTAATTCAGAATCAGACATGTCTGCTGCCAAAGCAGGAGACTTGCCAGGCACTCCATGGCAGGCCAGGTTGACTCAACTCCTCAGCTTCCTCCCAGGCCTCCTCCCAGCCCCTTACTGGCAGGGCTCAGGCGTAAAGATAAAGCAGCATCGATGCCAAACTGCTCGGCATGAAACGTCTGCACCTGATCCATCACACCACCTGCACTGTGAGGGCCCAATCCTTAAGACAGCAAAAGAGAGGCTGGGAGGGCTGCCAGATCTAAGGCCACCCACAGGCAGGAGGCTAGCTTCTCCCTGGCAGCTCCTGGGCAGACCCCTGCCCCACAGCCCATGCCCCTGTGTCAGGAGAGCCTTCTTTGCACTGCTCAGTCCCTGCAGATGGGTCTGTCCCCCTCGCTGGAGGAAAGAATGTCATGGGGCGGGGGGGGGGGGGGGGGGAGCGTGGAATCAGTGAGTCACCGACTGGGGACAGACAAGCCCTCCCAGCCGGATTCCAAGCTGAGGTTATGCTGGTTCCACACGTGGATGGAATGGGGGAGCGGTGCAGTGCCACTCCACCCCACACTGCAGCCAGAGACCCTCTGAAATCACAGGGAAATACAAATTCCAAGCGGCTGCTACCAAGCTCATCTGCTACACCTCACCTTGCTCACTCTGCTCCAGCCTCCTGACTGTCGTTTGAAAGGGCCAAGCTTGTCGCACCTCAAGCCCTTACACCTGCTAGTCCCTCTCCCTGGAACACTCTTGCCCCTTCCTCCTTGCTTTTCAGGTCTCAGGTCAACGGTCACCTCCCGCACGAGGCTCTCTTCAGTGCTCTAGCTGAAGGCTCCCTGGCTGATCTCCCATCCACTCATCGCTCTGGGTAATCACCCAGTGACTTGATTCTCGAGTCCTAGTCTGACAGGCAGCCCCAGGGGAGTCCCTGTGCTGCCCGTCTCCCCAGGGCCCAGCAGCATCTGCTAAGTGACAGCTCTCTTCTGGGCTTCAGGGCCTGAGCCCCACCCCACTGTCTGCCCTGCCCTGTGCGCCCTCACACAGGGTCCCGCACCACGCAGGAAGGACACCCTCTGTGTGATGTGGAATGAGGCACACACGCAGGACACAGCCACAAAGCCTGGGCACAGAAACAGGGGCCATCCTTTACGGCCCCGCCCTGCCCCCACATACACACACCTAGGGGGTGGAAGCAACCCCAGGCCCCAGGGAAACACCCACTTCCTGCTCCTGCAAGGGAAAGCTTCAGCCCTCAAGGGCAACAGGCAGAGTGATGTGGAAATGTGGGGGCTGGGTGGTGACACTGTTGGCATCATCCACTCCTGACTTGGCTGCCTCAGGGTAGGGGGCAACTGGCATCAGAGCTAGGAGATTAAAGAGTTAAAGGCCAGAGAGACAAAGTGCCAAAAGCCCTGCTACACACACACACCCCTAAGTCAGTCAGAAGCCGGGACTGAGCCACTGACAGCAGGCCCCACCCCCAAGCTGCTCTTAAAGAGGCAAACTAAGCCAGCCTGGCCCTTCCTGGGGTCCCTTTTGGGAGTCCTTGATGCCAAAGGGTGTCAACTCTCCAACCTGCAGAACAAGTGAGCAGAGGGACCAGGAAGAAGAGGGACGGCAGGAGGGCCCAAGAGCTCAACTCAGGAACGACCATGGGGCAGGTTGTTGCCCTAGCCACCATACCAGTGATCCATGCCCTCCACCTCAGCACCCCCACTGTCCTCCTCGAAAGCCTGGGACAGGAGTCCAGATGTTGCCCTTTGAGGGCAGGGAAGCCTGGAGCTGCCATCTCATGGGGCAGGGGGCAGTCTGAGAGAACTCGGGTGACTGGATTGGGTTGGCTCCTCCCCTCCCTTCCTGTCAGCCCAGCCTGTTCTCACCTCCCCCTGTCCTAGGGCAGTAAGGGTCACCCAGAGCTAAAACACCCAGTACCCTCCATCCTAGCCAGCACCCTGTCTCCCACCATGTCCCAGGTGGGAGCCAGAGGCACCAAGGTGAAGAGGCCTGCTCTCTACCCTCCTGAGCCTCCTTCCTAAAACTGCTACAGACTAGCTTTGTGGATGAGCAAACTGAGGCCCATGGCTCTGGGCCACACAGCTCTTCCGATCTCCCCTGACATCTGGCCCAAGGACCTGAGGCCCTGGGGTAAAGGTGCTGAGCCCTGCGTGGCCAGGGAGGCTCACACTGACCGGGCCTGCCCAGGAGCCAAGCCCAGGGTGGGACAGGCTCTCCAGCTATCAAGTAACGGGAGGGAGAGGGAAGTAGGACAAGTTCCAGCTGGGGTGGGGAGGAAACAGGCCTCGGCCCCGGGGGAGCCCTGGTCCCAGAGCCAACTCCAGCCTGAGAGGGAAGTTGAACAGAGGCAGAACCCAAAAGGAGAATGGTCACACTAGCAAGACGGAAGGCAGGCCCTACAGACCACTGTCTTGTACAGGGCTCCTGATCCCATCTGGAGCCTGTGAAGCCCTGGCAATTGCCTATAAACTTCAGTCAAATGAGAATTTTTCTTAAGAGAGGATCTGTGGCTTTTGGCAGATTCTCAAAAGGCCCAGGTTCCAAAAACAGATTAAGAACTACTAGTCTAAACCAAAAGAAAGAAAAAGGGATCAAGACAAGACACACGGGGCAGAGGGTCAAGGGAACTGACACAATGGACGGGAAGGATGAGGGCAGGTGGAGCCTGAGTAGGCCAGAGAGGGGTAAGAACAAAGTGACAGAAAGGATGGACAGAGACTCAGACAGGAGCGGCAGAAAAGTTGGGGTCAGGGCCTCCACATCAGCCCGCTAACGGCTGCCCAGGGCTGCCCCCAGGCAGCTGCCATAATCCCACATGCAGGGCACGCAGCAGCCCAGGGCAAAGCGCTCAGGTGCGGCTGGCAGCACCTCCTCCCTCAGCCTGGCACTCACCTCACCACTGCCACACGCCCTGCCTCCCCCCTCCCTGGTGCTCCTGCCGTGGGAGAGGAACGCACAGACCAGAGACAGAGGAGGACAGGGGAAGGACGGAGGTAGGGACACAGATGGACAGACAAGGATGGAAACGTGTCTGGCTGTACTGACTCTTCTTGGTCTGGGGCCCATGAACAGTCACCACGGCCCGTGCACAGGTGGGCTGTGAATGCCCACGGCTCTCATCAGGTTCTTCGAGAGGATCCCAACGATGTCCAGATCCACTATGGCTCTGGGCCAACGCTCTGGTTTACAGATGTGGAAACTGAGGCCCACAAGGGGAAGGCATACAGACCCTCAGAGTCCCCAAAGGTGAGAGAGCCTGCAAGTTCCCCCAACACCCCCTCCACCGGCACTTTCTGAACCCTCTGTGACCTCAGAAGTCTTTGTTCAAACCCACTCTTGCTCAGCGCACTGAGCAGCCAACACACAAACGTGGCCCAGACGCCTCTCCACAGGCCCCCTCCACAGCCTCACCTTGGTGCGCCCGTTGATGACGTAGCCACCCAGCCGCCCGGCGCAGTGCCGGATGACCGCATCCACATGGGCCATGAGAGCGCCGATGCTCCGGCAGCCTGGCTCGTGGCCTTCTACCCAGGCAATCTGGTCCCCACGGATGCTTCGCGGCGGGATAGCCCGCTGGCTCACTAGCTGCCCGTCACACAGGCGCCCGGCCCGCTTCAGGGCCTCCACCTCAGCCAGCACGCGGCCACACAGGGCCGGCCCCAGGAAACTGTCCTTGACGCAGATGCCGTAGTACCGCATGCAGGGCACAATGTAGTCCAGGGCCAGGCGCTCAAGTGCGGTGGGCAGCACGTCCTCCCTCAGGCCGGCACTCGCCTCACCACTGCCACTGCCACAGGCCCTGCCTCCCTCCTCCTCCGCCTCCTGGTGCTCCTGCCTGGCCCAGGGCCGCTTGCTGGGTGCGGGGGCATCCCCACCATCCTCTGCCCATTTCCGCTTTGGGGCCTCAGGCCGGGCACCCTGAGCTGCCAGTCGCTGGCACCCCTTGGTGACCAGCGCCGCAGCGCCCTCACTCCGCAGTGGCCGCAGCTCACCGCCATCCTGCCCGCCAAAGCCTTCCCTCAGAGGGCTGGTAGTGGTGGAGGTGGCTGTGGCTCTGGGGGTTCCAGTGCCTGCTGAGGCCTCGCCAGGCACTCCTGGACAGTGATAGGAAGGCAGCAGGGGACAGGGCAGATAACTCTCCACTCCCATCCTGGCCCGGCCAGGCTCTAGGGGCTCTGAGGAAGACCCCGGCAACTGAGGGAGAGCCTGACTCAGGGGCTGCGGCTGGCACGGGCTGTCCATGGCAGCAGTGTCTTCATCCCCCGGGCATGGAGGGCACGGCCCAGGCCCATGATGCCACCCTCCTCCACCTCCTCCTCCTCCACTGATGTAGCTGGGGGCCGGGGCAGCTGGGCCTGGTGTGGGTCAGGATGAGGCAGGGCGGGTGGCAGGGGCTCTTCTGGTGCCCTACAGGAGCTAGTTGGTCCCCAAGTCCTCTGCCGTCCCTAGAGGCTTGGGATGGGGACCAGTCAGGGTGGCTGCAGGAAGAGAGAAAAAGGGATGTGAGAGGGACTACAGACAAGCAAGCTGAAGGACGGAGCATGACAGGGGCAGTAGGGAGGAAAAACACCTGGACAAACTTAGATACAAGGAGCCCAAGTGAGGGAGGGACCCTGAAAACTTGGGGGAGGGGACCGCTAACAGGCAAGAGGAGGTCTGGGAGAGTAGCTGGAGGAGAGAGGCTGGTTGGATGACCCAAAGGCAGAGGACTGGGATGGGGGCCATGGGAGAAGATCCTCAGATAGAAAAGAGGGAGGGGGTCTGAGGAATGGTGGAGCGGTGGGTAACGGGAGGGCTGGAAACAGACGGGAAGGGCCCACCTGGAGGTTCCACCGACCCACAGAGGGAATGGGGGATCCAGAGAGGAAAAGAGAGAATGGGGTCTAGAGACAGACAAAGGGAACTGGGGGCCCAGAGACAGAAAAACAGACCGGAGGGAAGCTTGGGGGCTGGGCCTAGGACTGCGAGACAGAACGAGGTGGATGGATCGACCCGAGTCCAATGGGAGGAAGCCTGTTAGAGCAGACATACACCCAGACGGAAGGGAGGTCCTGAGACCGACGGACCAACGGAAGGGGGCCTCGGAAGAAGAGTGCATAGCGATAGAGGGAAGGGCGGACGGAAGGATTCACGCACCCGAGAAACAGGTCGAGGGAAAAGGGCACCCCCTCCCAACTCCGCTAGGTGCGGGCCTGAAGGCCCAGAGGGCGCAGCAAGAGGCGGAGGCAGGACTGAGGGGCCGCTCAGACCCCGTGCCCTCCCCTCCGCCGGCGCGCGCTCTCTGCTCCCACCCCAAGCCGCAACGGCCGGCACCCAACGTGCCCCGGCGCGCGCCCTCCTCCCCGCCCCACCCCCACCCTCTCCTCCAGGGGTCGCCGGGGTCCGCCCCGCGAGCCGCAACGCGCGCTCCACACCCCTCCCGGCTCGCGCCGGTGCTCGGACTCGGGCTTCTTCCCTTCCCCCCACCCCCCTTCCCTCTCCGCATTCTCCTTACCGAGCTTTTTCCTTCGGCCCCGGCGCCGGCGTTTGTGCCAACCGCCCTGCGCCGCACAGCGCGCCATACCCCGCCCCCACCTCCCGCGACGCTCCGCCCCCGCCTCGCCCGGTGGGCACGTGACCGCGCCCTGGCCTAGGAGAGGGTGTGCGCAGGCGCGAGCCGTGCGGGGCGGGGCGAGGACGCTGGGAACAACCCCCCGCTCGAAATAGCGGTCCTTCGCCTACGCCAGGCTTATTTGCATTCTGCGCCCCGCCCCCTTGGCGCGGGAGGAGGAACGCAGTTCAGTAGAGCAGGACCAGAGGGGGCGTTTCTGCGTGCGTTATGCAAAGCAATGTGGGAGGGGTATACAAATGAATTATTTATATGGGCAGGCCCATTCCCTCAGAGCCAAGATCCCTGGGGAAAGACCAGTAGGGGAGTGGTAAACGAATTATTTTATTTGCACGAGAAGCTCCGCCTTCTCCTGGTCCAAGAATTAAAACCAGAACACAAAACCAGATCCACTGCCGTGGCGTCTAATTCCGACTCAGTGACCCTACAGGACAAGGTAGAACTGCCCCTTAGGGTTTCCAAAGCTGTAAACCTTTATGGGAGCAGATCGCCAGCTCTTTTCTCCCACGGAGCAGCTATGGGTTCAGACTGCCGACCTTTTGGTTAACCACTGGCCCACCAGGGCTCCTTAGTCCAAGAATAAGGATGAGAAGTTGAGAAAATGCGCAGTTAGTTGGGAAATGTTTGTAAATTAGCACATCAATCAGTAATTTGCATAAGTACTTTTTATAACGGAGACTGCGGAACTTCTTAAGGAAAAGCTGAGTAGAAGAGATATGCAAACATTTCCTTTGCATGACCCGACCTGACCTGCCTCCTCGGGACGGTTGTGGGAGTCAGAATAAGCAACCTGAGATGTCTGTGTAGCTAAGACACTTACATGACCAGCCCCTAGAAGCAGGGTGGGCGACCACCCCGCCTCCAGCGAGAGTCAGTTGGAGCAGCTGGGAGTAGCCTCAGGAGGCTGCACTGTGCCTAGCAGGGCACATGTGGGTGTCACTGATTGACCTAGACACAAACAGGTCCACCTGGGCATCGGAGTGGCACAGATGCACACGGGTTGATCACGTATGCAAACGAGTCAGGGTTGCACAAAGGCCCACACCATCCTCAGGGGCACATACAGCCTCCATGATCACACAGGTGTGTAAAAGGAGCCAAACTCACACAGACTTCAGGAGCACCCAGGTGAGTCACCCACGCAAGAGTCAGACACTGCCTCACACTTCCAAGCATGATACAAATAGCCATCACCAGGCACAGACAGCAGGGCCAAATTCGCATTCCCTGGCCTCCGTGTCACAAAAAACCCCATTGAAACAATCACTGAGGACACAGTAGTCATGGCAACAATGTCACACACACAAGCAGACACCATCACATACAGGAACTGGAAACACTCATACATGTGTCACAATCCCAGGGACACCACTGTTACCCATGTGAGCCTCAAGCACACAGTCACAAAGTTTGCACATGGTGACAACCCCTCTCCCTCCCACAACAGACCTGAGTCTTGGAATCATGGTGTACCTCACACCTCACATGGTGTACCTCATGTACCTCACACCATGCCCAACCCAGAAAAATGGGCCCCATACCCCATGGCAGACCCATTTCTTCCATCAGGGACCTCTTCAGGTTCCCCTCCATCCCAAAATGACAGAGGCTAAGACACGGGTGTAAACAATGCTTTATGGGCATGGGGTGGGGACTGGACAGGCCTCCAGGTAATAAATAACACGTACTCGCAATGGCAGGGCCAGGTGGGGAGCTGGGGCCACGTGGCCCTGGTCTCAGGCTTTGGGAGCTTTGGGGGCATGGTTAAGGGTTAGCAAGACAGAAGCAGCAGCAGGTACGGGTTCCCTCTCCCCCGTGGCTCAGTCTTGCCCCACATCCAGGCCAGGGAAGGGGGACAGGTGGCAGGGCAGCTTCTTTGGGGCCAGGGCAGGTGGGGGGCATGGCCTCCCAGGGCCTGGGTCTGGGCTCCAGCCAGAAGGGCAGGGCTGGTCCTGGAGAACAGGTGAGCTGAAAGAGAAGGATATGGTAAACAGGACGGATGCTGGGTCTGTCTCATTTCTGGGTTCTTCCTATCCTCTGACCTGTGTCTGTCTCTGTAGTCCTTTCTCTTTCTCCCAGAGTTTCTACAGTATCTGTCTGTTGACTCTCTATTTCTCTTCTGCAGCTAATTTCAGGGTCTCTCCGGAGTCCCTGCATGGTCCAAACAGTTAACGCACTTGGCTGGTAACCAAAAGGTTAAAGGTTCCAAACCACACAGAGGCACCTTGGAAGAAACACCTGGCAATCTACTTCCCAAAAAATCAGCCATTGCAAACCCAATGGAGCACAGTTCTACTCTGATACACACGGGGACACCGTGAGTCGGAATGGACTCTACAGCATCTGGTTTTTCTCGAGGGGTACCTGCATCTCTGTGTTCCTATGCCTGGTCCCAGAGGGCTATCTCTCTGTAGAAAGGAATCACAGTGTCTAAATACCTTATACCCTTCCTTCTATGCCTCTTTGTTTCTGATCTCCCCGACTGTAGGTCTCATTCCAGTATTTTCCAAACTGAGGATACACATTAGGGCAGCCGTTTTCACTTTGGCTGCATAGAGCACTACCTGGGAACTTCTAGAAATCCACAAATCACTTCAGACTCTCTGGGGGTGAGGCCAGGGAATCAGTATGTGTTAAAGTGCCCAGGTGATTCCCATGTCCAGTACTGCATTAGAGGATCAGGAAATCAGTTTGCTGGGCCTTGAGCAGTTTTTTTAATGGAAACAGAAAATATCAGAGTGCCTCAGAGGCATCATATGTAATAAGAATACTGGTCCACAGAGACAGCAGATTGGTGGTTGTCGGGGGGCTGGGAGGAGGAAGAGTTGACTGCTTAATGGGTGTCTCAGTCATCTAGTGCTGCTGTAACAGAAATACCAGGAGTGGATGGCTTCAACAAAGAGAAGTTTATTCTCCCACAGTCTAGGAGGCTAGAAATCTGAGTTCAAGGTGTCAGCTCCAGGGGAAGGCTTTCTCTCCCTGTTGGCTCTGGGGGAAGGTCCTTGTCATCAATCTTCCCCTGGTCTAGGAGCTTCTCAGCACAGGGCAGGATTTACAACACACGGAAAAATCACATCAGATGACAAAATGGTAGACAATCGCACAATACTGGGAATCGTGGACTAGCCAAGTTGACAGATATTTTGAGGGGACAAGACATGACAATTGGTCTGGGTTTTTTTTGCGGGGGGGGGGGTGATGAAAATATTTTGGAACTAGACAGAAGTGGTGGCTACACAACATTGTGAATGTACTGAACACCACTGATCTGCATACTTTAAAATGGCAAATCTGAAGTTATCTGAATTTCAACTCAATTAAAAAAAAACAAAAAAATGCTGGCGTCAGGGAAACGTGGTTTAGGTTTACGTGTGTGTGACCGTAAAAGATCAACATGTAAAATACATCTCCTCCTGAGGATTGCAGTCAACACAGTTTGAAAAGGCACTGTCTTACTACATTTGATTCACTGAGGACAAACCCTAAACAGACTATGCTACGCAGTGAGGTGAACAGTCTATCCCCATCCATTTCTGTGAAGCCCAGATCTCCAGCAATGTTAGGTAGTAAGAAGAAAAATAACAAAGAACTCACGTTTATTGAGTCTTTACTAAGTGTTGGGCCCTGTCCTAAGCACTCTACATGAATTACCTTATTTAATCTTCTCAACAACCACGAGATAGGCACTATTATTAACTCCATTTGACAGATAAGGAAACTGAGGCCCAGAGAGGTGAAATTATTTACCCAGAGTCACACAGCTAGAAGTGACAGAGTTGTCCCGCTCAAAGATGGCGACCAACCGTGCCACTCTGAATGTATGTGGCTCTCCACAGTCCCGCCAATAATCCAATCTCACACATCAAGGAATCACTACGCTTCTTCCAAGTCTCTCATTCTAGGCGTTCAACCTGTTATTTTTCCTATTCCAGCTATCATGCCAAACCAAAAATCAAAACCATTCTTACTTAGTCAATTCCGACTCATAGTGACCCTACACGACAGAACAGAACTGCCCCATAGGGTCTCCAAGGAGCAGCTGGTGGATTTGAACTGCTGACATTTTGGTTAGCAGCCAAACAATCACAGTGCCACCAGGGCCCCACGTTATCATGCTGGAACATCCAAATTGTAACAGTCCAGGTCTGTTCTGTTCTGGTTTCACTTTGTCAGCCGTGACTGAACTGGTCAAATCATTTCGAAGCCCTGGCTGGAAGCTATGCCACCAACATTTCCAACACCAGCAGGGTCACCCACGGTGGACAGGTTTCAGCAGAGCTTCCAGACTAAGACAGACTAGAAAGAAAGGCCTGGCAATCTACTTCCAAATATTAGCCAATGAAAACTTTATGGATCACACAACAGAACAATGTCCAACTTGCTTGCTTTGGACACATCATCAGGAGAGATCAATCGCTGGAGAAGAACACTGGGTTGGTGAAGTAGAGGGCCAGCAAGGGAAGGGAGACCCTCAGGGAAATGGATTGGCAGAGTAGCTGCAAAGATGATGACCTCAAACATGCTGGCAATTTTAAGGATGATGCAAGACTGGGCAACATTTCACTCTGCTGTGCATAAGGTCTCCATGAGGTGGAGGCAACAGCAGCGTCTATCTACCTGTCTACTCCCTGGGTGGCATAAATGGTTAACTGCTCAACTACTAGCTGAAAGTTGGCAGTTCAAACCCAGGCCATCTGCTTCCAGAAGGTCACAGCCTTGGAAACATGGTGGAACAGTTCTACTCTGCACATATGGGGTCACCATGAGTCAAACTGACTCAGTGGCAACTAACAATAACAACATCATCTATCTATATATTTATCTGGAGATAAATGTTTAAAAGCATTTAGTAGGGGGTTGTGAGACCACTCAACTGGGAGAAGTAACCCCATCTGGGAGGCCAGTAAAGGTTTCCTGAAGGAAGAGTCATTTTAGAAGTGACCAGAAGAAGAGTGAGAGCTGGCTAAAGAAAGGAGGCAGGAGGGGAACAGCCAGCCAAGCGTCTGGCAGGTGCAATGTCACGGAAGGCAGAGAGAACATTGCCCAAAGGACTCATCCTCGATCTTTCACTCTCTCCCTCTACTCCACATCCATTCCATCAGGAGATCATGTTGGCTCTGGCTGTAGAGTATATCCAAAGTAACTTCTCCCGATGACCACTCTGGAGCTGCCAATGGCTCCAGGGGAGGGGAAAAGATGAAGCACAAAGGGGAGAATTGGCAAAACACACACAGAGAGGCGGGGATGGGACCAGGATCTCGCAAGCCATGTCAAGGAGTTTGGACCGAGAACGGGGGAACAAACAAGGCTTCCTGAAGGAGAGGAGACCTGGAGGAGGAGGGATAATGTAAGAAGGTTACTGGGTGTTGTGGATTCAACTGTGTCCCTCAAAAACGTATGCTGAAGAAACATTCAACAATAGATTCGAGCAGACAGAAGACAGAATAAGTAAATTAGAAAACAGGGTAACTAAACTTACCAAGTTTCAAGAGAAAAGAACAGAGGAAAGCAAACGAAATCAAATGGAGACGTGGAATTCATTAAAAATCGAACATGAGGATTTTCAGAATTCCAGAACAACAGGACAGTAAAAAAGGCATAGAAAGAATTTTCCAAGAGATAATCACAGAGAATTTCCCAGACCTGAATAAGAAAATGAGCCTGCAAATCCAGGAAGCTAGATGAACTCCAACCAGAAGGATTATAAAGAGGTCTCCACCATAATACGTTGTAATTAAATTAATGAAAACCAAATACAAGGAGAGAATTCTGAAAGCGGCAAAAGAAAAGCACAATATAACATATCAAGGGTCCTTCATAAGAATTAGTGTGGGTTTCTCCTCAGAAGTCCTGGGGGCAAGAAGACAATGGAGCAACATATATAAAGTACTGAAGGAAAGCAATTGTCAACCAATAATTCTTTACCCAGCAAAGTTATTAAAAAATGAGCGGGTAATCAAGATATCCCCAAATAAACAGAAGCTCTGGGAATTTGTTAACTACCAGACCTGTTCTGCAAGTATTACTTAAGGGCGTTCTTCAGATGGAAAGGAAAGAACACTAAACAAATACTCAAATCTGCACATGGGAAAGGACAAAAGAGAGAGAGAGAGAGGGAGAGAGAGATCTCCAATAAAGTTAACGACACGGGCAAATACAAGGAGCAACTATACCATATTTTCAGGGAGTAAGCTCAATAGTTAAGTTCCACAAGCAAAACAACATCAAGTGCATAAGAAATAAGTATATATTAAACCTATAAGATATAGGACATATAATGACATAACTGGATACTCAACAACAGAAAGGGGGGAGGGAGGAGCAAAACACGAATAGCATTTTAGTATGTTAATGTTTATGTTATTTGCTGTTTGGGTGTCAAATGTTGGCAGCTAGCTAAAATTAAGTTGCTGCAACTGTAAGTGGTTCAATGTAATATTTTCAGTAAACACTAAGAAAATACTTAGAAAAATACACAAAAGGGAAGCAAGAAATCAAAAACACTCAACACAAAAAAGCATCTAAACAAAAAATAACAGTAATATGGGCATAATGGGACAAAAAAGATATAATACACACAAAAAATAATCAGCAGAATGAATGAAGTAGGTACTTTGTTTTCAGTAATTACCTGAAGTATAAATGGCTTAAATTCCCCATTCAAAAGACAGGGAGTAACAGATCATGGTTTAAAGAAACATGATCCATCCTTATGGTGCCCACAAGAGGCACACCTTAGACACAAAGATACAAACAGACTGAAATTAAAAGGAGAGAAAAGAATATACTATGTCAGTAGTAACCAAAAAAGAGAAGGGGTGGTCATACTGATATAAGACAAAATAGACTTTAAATTAGGAGCTATTATATGAGATTTAAAAAAAAAAAAAAGACATTAGATAATAATAAAACCAAAAATGGATTGCTGTCACCTCGCTTCCAACTCATAGCAACCCTATAGGACAGAGTAGAACTGCTCCATTGGATTTCCAAGGCTGTAATCTTTACAGAAGCAGACGACCACATCTTTCTCCCGTGGAATGGCTGGTAGGTTTGAGCCTCCGATCTTTGGGTTAGCAACTGAGCGCTTAACCACTGCACCACCAGGGTTCCTCTTACATAATAACAAAAGGGTAAATTCATCAAGAAGATGTAACAAATATAAATATACATGCACCTAGCATCAGCACTCCAAAATATATGAAACAAACACTGACTGATATGCAAGGAGTAATAGACAACTCCACAGTAATAGTTGGGAGACTTCAATATACCACCTTTAATTCTGGACAAATCATCTAAAAAGAAGATCAGTATGGACATCAAGGACTTAAATAATACCATAAGTCAATTTGACCTAATGGACATATATAGAACACTCTACCCATCATCAGAACAATACACATTTTTCTCTTGTATACACGGATCATTTTCCAAAATAGACCATATGCTAGGCCATAAAACAAGACTCAACAAATTTAAAAAGACTGAAATTATACAAAGTATCTTCTCTGACTACTAAGGAATATTAGAAATTAACAGCAAAAGAAAAACTAGAAAACACACAAATCCATGGAAATTAAACAATACCACTATTAAATATAACTATTGAATCAAAGAAGAAATGAAGAGTGAAATAAAATAATACCTGGGGATAAAAGAAAATACATCATACACAAACTTGGGGATGCAGTGAAGACAGCCCTCAGAGGCAAATTTGTAGCAATAAATGACTACATTGAAAAAGAAAAACAGGGGAGGGGATGAATTACAGGGCTGAGGGCTGGGGCCCATGGTCTTGGGGGACATTTAGCTCAACTGGCATAACATAGTTTATAAAGACAATGTTCTACATCCTACTTTGGTGAGTAGCGTCTGGGATCTTAAAAGCTTGCGAGTGGTCATCTAAGACACTCCACTGGTCCTGCTCCATTTGGAGCAAGGGAGAATGAAAAAACCAAAGACACAAGGGAAAGATTAGTCCAAAGGACCTAATGGACCACAACTACCACACCCTCCACCAGAATGAGTTCAGCACAACCAGACGGTGGCAGCTACCACTACCGACTGCTCTGACAGGGATCACAATAGAGGTTCTCAGACAGAGCTGGAGAAAAATGCAGAACAAAATTCTAACTCACAAAAAAAGACCAGACTTACCAGTCTGACAGAGACTGGAGAAATCCTGAGAGTATGGCCCCCGGACACTCTTTTAACTCAGTACTGAAGTCACTCCTGAGGTTCACCCTTCAGCCAAAGATTAGACAGGCCCATAAAACAGAACAAGACTAAATGGGCATGCCAACCCAGGCGCAAGGACTAGAAGGCAGGAGGGGACAGGGAAGCTGATGATGGGGAACCCAAGGTAGAGGACGGGAGAGTGTTGACACGTCATGGGGTTGGAAACCAATGTCACAAAACAGTACGTGTATTATTTAATGAAAAACTAATTTGCTCTGTAAACCTTCATCTAAAGCACACAAAAAAGGTCTCAAATAAACAGTCTAACTCTACAGCTTGAGGACTAGAAAAAGAAGAGCAAACTAAACCTAAAGCTACTAGAAGAAAAGAAATAATAAAGCTCAGTGCAGAGATAAATAAAATAGAGAACAGAAAAACAGTAGAGAGAATCAACAAATCCAGAAGTTGGTTCTTTGAAAAAATCAATAAAATTAACAAACTGCCTGCTAGGGTGACAAAAAATCAAGAGAGAAGATGCAAACAAAATAACAAAAATAAGAAATAAAAGCGGAGACATTACAACTGACCCAACTGAAGTAAAAAGGATCATAACAGAGTACTATGAATAACTATACTCCAACAAAATGGATAACTTTGACAAAATGGACAAAATATTAGAAGCACATAAACTACCTAAATTGACTCAAAAGGAAGTAGAAAACCTCAACAGACCTGTAACAAGTGGAGAGACTGAGTCAATAATAAAAAGCTTCCCAACAAAGAAAAGTCTGGGACCAGGCAACTTCACAGGGGAATTCTACTGAACATTTACAGAATAAATTGAACATCCTGTTCAATTCCCCACATCCGTCAGTTTGTCATACTGTGGTGGCCTGCGTGTTGCTGTGATACTGGAAGCTATGCCACCAGTATTCAAATACCAGCAGGGTCACCCATGGCGGACAGGTTTCAGCTGAGCTTCCAGACTAAGACAGACTAGGAAGAAGGACCCGGCAGTCTACTTCTGAAAAGATTTAGCCAGTGAAAACCTTATGCATAGTGGCAGAACATTGTCTGATATAGTGCCAGAAGATGAGCCCCTCAGGTTGGAAGGCACTCAAAAACAACGATGAGCTTAAGCATAACAACGATTGTGAGGATGGCACAGGACCAGGCAGTGTTTCGTTCTGTTGTACATGGGGTCACTATGAGTCGGAACTGACTCAATGGCACCTAACAACAACACAACAATCCTGTTCAAATTCTTCCAAAAAGTGGAAGGAATACTCCCTAACTCTTTCTATGAGGCCAGCATTACCCTGGTACCAAAGCCAGACAAAGGCACCACAAGAAAATAAAACTAGAGGCCAATAGCCCTTATGAATATAAATGTCAAAATTCTCAACAAAATACTAGCAAACATAAACCAACAGAACATTAAAAGAATTATACATCATGATCAAGTGGGATTTAATACAGGAATGCAAGTTTGGTTTAACATAAAAAAATCAGTCAATGTAATATGCCACATTAAAAGAACAAAGGATAAAAACTCTTAACAAGATAGGAGTAAAAGGAAGGTTCTCAACATGATTAAGGGCATTTATGAAAAATCAACAGCCAACATTATACTCAATGGAGAAAGAATGAGAACTTTCCTTGAAAACAGGAACAAGACAAGAATGCCCACTCTCACGACTCCTATTCACTATTTTTCTGGAAGCACTAGCCAGAGCAGTAAGGCAAGAAAAAGAAATAAAAGGTATCCAAATTGGAAAGGAAGAGGTAAAACTATCTATTTGCAGATGATATGATCCTATATATAGAAAATTCCAAAGAATCTACTAAAATGTTTCTAGAACTAGTAGAGGAATTTAGCAAAGTTGCAGGATACAAGGTCAACACAGAAAAATAAGTTGGGTTTCTATACACCAGCAATGAGAAATCTGAAAAAGAGATTAAGAAAACAACTCCATTTATAATAGCATCTAAGAGAATAAAATATCTACGAATAAATTTACTCAGGGATGTGAAAGACTTATTGCTGTTGTTAGGTGCCGTCAAGTCTGTTCTGACTCATATCAGACCCTACGTACAACAAAAAGAAACACTGCCTGGTCCTTAGCCATCCTCACAATCGTTATGCTTGAGCTCACTGTTGCAGCCACTATGTCAATCTGTCTCACTGAGGGTTGTTATGGCTTGAATTGTGTCCCCCAAAAATAATGTGTGTCAACTTGGCTCATCCATGATTCCCAGTATTGTGTGACTGTCCACCATTTTGTCATCTGATGTGATTTTCCTGTGTGTTGTAAATTCTTCTATAACGTTACTGAGGGGACATTAGCAGCAGTTACATTAAAGAGGAAGGACTCAACCTACAAAATTACGTTGTGTATTAAGTCAATCTTTTTTGAGATATAAAAGACAGAAGCCAGCAGAGAGACAGGGGGACCTCATACCACCAAGCAACAAAAACCAGGAGAATAGCACATCCTTTGGACCCAGCGTCCCTGCACTGAGACTGATGACAAGGACCTTCTCCCAGAGCCGACACAGACAGAAAGCCTTCCCTTGGAGCTGGCACCCTGATTTTGGACTTCTAGCATCCTAGATTGTGAGAGAATAAACTTCTCTTTGTTAAAGCCATCCATCTGTGGTATTTCTGTTATAGCAGCACTAGATGACTAAGACAAGGGTCTTCCTCTTTTTCAATGACTGTCTACTTTACTAAGCATGATGTCCTTCTCCAGGGACTGTTCCCTCCTGACAACATATCCAAAGTATATGAGACAAAGTCTCGCCATCCCTGCCTCTAAGGAGCATGTGCTTCTTCCAAGACAGATTTGTTTGTTCTTCTGGCAGTCCACAGTATATTCAGTATTCTTCGCCAACACCGTAATTCAAAGGCATCAATTCTTCTTTGGTCTTCCTTATTCATTGTCCAGCGTTCACATGCATATGTTGTTGTTCGGTGCTGTTGAGTCAGTTCCGACTGATAGTGACCCTATGTACAGCAGAATGAAACACTGCCCGGTCCTGTGCCATCCTCACAATCGTTGTTATACTTGAGCCCATTGTTGCAGCCACTGTGTCAATCCATCTCGTTGAAGGCCTTCCTCTTTTTCGCTGACCCTCCACTTTACCAAGCATGATGTCCTTCATGTGTGTGAGGTGACTGAAAACAATATAGCTTGGGTCAGGTGCACCTTAGTCCTTAAAATGACACGTGAGTATGCATGTGTGTATATAGACATACGTATGTGTGTGTGTGTGTGTGTGTGTATATGCATATATGTGTCTATATGCATATATATTCATATATACAATAAAGCACATACGGGGCATAGTTCCAGGTACTTCTTAGACATAACCAAACACCTCATGGGATTGGCTTTCTGGGTTTGAAGGCTGAGAACCATAGTCTCATGGAACAACTCAGTCAATTGGCATGAAGTTTATGTTCTACATCCTAGTTTGGTGAGAGTGTTTGGGGTCTTAAAAGCTTGTAAGTGGCCATCTAAGATACAACTATTGGTCTCTACTCATCCAGACGAAAAGAGAAAGAAGGAAACCAAGGACTCAAAGAAGAAAGTAGTCTACAGGACAGAGTCTACACGAACCACAGCCTCATCCACCCTCAGAGCAGAGGAACTAAATGGTGCCCAGCTACCACTACTGACCATTCTAATCAGGGCCATAACAGATGGATCCTGATATAGTGGGAGAAAAATGTGGGACAGAATCTCAAATTCTTAAAAAATCCAGACTTACTGGACAAGCTGAAACTGGAGGACTCCCTGAGACTATTGCCCTGAAACATTCTTTAAACCTTGAACCAAAAATAGCCCCTGAGGTCACCTTTTAGCTAAATAACAGATTGGCTCACAAAATAAAGAATGTCACCCATGAGTATTGTGCTCCTTTAAAAAATCATCTATATGAGACCAAAGGGTCAACTATTACTTTAAAAACAAAGACGAGAAGGTAAGGGGGCAGAGAAACTAGATTAATGGAAATGGAACTACCAGAACAGAAATTAGAATGTTCATGCATTGTGAAGAACGTAACCAGCATCACTGAACAATCTGTGTAGAAATTGTTGAACTTAAACTATTATGTAAACCTTCACCAAAAACACAATAAAATATAATTTAAAAAAAAAAAAGGAGGAATGTATGGGAAATATAACATCCTTGTTATAAATGATGTATCTTGAAAATATGGAAAACCATTGAATTCATGTGTTTCCATCAGGAAAAAAAAAAAAAAAAAAAGATATGTGGAAGTCCTAACCCCTGGTACCTGTGAACATGACTCTGGGTGGAAATAGGGTCTTTGAAGATGTCAGTTAGGTTAACATGAGGTCATACTGGAGTAGGGTGGGTCCTAAGCCTGTATGACTGGTGTCCTTATATTTCAGATCCCATTGGTTAATAGAGATAATTAGCCACTGTTGTTGTTAGTCGCCACTGAGTCGATTCCGACTCATGGTGAACCCATGTGTGCAGAGGAGAACTGCTCCATCGGGTTTCAAGGCTGTGACCTTCCAGAAACAGATTGCCAGGACTGTCTTCTGAGGCTCCTGTGGGTGGGTTCAAACCACCAACTTTTCAGCTAGTAGTCAAGCAATTAACCCTTTCCTCCAACTGACTGGTTGTACTAATGTCCTTATAAAAGAGGAGAAGAGACACAGAGACAGGGAGACAGAGGAAGGACACCATGTGATGCTGCAGCTGCAAGTCAAGAAACATCTGGAGGAACCGGAGGCTAGGAGACAAGCACGGAACAGATTCTCCCTCAAGCCTCCGAAGGAATCAACAAGGCTGACACCCTGGTCTTGGACTGCCAACCGCCAGAACTGTGAGATGATACGTTTCTGTTCTTATACGGCACACAAAGTGTGGCATTTTGGTATGGCAACTGTAGGAAACCAATGTACTGGGGAGAGAGAGAAGAAACCGTGCTCCTGGCAGAGGGAACAGCATGAGCAAAAGCTCAGAAAAACTGAAAGAACGTCAGTGTGGCTGGAACAGGCTGGGAGGCGGGGCGTGGTGTGAGCTGAAGCTGGTAAGGCTGGCAGGGGCCAGTCCCTATGAGGAGTCACCAGGCTGAGGAGCTCCTGGGAGCCATGGACAGTTTTAAACAAGGGAGGAACGGGATCAAATTTGTGTTTTAGAAAGATCCAGGTAGCTACATCAAGAGGGGACGAGTCTGGAGACAGGCCAGGGAGAATACGGAACCTGTCCACTTCTTAACCTCCCCCGCTCTGGCCCCTCCCTGGTCCTGTGAACCATAGTCTCACACCTGGACTTTGCAGGGCCCTCCTCACTGGTCTCCCAGCACCCACCCCTGCCCGTGACAGTCTGTTTTCCACCCATTAGCCAGAGTCAAGTCATATCCCTTCCCTGCTCAGAACACTCCCATGGTTCCATCCCACTCTGGGTAAAAGCCAGAATCCTTCCCCTGGCCCACAGGCCCTCACTCATCTGCTTTCCTCCTACCCCTGACTTCATCTCCTGCTATCCCCCACCCCCATCCGCACACACTCCGCTCCAGCCACACTGGCCTCCTCCCTCTTCCATAACCTCTTCCGTTGGTTATGACCTTCCCTCAGGTCCTCTGCACTTGCTGTTTGTTGCCTGTGCCTAGAACACTTCCCCCAGAGCCCCACGTGGCTCCCTCCCTCACCTCCTTCTAGCCTTGGCTCAAATGTCACCTCCTAACCAAGGCCCTTCCTCATCATCCTATTTAAAATTCCACTCCTCCACCTTCCCCAACCCTCTTTGTCCTGCTTTCTTTTCCTCCAAGGTTCTTATCCCGCAAACTCTACAGTTTACTTATGGATCTTGTTTACTGTCAGCTCCTCATGGACAGGGGTTGTTTGCCTGTTTTGTGCACTACTGCATCCTCAGTGCCCTGAATAGGGCCTGGAACACAGTAGGCGCTCAATAAATACGTGATGAATGGGAGGGCCAGAGATCCAGGGGACAGAGCTATCTAGGAATAGCAAAAATAAAGGACCAAACCCACTGCTGTTGAGTCGATTTTGAATCGTAGCAACCCTATAGGACAGAGTAGAACCGCCCCATAGCATTTCCAAGGAGCAGCTGGTGGATTTGAACTGCCGACCTTTTGGTTAGCAGCCCAGCTCTTAACCACTGAGGCACCAGGGCTCCCTGGGGCTTAGAAGATGGCTCCATTAGCTCAGGTGTCTTTACATCTGTCTCTCTCACTCTGTTTCTCTTGTCATCTCTCCTTCTCTGCACCTCTATCTCTGCTCCATGCTCCCCCTTCCCAGGAGAAGTGACCCTGCCAGCCCCAGGCCCCAGCGTCCCACCTGGCTCCATAAGTCTCAGCAACCACAGGGCTGAGGGGTCACTGCCTGAGCACTCCGAGGCTGCCGCAGCTGGCGAAGAGAGGCGTCACCATATTGAATGCCCGAGCCCATCCTCTCGGGGTCTAGCTCGCCTGTTCGGGGAGGAGAGGTCAGGCCTGGTCCCTGGGAAACCCCTGGGCCCAGCCATTCACCCCCCAACCTGGCCAGTCAGGGGCCTCACCTGAGTCGATCTTGTTCAGGATGGTCCGAGCACACTTCAGGAAGGCCTCCTCCACGTTCTCGCCCGTCAGTGCGCTGGTCTCCAGGAACATCAGCTCTGGAGGGGCAGACACTCGGAGGGTCAGGGCCTCGGTCAGTCCTCATCTTCCACCCCATCGCTGACCTGCTGCCTCCCATTCTGTTCCTCAAACGTTCCACACTTGCCCCACTCCAGACCCTTGCGCGTGCTGTTCCTCTGCCCTTCCCTCTCCCATATACCCGCCTGGCTCTTCATTCAGAGCTCAGTTCAGATGTTCCCTCCTCCAGGAAGTCCTCCCTGACCTCTTAGGTTGGGTGAGGTGCCTCCTTTGGGCTCCCACAAACCCCTGGGCTTCCCCTATCCCAATTCCGACACCTCTGCTTACGTCTCCCCATCCCGGACCTAACTGCTCTGCCTGTACCTCCCCCATCCCTGCCGAAACCCTTCACCTGTGCCTCCCTCATCCCCGCCCTGACCCCTCTGCCCATTCCTCCCCCATCCCAGCCTTGATGCCTCTACCTGTGCCTCCCCCGTCTCAGCCCTGACACCTCCTCCTGCACCTCCCCCGTCCTGGCTCTGACCCCTCTGCCCATGCGTCCCTTGTCCAGGCCCTCTTGGCTGTCTCTATGAGAAAATGGGCCTGTTCCCCCACCCCCACCGGAGTGTGAGCCCCAGGAGGTCTGGGCATATGGCCATCTTCATGGCTGTGTCCCCAGAACCATGTAGCATAGTCTCATCTCAGTCCCACCATTATCCACCCATAAGCCACTTGCCAAGACCTCACAGTAAGAAAGAGCCAGGGTTCAAATCCACATCTCTCTGATGGCAAAACCTATTCTCAGAACCTGGAGGTTGCAACTGGGGGACCATGAGCTGATCCCAAACCAGCAGATGTGGTCGGTTTGGCCAACACAATGCTTTAAATGAACTTCTATTTCTGTACCTTTGACACAGCCTGTGGGTCTTGTCGGTCCTGTCCACTCCTCTTGGTGCCAGTGCCTCTACCTTGGGGTCTATTCCAGTCCTACCTCCTTTATTTACAAAACGTACCTGTCCCCTGGGGCCACCTGAGTTGGCAACACCCTATGCTGCCTCCCCATGGACATAGAAAACCATTTGCCAAGCACCCGCTACAAGCCAAGCAGTGCTCTGAGGGCTTCCCACCTACAGCCTCCCTTAACCTCTACAGCACGCTGTGAGATAGACACGCTGTGAAACCCATTTAACAGATGAAGAAACTGAGGACCAGTGCAGTCACACAGCTCATGGATGGCAACGCTCAGATATGAGCCCAGAGCTCGGAATCTCCACACTCCCCTGCACAGATACCCACAGAGAGGCTGGCGGACAGGCCCCCCACGTGCCCACAAGGCCCTCACCATTCTCCTGGGCAAAGCGGGAGGCCTCCAGGAAAGTGACCTCGCGCTCAGGCTCCAGGTCCTTCTTGTTGCCACAGAGGATGACCACGATGTTGGGGCTGGCCAGCGTGCGGGCGTCCGTCAGCCAGGCGGCCAGCGAGTTGTACGTCTCCCGGCTGCACAGGAGGGAGAGAGAAGGGAGGCAGGCGCAGGAGAGGGGCTGCCCCTGCCCCGCCCACCCGCTCTGTGCACCCACCTGGTGATGTCGTACACCAGCAGGGCTCCAGCTGCCCCTCGGTAATAACTCCGTGTCACCGACCTGTGGGGCCAGGGGGACCCAGTCACCCCTGAGGCTGGGGTCTACCCCGAGACTGCCCCCCTCTGCGGAGAGAGACTGGTGTTTCAGAGGCCCCCCCTCACTGTTGGCCCATCCCCAAAACCTGGCCGTGGCCTGGTCTCACTGTAATTTCTCTATCTCGCAGCCTCTCCCTTCGCCTCGCTCAATCTCTCTCTCTCTTAGCTGTCTGTCTGTCTATCTCTGAGTCACTCCCTGTCTGTGTCTTCATTGGTTTCTGTCTCTTTCTCTCTGTCTCTGTCTCTCTCTGTCTCTCGCTCTCTCTCTCTGCCTCTCTCTCTCTCTCTGTCTCTCTCTGTCTCTCTCTCGTGTGGGTCTCTCTCTTCTGGTTCGCTCTGGCTCTGGCTCTCTCTCTCCCTTATCCTTGCCATGTCACCTTCTCATTAGTTCATCAAACATTTTCTGAGTATCTCCCCTCCACCCAGGCCTGGCTGAGTGCTATGCAGCTCCATCCGTCTGCCCCTCTCCTGCTGTGTCTGGGGGATGTCTCCTCTCCCCAGTGTGGCCGACTCTGCATCTCCCTGTGTCACCCACTCTGGGTCCCTCGGCAGCTCAGGGAATCACTCCACAAGCATCTGCTGAGCACTTCCTGTGGACGCAGCCCATGCCATACACCCGTCTCTCCTTCACCCCTCCTGTCTCTGGGCTCTGTGCACCTCATGCAGCGAATCAACACACAAACTTAGCAGCTACTCAGGGCTGCCCAGGGACCACACCTCTCCAGGGACTGGACTCACTCCTTTCTCACTCTTTGATCTCTCTGTTTCTGACTCTCTCTTCCAGCTTCTGTGTGTCTCCCTACTTCTCTGCAGACATTTTCTGAAGATCTACTCTGTGCTGTTGTTGTTGTTAGGTGCCATCAACTAGGTTCCAACTCATAGCGACCCTATGTACAACAGAATGAAATACTGCCCAGTTCAGCACCATGCTCACAGTTGTTGTTATGCTTGAGCCCACTGTTGCAGCCACTGTGTCAATCCATCTTGCTGAGGACCCTGCTGTGCCTTCACATGTCTCTCTCTCCCTGACACATCCATTTCTCCATCTCTAGACAGACCCATCCAACTCTTCAAGCCTCTCCCCGTCTCTGTCTCTGACTGGCCTCTGCTTCTGTCTCTCCTCCTCTCTTTTTTCTCTTTAGTTTCTGCCAAGCTCTCTCTCTGCTGTTGTGAGTATGCATGTCTCTCTCTCAAGTTTCCTTCTCTGTTTTAGTCTCCCCATCGCTGTCTCTCCCTTTAACCTCCAAGTCTTCCTCTCTTGTCAGGTCTCCTTTCTTCCCAGGCATATGTCTCCACTCCTCTGGCCACATGGTCTATCATCGGGTCCCCTGGTGTCTGTCTGACTTTCCCTGGCTCTGTCACTCTTTGTCTGTGTGTCTTTCTCTATTGCTCTTTTCTCTCACTGTCTTTGTCTCTCCCGGACTCCCTCTGTCCTTGACTTTACGTATCTGCTAATCATGCTTCGTATCTCTCTCCCCCTCTCCTTGTCTGCCATCTCAGGGCCTCCTTGCTCCTGCTGCCGTGTCTCCGAGTGACTCTGAACTTCTCTCTCCCCCTCTCTCTCTCCTTGAGGGTCCAGCCCACCCAGTGCCCACCTACCGAAACCGCTCCTGGCCGGCCGTGTCCCAAATCTGAAGCTTCACAGTCTTCCCACCCACGTTGACTACCCGGGATCCAAACTCCACGCCAATGGTGTGGTTGGAGTCCTGTTTAACTGGGAGTCGGAGGGAGAGAGGAGGCAGTGCCAGGGCTCAGAGGATCCCTGCCCTCCGAGGTATCCTGAGCCTCTAAAAACCCATTCTCATTGCTGGGCCGGCTGAGGCTCAAGGAGGACCCAGCAAGGAGCAAACACTAAGGCAAGAACCAAGCAGCCAGCTCTAGGGTTGTCCTTATGGCCAGCCCTGGCCCTGCCCACCCCCACCAGCTGCCCACTTGCCCATGCCATGCCCATGCCCACAGCTCCTAGAGCCACTCCCAGAAACTCACACTTATTCTCAATGAACTGGTGAAGGAGACATGATTTGCCAGTTCCTGCACTGCCGATCACCAGGAATTTGAAGAGGAAGTCTGGGAAGATGGAGCCAGTGACAGCATACCCACAGAAAGAGAAAGATATGAGAAAATGATGGAAACCAAGGAACCATTACAGTTTCGGAGAGAAATGGACACAAACAGAAACAGAGCAATACACAATAACAGTAGCAGATACTCTCATATATAATGCTTACCATGTGCCAGGCATTGTTCTGAAGTTCTTTACTTACATCAACTGCTCACTCAATCCTCAGGAAAACTATGGGGAGGTATACTATAATCATCCCCATTTTCCAGATGCGGAAACTGAGGCCAAGTTAACTGACTTATCCAAGGTCACACAACTAGGAAGTAGCTAGCAGAGCTGGGATTTGAACCCAGGTCAATTGGCTCCAGGGTCAAGAACTTAACTACTGCATTGCTAAAGCCTTTGGAAAGCCATTTTATCAAGGACAATAAGGGTCCTATCCAATCTGGCCCTCATCTCTCTCAGCTTCATCTCCACCACTCTCTGACTCATTCATTCCAATATAGTTCTTGGCCTTCATTTTATTCCCTGGAAATGAAAGCTGGTTCCCTCTGCCTTTCTATATCTGTTGAATGAACGTAGCTCTGACTCCTAAACTAGTGCTCCTCCTACCGTACCCTGCCCCCAACTCGTACTGTACCTGATTTTCCAATTCCCAACCTCTCCTTTTCTCCCTCAGCCCAAGGCCCTGCGCCTATTTTCCTCAAGTTTAAGCAAGCCCCACCCCTTGCCATTCAGTCTCACCCCTAACTCAAGGACAACCCATCTCCAACTCCATTCCAACCAAACCCGTCGCCGTCCATTCTGACTCATAGCGACCCTACAGGACAGAGTAGAACTGCTCCATAGAGTTTCTAAGGAGCAGCTGGTGGATTTGAACTGCCAATCTTTTGGTTAGCCCACCAGGGCTCAACCCCATTCCAGACCTCTTAAACGATATCAGCCCCAGGGTCCAGAGCATCCCTTCATGGTTCACTCTATCCGATTAAGCCCAACTACTGCCATTCACATAGTCGGCCCCGCCCCATCCACTCAGGCTCCGCCCCAATATATTAAGGCCACCCTTTCCCTCAAGGTCTAGGCTGGATCCATCCTGACGGCCTCCTTCAAATCCTGCCCCTAGTTCCATTTAACCCTGTACCAGACCTTTAGGCTCCCCCTAAATTGATTAAGCTCAGCCTTAGACACACCAAGCCCCGCCCAGCATCCACAAGGCCCTGCCCCATAACACCAGGCCCCGCCCCCTGACGTTTAAGCCCCGCCCCATTCCCCCCACAGGCCGCATCCTCTCTGGGACCAGCCCCCAGACCCACAGCTTCGACCCACCACCCTCACCGTAGGTCTCGGCCATGACTCGGTAGCGGCCGCTTAGGGCCTCAGTATGGCGCCGCGGCTGCGCCTGGCTGGCAGCCACTCCACTCCGGCTGCAACCTGGCTCCTTCCTACTCCCCGAGCCGGCGCCGCCACTTCCGCCTCCACCCCCTCCGTCGCGACCCGCTAGGGCTGCGGGATACCGGGCCACGCTTCTCAAAGGGAAACATTGGCTGATTCAGCGGGCAGCGGGCGGGACAAAAGACGCGGATTGGTGGCGTGAGAGGGGTTGAGTCGAAAAGGGCGGGACCAAGACCAGGGATTGGAGGAACCAGCTGGAGTAGGCGGTGCAGAGAGGCTTCGCTGAGCCGAGGAACGGACTTAGTCAGGCGTTCGGGGGAGAGTCGTGGCTGCGGATTGGGCAGGAGAGGACTTGGGGGCGGGGATACGAATGCACAGACAGGGGTCAGGGGCAGGATTGACCGAAAGTGCCTGAGAGAGGAGCGAATTTTGAGCTGGCCGGTATAACTGCTGAGTTCAAAAGCAGGAAAGACAAAAATTAGAGGGATACGCGCAGGCTCTCATCTCCCTTTGCAATCTTCCTTCCAAAGAAACCTCTGCTCTGCGATTTATGTCCTCCTCATGGTCTGACTCATTCCCAATAGTTCAACTCCCTCCCATTGGTCTAGAGAGGACAATACAGTAGTCTAACTGGGCCGTTAAGGTTGTTCCGTCTTCTCATTTGCTTGTGTCCGACGTCTAAGTTTAGGAGCAGCCCGCCTCGGGTACCCAGCTTGGAGCAAAGGGCCTTTGGAAATCTGCCTAGCAACCATCAACGTTACTATATTCAGTGGTTTGATTGGCTAGATTCAGGAACCGGAGAAACATTTCCTTTGTACATCCCTGCCCCACCCCAAAGACCACAGAGATCCGCAGTTTGCAATCGGCTGATGTTATTTGCTTAAAGCCAGGGAGGGAAGACAGCAGGGGCGGTTGGTAGGCTGAGCTCACTGACAGTAGAAATCCCATTTCTGAAAAAGAGAAAGGGGAAACAGGGCAGAGAAAACCAGACGTTACACCACAACGGATCTAGCGGTTTTATCAAAGGCTGTAGCCGTAGGGGGCAGGTTTCGCCCCGCAAGTGCTATGCAAATTAGCCTAGCGCCCTCTAATTTTTGCAACTCCCACCTGGAACGGGGCTTAGCCATCCCTCCCCATTTTACAGGTAAGAAAATTGAGGCAGGGGAAGAAATCTGTACCAGCACACACAGCTAGGTAATCACCCATCATGGAATCGTCCTCCCTCCAGCACTCACATCTGTCTTTACATCGATTTTGCCAGGTTTCAGAGTATGGTCCTCGCGGACAATGCTACTGGGAAAATAGCCCAGGCGGGCCGCCATGTCTCCATAGTAATTTTCCTGAACCTGAGGAAGAGGAGTTCAAAGCTGAGGTCTCCGGCGATGGCAAACTGGTTCCTGCTGAAGGCCTTTGCACTCTCTCTTCCCTGTGATCTCCACATGGCTGGCTTTGTCATCCCAATCTCAGCTTACATGTCACCTATCCGGAGACCCTCCCTGACTTTCTTATACAAAGTAGCCACCCAGTCATTTTACAGTAATTCTCTACTTATTGCCCATCCCCCTCCAGTAGAATAAAAGAGACTGTTCGCTGCTTTATCTTCAGTGTCTAGAACAGAACCTGGCACCGGAGGGGGTGCCCTATGATTACCAAACAAAGTGAAAATGAAGTAGGTCACAATATCCCCCAAAATGTCTCAATCTGTTTCAGTTCACGTCTTCAAATTTTCCCTTCAGGTGGAAAATTGGGGTGCCCTCTCACACCAGCCCCCCTTCCCTCTTTTGCTCTCCCAAGACTCACGCTGCCTCCCCAGAAGAGCCGCCCTCGGCCCTTCAGCTTGGAGAAGACATACACAACTTGGCCCCTATATATGGTCAGGAAGCGGCAGTCGGGAGCCACGTAGTCCTGAAGGGCCACAGCCACGGAGATGGGGTCTGAGGAAGGAATAGAAGGGAGTGATAGCCCCCCACCACACACAGGCCAGCTGGCAACCCCGGTCCCCAATCCCCCCCCCCGCCCACTCTTACAGCTACATTCCTCATCAGCACACAGCTTCCGGTCAGCAAGCTTGGGCATGGGGCGGCCCCCAACACTAGGGCCTGGGAATGCAGACAAGATGATGACACCAAGGATCACTGGGGACCAAGCCATTGTGGACTGTGAGCAACAGAGAAACTCAGCCTGGAATGGGGTCTCCGATTTCCTCCTGCCCTCCCTCTCTCCAGCATCACAAAGAAACCTGTGTTCTCCGTCTTGTCTCCGCCCTAAACCAGACCCAAATTTTGCCCACACCACCTAGGGGCTGCTACCCAGCCAGAACCATTTCAAGGATAGGGTGAGGGCTGGTAGCCCAAAGAAATGCTCAGATAGGCCCAAAGCAGCCCAGGCCACTCCAAGTGACAGCCACCCCCTCAACAATCAGAGAGGCCCGGACAGGCAGGTTAAGATATTCCATTCGTCCTCTCTTGGGTCTGCTTAGGTAGCTGGGCCCCTCTACTGTCCCCTCCAGGAACAGAAGCAGCGCAGCCAATATGGAAAGCCACCTTGGAAAGTCCTGTGCTGAGCAGCAGTAGAACAAGGGAGCCCTTTGATTTCAGGTTAATAGCCCGCTGTAGTTCTCAAGTACTGAGAGACTATTGTATGTTGGGCCTGAGGCTAGGCAATGTCCCACTCTGATTGTTAGCCCTCATAAGCCACCTCCTGACTGGGTGACCTGGGATATGTCTCCTCTCAAAGCCTCACTTTTCTCATCTGTAAAATGGGGATAATAATAAATTCTAATACTTACATTCACCATGTTTTTAAATGTTTGGCTTTATTAACTCAAATGGATACTCTGCACCACCCCCGTGAGGGGCAATTATAAACCCATTTTACATGGAAACAGCAGCATAGGGAACTAAGGAATTTGTCTGAGGTTACACAGCTAGAAAGTGGAGGGATTAGAGTTGGCTTCAGAGCTACACCCTTCACTATGCTGTCCTGCCTCAAAGGGCTCTTGTAAGAGTTAAACACACCCATCCAACAGACTTAGAGAGAACACAGAGGACAGGGAAACACCTTAAGTGAATCACAAGGATGCAATCAGCAAAATCCAGACTGGGAATCTCTACAACCATCCTGATTTCTCTAAAAAACTGCAAACTAGATGGAAAAAAAATGAGAGATTGAGGAGTGTTCCAGATTTAACAGACTCGAGGGACCTATCAACTAGTCAAAACGTGCGGGCCTTATTTGGATCCTGATTCAAACAAACTGTATCCAAATTTATGTATAAAAATACTGAAAACTTGAACACTGACTGAATAGTCAGTGATGCTGAAGCATGGTTATTTTTAAAGGTGGGACCATGGTCCTCTGGCTGTTTTTCTCCTTTAGAAAAATCAAAGCCAAACCCACTGCCATCGAGTAGATTCCAACTCATAGTCACCCTATAGGACAGAGTAGAACTGGCCTATAGGGCTTCCAAGGAGTGCCTGGTGGATTCGAACTGGAGACCTTTTGGTTAGCAGCTGAGCTCTTAACCACTGCGCCACCAGGGCTTCTTATCTTTTAGAGATAAACTTAAATCTCTCCTGATACTGAAATAATAGGATGTCTGGGATTTACTTCAAAACAATGCTAGCAGGGAGGAAAGCCGGTGGGGGCTTGCATGAAATATAATTTGACCACAAATTGATAATAGCTGAAACTTGTAGAAGGGAATATGGGGGTTCGGTGTACCATTCTTCTTCTAATGTATGTTTGAGTAGCTGTTGTTTGCCACAAAGTCAATTCCACTAAAAGTGACCCTATAGGACAGAGCAGAACCGCCCCATAGGGTTTCCAAGGCTGTAATCTTTACGGAAGCAGACAGCCACATCTTTCTCCCGTGCAGCCACTGGTGGGGGTTCAAATTGCCAACCTTTTGGTTAGCAGCCATGTGCTTAACAACTGTGCCACGAGGGCTCCTATACCCTATGCTAGTCCTTGGAAATTCATCAAAGAACAAAGCCTAAAGCCCTCTAGTGAGGGAGACAATTAACCAGGAAACAAACGTCTTATCAGGTATGTCAATGAGATAACACATAAAGGACCAAAGATACTTAGAAATGAGAACACAATAAATATTAGCTGCGGGAACTGTGGCCCCCGTATTGATGGGGCAACAAAATATACAAGTGACCTCACTTGCCAAAACCCAATGTATTGTTATCTATTGCTTCATAACTAATTACTCCAGAATTTAGCGGCTTAAAACCACCAACATTTATTATCAATTTCTGTGGGTCAGGAGTGTAGGTGTGGCTTAGCTGGGTGCCTCTGGTTCAAAGCCTCCCACAAGGCTGCAACAATTTGTTGACTGGGGCTGCAGTATCATCTGAAGGCTGGACCAGGGGAGGACCCACTTCCAAGCTCCCTCCATGGTTACTGGCAGCATTCAGTTCCTAGTGGGCTGTTGAAGGAGGGCCTGTTCCACCCTGGCTTGTGCTGGGGGACGCCCTAGGCCCCTTGATGGTGCACCTCTGCAGATAGCTCACGACATGGCAGCTGGCTTCCCGCAGAGCAAGTGCGATGCAAGCCAATCGTTGAACCCTAACCTTGAAAATGACATACCATAGCTTTTGCTAGATTCATTTGAAGCAAGTCACTAGGTCCAGCCCACACTCACAGAGAGGGGATTTCACAAGAGTGGGAATACCATAGGGTGGGGATTACTGGGGGCCATCTTAGATGCCGTTCACCACATCCAAACTTCCATGGATTGGCCATGTCAACCCCTGCAGTGCACCCCATATCCTTCTCCCCCAGTACTCCAGCCACACAGCCAGGGCCACTGAAGAGCATAATTCTATTAAACACGTAACTGGCATCCCCTGGAGTTATGCAGCATGCAGAACTTTAACAAGCCTCCCTTCCTTCTGGTCCTCAAACACGGAGCTCACGCCGACCTCAGGGCCTTTGCACTTCTCCCAGACCCTCACATGGCAGGCTGCTTCAGGTCGTTCAGCTCAAACATCACCTTTGCAGCACTGATCTTTGCTGGACCCCCTCTGAAATGCTGTCCCCTTAGCTGTGATTTTCCACACTGCTGAGGGAACCTGAGCCTCAGCAGAGCCCAGAATGAGAAAGCTGCAGAGGATTCAAACTCACACCTCACCTTCAAAGCCGTGCTTCAAAGATCCACACCAGCAAGGATCCTCCTTCAGAGGATCCACCTTTCTCCCAGGCCTTCTCACCTCTGGGCTGGCCAGACCAATTTCTTTTAGGGGGAAGACATTAGACACACACAGGCTTGGGTCAGGGCTCATCAGGAGCAAAGAGTGGGCCGGAGCTATCTCTACAAACCCAGCACCTAGCAGTAAGCAACGTGAGGACGTGGAATGGCTCTACTCCAACGTCTTTTTGAGGGGCTCTCCGGGATCATCTGTGCCCAGCACTCCATCACATCCTACTGTTTTATTTTCATCAGACCACAGTATCTGAAATTACCTCACTGATTTTGTCACTGCTTATCTTGTGCCTAAAACAGTATTTAGCACGTAATAGGTACTCGGCAAATATTTGCTGAATTTGAGTGCTTGCTAAGTGCATGTGTGCGTGTCGGACAGACGGACAGACATCATAGTATTGATAAACAAAAGAAACTAAAGCTCAGAGGAGGGACACTGACTGCCCAGGGGTCACAACAATCCGAGTAGAAACCAGCATCCTCTAACCCCAGAACCCACGTATTTAACCGCTAGGCCCATGGTTGCCCGTGTGGTAGGGCAAGATGTTCCACTTACTGTCTGCAATAACCCTGTACCATCTGGTGAGGAAGGCAAGCCCTTTGTCCTTTCAATTGCAAAGGATACAGGGAGGGAGTCTGCATTTGGTGCTGCCTGTCTTAATACTTCTAACGCTTGTCGGTATTTCCCTTTAACCAAGAGAACAGAGCAGGCTTCAAGCTTAGAGCCTTGGTAGGCAATGTCCAGGGAGAATTTAATATGATTGTTTCACTGTATTTATTTTTGGTGGTTATTTTCTACCTCTGGCAAATGATCCCATTTTTCAACTTACATGGTGTTAGAAAGGGTCCGAAGTGGTTGTTTTTATGAGTCCATTTAAACACTTTGAGGACAGATGTGTGACAGAGACTGCTAAGAAGGGTTCCCCCTCACTCTATCTCATTTCATAACTTCAGCTGGGCACAAGGCTGCCCAGCCAGAAACTACCTTTCCTGGACTCCCTCGCAGCTAGGGTTGTTGTTATGTGCCATGAGTCGATTTTAACTCATAGCGGCCCCATGTGACAGAGTAGAACTGCCCCATAGGGTTTTCTAGGCTGTAATCTTTATGGAAGCGGATCCCCAGGTCTTTCTCCCGTGGAGCTGCTGGGTGGGTCGAACAGCCAACCTTTCAGTCAGCACCCGAGGGCTTAACCGTTACTCCAACAGGGTACTGGAGGGGAATCTGCTATAGCCACCTTCCTGATGCTCCTGGCTGGGAGCTAGCCAGCCAGGTCAGATAAGCTGGGTTTGAGGTGGCCACACGTCTGGTTCTCGCATCTGGTTGGCAGCCTCAACCTGGCCTGTGTGATCAAGTTAGTCTGGGCTGTCCTGGCAGCACCAATGATATCTCCCTCGTCTCTTGACTGCAGTTCAATCAGGGCTTGTGAACTTGAACTAAATGTCTCAAACCCAGCTGCCATTCCTGTCCTTCCAACCATTTCGTGGGCATCCCATTCCCTGTATTAAATCCCTTTCCACCTGAAATTCCTAGAATGGTTTGTATGGGACTGCTGTTAGGGTAAAAGACACTTTCGTGCATAGTAAAAAGAAATGAAGAAAAACTTCTTCCTCAAGACACTCTATCACCTGTTAGAAAATTGTTGTAATAAACATACAAGTCTGCAAAGTGAATGGTTTGGGGTGTCCTGAAAGGTAGCATCCTTGTGCAGTTCACCACTTGCCCAACTGTACATGGCCGACCTGAGTTTCCATTTCCTGCTCTTGACGCAGATTGAGCCAAAATAGTAAACTGAGAAAGTAGTAAAGGTGACTTAAGATTGGACAATAATTTGACACTATTATGTGTTTTTCCGAGTTTGCAAACCCTAACATGTTATGAGGTCCCAAAACTCAGACAGCTGATGTGGAGGGAGGACAATAGAAGAAAAGAAACACAAGAAATGGTTGTGAGAAACCAAAACCTCAAAAAAACACTTTAATTCCGGCCTAACAGCGCCAGGTGCAATGTCTGGGGACAGACTCTGGGTACAATGCTGTGTGGCGACCACTCACTCACACACACGGCTCGGACAAGGCCCCCAAGGGGGACTTACCTTCAGGGGGCTGAGCCAAGGGGGGAAGGGCGAGCCAAGCAAGAATAGGGACAGGGACAGACGCGGGGAAAGGTGCTACTTCTTGGCGAAGGAGATCTTCATAGCATTGCTCTGGGTGATCTTAAAGCCCTGCAGGGCATCCCGAGCGGCCCCCGCCTGCACCTCATTGTCAAATTCCACGAAGGCGATGTCATGCCGCCCTGGGACCAGCCGGACCTCCTTGAAGCCAGGGAACCTGAGAGAAAGGAAGGAGAGACATCAGGATCCAGCCTCACCATTGCGTTCCTAACATTTGGAGACATTATATAAGACGTGATATAAACCAACGAGTCTCATCCAGGAACAATTTTGCCCTCCAGTGGACATTTGGCAATGTCTGGAGACGTATTTGGTTGTCCTAACTGAACAGGGTAGTAGTGCTATTGCATCTATACCAAGGATTCTAATGAACATCCTACAATGCACAGGACAGCCCCACAACAAAGAATTATCCAGCCCATAATGTATTTAGTGCTGAGTTGAAAACCCCTAATATAAACAGACAAATGCATACAATGTAAACAGTTTAATGAACACGATTCAACATAAGCATCCATGCAACCACCACCCAGACCAAGAATGAGAAAACTGTGCCCTCCAGAAATAACCACCACCCTCACTTTTATGCCACGCTGCTCCCTAAATTTCCCTCTTCTTATTCCTTACTTCCTTCTCCGTGAGGCAATCCCAGTCAGTGTTCTAACAGTGTGTACTGTTTCACTGACACAGTATATGTATAGTACTGTTTTTCTATTTTATTCAGTTTCTGGAAATTTCCTCTCAGCCAAGAACCATCCACGAAGCTTTCTCTTCCTCCACTCTCCCAGGCTGCCTCCAACTCACAGCCCAAACCACTGTGATAAATGCTCCATTCACAGAACAGGAGACACAACCAGAAGCCGAATCACCAGAACGCACACTCCTCAACTTCACTGAAGAATGCCCAGTTACCCTACACGATGATGCATGATCTACATCCTAGCCACAGGGCACAAGGGTTCTACACCCTCATGCCCCACACCCCCAGTTTTTGAAAGTGCTGATTTTACCAGGGTTCAGCGTTACCTCACTGTTGTTTTACATGCTCCTGCCTGGCTCCGTTTTAGAGACTGGAAAAACGAGGCTAAGCCTGGACTCCCCCCACCCCCCACCTGCCCTGAAGCCTGACGAAGGCCCTGCAGGCCCAGCCACTGCTGACCACTCTGGGCCTCACCAGCCACCCCAGCTCTCACAGCCTTTGGGCCCAGCCACAGCCCCCTCCCACCCCTTCAGTCACCACCCCTCCTATAAAGCCCAAGCCAGCTCAGGGCTGAGTCCTGAGGCCTGTTCCCATGGTGACACCTCCTGGCCATTATCTGGCCCAGCCACAGGCCCCACTTACTGGTTGAAAAGCATGGACAGCATGAGTTCGTTGGTCTCCTCTGGCAGGTTGGTGAGGAACAAGATGTGATTTGGTGGGTTTTCCGAAAGCTGCAGGGGAGGGAGGAGGGCCGTGAGCACAGGGGTCTAGTGGGGCATCCCCAGTGCCCCCTCTTGCTGATGACTTGCCCTGCCTGAATTCTTTTCCAGCACTTACCACCACCTGACACTATGTGGAAACCCTGGTGGCGCAGTGGTTAAGTGGTTAACAGCTTAGCTGCTAACCAAAAGATTGGCAGTTTGAATCCACCAGGCACTCCCTGGAAACCCTATGGGGCAGTTCTACCCTGTCCTATAGGGTCGCTATGAGTTGGAATCAAGTCGATGGCAATGGGTTGTTGACACTCTATGTTGCTGCCTGTCTGTCCCCAGCGCTTAGCCTCCACTAAACCATAAACAACAGGAGGACAGATGTTTCTGCTCTGGTCACTGCTGTGCCCCTAGAACAGGGCTGGTGCATCAGCAGGTGCTCAGCACTTCACTGAGTGCATCCCAGTGCTGGCCGCCGCTCCAGCCTCACCCTGACCTTCCAAATCTCCTCCAACCAACACGCCCATTCCTCTCCCGCCCCAGGGCCCTACCCCACTGCTACGTCTTCATCATTCAGAGGGCTCTGCCCCTGTATCACGGCCTCAGAGGCCTGCCCAGACCACCCACTCTAAATCAGGGCCCCCCCAAAGTCCCTTCCAATTCCTGTATAATTTATATGTGACTCTTCACAGCGCTTTTTACCTGTTAACAACACACTCTCCATACATACTAGAATGAAGAGCTCAAGAAACCAGGGACTAGGTCAGCTGTTCTCTTTCTATCCTCAGAGCCTGGCAGAGTGGGCATATGACACACAATGGTTACCAGGACTCTCCAGAGACCCTGGAGGATCAGACACTTACAGGCTGGGCAGGTGGCATCTGTCCCGGCATAAGCTGCTGTGGGGGCATGGCCCCTGGTGGGATCTGGCCAGGTGCGAGGCCAGGAGGAGGGATCATCCCGGGTGGAGGCATGTAGGGAGGCTGGCCTGGCATGTGGTGCATGATGCGGGGTGCCTGCGTCATCGGCGGCATGCCCTGCAGAGAGAGCGGGGCAGGACTTGAGACTCAGCTGGCAGTGGGAGAAGGCGTGCTAAAGGTGTCAGCAGGAGACAAGGTCACGAGGGGAAACTCAGGGTGAGAGACACAGGGAGGACGACCCAGGCTCGGGAAGAGGAAAAATAAGCAGACACAGGACACCCGGGGAGAGACGGACAGGGCAAGAGATCCAGAGTGAAAAAACAGGTAAGACAGAAAATGAATCAACGCAACCTAGCTTCGCTTATAGATACATGAATAGGGAAAAGAAAAAAAGAGGAAAAGCAATCAAAATGCCAACAATCGCTAACTTAAGAGGGCTGAAAATATGTCCTATAATGAGTAAGCGGTATTTTTGTTTTTAGAAAAAAACGTTATTAGGTGCTGTCGAGTCGGTTCCAATTCACAGCGACCACACGTACAACAGAACACTGCCCAGTCCTGCGCCATCCTCATAAACCATTGTTATGTTTGAGCCCATTGTTGCAGTCACTGTGTCAATCCATCGCGTTGAGGATCTTCCTCTGTTTTCCTGACCCTCTACTTTACCAAGCCACGATGTCCTTCTTCAGGGACTGGTCCCTCCTGATAACATGTCCAAAGTAGGTGAGACAAAGTCTCACTATCCTTGCGTCTGGCTGTACTTCTTCCAAGACAGATTTGTTTGTTCTTCTGGCAGTCCATGGTATATTCAATATTCTTCCCCAGTGCCATAATTCAAAGGCATCAATTCTTCTTCGGTCTTCTTTATTCACTGTCCAGCTTTTGCATGTATGTGAAGCAACTGAAAATACATGGCTTGGATCAGGCATACCTTAGTCCTCAAGATGACATCTTTGCTTATCAACACTTTATAAAGAGGTCTTTTGCAGCAAATTTACCCAATGCAAAAAAACTTTAAGGGGGAAAAAATAATCAAAGAAACAAAAAAAACCAGACCAAGACCTACTGAGAAAAAAAGGCAGTGGAATCAGAGATAGAAAGGAATGATCAGGATAGATGGTGGGAAGAAATGGGGGGGTGACGGTGGTGAGGGGGTGGGGGGAGGGGGAGGCAGCCTAACAGCACACAGCAGAGGCGACAGGGCGGCCAGAGTTGGACTCATAACCTGAAGAGTCAAATGGGCATATGCGCCAATCTGACGGAAAGCTGGGCCAAGGAGAAGTAACAGTGAAGACCGCGGGGAAGCCAGAAGAGAAGCCCAGAGCGCATCAGACCCATAAGCTGGCCACGGTGGAGGTGAACAAATAAAGTGTGACCCAGTCAGCAAGCCCAACGTGGAGACTCAGGCCTACCGAGGGGTCCAGCGTATCCATCTTTTCTTTTATAGTTCGGGCTTTTTGTATCCTGTTTAGAAAACAGGATGTTTCATTTTCGTGCCATCACCAAGGTCATTAAGGCATTTTCCTGTTTTCTTCTAGAACCTCAATTGTTTTAGCAGTCACATTCAGGTCTCTGATAGATCTCAAATTACCTTTTATATTTAGTACAAGGCTGGGCTCATTTTTCCCCTTATAGGCATCTGATTAGCCCAACATCATCTAATAAAAAAAGCCCCTTCACACCAAACTGCAGCGGCTCCTTTCTCACAAGTCAAGTAGCCACACATGTGTGGATCTGTTTCCGGACTCCGGTCTGTGCCGTTGGTCTATCTTCCCTCCTCGTCCCAACGCTACACCCCCTTCAGTGTTTTAGCTTTAGAAAGAGGCTTGCCACTTGTAGCGCAGGCCCTCTGGCTTTGTTCTTCTCGCCTACTTTGGCCTTGCCTTTGCACGAAGATTTTAGAAACAGCCCGTGAATTTCCACAAAAACACCTGCTAGGATTTTGATGGGAACTGCATCGAATCTATAGCTCCACTTGCACAACTGACATCTTAACAACATCGGGACTTCCCATCCATGTGTTCAGGTTGTCTCCAATTTCTCTCAGCAATGTTCTGTGGTTTCAGGGTAGAGGGCCTGCACACCTTTCGCTGGATCCACTCCTAGTTGCTCCTGTGAAGAGTCTGTGTTTTGTTTTTCCAATTCTACTTGTTTGTTGCTAACACAGAGATGTGAAACTGATGTCTTCACATTGACCTTATATCCAGCAGCCTTCCTAAATTCACTTACTAATCCTAATAGTTGGTGGATACATTTCTCTGGATTTTCTATACGTACACTGACATAAAAGGCACAGATTGTAAAATAAGGGTCAAGCAGAGAGAGTGAGAAACCAAGAAAGAAAGCCACAGGAAAAGATCTCGAGGTATTTCAGAGTGGAGATATCATCATCCAGTCACTCCACCACCTGAGACACACACACAATCGCTGTAAGGAAATGGAAGGCAGGGGTCGGAATCCCCAAGGTGAGAACTTCCCCGACCCTGACCTGGCCAGGCCCCGTGGCTGAGGAAGGCCCGAGGGTGGGAACGTCTGTGGGCCCTGGCTTACCGGGACAGGCCCCTGGACGGACCCCACCACAGAGGCAGCTGCCCCACCCTGCACAGCCTTCTTGGCAGCTGGGGTCTCCTGGCTCTTGGGCTTCCTCTTCTCCCGCTTGCGGTCCCGCTCCACGAAGGTGCCCTTCATCTTGGCAATGATATCAGAATCAGTCTTGGCGTACTGGATTCGCTACAGAACCGAAAGCAGAAGGGTCAAGAGCGTCAGCATTGGAGCCAAATCGGGGGTTCAAAATCAGACCCCCCCAAGCTTGCTGAGTAATGTCATGGAAATTGCTTGGCCTCAATTTCTTCATTCATAAAATGGGGGTGATATTACCCACATCAAAAGACTGTTATCAGGGCAAAAGTTAAAACATATAGCAAGTGCTCAGTGAATGGGTTGTTGGTATTTTTAAGGGAAGACGGGACAGCTGAGGATCAAGCCAAGGGCAGAAGCCTGCGGAGCCAGGAGATTTGCCACTCATGCAAGTCTCCCAGCTGTGTACGGGGAACACACTCAGCACCAGGACCCACTCTAGGCTCTGGGGAACAGCGGTCAACGAAACAGACCGAAGTCTCTGCCCTAAGGAAGCTCATTCAGTGAGGGATATAAAAAGATTTAAAAAGATCTGGGGTTGTGAAGAGGGACGTGAAGCATTGGGAAGAATTGAAATTTTCAGATAGCGTGGGCAGGAAAGGCCTCACTGAGGTCACATCTGTGCAGATGCTCTCCAGGAGGGAGCCATGTGGGCACGTAGGGGAAGAATGTTTCAGCAAAAGTAACAGCCTGGCCACGAGCTAAGGTGTGCCCAGTGTGTTTCAACAACCGCAAGGAGGCGATGTGGCTGATAGGGAGAAAACGAGGCCAGACAGGCCACAGGGGACGGAAGCTGCAGGACCATGGTGAGGACGGTCTCTTCTGGAGAAAGGCAAGAGCACAAGTGCCCTGAGCAGGGCAGTGGCGTGTTGGCTGTACGGTGGGGAGCAGCCTGTGGGGAGCAGGGGTAGAAGCAGGGGGCAGTGAGCAAGCTGCCACCACAGTCCTGGCAAGGGAGGCTGGTGGCTGGGACCAGCTCAGGGCAGTGGAAGGACGAGAAGCAGCAGACAGGGGAAGGTAGAGTTGACAGGGCTTCCTGACAGAACTCAGACGGGCCTAATGATCCGAGCAGTGATTTTGGGGCCAAGTGGGAAGGACAAGACAAAATAGAAGTTTAATTTTTATGCCTAAAATGCCAATTCCTAGTTGCCCATGAAAAGCAACTGGAAGACGTGGCAACTCGGGCTTCCACCCCCAGTGGCAATGACGGCAGGCTGGAGTCAACAGGCGGCCACCCAGCTGTCCTTGGGCCCGCTGCTTCCACACAATCGCCTCCCGTACTGAGGTCACCTGCCCAGGACCTCCAGGCACTGAGACAGGCTGTCACCTTCCCAAGGGAGCTGGGTGAAGGAGGCATAGTCCAACCCGGTAAAACCCGAAAACTGACTGGGAGACAAGGGGGAAAAGGCCCAACAAAAGAACCAGAGATGCCCGCCAGCAATGTGCCAAGTATTTTAGTTCAGGGCAGGGACTTTAAGCCATTCCTCACCTCCACAGACCAGTCCCCTCGGCCGCCCACTGGGCCTCTTGAGTGTCAGAAACCCATCCCTTCCAGACTTGGCCCTGCCCCGCCCCCTCCCACCTGGGAGCCTGACCCAGCCTCACCCTGGCGACTAGACCCTACTTTCCCCCCTCTAACCCACAGCCAGGGGCACCTCCTCAACCCTCTCATGGCTCCCCAGCACCCTCGAAATAAAAGTTCACTTTCAGGACAAAATCCAGCTCCCTAGCCTGATATGTGATATGCTCTCCAGGCCACACCCTCCCCACCATCTCTCACCCCGTGTTCCAGCCAAAGGAACTGGACTTAGTTCCCCAATTATGTACGCTCTGGGTAATCTCTGAGTCTTATCCACACCGTCCCTCTGCTGGAAGGTTCTCCCTTTCCTCCCCCAGCTAACTCTTCTCTTCGTTCAAGTCTCACCTCATCCAGAAAGCCCTCCCTGAGCCCCCAGACTGTCAGGAACAGCAGGAGCAGAAACCCCAGCCCTTAGGGAACTGGGCTACAGGTGACAGGAGCAGTCATCTACACCCTGCCCCCCTCTCCCGGCCCCCCCAGGCTTCCCCAGTATTTCATGTGCACACACACACGCACGTACTCACCACACCCACAGTGCTCACCATGGGCTTGTCGTAGAAGGGGAAGCCCTGCATGGAGCGCAAGGCGTTGGTAGCACTGCTGACCTCCTTGAAGATGACAAAAGCCTGGCCCCTCATCTTCAGGCTCCGCGACACCAGGATATCTAGGATCTGGCCAAACTGGGAGAAGATGGCATACAGGGACTTCTTCAGCTCTGCAGAGGGGAGGAAAGACCCACTGGTGACCAGAGACCTGGGTGCCATGCCCTGGAGCTTGAGCTCCCTTTTTTAGCTCATCAGCCAACTGACAGAGCACCCAGAATGCCACCACAAACCACGCAAGGGCCCAGGGCACTGCTCCCTAAGATGCGGAGAGCAATGGCACCTACCCCACGGGGATGCTGTACGAACAACATGAGTTGATACGTGCAAAGGGTTTAGAACAGTACCTGGCACACAATAAATGATCAACAAACGTAAGTGCTTCTTTTTCTGTCACTAGTACCTCAATACAAGGCCTGTGTGATCTGGTCCTGACTGACTTCCTCAATGCCATGTCCCCCTCCATTGTATGTCACCCTGGTCTCTCCAGCCACACTAGCTTTGCAGCCCATTCTCAGGCAACTACTATATTTTTACACAAATAACATGTGCCCTCTACACTTGTTTGCTAACCACACCCTCCCCCCAAAAGGTATTTTTGAAAGCACCAATACGCCTAATTTTTTTACATGTTGCTGTAAAGAAAATGAGCATAGCGCACTCATGAAAATACCTCGCGGGGGTGGGGGGGGTGTGTGGTTTGCAAACTTATAAGTCATGCGAATTTGTGTAAAAATATGGTAAGTTCACCTCAGGGCCTTTGCACTGGCTGTTCCCTCTGCCTGATGTTTGCACATCTGCCTCCTAGTCATCCAGGTCTCAGCAGAAGAGAGGCTACCTCAGAGAGCCCCCCGACCCCAAACACCGTCCAAATGGACTCCGCTCTCATCCATCCCTCTCTCCTCCTCTCCCCTCACCCTATGTGGTTTTCCCTCATGGCATTCTTCACCTCCTGACAGCATGTTTACTTATTCTGTCTCTCCCTTCGAAAAACTACAAGCCCGTCCAATTTGTTTACGGCAGTAGCCACATGCCTGGTGCAGCCTGCAACACACAAACTTGTCCATGTTTACGTGAATAAAGACACCATTAAGCGCTTTATGGAAATAATTTCACTCAATTCTCACAACAACTCTTTGAAGAAGCAACTAGGACCGTCCCCATAACGTTTCCATTTTACTAACGTGGAAACAGGCTTTGACAGGAGTCACTGGTCCCGAGCAAGTGTCTTGAGGGTACTGAGAAGGACAAGGCAGAGCCAGGACCAGGATCCAAGTCTATCCAAAGCTGGCACCACCACCTCAAGCAAACTGCCTCCCTTGGCAGAAAGCAGGATTTAAGCTCAACAAAGGAAGGACCGGTCTTCCCATCCAGGCCTGAAAAACGTATTTTATGCAAATAAGGTAGCTATGCAAGAGATATTTGGTGAAACAAACACTAGACAAGAAAAGAAGGAAACGTGTGTGTACCTGTTGGGGGTAGGGTGGGAGTAAGGGTGTTCTGAAGCAATTGGCTAGAAATCCACTGTGACATTCTTGGTTTTCGTCTCCACCATCCTCATGCACCTTGTTCAAGGCCCAGGCATTCCACTGGACTCAGGACCACTGCCCAGTTTCTAGCCTCCCAACCCACGCACTCCAGTTCACCCTTCTCAGCTGTGAGGATTTTTCACAACTGACTGTATCCCTTGTCTGGCTCTGCAACACCTTTGAGATAAAGTTCAACACCTCATTCACCTTGTAAGGTCCCTAGAGCCAGGAGCGCACTGCTCACCAGAAGCCTCTCCATGACTCACAGGCTTCAGTTCCACAAAACCACTTGTGGTTCCCAGAATGCCCCAGGCTCTTTTGCTCCTAGATAGTTACACATGCTGGTCAAAGTCAAGAAGACCCTTCTCCCTCATCTAACGTAAATGCTGCTTCCTCAAGCTGGAGGGCTTCTCCAAAATTTCACCTTTTCTAGGAAGCTGAATGAATCCCTGTACTTCTAGGCACCCAATCCCCACCCGTTTCTCATCCTGGCCAGACCCCTCCACCTGTGCCTCTCCCCACCATAGCCCTGACCATGTGAGTTGTCACAGTTGAATGATGGGTCTGTCTCTTCCACTGGATTGTGGCTCCATCAGGGTAGGGCCAGGGCTGACTCGCTCACCACTGTATCCCCAGGACCTCACCACCTAGCAAGGCTGGGCATGATGTTTTAAAAGCATGTGCAAAATTTACATTCCTTGTTTTTGTCTTCTTCAACAGCAACTTTATTAGAAACCTCAAATTTAATTCCAGCAACTCCTTTGGTGATAACAGCTAACACCTAACCAGCCCTTAAAGCCAAGTACCATAAAAAGCACTGCATGGAGATTTAGCTAATTTAATCCCTACAAAATTATGATCTTGCCCCATTTTAGGGGCCCTGGTGGTGCAGTCGTTAAGAGCTCGGCTGCTAACCAAAAAGGCTGGCGGTTCGATTCCACCAGCTGCTCCTCGAAAACTTTATGGAACAGTTCTACTCTGTCCTATGGGGTTGCTATGAGTCAGAAGCAACTCGATGGCAGTGGGGGTTCTGGGGTTAGCCCAATTTTCAGATATAGAAAATGGGATTCAGTGAAGGTGACAACTTGCTCAAGAAAATGGAAGAGTCTATATGAAGTATGTTCTTCAGCAGAATAGCAAACTGGTGGTCTCAGCCACTCTCCCTGCTGTGTGACCTCGGGCAAGTCAAGTCATACTTGAGTCTCAATTTGCTAATCTAAGAAATGGGCATAACAATAGCTTCTTCCTGCAAGGTTGTTGTGGGAATTAAATGTAATGAAAACGTATATAAAAATGCGTAGCTCAGCGCCCGATACGGAGTGTTAGCCATCGGTACAGAGTTAGCTATCGTTACTATCGTACATTTTCATTGTGGGCTGGTCACTGAGAACATGACAGTGACTTAGAGAGCCCCAGTCCCTTCCCTCACAGAACTCACAGGCCGGTTGGGAGACAGCCCAGAGTGATCAGGGCTTGATGTCTCGGGCCCATGAGAAGTCAAAGACAAGCACGTGGTGGAGAAGGAGTCCTGTGAGCTGAGACCTGAAAGACGAGCGACAGTGGCCAGGTTAACGGGCAGAGTGTGGATGAACTGAGGGAGTGTTAAAAAGTCAAGAGGACGCAACATATGCAAAGACCGAGGAGTTAGCTCTAACACGCTGGAGGAGACGGAGGTAGAGAAGCCAATGCTGGCGATGGAAGGGGCCAGCTCGTGCGGTACAGCCTAGCGCTTGGGCCATCTCAAGAACTCACCATCCTTCTTGATCTTTTCGTTGAGATTGTTGATATAAATTGTGTGGTTGGGGCGGGTCTCGGGAACTGCCATGGAGCAAGGTGCGGAGGTTAAGACTGAAAAAAGGAAAAACGCGACTTTAACCTTTGGTTTCTCTAAATCCTTTGTCCCAACGCTGGTTTAACAAACTGCTCAGGGCTCTTCCTTCCAGGAAGAAATCAGAGAATTTGGACAACGCGGCGGGAGTAAAAGCCGCTTCTCCTCCTCGCGTGCTGAGGGAAATCTCGAGAGGTTTACTACGAGTCCCAAGATGCTTTACGCGACCCAGTAGGTGGAGCGTCCTAAGCGGCGACTCCTATTGGCTCAGGACCCCAAAGGGAGGCCCAGGAGAAAACACCCGGACGTAAAACCAGTTAAGGAAGGGGAAACAAATTTGGGACGTCCTGGCCTCATGCGGCAGGAAAGTTTCTGCAGACGAGATGCGGGAAGGTCTGAGCTCCATCCGCTCAATCCGCCCGGGGCCGATGACCGCCTGCGCCCGAGATTACTCACCGACATAGGAGCAGTTCCCCCACGTAGCGTCTCCTGGGTTCCTGAGATTGGACGACAAAGCTTCCTCTCCTGGCCCCGCCTTTGCCTTTCTGCAAGCCAATCTCCTTGTGGAAACCTGGTATTTTGGCCAATCAGAGTAGGTTTCACCTCCCCCACCAATCGCTTGCCAATCAAAACGACACTAGGCTTCCCGCCTAGGCAGAAAAACCCCGCCCCAGCCTGTGCAATTCTTCCGCCCAGAGCTGCGACGGGGCCTACGAACCAATCAGTGAAGGCTACGCCCCCTCACGCGCTTCTTGCCAATCGAACGCGGCTCGCTCTGCAGTCTCTTCCGGCGTGCAACCTTTGAAAGCCCCGCCTCTCTGCTCACCCTAGTATTTTCTGACACGTGATTGTGAAAGGGGCGGGCACAACTTGGGAATCCTACCACGTGACGTGAGGGAACTTGTGTTCGGTAGCCGCCATTTTGCGGCAAGGGGAGGCGGGTTTTGTTCCTTAACTCCTTTCTTTATTCCCGGGGATCGCCTCTCCTTCTAGCGTCCCATATCTGAGCCTTTCCCAACCCACAGACTTTTTCCTGTTTCTCAGTAATTCCAGGACCCTCTCCACTACTAGGCAGTTTTCCCTGCTCGGTATCCTTTTTGACCTCTGGCTCAAAGGTGGACAAAAAGGTCAGCTCAGAGGTTCCGAACTCCAGCCTGGGCTGTGGGGAGTAGGGGTGGGGAACAGAGTCTAAATTCCCCCAGTCCTTAGCTCGAGACCCCTAAATCCTACTCTTTAGGCGCCATACCCCAAGACTGAGCCCCCTTATCCCAAAATTAACACGGGGGTTTCCAAATCTTGACTTAGACGTTAATTCCTAATCTCCCTCGCAAACCAACCCACCCACCCCAGCCCCCCATACTACAAATGTGGGATTAAAAGACCCCACCCTGTTAACTCAGATCTCTCGATGTGAGCCAGCCCCAAGCCCTGCGTGCACCTGGTTCTTTCCCATAGCTCTGCTCCCTTATTCCACAATGACTTCTCCATGCCCTCATCTAGAGCCCCCAGTTCTTCCTCCCGGCGCGCTTACATCCCGGGCCTCCATTCCACCTCCCCTGCCTCCAAATTCCCCGGATTTAACTTTTCTACCCACTCCCTCGAGTCTCCAGGTCCCTATTCCCCCACCACCCCCACTGCCGCCTCCAGCCCCTGCTTTGGGGCCTGCTACCCCTCATGTCTTCGGCATGGAAAAGAGCCAGCTGCTGAAGGAGGCCTTGGAGAAGTCTGGCCCAGTCCCCACGGGCAGAGAGGACGTGAGGAGGCTTCTGAAGCTGCACAAGGACCGGTAGGATGCCCACCTCACCACCCCCCACCCCCCACCCGAGGCATCTCGCCAAACTACCTGCCCCAGATCGCTTCAGCCTGTCTCTCTTTGGGGTTTCCCCTCTCTTCTTGGGGTTTCCCGTTTCCTCAAGGTCAAGCAGCCTGATTGGTTCAGTCCCCTCCTGAGTCCTCTAGTGGTGGTGTGTCTCCATCACTGAAGAAAGCTCCTGCCATCACAAGCGCCTAGTCCAGTGGAGGAGGCAGACCCCCCCTTCACCAAGCAGTGACAGCCCAGAGTGGTCAGGGCTGTGATGGGGGAGCCCAGAGGGGGCACCTGACCCAGCCTGGAGGCAGGGGTCGGGGTGGGACACCTCCTGAGGAGGGGAACTCTGAGTGCTATTGAGCAAGTTGTGCAAGGGGTGCGTGATGAGGAAGAGCAAACAGCTCGGTGCAGAGGCCCAGAGTTAAATGGGGGCATGTCATTTTCAAGGAACTGCAAATATTTTCCTCTGCATGACAGGGAAGTGGCAGAGGGGGGCAGGAGCCAGATCACACATGAGGCAGCATGGTGGGCCACGGTAAGCGGGCTGGACTTTGTCCTGAAGGCTCTGGGGAGCCATGGCAGAGCTACCTACACAGGATGAGGCTACCTGTGGGGCGTGCATCATAGGTGGTGAGACTAGAGTCAGAGCCCAGGGAGGAAGCTGGAGGACCTATACTGGAGAGGAGGAGACTGGACCAGGATGAGGCAGTGGAGAGGGGAAGGAGGAGAAGAAAACCCAGCTGAATGATTGCCTGGTTGACCAGAAGCAGGGAAATGACTTTCCCAGACTCAGAAGGAACTTCAGCTCTCTTCAGAAGTTTACAATCCGTCCTAAACGCCCCGACCACAGTGAGGTTAATTTAAGGCAAATGACATTCTCTGGTTACTGTGTGCTTAGTATATGTTGGGCATTTCTCTAAGGGTGTTTAAGTATTAACTTATTTAATTCTCTCAGCAACCTAATGAGGTAGCTGTTACTGTTCCATTTTCCAGATGAGGAAACAAGTTCACAGAGATGAAATCACTGAGCCGTAGAATTAACAGGAAGCGCCCGACTTGAACCTGGGCAGCATGGCTTCACGCTTTTAACCACTGTGCTGTAACATCATCCCCTTTTGGTCAGGAGCCCTGCGTTTCCCTTCAGCCTCCCCCTCTCACTGACTTTGAGATGGAAATAAAGAGAATGATGCCTTGCCTTCTCTTGGGCCCTGGGGGGAAGGGAGGAGGTTGGGGTCCCCAGAACTGTCTCCACGTCCTCCCCAAGCAGGGGGGCTGGTCAGGCAGGCAAGGACTCATTATTTTAGGCCATCAGCCTAAGTTCTTCCAGATTTAGTTGGCCTTTTAATCTCACCTACATTAAGGGATTTTCACCCCATTTGACAGTTTAGACGTTTGGCTGCTAAACAAAAGGTCGGCAGTTTAAATTCACCAACCGCTCCTTGGAAACCCTATGAGGCAGTTCTACTCTGTCCTATGGGGTCTCTATGAGTCTGAATCAACTCCAAGGCAACAGGTTTTGTTTTGTTTTAACAGGTTAACTGTAGCAACGCCCCTTTGAGGAATTTTCTCTAATCTGTCTCTGGCTCCTAATTGCATGACTTTTGCACATCTGCTCTTCTCCCCCTCAATAACTGAGAAGGAGCAGGGAGCAGGCAGGGGGAAGAAAGATGCCCACTGGCCAGATGAGGGCAAGTGCCCTGTTGGGGAGAAGGAAGTCAGTGATGCAGCCAGGAGCCGCTCTGGGGCCATAGATTGGCCAGGCCAGTGTTTCCTTCCCATCCCTGTATGCTCTGCCCCAACCCAGACCTCGAGGGGGGCTCTCAGAGCTGTTCCCGCCTGACCCGAGTGTGGCTCTGATTCAGTTTCAGAAGTGACCTACAGTGGATCCTCTTCTGTGCCGACCTGCCCTCCCTCATCCAAGAAGGCCCTCAGTACGTACTCTGACCCAGGACGCCAAGCCCTCACTTGCCCTGCACTCCAGAGGGAGGCTGGGAGAAGGCCTTGGTGGACTGGGGAGGGAAGGGGGGACCCGCGAGGACAGGGTACCGGGTGCATGCGTAGTGAACAGAGATTTGGAATGAATGAGTGAGTGAATGAACAAACGTGTGAACAGATGAACCTGGTCCGTCCTCTCTAACTGCATACTGGCACCTTCTCCCCCAGGAAGCCCATGTGATCTCTCCCTGCCCTCCCCCTCATCCCTCCAGCCCTAGGCTCAGGCCTTGGCCATTCTCTGTCCAATGGTGGGGAGTCAGGTCTACCCATCTGGCCTAGAAGAGGGGAGGAGAACCCCCCCAAGGCAGCAAACCTGGTCCCCTCACTCCAGCTTCTAGGCAAAGCAGGCCCAGTAACAAAGTGACTTCGGGGCTGAGGGGCTGGGTCCCTGCCTGTCTCTCCAGGTGTGGGCTGGTGGCCTTGTGGATGGCAGGCACTCTCCTAGCGCCCCCCAGCGGTGTCCCCCTGGAGAGACTTGTGCAGGTGGCCCTGGAGAGAGGCTACACCGCCCAGGGGGAGATGTTCTCTGGTGAGCTGGGCATTGGAGGGTCTCCAGCTGGGTCTTCACTCGGAGGAGGTGGGGGCAGCACTGCTGGGTGCGGGACAGGCTCTCATGCCATTCCTCAGGCCCTTTTCCCACAGTAGGGCAGAGTGGTCATGAGGTGGACACTGGGTGCCCAGCACAGCCCTGCCACCTCCTTGCTGCATGGCCTGGTGCAAGCCGATCACCTTCTCTGTGCCTCATTTTCTGCATCTGTGCAAAGGAGTTGGCGAGAGTGGTGAGGATTAGAGGTCTGGAGCCCCATCGAGATTGGGCTGGGCACGCAGTCAGCCCTCTCTCGGTCGGCTCTCACCCTGCAGTGGCTGACATGGGTAGGCTGGCTCAGGAGGCACTGGGCTGCCAAGTGGAGCTGCTCTGCGGCGGCCTGGGCGGTCCCAACAGAGACCGTGTCCTGCAGCACCTCATTGCCGGACACCCCCTGCTCATCCCGTATCCCAGGCCTGGGGAGGGGTTGGGGTGGGGTGGCAGAGGGTCTCTGGGCCACACTGTAGACCACAGCTGTGACCTTAACGCCAGCATCAGCTACGATGAGGACTTCAACCATGAGCCGTGTCAGAGGAAGGGCCATAAGGCTCACTGGGCGGTCGGCGCAGGTGGGTACAAGCCCCTCCAGGCCCAGGGCAGCCCTCCCCCCACGTCCTCACCCTGCATTCTTGAGGCAGGGACAGGAGCAGGCCGTCCCTGTCCACACAGGGCATTTAGCACTGGACCCGACAGACAGCAGGTGCCTCAGTGGCGTGGCTGCCAGTCAGGGTTTCCACCCACACGAGCTGACAGCACAGACTTTGGGATCCAGCAGACTGAGCTCCAGGCCTGGCCCAGTTTCTTCACTTCTCTGGGCCTCCATTTCTCCATCTGGAACATGGAGGTGATAGTAGTTGGCGTTGGTGAAGTATATTGAACATAACCATGAATTGCTACGAGAACAAATCTGTCTTGAAGTACAGTCAGAATGCTCCTTAGAGGCAAGGTTGGGAAGACTTTTGTCTTACGTGCTTTGGACTTGTTATCAAGATGTCCCTGGAGAAGGACATCATGCTTGGTAAGGTAGAGGCCACTGAAAGAAAGGAAGACCATCCACAAGATGGACTGACACAGTAGCTGCAATAGTGGGCTCAAGCATAACAACGATTGTGAGGATGGCACAGGACCGGGCAGTGTTTCATTGTGTTGTACAGAGGGTTGCTATGAGTCGGAACTGACTCAATAACAACATCACTAGTGCCCACCCACCTCAGGGTCAGGGTATGTGAAACGCTTAGATGGTGCCTGGCCCTTACACATCTTCAGTCAGTGGTGGTCTGTGCTGTTGAGTCGATTCCGACTCATAGCGACCCTACAGGACAAAGTAGAACTGCCCCATAGGGTTTCCAAGGAGCAGCTGATGGATTCCAACTGCCGACCTTTTGGTTAGCCGAGCTCTTAACCACTGTGCCACCAGGGGTCCCAGTCAGTGTCAGGTGTTAAGTACACTCCTCGTCACTCCACCTGCCTGTCAGGAGGTAGGGTTTGTGCCTGTCAGGAAGCCCGGGCCAAGCTCCTGGCTCGGGGCTGCAGCCTGAGGGCTCCTCTCTGAGCATATCTTTACTGGACGTCACTGGGCAGTGGTGGCGGTTCTGCTTCACGCTGGCCTGTCCAACAACTCCCAGGCCCACATCCCAGCCCAGCTGTGTGACCCCTGACCTCTGGTGACTACCTGTAACCCTGGAGGGCTGTGGGGGGAATTCAGTGCAGCCCAACATAGCGCACTCAGTCACCTGCTGCTCTCCTCCCAGGGGTCCTGCTGGGTGTGCCAGGCGTGCCAAGCCTCGGCTACGCTGAAGACCCTGAGCTGGCAGGCCTGTTCCACCCGGTGCCCAGCACACCCTGCCAGCCGCCACCCCTACCAGAGGAAGGCTCCCCCGGCACCATCTACCTGCTCTCCAAGCAGGGCAAGAGTTGGCACTACCAGCTGTGGGACTATGACCAGGTCCGCGAGAGCAATCTGCAGCTGACAGACTTCTCGCCATCACGGGCCGCCGATGGCTGGTCATACGTGGTGCCTGCTGGCGGGCTGCAGTCTGGCCTCTGCGGCCAGGCCCTGCTCCTCAGACTGCATAATGCTAGCCACTAGCCTGCTGAGCCCTGAGCCCTGACTGACCTGGCCCGGCCGCAGCCTGGCTCTGTCACCCTGTGACGAGTGTCCCATGCCTCTCCTTCAGTGGAACAGCCAGGGCTTTGGGCTGGATCTCTGAGGGTCTCCAGCCCAGCAATTCCTCACATAAGGTCCCCCCAACCCCTCCGTGTATTCTCAACACAGAAACCAGGGCACTGTCCCACCTCACCCCCGCCCATCACGCCCACTACTGAGCACCCGTGCCAGGTCTAGCTGTTGATCACCCTCTTAGACCCCACCTTCATCTCTCTGGGCATCTGCAAGAGCCTCCTGACTCGGCCCCCTGCTGCCCCCACAGTCTGTTCTCACATGGGCTCCTCATTGCTGACAGCCCAGGGACTAAGTCCCGTGATCTGCAAGACCCAAGAGATGAGGCCCCAGTTCACCTGTCTGCCCCCATGCTTTCTGCCTTCCAGTCAGGCTGGTCTTTCCATCCCTAAAGTGTCATACCACCTTCCTGGGACCTTCCACCTGCCCCCTCACCAGGAGAGCCCCCTAACTTCCCATCCGGGCTCAACTCAGGTATCACTTCCTCAGGGAAGGTTCTTTCAGCCCAGGCTAGGCCCTTGCCCCGCCCGCTGTGCCGTGCTCACACTTTGCCCACGGTAACCCCTCAATTCTCCAACCCTGTGATGGCACAGGATTCTCCCCACTTTACAGGTGCCTAGAGAAGTGGAGTTACTGGCCTGAGGTCACATGGCAGCCAATAGGCTGACCCAGGATTCAGACTTAGCGCCCAAAGGCCAGCAGCAGTGGGGCTGGCGCCACCTCCCCTGCTTCTTATCACAGCGCTCATCACAGACGGCGTTCTTCCTAGCTCTTTATACACGTGTATATGCACGAGTGTGTGTGATGGTTTCATTAATGAACACCTATCGCCCCGCTGGAGCCCTGGCGGCACAGTGGTTAAGAGCTGTGGCTGCTGACCCAAAGGTCGGCAGTTGGAATCCACCAGCCACTCCCTGGAAACCGTATGGGGCAGTTCTCTGTCCTGCGGGGTCACTATGTCAGAATAGAGTTAACGACAGTGGGTTTGGTTTTTTTGGTATCGCCCTACTGGATTGGGTGCTGTGAAAGGGGAGGAACCGGTCTGTCTGTGTCACTGCTGTGTCCCCAGTAGCCCCCAGTTTCCAATTAGGGGAAGTGTGCAGGGTAGTGTTTCTGACGGGTGGATGAGGTAGCAAAGAGGAGTTATCTCCCACCCCAACCTCAGCCCTCTGCCTGTGCCTCCCCATCCCACCTGACCCCCAAGCCTCCCCTATCCCGGTCCAACCCCTCCTGGGTAGTACCCCCTTGTGCACTGTGCTGGGAGTCCTTGAGGGGCCAGGTTTGGAGCCCTCCTGGTCACCACTGTCCCCGCACTGCCCAGCACAGAGCCAGGCGTGAGTGTTGAGTAAATGAACCAACCAACCCCGAGCCACCTCTCTACCCTGAAGTGATCGTTATCTCATTATTTCCCCCTCCCATCCGCCCTAGCACTAATGCTCAGGCTATGAGAGTTGAGCCCACACACCCCAGATGCAAAAGAAACAAGTCCACAAAGCTGACTCTGAATGTTCTATTTATTGTGGCGTCATGTGGGGGGAAGGCACTGCAAAGCCATTTTGCCTTTTTTTTTTGCCTCAGTGCCACCCCACCTAACAACTATCTCTTTCATAAATAAGTACAAAGGTCACTAGAAAAGGAGGTCGTCTCCTCAGCCCTGGAAGACAATGTTAGAGCTTCAGCTTAGGCTAAAGGTAGGTGCCGGTCCTCCCCAAGGCCACCCTCAAGGGCCAGAGAGGGCAATTAAAGGGGCCGACGGGCCGTTTGCTACACGACGGGTCCAGAGTCTTTGGCCTGGGTTGCGAACCCAGGGTCACGGCCAGCCCTGTCCCCAGCCCCAGCCTGGCACTCCTTGTGCTGCAGGGGCCGGGGACGGGACAGAGTCCTCCACGGGGGCAGCTTCCACTCCAAGGAAGCCCGCTCCCTTGCCTCTGAAACGTCTTCCTGTCACTGCAGTCTTCCAGAAAGGAGACAGAAAAGCCGGCAGGAGTGGGGTCGGGCGGGAGGAGGAAGACCTGAGGCTGGAAGCGGTGCACCCAGGAACAGGGCTGTTGGTCACAGTGTTGGCTCAGATGGGGCTGTGGCTTTGGTCTTCAGGAGGTCAGCAGGGAGGACCCACTGGGGTCACACAAGGGGAGGAGTGGTGGTGGACCATGTCCCCCCACTGGCAGCATGCATGGGCCTGTGGGCAGCGTCACACCTTCCTCAGAGCCCGTCACTCAGCACGCCAGCAGCCCCCAGGTGAGGAGATTGGGCGTAACCGTTTCTCCTCAGGCAGACATGCAGCTTCTGCGTGTGTTCACATATGACACCTGGTCTTCTGGGGAACCAAAGAGGAACCCAAGCCCAGTTGCTGACCTCAGGGAGCCGCTTACATCATTCACGCTGCAGTCAGGCCCGGTGTCAAACTTGTACCCCATGACATCTGAACTGTGTTCTCTGAGGGCAGCCCCTCAGTACCTCCCTGGCTAGTAAGGAGACCCAGTTCTGCTTCTGCTGACTGACTGTGAGACTCAGCCATGTCATGCTCCCTGCTCGGATCTTTCCAACCCCGTCTGACAGAAGGGCTGGTGCTGCCTGGGCACCTCATCTCCGAAGCCCTTTAGCCTCCACGGTGTTCTTGAGTGGTGTGCAACACAACCTCTCCCGTCCCCAGGATCAGCTCCCCAGTCACCCACCTCAGCCCTCCACGGCATTTTGGGGTTCCTCTAGCCAGACTGGCACCATCCGATAAATAAATCTGGCTGTGGGCGGGTGTGTCAGCTCTGCGCCAGCCCCTGAAGGAGGCGGATCATGTTGTCCAGGCCCCAGAGGTAGCCGTCCTCATGGTTGCCCTCGGCCCAGGGCAGCCGGTGGCTGAGCGTCTGGTGGTCAGGCAGGGCCACTGTCTTGCCAAAGTCGATCATCCAGACCTTGGCCAGGCCAGTGTGGTCGTGCACAAAGAGGAGGGAGCTGCCCACCACCTGCGGGGAGAGAGGCTGGGAGGTCAGGTCCCCTCCTCGGCAAGCAGCACGAACCCTGGAGCCAGGGTGTCTGGGCTCAAACCCTGGCTCTGTCACTTGCTGGCTGTGTGCCCTCGGGCAAATGACTTAACCTCTCTGCGTCAGCTTCCTCATCTGTAAAGTGGGGTAATGGTAGCACTGATCTCCAAGGTGGCTGTGCATCTTATATGTCTGAATCCGTCCTGTGCAGCACTCAGAACAGCCTGGCACAGAACAAATGTGACCCTTTTTGAAGCTGGGAGTACAAACTCAAATGCCTGTAGGATCCTGAATAAATCAGGAAAGCCCAATGGGAACTAAGGAACTGGATAATGCCCTTCCCACAGAAAAGGGCAGCAACTACCCTGCCCCAGGGGCTGCTGGTGGTGACCTTGGACAAGTGGCTTCCTTCAGGCCTCAGTTTCCTTGTCTGTAGAGTGGGGAAAATGGTAACAGCCCCTCCTCCTGGGTAGCAGTCCATATGCCACACACTCGTAAAGTACCTTGCGTGCTTCACACACAGTCGGCCGTCAGCAGAGGCCGTTCTCTGTTAGTAGCTTCCTTTCCTTCATCCAGCTCTGGGTTTGCAAGCCCCTCCCTCTTTCTAAGTCGGTTTCAAATATCACTGGCCTGGAAAACATGGAATCCAGGGCAGGCCGGGCAGGTCACTGTCAGAGGCAGGCACCGCCCTGCTCTGCATGGCATTGGTACCTGGCAAGATGTTGCCATGTCTCCCAACCTGTCAAGGAATGTGAAGGTCCTGATTGCGGTGGGAAGCCTCTCTCAGGGTCTAAATGTGTGGCAACACATTTCTGAAGGTGGCAAGTTACCAGGCAGGCAAAACCAAATACAAGGACAGATAGGATGGGGACCCCAGGCCTCCTCAACAACGATGATGACAGAGACACTTGATAAGAACACACCTAACGTACCAGCCAGCACATATGGAGGGTCACTATGGGCCGGGCTTTTACTGCATTAATTCATCTAACCCTCACAATGCCTGTGCTACTGCTCTCCCATCCTACAGATGAGGAGACTGAGGCCACCTAGAATGGCTGCCCAGGCTTGTGTGAATCCATGTAGATTCGAACCCACGTCAGCCTGACTCTCAGCTCAGTGCTCTTTCAGAAAGTCAGCAATGTCAGGAGGCAGAGATGAGAGCAGATGGAGGGGGAGAGAGAAAATTTGGAAAGAGGAGAGGATCTACATGAGTGAATCCCCTCAGCCAGCCCCAGCGAGATGAAATGTTTCCAAAGAGACAGGCCAATGGGGAAGGGCAAGAACCATCAAACAAATGATACACGTAACAAAAATTATCAATAATTATGATTTGAAAAAGGAGCCCTGGTGGCGCAGTGCTTAAAGCATTTGGCTGCTAACCAAAAGCTTGGCAGTTCGAACCCCCCAGCCACTGAGTGGGAGAAAGATGTGGCAGTCTGCTTCTGTAGAGATTTACAGCCTTGGTTCCACTCTGTCCTATAGGGTCGCTATGAGTTGGAGCCAACGCAACAGCAGTGGGTTTGGGTTTTTTTCCTTTGGTGGTGTGATTAGAAAATAATTGTTTAAGAGTAGAGTTACGTGTGCTTCCATGCTCCGAACGTCACCTGACAGTCATGTCACGCCCTCAGCAGCCCTACAGGGAAAGTATGACTGTTCTTCCCCCATTAGAGACAACGGAGCTGAGGCCCAGAGAGGCAGGCCACATGCCAGGGTCACACGGCTGGTGAGTGGCAGAGCCAGCCACCCGGCTCCAGTCCATGCTCCTAACTGCTCCACTTCCCTGAAGTCCCCTCTGCTGTCAACCCTAACAATGCAAACCCCAAAGCTTGGGGTCTCCTTTTCATAGCCTTGGACTGTGACTCTGTCAGCGGTTTCCCCTCAGTGCCACTCAGGCCCCCCAACAATCCCCTCTCCCACCAGCTCCCATGGTGGTCGCGGCTCACACCTCATGGGTCTTGAAGAAGGGGGACTTCTCCAGAGCTTCACGAAGTTCTTCTAGGCGGGCCACGTACTTTTTCTGTGTGTGAGAGGGAGGGTTTCCTGGTTAGCATAGGGACTTGGTGGGTCCCTACCCACTATGGGATCTGACCTTGACCCATCTCAAAGGAGTGGGCAGGCCCCAGGCAAGATGGGATATGAGGAGCCAGGAGGAAAATAGAGGGGGTGGAATGTATCAGGTGGGACACAGTATGGTAGATTACACAGAGACCCACAATTCTTAGCAGCTCCTCCCATCACGAGGTGGGGTCTGTTTCCCTTTCCTAGGCTTGGACTCCCTGGGTGGTGCACGTGGTTAATGTGCTTAGCTGCTAACCAAAATGTTGGTGGTTCGAGTTCACCCGGAGAAGAAAGACCTGACGATCCACTTCTGAAAAATCAGCCACTGAAAACCCTGCGGAGCACAGTTTTACTCTGACACACATGGGGTCGCCATGAGTCAGAGTCAACTCGAAGGCAACTGTTTTGTTGTGGTTGCTGATTTTTAACCTAGGCTTGGTCATTGCTTTGGCCAGTAGAACATGGCAGAAATGAGGGTGATCTTCTGAGCCTAGGCATCAAGAGGCCTTGTATTTTTTGCTCATTCTCTTGGATCCCTGCTTCCACAATAAGAACAAGCCCAGGCTAGCCTGCTGGATCATAAACAGTATGTGGCCAAGTCCTGAGCCAAGACACTGAGCCAATAGCCAGACATGTGAATGAGGCCATCCTAGACCAGCCAACCCTAGCCAAGCCACCAGCTAGCTGACTGCAGATACATGAGCAGAGTCAGTCCATATTAGCCAATCCCCATCCAGAGCAGAGACCCACCAACTTGGGAGCAATAATAAATGGTGGTTGTTCTGAGCTGCTACATTTTGGGGTAGTTTGCTACACAGCAAAAGCTAACTGACGCAAAGGGTATGGGGTCCCTCTCACCAGGATTCTGCCGTCTCCGTCCACAAAGTCCTCCAGCACCTTTGTCACCTGTTCCAGTTCCTGTGTCTTCTTGAAGTTGGTGTTGCAGGTCCCATCAGCTTTCTGCAGGGCATGGGGTGGGGGGCAGTGTCATGCCTTTTCCTTCCCACCCTCAACACCGAGCAACCTCAGACACCTCCCCAGGCTACCCACCCTCCTCAAGGCTTGCTTGCTGTTCAGGGGAAATCAGCCCACCAGCCCAGCTCAACCCAGCCCCAGGTCACATTCCTGAGCAACTGCTCCTTTTGAGCCAGTCTAGCTAAGGGGGCTGTGGGGAGTGGATCAGCTTTGAATTGTGACTCAGCTGCTTCCTAGCTGGGCAGCCTTAAGCAAGTCACTTCGCCTGCCTTGGCCTGAGTTTCCTCATCTGGACAATGGGAATTGTGTTGGTATCTACCTCCTAAACTGGCATAAAGATGAGATGAGATGGGGCGTATAGGATGCATAGCACAGAGCCTGGCACACAGTAAGCAGGTACTCAGTAAATTAGATGAGTGTTATTATTTTTCAGAGAAGCCACCTAACGCATTCTGCTACCCTGGCAGGTGCTGTGTGGACACTGGTAAAATGGAGGTAATGTTACATCAGATGAAGGAGGCAGACACTGGATAAAATAATCACAGAGAAAGAGAAGGAGAATGAAGGCATACAGGGAGCTCTGAAGAGGTGAAGAGGGGGCCCCGATCAGGTAGGGTGGAAATCAGGGAGGGCTTCCCTGCGGAGGTGAAATTTAAAAGGAGACAGGAAAACGACTGGGAGTCAACCAGCGGAACAGCAGGGGGAAGAGCGTTCCTGGCAGAGGGAACAGCATGGGCAGAAGCCCTGTGGCAGGTAAGAGCAGAACCCTTTGGAGGAAATGAAAGCATTTCACTGTGGCCTGAACACAGACGAGGAAGAAGAGAGCGCTGAGGGTGGCGCCAGACCCTAGAGAGCCCTCTAGGCCTTAGAACTCCTCCTGAGGGCACTAGGGAGCCACGGAAGGGTTCTGAGCAGGAGAACGGCACAGCTGGATTTGCAACTTAGAAAAACAGCTCAGGCGAGGCTGTGGGGAAACAGTCACTCTCATATTGCTGGTGGGATGCTCAGCGTACGACACCGGGGAAAGGAGTTTGGCAATCTCCAGCGAAATTACCAGCGTGTTTAAGCTTTGACCCAGGAGTTCTGCTTCTAGGAATCCAGTTTACAGTTAAAACTGCTCACTGACTAAATGCCGTACGTACGAAGTTATTCACTGAGGCATTGCTTGTAATGGCAAAATATGGACACAATCCAAGTGTCCATATATAGGGCACTGTGGTACATCCACAAAGAGGGTGTTACACAGATGAAGAGAGGAAGGAAGGAAGAGACAGAGCAGAAGGGAGGAGGAGAGGGAAGGAGGGAGAAGAGAAAGAAAGACAGGAGGGAAGGAAGAAGAGAGAAGGAAAGAGGAAGAAGAAGAAGAGCTCTTTATGACATGACATACAGAACTGTCCAGCATATTGTTGTTAAGTGAAAAATGCAGAGCATCAATCAGTATGGGTATTATGCTACCTTTTGTGTACAGAAGTGAAGAAAAAACTTACTTAAGATATGCAATTGCATTTGCTTGTATTTGCAGAAAGAAATACCAGAAACTAATCAAAGTGGTTTCCCACAAGCGGACAGGTGGGGTGTAGGGATGGAATGGGAGGGACGGCAGCAGGGTTGAGAGCAAGATTTCTCAACGTGTACCTTTTTATATTGTTTTGGCTTTTGGACTGTGTGAATCGCCAGGCCTTTCTTTTGAGGCATCTCTGGGTAGGTTATGTTAGTAGCTGTGTGCTTAACTGTTTTTGCCACCCAGGGACTGGTAAGAATACCAGTTCAAAATTTAATTGACAGAAGTAAAAAACCCCATTAAACCCATTGCCGTCGAGTTGATTCCGACTCACAGCAACCCTACAGGACAGAGTAGAACTGCCCTGTAGGGTTGCCAAGGAGCAACTGGTGGATTCAAACTGCCAACCCGACCTTTTGGTTAGCAGCCAAGTGCTTAACCACTGCACCACCAGGGCTCCGCAAAAATAAAAGGAATAAAAAAGAAAAAACACACTTCCCCCATAAGGAGAATATCAAGATCCCTCCAGCTGCTGTGCTGGATGATGGGAAAGAGACAGACAGAATAGGTGAAGGAGCTGAGGGAGGCTGGGCAGGAACCCGGGCAGGAGAAGACAAGAGGAGGGGATGGAGTCAGAGGGGCTCAGGTCTCTGAGGAAGTGGGGGAAAGAGAAGCGGGGCCTCCACCAGCCCTTGGCCTTTTCATCATCTGCAGCCTCCTGCCATCTCCAGATCTTGCTTCTTTCTGGCTTGCCCCAACACCCCCATTCCCTGAGAAACTCTGCCTCAGATCTAGCTCCAAGCCCTCTAGCAACAGGCTCTCACCTTAATGCCCTCGATCCGGAAGCCCAGGGTGGAGGTGGAGCTCATGGTCTCCCTCCACTGCATGTAGCGGGGCTTGGTCACTGCACCCTGGGCGTGCTCCTCGGGGGTGGGGGCCCCGGGGTCCACAGCCACCATCTTCTCATACATGTCCTTCCGGGGCCGGGGCCGTTCTCGTGCTTTCACCAGCTCCTCCTCCAGGTAGGTCCTGGGGACACAGAGGACGTGACAAGGGAAATATGAAGAACAAAGCTAGAGGACTTACACACCCTGATATCAAGACATATTATAAAGCTACGGGTGATATTGGCACAAGACAGACAAATAGATCAATGGGACAGAACAGAATCCACAGACAGACACATGTACATCGACCCAATTTATGGCAAGGAAGGCACTGCAATTCAATGGGGAAATGAAAGCTTTTTCCATTAATGTTGCTGACTCAACTGGATATCCATGTGGAAATAAAACGAACCTTGACCGCGACCTCACACCATACTCAAAAATTAACTCTGGATGGATTCCAGATCGAAATGTGAAAGTTAACCCAATAAAGCTTGTAGAAGAAAACAAAATCTTTATGATCTTGGAGTAGGCAAAGATTTCTTAAACACAAAAAGCACTATTTATAAATAAAAAAAAAATTTCAAACTGGACTAAATTAAAAGTACTTTTGTTTAAAAAAAAGTAGTTTGTCAAATGATACTATTCAGAGAGTGAAACGGCAGAGTGGTAAAAATATATATATATATATATATATATATATTCAACAAAGGACTGGTATCCGGGATATATAAAGAATTGTAAGTCAAAAAGCAAAAGACAGCCCAATAGAAAAATGACAGAGACTTAAAAAGGCACTTCTCAAAAGAGAATTTCCAAATAGCCAATTAGCATATGAAAAGAAGCTATACTTCTTTGGTCATCCAAGAAATAGAAATTAAAACCACCATGGGATACCACTATACACCCTCTAGAATGGTTAACATTTTAAAAACACACAATACTAAGTGTTGGCAAGAATATGGAACAACTGGAACTTGCATACACTGCTGGTGGAAATGTATGTTAACACTTTCTTCAAAGACTGCCCACCCTGACCCTCCACTCCTGCCTCCATGAATGCCCCTGACCCCACCTGCTGCCCATCTTGCAATCCATGATGGAGGGGCCCTCAAATTCTGCCAGGAGATCTTCCATCTGGTTGAAAGTCTGGCCATCTTGCTCCACAATACCATAGTAGGCTGGCACAAAAGGCCGCAGGGGGTCACTCATCAGCTGCTCCAGGCTTCGCTGCTCACACTGACAGAAACGTTTTAGAATCCGACCATCCTCTCCTGCTTGGAAGTTTCCTATGGGAGGGTCAGAAACTGGATCAGAAAGAGAATCCTTCCGTCTCCCTGTATGCATCAGGTCCTGGCTACCAACATCTTTCCTGTCCCTTCTGCAATGCTGTCTCTCCCTGCAACTCTCAAGATCTTGGCCAGGGCCGGGGAGGAAAGGGCCTCTGTTTCTTGTCTGTTGTTTAAACTGAGTCCTGTTCACAGCAGATTGTTCTCATTTGTTTTGCAATTTTGGATTATGAGCTCATGGTCATCTGTGAGAATTTTGTGAAGAGCATGACTCTTCAGAGCAGATTTGCATTTGCTTCTGCCTGGAGTTCCAGGGTGCTAACAACCGGGGTCTATTTAAGCTAATTTATAAATCTGGGGTTTCCTGAGCCATATAGATAGTGTAGGTTAGAATTCCAAATTCTTATTATGGCAAATTATATTTTCAGATATATTTTCCAAAGATGGCTACAACAATATCTTCTGTTCCATATGCTTTTCTAGAATTTTGCCATTCCCTATCAAGAAGTGGAGTCTACTTTCTCTCCCTTTGAATCTGGGATGGCTGTGGCAGAAGTGAGTCTGCATGACTTCAGAGTCTAGGTGATAAAAAGGAGATGCAGCTTCCGCCTTGTTGACAGACACGTGCCTTTGCAGTCCTGAGCTGCCACGTAAGATATCTGACTATCCTGAGGACACCATACTGTGAGGAAGCCCAAGCAGCTACATGGAGAAGCCACCTATAGGCTTTGCAGCTGCAAACCCCAGCTGAGGCCCCAACAGCCATTATTAATTGCCAGGCACATGAGTGAATGAACCTCCAAAAGTTTCCAGCTCCCAGCCTTTGAGTTGTCCTAGTTGAGTTCTCGGATATCACGGAGCAGAGACAAGCCACCCCTACTGGGCCCTGTTTAAATTCCCGACATAAAACCTGTGAGGATAATAAAATGGTTGTTTTCTTCCATTAAATTGCCTTTTTTAATAAACACTGAGTTTTGAGTTTTGAGAGTTTTTTTTTTTTTTAAAACAGTAAAACAATTGCAACACAGTTACAGTTATAGCAACATAATAATTAAAGCAACAGTAACTAGAACACATACAGATGGCAGGCCTGTTTACACAGTCTTAGGGGGGCCTTGCCTTTTCCAACTCAGATCTAAGGATGAACAAGACAGACAAGCTCCCTTATTGTCTCCCTCTGCTGGTGGACACAGTTTGTCTAGTTTAGCCCACTGTTTGTTTTTGTAAAGAAAGTTTTATTGGAACACAGACATGCTCATGTGTTTACCTATTGTTTATGGCTGCTTTTGTGCTGCAACAGCAGAATCAATTTGCAACAGAGACTGTATAGCTTGCAAAACCTAAAAGATTTACTATATAGCCCTTTATGAAACAAGGTTGCTGACCCCTGGTCTGGTCTATCTTTTCACCAACGTATAGCCTTCAAAAGCTCCAGCTTTACGTGAGGTCTCAGTCTGAGTTTTTCACGCTGTGCAGGCCCAAAGGCAGCACAAATAACTACCATTCATCAAGAATCCATACATGTTATCTCTAGTGCTTGGTACATCCTGTGAGATAGAAGTGGCACACAGTGAGCAGTATCTGTTTGTATTCATACCATGTGTCAGGCACTGGGGAAAAATTAAACACCACTTATTGGGTGCCCGGAGCCCTGATGGCGCAGTGGTTAAGAGCTACAGCTGCTAATCAAAAAGGCAGGCAGTTCGAATCCACTAGCCACTCCTTGGAAACCCAATGGGACAGCTCTACTCTGTCGTATAGGGTTGCTATGAGTCAGAATCGACTCGACAGCAGTGGGTTTATTGGGTGCCTGCAATGTATTGATCTTCCTGTGTTGCAGATGAGGAAACTAAGGTCCAGAGAGGGAAAGTCACTTGCCCAAGGTCACCCAGCAAGGAAACAGTAAAGCCAGGATTCAAACTCAGGGCAAATATTCACTATGACCCTCAACTCTAAAAAAGGGATACTCTTCCTGCCCACTGGTGTTGGATGGGCCACGTGACTTGCTTTGGCCAATGGGATATTAGCATCTCAGTTTACCCTTTTGTATTTCTTCCCCCACCATAAGAAAAACTTGCCTTGGCTGTCCTGCTGGTCCAAGGAGGATAAGAGACCCACAGAGCACACAGGGACCCACCACTCAACTTGGAGTCAGCCCAGCCTAGGGCAGTTGACTTCCAGCCAACCCACAGGTACCTGAGTGAGAATCAGTGACTGTTGCTTGAAGGCACTGTGTGTGGGGGTGGTTTGTTACACAGCACTACCGTGGCACAGCTGACTGATACAGTGGCCAAGCAAACCAAGCCCCTGGTTGTCAAGACTAGAAGGCACCCCTACAGCAGCTGGGTGTCAGTATCCCAGTCTGTTTGCAGTTCCCTTCATTTTTTGACCCCTGTGGATTACCTTCCTTTCTTAGCTGTGCATTTTTAAAAATGCTTGTTATATTTCATCTAGCATTTCTACTTATTTTTTTTTTAATTTAATCTTTTAAAAGGTGATCTAGTCTACCATATTCCCTGGAACAAAATTATTTTCCCTAAGTAATGACAGCAAAGGTCTCCTTTAGAGATCAGCTCTTAGGATAGTGATTCAGCGGTTGGGATCTGGAGTTAGATCCCGGTCCAAATCCCAGGTCTGCTACATGTAGGCTGTGTGACTCAGCACAAGTGATTTCACTTCTCCAGGCCTCAATTTCATCATCTAGAAAATGGGACTCAGAGTCAAATCTACCTCATAGGATCACTGGCCCAGAGAAGTAACACTTACTGAGCACTACTGTATGCTAGGTGCTGATCTAAGCACTTTATATCTACCAACTTACTTATTCTTTACCCGGTGAGGTATAATACAGCTCAGAATACCAAGGCACAGATGGGTTAAGATACCTGCTCTCCGTCACACAGCCAGGAAGTGGAATAGTGTGGATTTAAACCTAGACCAATTAGTTCTAATGTCTCCCCTGCTGGCCCTTACGCTATAGCAACTTTCCATCATGGGCAGGAACATGAACTCATGGGAAGTGCTGAGTAAGCATGGGGCCTGGAACAGAACAAATGCCTGGTTGGTATTATTCTTCCTGTTTTCCCATCAAACTCTTTTTAAAAAGAAAATTTGCATTGCTTAGGGGATGTTGCTCAAGAGGCAAAAGAGCATAATGGTTATGAGCCAGGGCTCTGCAGCCAGGCTGCCTGGGGTCAAATCGAGCTCTGCCCCTTGCCAGCTGTGTGCCCTTGGACACATCACTTCATCTCTGGGAGCCTCAGTTTCTTCATCTGAAAGATGGGAAAATAGTATCTCCCTCCTAGAGTTACTGTGAGACAGAAGTGGTGCACAGTGAGTGCTATCTGTATTCTTACCATGTGTCAGGCACTGGGGAAAAATTAGACACCACTTATTGGGTGCCCGGAGCCCTGATGGCGCAGTGGTTAAGAGCTACAGCTGCTAATCAAAAAGGTAGGCAGTTCGAATCCACTAGCCACTCCTTGGAAACCCAATGGGGCAGCTCTACTGTGTCGTATAGGGTTGCTATGAGTCAGAATCGACTCGACAGCAGTGGGTTTATTGGGTGCCTGCAATAAGCCAACCAAGGAGAGAAAATCTGAATCACAGCCATTTCGTGAGAGCGTGACAGGAACGTTTGTTAGGGTCTAGGTAAGAGGATAAATGGAGCTATCTATTGAATACCTACTGTGTGCTGGGCATTATGCTAAGCTCTGGGTAAAAAGAAATGGTAGGCTATCATTTACTGAGCACCTACCGTGTGCTGAGCTACACTTTGGGTAAAAAAAACAAGTGGCAAGTTCCAATGTATTGAACGTGTGCTGATGGGGGGGACACTGTGCTAAGCTCTGGGTAAAAAGAGAAATTGGGATACCATTTGTTGAGCATCTACTATGTGCTAGGCACTCTGCTGCTCACTGCTAGACATAGTGTGCCAGATCCCAGGGGAAAACCATTATAGCCACTGTTTACTGAAGGCCTACTATGTGCTGGGCACAGGGAGGGGACAGGGAATGATAATTTCCAATTACGAGAGAACTATGCCTCAGTCCCCATATATATTTTGTTTTTAATTCTTCAGTGAATCCTTCAAAGGTTTATCTCCATATACAGATGAGAAAACTGAGGCCCAGCAAGGGAAAGGAACTTGCCCAGGGTCATCCACAAACAAAGAGTAGAACTGGGATTTGATCCCAGGTCCATCTGGCCCAGAATTGGGGCCCTTCCCCACCACACCGGCATAACAGGGATCAACCCTGTTGCATGACAGGCTGGTCCCAGGCCTAAGTGCTTCCTATAACAACCCCATGAGATAGGGACTGTCACCAAGCCCATTTTACAGATGGGGAAACTAAGGCTCAGAGAGCTGCCCCTTCCCCAGCCCCAAGTGTCTCTGTCCACCGCCCCCAGCTCTCACCAGCATGTCCGGACAGCTGGACCCATGGGTAGTGTTTACGGAAGGAGACCATGAAGGGTGAATACTTCAGAACTGTCTTCAGCCTCTTCCATGGCTTGTTCTGTATGGGACAGACAAGGGTGAGGTCAGGGTCAAAGCCAGGGAGGGATGGGAGTTGGGGTGCTGTCATGAGACAGAACAAAAGTGGACCTGGGATCTTTCTAGAGGCGGAGGCCTCCCAGGATTGCTGTTCCCAAGCTTGTCAGATCCCACCAGGTCCAGCACTCACAGGATCCCCCCAAAGGCCTCAGCAAAGCTAGGGGGGGATTTTATGCCTCTATCCATTTTTGTCTCTGTCAACATCACTTTCTTCACATCTGTGTCATCTCTGTCCTTCTCACTGGCTCACTTCAGAGCCAGTGTGTGCCTAAGGATAAGCTAAGTTTTGCTGTGGTAACAAACAACCTCCTTATCTTATCACAGCTCCCTTCTCCAATACACACACACTCAAAAGGCAGAAGTCCCATCTCTGCCCCTAAACCAGCTCAGATCTTCCATGGAAAAAGGCAGAGGCAGGACTGGATGGTTGGAGGTAGCCCCAGAGAGACAGGTGATAAAATGAAGACAGAGAAGGGGACAGAGACTGGGACAGTCCTGAGTGCTAATTACCAAATAGTTCCAACTCTTCCCCCTTCCAGGGACTTCCCTGCCCTCCTGAACTTAGGTCAGTGACTTGCTTTGCCCAATGAAACGTAAGCACAACGGTCACTTTGGGCCGAAGCGGTAAGAGCCAAGTGTGTGATTCTCCATGTTCTTTCCTCTGCAGGAGCCTCCCTAGGCTGGGGCCCCTGAGTGAAGACACCATGGAGCAGGGCCCCTCACCCACTACTGACCCCTGGTCAAATGTTAGTGGACACAAAAACTATCCTTTGGTATCCGAAATCACGAGACTTGGGGGTTGTTTGTTACTACGGCAAATTCTGACGGACCCTGACTAACACAGAGGCAGACACAGAGTCACCAGAGTCTAAATGACAAAGACCGAAATACACAGACAGCTATGTGGACAAAGAACGTAAAGACAGAAAAGAAAAAAAAAGACGTATAGATGCAGAGAATAACAAACAGAGAAAGAGAAAAAAGAAAGAAAACCAGAGAAGCAAATAAAAACAGGGATCTGGTTGTATCACGTTAACTCTCCAAGAACTTCTTGATACAAGGTTAGTCTGATTCTCATGGGTGTGCATGCACACACGCACGAATGCACATTCTCTGCCCTAAGCAAATAGCGGGCACTTAGCAAGTTTTGGGAGAGTAGCTCTCCTCTGAGGAGCCCTGAAGTGGTTAAAGCGCTCAGCTGCTAACTGAAAGGTCGGCAGTTAGAACCCACCAGCTGCTCTGCAGGAGAAAGATGTGGCAGTCTGCTTCCGTAAAGATCACAGCCTTGGAAACCCTGTGGGGCGGTTGTGCCTTGCCCTATAGGGTCACTATGAGTCGGACTCAACGGCACGGGGTTTCGGTCTTCTCCAGAGAAGGAAGTTGTGTGGCTCTCACCCACCCCCTCCCCAGGATCAAGGGCATGTTCTTCTCTCCCACCCGCTCAGAGTCCAGCTGCCTAGCAGACATCAGGGTGTTGGACTGCATAATCCAGGAAGGGCTAGTCCCTCCCTCCTGAGGGCTGCCAGCCCGGAGGAGGAGGTGATTAATAAAGGTTCCTGTTTACTAAGCACCTGGAACATTCCAGGCACAATAACAAAGACTCAGTGTGCCATAACCGACTTAATCTTAAAAACACAACCCCAAGGGGATTGTTGTCTGTGGGTTACAGAAGAGGAAGCAGAGGACCAGAGGGGTGAAGTCACTTGCCTAACATCACAGAGCACAGTGCTGGGATTCCAGCTGTGATCTTACCTCACAGTCCTGGGGCTTCCCCTCCACTCCTGTTGGACTATGAACCCTTGAGGGCAGGGACTGGGGTGGTCATGGTCACGACTGTGTCCCCAGCACACGGCCTGGCACACACAGATGCTCAGAAAATGTTGCTTGGATTGAAGAAGGCTAGTTGAGACTTTTTTTTAAATCATAAATATATTTAGTATCAACTCTATTTTTTTAGATCTAATCTGGAGCCCTGGTGGCTCAGTGCACCAAAAGGTCAGCAGTTCAAATCCAGCAGGTGCTCCTTGGAAACCCTATGGGGCAGTTCTACTCTGTCCTATAGGGTCACTATGAGTCAGAATCAACTATATGGCAATGGGTTTTGTTTTTGTTTTTGATTAATGGTTAATCTAGATGTTCCTGGGTGGTGCAAACACTTAAGTGCTCAACTACTAGCCAAAGGGTTGGTGGTTTGAACCACCAAGAGACACCTTGGAAGATAGGCCTGGTGATCTGCTTCCAAAAGGTCACACAGCCTTCAAAAACCCTGTGGAGCAGTTCTACTTTGGAGACACGGGGTGGCCAGGAGTCGGAATCAATTCGATAGCAACTAACAACAACAACAAACGATTAATTTGGGCTTTCTCAGATGGTTTCATGTCCCCTCCTCCAGGAAGCCCTCTCTGATACCCAGGTCTGGCCACTCACTCCCTCAGAGTCCCACGACCCCCTGGGCTTCCCCCATCCCAGCCCTGACCACTCTGCACTGCCACTGTCTACTGATATGTCTGTCTGCCCACTGGTCTGGGAGCCCCACAAAGGCAGGATTGGGGCTGTCGTGGTCACTGCTGTGTTCCCAGCAAAGCCAACATAGGGACGGACACATGGTAGAGGCTCAGGGACTGTTGTCTGATGAGAAGTGCAGAGGATGGGTGCGAGAAGGAAGGAAAGAAGAAAGGTGGAAAAGAAGCAAGGAAACTGGGCCTTTAAGGTCAGACGTCATTTCAACATGAAGCAAGAAGGAAAAGGAAGCGAGGTGTTCTGGGCCGTAGGAAGCAATGTGTGGAGGCAGGACGGCAGCAGGGGGTTCGAGGAACACTGTGTATTTTGGTTTAGTGACAGCAAAGAGTGTCAGGAGGGGAGGGGAGAAACTTGAAGACAAGAGGTTCTGAACCAGGACTAAGGTCCTGACCGCTATCATGAAGGCCCTGGGGAGCCATGGAAGGCGCCAGAGCAGGGAATGTGTCTGGTCAGAGCTGAGCCAAGGAGGCAGATCCTAGAAGGATGAGGGAAAACTGGAGACAGGGAGCCTGGGAAGAAAGCAAGTTATGGACAGAGCTACGCACCGCAGGGGTTAAAACGACTGGATTTGAAACTCAGCCAGAACCAAGTTAGAATTCTGGCTCTGACCCGGCCTGGCCAACCCTGAGCAAGTGACCTCACCTCTCTCTGCCTCAACTTCATCTGGAAAATGGAGATAAGAGAAATCCAACCTCACAGTGGAGCCCTGGTGGCGCAGTGGGTTAAGAGCTCAGCTGCTAACCAAAAGGCTGGCAGTTCGAATCACCAGCCATTCCTTGGAAACCCTATGGGGTAGTTCTACTCTGTTCTATAGGGTCGCTTAGAGTCGGAATTGATTTGATGGCGAGTTTTTTGTTTTGTTTTTTTTTAAACCTCACAGCGCTGTTCTGAGGATTCAAAGAGTGAATACATATAAATCACTTAGAATAGAGCCTGGTATACAGTAAACACTCAATAAAGGTTGGCTAAAGAGCCCCGATAGTGCAGTGGTTAAGAGCTCAGCTGCTAACCAAAAAGTTGGCAGTTCAAATCCACCAGCCGCTCCTTGGAAACCCTACGGGACAGTTCAACTCTGTCTTACAGGGTCGCTATGAGTCAGAATCAATTTGACAGCAAGAGGTTTTTTTTTTTTTTTTTTTAATGATCATTAGGGAGCCCTGGTGGTGCAGTGGTTAAGAGCTTGGCTGCTAACCAAAAAGGTCAGCACTTTGAATCCACTAGCCACTTCTTGGAAACCCGATGGGGCAGTTCTGCTCTGTCCTATAAGGTTGCTAGGAGTCCGAATGGACTCGATGACAATGGGTTTGGGTTTTTTTTGGTTTTATGATCATTGTTAGTAAAAGGTACAGTGGTGCAGTATTTAAAAGCATGGACTCTGGGGCTAGATGGCCTGGGTTTGGATCTCAGTTTTGTGTCTTCCAAGGTGTATGACCCTGGACTATCAATTTGACCTCTCTGTGCCTCAGTTTCCTCATCTGTAAAATGGGGATAATAATAGCATCTCCCTCATAGGGCTCCTGTGAGGATTAAATGAGTTAAAAGAGCTTAGCACAGGGCTAGGCATGAGTGAGTACCAGCTGCTATTATTATCGGCGGTAGCATTTACCCACTTTCAGCTAGGGGTTCTGAGATGCCAAGGAGGTGGGACAGTAGACAGAGAGAAAAGCAAAGGCAGAAAGCCCTGGAGAGCCAGCTCCTTTGCCGCAGCACAGGCAAGCAAAGGCAGGTCTGTCTCTCACGTCCATGGCCACGTGTGTGAACAGGTCCCTAAAGGAGGCATGTGGAGTGAGGGGGTCCAGGGCAGACTCCACCGAGGGGCCCAAGAGGATGGCAGGACCTAGCGAGCAGGCGGCAGGCGCCAACACTCCCAGACTCACAGGAGGCAAAACCCGCCCTGCCGGCCCTCCTGATTCACGAGGGGAGAACCGCACCCAAGCTGGGGCAAGGGTGGGGGCCGTAAACAAGAGTCTGCAGGGGCACCTGGGCAGGAGAGCCAGGGCTGGGGGTGAGGGGAGACTAGAAGGGCCCCTGCCTAGGCTGGGGTCCCTTACCATTTAGGTTCACACAGCCCTTTGAGAATCTGATGAAAAAAGCTGGGGGCTCACTCCCTAGAAAAACGTAGAAGTGGGCTAAAAGGTGGAGAAGGCTCCTGGGCCCCTTAAGGCAGCCACAGGCCCTAGATGGAGAAATCTGGGATAGAAAGCGCACCCTTTCTGTCTTCCTATTCCAGTGTTCTTCCGATTTGGGGGTCACAGACTCTCCAGAGGGCCTGATGGGATTTACAGACCTTTGCTGCAAAAATAAGCATGCACACATACAATCTCACAATTTCAGGGGTTCTTAGGCGCCCTGAAGTCAGTTGGCGGCCCTCCGTTTTAGAACCAGGACTAGAAGGGGTGGGAGAAAGGAGAGGAGAGACTTGGCGGGGGTGGGGCGGCGTCCCTGCAGACGGTTAGTAACCAGGGTTGTCAGAGAGAGGCACTCAGTGGATGGAGATGAAATTACTAGTGGGGAGCTGAGAGGAAACCGATAGAGAACTTCTCAGTTACAGGCAGAGGGACAAAAGGTCGGGGGATGTGGCTCAGGGCCAGGGGGTCCCACTCACCCCAGACCTGTCCACGGGGTCGCTGGCACCTCCACCCCCGGCCACCACGTCATCTTCAGACTCATCAAAAGAGGAGGCAGAGGAGAAGCCGCCACTGCCCGCCTCAAACTGGGAGGGGGGTCCCACAGGCTGGGCCTCAGGCTCAGGGGTCTCAGGGGTGATGATGAGGCGGGGCACAGAGCACAGGGGTCTACACCTCAGGTGAGGGTTCAGGTGAGTCACCAACTCTCCAGGTTCTAGTTCCTCTAATGGGCCATCTTGCTTGGGGTCTTCCAAAAGACAGTCTTTCCCAGGCTCTGTCCGGGGTCCATCAGTGCCAGGCTGTGTCCAGAAGCCATCGGTATCTTGTATTGGGAAACCATCAGGGCCAGGCTGTTTCCAGCCTGTTTCAGCATCCCATCGCGTCTGGGATCCAGCAGTATGCGGCTCTGTCCAGGGGCCTTCAGTATCCTGTTGTGTCCTGGAGCCATCAGTGTACAGTCCTTTGCAGGAGCCATCAGCACTTTGCTCTGCTGAGGGGCAGGCCCCGCCTGGCTGAGGCCAGGCACTGGAGCTGTTCTGGTGGATCCAGAGGCCATCAGCCCAGAGCCTGCCCCTCTTTGGCCGAATCTGCTGCCCATCTGTTTCTAGCTCTGCCCAGGGGCCATCAACCCCTGGTTGTGTCCGGAGACTGCCCCGCTCTGTCTGAGATTGGAGGTCAGACCTGTGTGGGTCAGTCCAAAAGCCATCTCTCCCAGTCTGCGTCCAACCCCCGACCCTCTCCAGCTCTGACCAGTGGCTGCTTCTTTCTGGATGTGAAAGGAGCCTGAACCTATCTGGTTCGGTCTTTTGGCTGGGCCTCTCAGTCCCAACTCCGAGGCCAGTTGCCTGCAGTTCAGCCTGTCCGTCCGTCCAGGATTCTGTCTGATGACCGCCTGACTCCGGCTCAGGCCCGACGCCGGCCTTCTCGGGCTCGGTGTGGAGGCTGGACTCCTCGGTCCGGGCTCGGGGTCCGCCCCCCTCCGGCCGTCCTGCCAGGCCCCCTGCGCCGGGCCCTGGTCGCTGCTGTCTCGGCTGCCACCACCGCCCGACTCGCGGCGCCTCCAATCCCAGGCTCGTGAGGGCCGCTCGGTGCAGCAACCCGGCATCCGCCTCGCCCTGGCTCCCCCGGCACGGGCAGCGCCTCATACCCGCTCCCTCGGTTCGGACTTCGGCCTGACCCGGCCCCTCCAGTCCCTTTAAGTCCCGCGAGGGGTGTGGCTGAGGAGCCCGAGTCCCGGGTTCCGGCCCGCAGAGCTCTGGCCAGCCCGGCCACGCAGGGGTTAACCGATACTCCCCTTCTTGGGGGAAAGCCCCAAGGCCCCGCCCCACCGGACGTGACGCAAACGCGGCGAGGATTCGCCTGGCTTTGCCTACCTGCGTCGAGGGGGATGCCTGGGAGCTGGGGACACTGAGTCGCTGGGGTCTCGGACTAGGAGATGGCGGGGCTAAAGACCCTTCCCTAAACCCCCGTGACTAATTTAACTTCCCTACACTGCGAGGGACCAATTCAGTCTCTGTACAATCCCAAGTCCAACCGCAAGGTCATTCTTTACGCAGTGGCGGGGCGGACATTCAAGGATTTAGGAATCCCATAGGCGTTGAGTTGGGAGTCTGGTCTCTGCCGCTTTCTAGTGGTGTTCCTTTGAGCAAGTGGTTTACGCTGCCCTCCCCGCCCCCCGCCCCAGGTTCAGTTTTCTCACCTGTAAAATGAGAATACATTGTAGTAGTTGTTTCGAAAAATGTATTTTCAATGCCACGAGAGGCACACTCTTCTACCGACAGGAAAACTGAAGCCCGGAGAAGTGAAAGAATTTGTCTTACCTTCAACGCTCACTTCCTGTGTGATCCTCCCCAACAGACTTGACCCCTCGGAGACTCAGTTTCCTCATCTGTAAAGAGGGGCTAGAAATGATAACTAACTCACAAAGTTGCTATGGGAAGTATTTACATTTTCACATTGCTTTGTGGAAAACACTGAACTCATAATTTCATTCCCCAAAGCTTGTGAGGTAGCGCTGATCATCATCCCCACAGCACAAGCAAGGAAACGGAAGCACAGAAAGACCAAAACAGGGTCCAAGATCATACTTCTTAGGCTGTGTGGATTCGAACCCAGGCCCCAACCTAGGCCCGTCTAATCCAAAGCCTGGGCTTTTGATCCTTACTGGATGGCGTGGTGGTTAAGAGCTACGTCTGCCAACTAGGTTGGTAGTTCGAATCCACCGGATGCTGTTCTATAGGGTTACTATGAGTCAGAATCGATTCGATGACAGAGGGTTTTGTTTTGTTTTTTTTTTTCTTGGTGATATAACTTGCTTTTCAGGCTGGGGCGTTTTGGAGGAAGAGCCGGAAGTATCTTCTGTAAATCATATCACATCCCTTCTCTGCTAGAACTATCCCCTTCATGGCTCCCATCCCACGCAGGGTAAAAGCCACACTGTCGTCCATTATACCCTTTGTGGTTTGGCTCTAGTTACCTCCCTAACCTCATCTCATCTCCTCCCTCTCTCCCCCTCACTCACTGACCCCTTTGCTGTTCCTCCAATACCTAGCACTTTCTCACCACAGCGCCTTTGCACTGGCTATTCCCTCTGCTTAGAATGATCTTCCCCCAGACATTCTTACCTCCTTCAGGTCTTTGTTTACCTCCTCAGTGAGACCTTCCCTGACAACTCTATTTAAAAGTCATAATCTTCCCTCCACTTCCTGCCTTTTCCCTGCTTTATTTTTCTCTTCAATGTCTGTCACCTTCTTTATATACACTTATTTTGTTTATAGTGTTGGTGAAGAATACTGAATATACAATGAACTGCCAGAAGAATGAACAAATCTGTCTTGGAAGAAGTACAGCCAGAATGCTCCTTAGAAGCTAGGATGCTGATACTTTGCCTCACATACTTTGGACATGTTATTAGGAGGGACCAGCCCCTGGAGAAGGACATCATGCTTGGTAAAGTAGAAGGGTCAGTGAAAAAGAGGAAGACCCTCAATGAGATGGATTGACACAGTGGTTGCAATAATGGGCTCAAGCATAACAACGGTCATGAGGATGGCACAGGACTAGGCAGTGTTTCGTTCTGTTGTACGTAAGGTCTCTGAGTTGGAACAGACTTGATGGCACCTAACAATAACATTTTGTTCATTGTGTCTCCTGCCAGAAGCCAGCACCACAAGGGCAAGGATTTTTGCTTATTTTGTTCCTTGCTGTGTCCCTCAAACCAAAACCCACTGCTGTCAAGTTGATGTCGACTCATAGTGACTCATAGTGACTCATAGTGACCCCATAGGGTTTTCAAGGCTGTAAATCTCTACGGAAGCAGACTGCCACATCTTTCTCCCGAGGATCCTCTGGTGATTTCAAACCACTGAGCTTTTGGTCAGCAGTCAGTTGCTTTAACCACTATGCCACTAGGACTCCGCTGTGTCCGCAGCACCTAAAAATGCACACAGTGCTTGATAAAAGTTTTGAAAGGAATGAATTTTCTGTAAGAAATCTCTCTTGTGTGTAGAACACTTGTTCTGTGTTGAGCTCTTTACAGAAGTTATTTCACTTCTTTCTCACCAGCATTGAGCAAGAGGGGATGCCATGGCCCCATTTTACAGAATAGGACACTGAGGCTCAGAGGTCTACCATGCTCAAGCTTTTGCTTGTAGCAGCTAGGCTATTTGATATGACCTCATATATTTGAAGTGTGTGGTGCCAGGGCTGGCACAGTCAGCCACAGCCCTGGCAGGTTGGTTTTTGTCATAGGTGCTTTTTATATACTTATCTCCCAAGGTTGAGGTGTCATCCAGCTCCTGAGTCAGACCCTCACTGTCGGCGAGGGGAGTGGGGTTGTTGTCTTGAAACTGAGTCACCCAGGGAAGGACACAGGTACAGAGGCAAGGCTATAAAATGAGTCATCTCTGCACAGACCAATGAGAATGCAGAGGCAGGAGCCCCCTGGCACATCATATAGGCTGGGAAGCTGAGGCCCAGAGAGGGCTGAGGACTCATCTGAGGTCACACAGCACAGGGACATTTAGGAAGGCCTGATTGCCAACAAGGAGGGGGAGGATTGGGGAAAGCATCACATTCCTCTTTCCCAGTGGGAGAGGTGCCCCAGCCAGCTGCTTCTATTCCAGACTGATAAGAGGGGTGAGTCAGCCTGTTGTGGGAGAAGTAAGCTTTAACCCTGCTTCCCCCCGCCCAACACACACGCACCCCCAGTCGGGCTGGAAGCGGCTTTTCTAGGATGCCAAGTCTCCTGACTCAGCACTGGGAATCTTGGCTGAGTGCGTTCTGGGAAATGTCAGGCCTACAAGAAGCAGGGCTCCCACTCACACCATCCCCTTGGTGGGCGGGGAGCAGAGAGAAAGCAAGGCGTATGAGGGAACGGGGCCAGCGTGCAGGGGCTGAGTCTAAGTGTACGCGGGAGAAATATCGGTGTGAGACAGAGAGAGTTGGTAAAGAAAGGCAGGGCGTTTATATGGGCAAGGGAGGAGGTTGGGTACCAGGATGTGGGTGTTTGAAGCAGAGGGTAGATGTGCAAAGTGGAGGGGCTACATGTGCAAGAGGTATGTTTGCTGCGAAGTGTGTGCGTTCAAAGGAGAAGTATTGCGCATGCCAGGGAAAAAAAGAGCAAGGTGGTTGGCAACGGAGAGGGATCTTGGCGAAAAGGACGGTGTAGGGAACAGAAAGGTCTGCCGCGTACGAGGCACTTGGAGGTGACTGGAAGGGCATAAAAGGTCACGTGTGTACTCAAGCCGCGTCCCAACAATTCCCAGCAGGCCCCAACGCCCACTCTCTAGTCCCGCTCTAAGCGCCTCAGCTCCGCCCCCTTCCGCACAGCGGGGCGTGTTTCGTGCCCGCCAGTGTGCCGCTGCCCCACCATTGGCTAGCTGACCGGAGGGGGCGGGTGTTCTGAGGCTCCCGGAAGCGCCAGAGCACCCTTGCTCCGCGGACCCGGAGCTAGGGAGCGTGGGTGCTTAGCAACGGGGGCAGGTACCCAGTATTGGAGTGGGGGGACACGGGAGAAATTGTGGGTGCCTAGCAACAGGGGGAAGGCGTTTCCTAGCAACAAGGGGGTGCTTAGAGAAGGGGAAAGGTAGCCTGAAGGATCTGTGGGTGTCTAGGAACGGGGTAGGACCCTAGCAACGGCTCGGGGTGGGACTGGGGGAAAGTGGGTTTTGGGAGGCGCGCAGGAAGAGCTAGGGGATCCTAGCAACGAGAGGGGGAGCCAGGAGAAACTGGGGGGTGGGGCCTATTAACGGAGAAGGGAGTCTTTGAGGAGTGGGAGTCTTATAGAGGGTGGACACAGGAGTCTGGGGCCTGGCAGAGCAGGGAGGCCAGCCCACACCCCCTACCCGAATAATCCCTCCTCTTCTCCCTCAGGCGATGTGGCTGGAGGTGGGGGTCCTACTGCGGGGGACCTGTGGACAGCTGGGCCGTACTATTGGTTTGCCTTGTGGGGCCCTGGGGCCTGGGCTCCACTGGTGGGTAAGACTGAGGAGGGTCCCCAAGAGAAAGAGGTAGAGGAGGGAAGTTTCTGGGGGTAGAAAGGGAGGGGTCACAATGGGCTAGAAGGACTCCATGTCCCCCAGTCCTTACCAAAGTTCATGTCTCTCACAGGGGACTTGTGGGGGTTGTCAGGCCCAAAGGTTTCATCAGGACGGGCCTGGCAGAGGCCTGGGTGAGGAGGACATTCGCAGGGCACGGGAGGCCCGGCCTAGGAAGACACCCCGGCTCCAGGTATCATTGTCCCCTCCCCCCTCCCAGCCTAGTGACGCCTCATGAGGGCTGCTGGCCTCCTGAGCTTGGGGAATGGTGTGCCCACCTTCCCACCCTCAGACCTTCCCCTTATTTCCCAGCTGAGTGACCGCTCTCGAGAACGCAAAGTGCCTGCCTCCCGCATCAGCCGCTTGGCCAACTTTGGGGGTAGGTGTGACTGTGGGATACCGTGACCTAAACATTTACAGAACAAAGTGAGGGAGTGAGTGAATCAGAGATGGGAAGACAGAAGAGGGAGAGACTCACAAAGCCAAGAGAAATAGGAATGTATATGATATCAACATTTATTGAAGAACTGGAAGGTGCAGGGCCCTGTATGCACATTATTTCACTACACTGAATCTATGAGTGTCTGTTTCCATGGTGTAGCTGAGGAAGTGGAGGCTGACTGAGGCGAGGTGACTTGCCTTGAGGTCATACAGCAGGATTGTTTAAACTTTAGGTCGCAACCTGCATGAGATAATTTAGTGGGTTGCAGCCAGCCTTAAAAAAAAAAAAAAAGAAAATATGAGTGTACCTGTATAGTAATGGAAAGTATTGTTTCATGAAACGTTATATATACATTGGTCTGTACCAGTTATGTTACAGATGTCTTTACTACGGATCATGGGTCAAGTTTTAAAGATACTGATTAACAGTATAAAGAGAGAGGGGAGTGCAGTGGTTAGAGTTTTGGTACTTGGCGGTGTTCAAGGTCTGATTCTGCTGAGCCCTCACTTTGTGACTCTGGGCAAGTTACTTTACTTCTCTGAGCCTCAGTTTCGTTTTCTGTAAAATGGACATTTTTCTGTAAACCTGTCTCATGAGGATGTGAGGATGAAAAAAAGCAAACCCATTGCCATCGAGTTGATTCTGACTCATAGTGACCCTATAGGACAGAGTAGAACTGCCCCATAGGGTTTCCAGGGAGCACCTGGTGGATTCAAACTGCTGACTTTTTGGTTAGCAGCCGAGCTCTTAACCACTATGCCACCAGGGTTTCCGATGTGAGGATAAAATGAGTTAATGCACGTAACTCAGGGACTGGGAACGGTCCCTGGCATGTAGAAAGCAGTCAGAAAACAACAGCTATACTTATTTACAGAGATGGTGACAGTAAAAGAGGCAGAGAGGCCCAAGAAGTTCTTAGGGACAAGGACAGCGAGGAAGTCAGAGCAGGAGAGAGAACGTCAAAGGAAGGGACAGAGGGACAGAGGCCTCGACAGGTGTGCCGGGTTGAGAGGAGGGCAAGATGGAGAAGTAACTAACTGAGGAAGGAAAGGCGAGCATGAACGTGGAGGTGGAAACAGAGCAACAGAAGTCACAGGACGACAGAGAGACCCAGGGGCGTCATTTTGAGGCGTTATTAGCCTTGGAGCCCTGGTGGCGCAGTGGTTAAGAGCTCAGCGGCTAACCAAAAGGTCAGCAGTTTGAATCCATCAGCTGCTCCTTGGAAACGCTATGGGGCAGTTCTACTCTGTCTTGTAGGGTTGCTACCAGTTAGAATCGACCCAAGGGCAACAGGGTAACCTTGGTTGCATACTAGAACCATCTAGAAGGCTTAGGGAAAAAAAAAAATTACCAGGCCCTAGGTCAGTTAAATCAGCATCTCAGGGATGGGGTTTGGGCATCGTACTTGTAAAAGCTTTTCAGATGACCACTGTGAAGCCAGGGCTGAGAACTGCTGGCTTAAGAGACGAGCCTGGAGAGAGGGCTAGAGAAAAAAGTGGCCTCACCTGGAAGGAGCCCCCGAGCAGGGAGAGAGCGAGTAAGAGACTGAGGTGGGGACACAGGGATGCAGGGAGCTGGCGACAAAGAGTCCGGGAGAAACGTGCTTAGAGACTGAGAAGAGGGGGTTGGCGGAGAACGCCCCAGGCGAGCAGACACTCAGCCTCCTCTCACCCCCTAGGACTGGCCGTGGGCTTGGGGCTAGGAGCGCTGGCTGAGGTGGCCAAGAAGACCCTGCCAGGAGGACATCTCCAGTCAGGTGAGTGAGCCACACCACCTGGGTTCAGACCCTGGTCTTGCTGTGTGACCTGGTGCAAGGAGCTTTACCTCTCTGAGCTCGTTTTCTCATCTGGAAAATGGAGGTGATGGTAATGTACCTACTTCTCAGGGTCAATGTGAAGTGCTCAGAATAGGGCTAGGCTGCTATTATGGTTGGGACTAACAAGCATATCATCAGAGAGACAGTTTAAGCCATCGGTAGTTAAGTTTCTAACTTGGAGCAAGAGAGGAAAGCTGAAAGTCGGAGTGCTGATGGGGATCTGAGTACAAGAGAGGTGGCATTAAATGTGAGAGATAAGAATTTGTAGGTAAGATTCCTCAAAAAGCTTATGACTTGAAACAAAAGCGGAGAACATTCTAGATTAGAAAGAGACTAAAAAGACACCGACTGACAAATGGAATGTGTGAACCTTGACTGGATCTCAGTTTGGGGAAAAAAAAAAAAGACAGCTATAATAGGCTTTTTTTTTGTTGTTTTAATTTTATTGTGCTTTAGTTCAAAGTTTATAGCGCAAATTAGTTTCTCATTCAAAAATTTATACAGAAATTGTTTTGTGACGTTATTTTGCAGTCCCCACAATGTGTCAGCACTCTCCCCGTTTCCACCCTGGGTTCCCCCTGCTCATTCATCCAGTTTTCCTGTCCCTTCCTGCCTTCTCGGCTTTGCTTTTGGGTAGATGTTGCCCATTTGGTCTCGTATACTTGATCGAACTAAGAAGCACCTTCCTCACATGTGTTACTGTTTTATAGGCCTGTCTTATCTTTGGCTGAAAGGTCAACTTCAGGAGTGGTTTCAGTTCTGAGTTAGCAGAATATCCAGGGCCATAGTCTTGGGGTTCCTCCAGTCTCTGTCAGACCAGTAAGTCTGGTCTTTTTTTTTGTGAATCTGAATTTTGTTCTACATTTTTCTCTCGCTCTGTCTAGGACCCCCTGTTGTGATCCCTGTCAGAATGGTCAGTGGTTATAATAGACAATTGGGGACAATTTGAGAAATTTGAATACGGACTAGGTAGTAGGTGCATCGGTGATCATTTTCTTAGGTATGTAAAAGTACTGTCATTATATAGAAGAATGTCGTTATTCTTAAGAAAAGAATGATGAAGCTTTTAGGGGTTGAGTTCCGGTGTGCAGATCCATTCAAGTGAGTCAGCTAAATAATGATCACAACAACAACACACAAAACACAAAGCAGATGAGGCAGAATGGTACAATGCTGAACAGAGATGGAGGGTGGGTCGGCGTTCTTAGTGCTCCACTTGCAACTTTTCTGTCTGATTTTTTCAAAATAAAAAGTGGTGGTAGAGGCGAATGAAGCAGACCCAAGTCTACACCCCATTCTGCCACTTTCATGCTGTGGCCAGGCACTGCATCTCTCTGAGTTTCTTGCTTCCTTACCTTGTAAGTCAAGGCATTCGTAGTTCCTCCTTCCTGGGGTGGTTGTGGAGATTCAGCTAGAGAATCCACAAGGACACTTTGAACTCTGCCTGCCCCAGGGTGAGCACTCAGTAAATAGCACAGTACGCTTTTTAGAAGATAAATAAAAGCTTAATAAATGCTCGATTGAAGCATAATGTAATTTGTATACAGAAACCTACACGTATCGTAAGTGTACAGTTGGATGAATTTTCACAAAGTAGATGCATCTGTGCACCCAGATCAAGAAGCTGAAGAACAGTGGTTCTCAAACTTTTTGGTCTCATGATCCCTACACAACCTTAAAACTGATGAGGGAATAAATAAAATGTGGTGTAGCCATACAATGGAATATCACTCAGCCAGAAAGAGAAATGAAGTCCTAATACACACCACAACATGAACGAACCTTAAAAACGCCATCCTGAGTAAAATAGGTCGGTCACAAAAGGACAAATACTGAATGATCTCATCTGAACTAGGCAAATACATAGAACCAATGATTTATATCACCGTTTACCAGGGGTGGGGGGAGGGGAAAGGGGGGATTACTGCTTAGGGAGCCCTGAGTTCTGTTAGTGGCGGTGGGATAGTTTGGAATGGGACAGCGGTAACGGTAGCACCACGTGAAGAATGTTATCAGTGTCACTAAATTATTGGTGTAGAAATTGTTGAATTGGCGAATGTTTTCTTATGTATACTTTTACTACAATTTTAAAAAAAAAAAGAAACCCTGGAACAGGAGTTCTCAAATTTTTTGGTCTCAAGATCCCTGCACACCCTTCAGACTGATGACTGAGTCAATAACATGTATTATAGTCAGACAATGGATTATTATTCAGCCATAAAATGGAATGAAGTACTGATTCGTGCCACAGTGTGGATGAGCCTTGAAAGCATGTTGCTGAGAGAAAGAAGGCAGCCACGAAAGGCCACAGAGTGTGTGATTCCACTTCTGTTCACTGTCTAGAATAGGCAAATCTATCGAGACAGCAAGTAGATTTGCGATTACCTAGGACTGGGGAAAGGAGCCCTGGTGGCCCAGCGGTGAAGTGCTTGGCTGCTAACTGAAAGGGCAGCAGTTCGAACCCACCAGCTTCTCCATGGGAGAAAGATGTGGCAGTCTGCCTCCGTAAAGATTACAGCCTTAGAAACCTGTGGGGCAGTTCTACTCTGTCCTACAGGGTAGCTGTGTGTCGGAATCAACACGAAGGCAGTGAGTTTTGGTTTCAGGGCTGGGGAGATTAGGGAGAAATGGGGGATAATTGCTAACAGGCATGGAATTTATTTTTGGGGGTGATGAAATGTACCAAAATCAATTGTAGCGATGGTTGCACGGCTCTGTGAAAATACTCAAAGCCATACAATTGTATACTTTAAATGGATGAATTGTGCAGTATATGACTTATATCACGGTAAAGCTGTTAAAAATATATTGAGGGCCCCCAAAGAGCTTTGACCATATTATGTACCATATTTAATGTACCGTCTTAGAGATTAAAGCTGAGAAGTTTTTCCAACACAGGAGTACACACACATGTTCCATCAGCCATCAGAGCCGTGGTGTCTGTACACGCCATAGAGCCTCTAGGAAAGTCCACTGAACTCAAGGGAGAATGGGAGCAAAAAGGAGGCAGATAGCATCAGACTATCATTATGAGAATAGTCTTGATCTCATTGACCTTCTGAAGGGTCTTGGAGACCCCCTGGGACCCCCAGGCCACACCTTTGAGATTTGCTGCCCTAGAAGTTCCCAGAGCCCTGCTCGTGCCCCCTCCCGGTCACCCCTAGCTTCTCCACTAGCTTCACTTCTGACACTCGCGTCTCCCTTTTTGCTCTTTATATAAACGGAATCAGACGGTGGATTCTCTTATGAGTCTGGCTTCTTTTGCTCAGCATGATGTTTGTGAGGCACGTCCACGTTGTTGTGTGTAGCTGGAGATTGTTTATTCACCACTTCCATTTTCCACGACGTGCCTGTACCACAGTCTGTCCATTCATTCTACTGACGGTCACTTGGATTGTTTCCAGTTTGAGACTGTTGTCAATAGAGCTGCCGTGCACATTCTCGTGCTGTCCGCTGGTGGACACATGGATGCATTTCTCTCAGAGAGGAATTGCACTGGGTGTGTGGATGTGTAGCTTTAGTAGAAACTTCCCAGTTGTTTCCCAAAGGGCCTGCGCCGTGACACTCACCAGCAGGGTTTGTGTTCAGGTTGCTTCACATCTTTGCCAACACTTGATGTTGCCTATTTCATTTTAGCCATTCTGGTGGGTGTGCAGTGGTGTTACACTCATTATTGTGATTCTAATACTAACGATTATTCTCTCCTTCCCAGAGGGTGGCTCCCAGCTGGGCTCCAGCCCTTTCCTGTCTGAAGCCAATGCCGAGCGGATAGTGCAGACCTTGTGTACTGTTCGGGGGGCCGCCCTCAAGGTTGGCCAAATGCTCAGCATTCAGGGTACAGCATGACCATGACTCTCCATCCCTGACCCCTGCCCTCACTTCTGTGCCACCCCACCCCACCCATCAACACACCCTGACTTCAGATAATCACCCAGGGGCCCTCCTCCCTCACCACTTCCCTCCTCCCGCTGTCTCTCAAGACAACAGCTTCATCAGCCCCCAGATGCAGCGCATCTTTGAGCGAGTCCGCCAGAGCGCCGACTTCATGCCCCGCTGGCAGATGACAGTGAGTGCCCAGCATGCTCCACTCCCCCCCTACCCTCTTGGATTCATAGGTCAGCTCGATGCCTCTGAGCCTCAGCCTCGGTTACCCCACCTGTAAAATGGGAATTACTGAAGTTGTTGCGATGATTGTACGAGAAGGTGAAGAATACCTCGTGTGGGGCCTCGTGCGATCCGGGCTTTGGTGGGGCTGCTAACGAGGCAGCGAAGCACAGTAGTTAGGGGCCAGTCAGCGTGGGCTCAAACCCTGGTATGACCTCTGTACCCCAGTTTCATCATCTGTGAAATGGGGATAGTGATAGCAACACCCACATCGTAGGGTTCCATAAGTTGGTCTGTGTGAAGCTCTTAGAACAGCCCCTGACACTTCGTGAGTGAGATGCAGGTTTTATCACGGTTCTTTTTAAGTTAGAGGAGATAGTGTCTGTGAATTCGTTGGCACCACACCTGGCACCAAGACATGAGCTGTTCTTCTAATAACTCAGTAAGGATGTGGAATCCAGAATCTGGCAACTGCCTTCCTTCTTGTCTCTGTTCTGCCCACTCACCATGTGACCTTGACCAATTGCTACCCCTCCCGGAGCTACTCTGAACCGGACCCAGCCCCAGGATACCCTCAGTGAATTTTAGTTCTCTTTAATATTATGATATACAAGTATAACAGAATTACTGTAAATCTAACTCTAGATAATAACAGTCTCCACAACAGCCTGGGGAATGCAGGTTTGGGAGACACAAGCTGGGCTGGGATTCCCAGCCCCCACTGCCTGGTTGGTCACCTTGGGCAGGAGACTTTTTTCTGAGCCTCAGTTTCCTCACCTGTAAAGTGGGGTAGCAGTAGAGAGCTTAGCCCAGGGCCCAGTGTGTGGTGAGTGCCCTGTAGTTAGTGCTGGAATCAGGAACATGCACAGCTGCCCAGAACCATAACAGTGATTGCTCTGACCACTCCCCTCAGAAAGTTCTGGAAGAGGAGCTCGGCAGGGACTGGCAGGCTAAGGTGGCCTCTTTGGAGGAGGTGCCCTTTGCCGCCGCCTCAATTGGGCAGGTGCACCAGGGCCTGCTGAGGGACGGGACGGAGGTGGCCGTGAAGATCCAGGTGAGAGGGAGGTAAGGTGGGAGTGGGCAGGGCCCTGCTGTCCGGGAGGAGTGACTCCCTCCCTCTCCCCATCGCTTGCAGTACCCGGGCGTTGCCCAGAGCATCCAGAGCGACATCCAGAACCTGCTGGCAGTGCTCAGGATGAGCGTGGCCCTGCCAGAGGGTGAGGCTGGATGCAGGGAGAGTGGCCCATGCACCTGGTGCAGGGTGTCTGTGTGGGTGTCTGTGTGTATGCATGTGTGAGAGAGAGAGACACCCCAAGGTAGGGAGAGCCCAGACAGCATGAGTATGTGTGAGAAAAAAGAACAAACTTAGAGCTTCTGAACGCATCACAGAGACAAGCCGAGACCAAAATTGAGAATCAGACACACACAGGGTGTGCAGTACAGAGAGGGGTTGTAGGTGTGAAAGGAGCCACAGAAGCAGAAAGGGAGTGTAAGCAGGACAGCATGTTTGTGTTAGAGCTTGTGAGAAAGCATCTGAGGAAGATGGAGTGGGTGTGGGTGTGTATGTGTGAGAGAGAGGGCCTAGAGAGAGACTCTGAGGCAGAGAGCAGTGTGGGGAGGGGGGGCCTCGAGAGAAACTCTGAGGCAGAGAGCGGGGGCGGGGGGGCCTAGAGAGAGACTCTGAGGCAGAGAGCAGTGTGAGAGACAGAGAGAGGGCCTCGAGAGACACTCTGAGGCAGAGAGCGGTGTGTGAGAGAGAGAGAGGGCCTAGAGAGAGACTCTGAGGCAGAGAGCAGTGGAGGGGGGGGGGGGCCTAGAGAGAGACTCTGAGGCAGAGAGCAGTGTGAGAGACAGAGAGAGGGCCTAGAGAGAGACTCTGAGGCAGAGCGCAGTGTGTGAGAGAGAGAGAGGGCCTAGAGAGAGACTCTGAGGCAGAGAGCGGTGTGAGAGAGAGAGAGGGCCTAGAGAGAGACTCTGAGGCAGAGAGCAGTGTGAGAGACAGAGAGAGAGAGAGGGCCTAGAGAGAGACTCTGAGGCAGAGAGCAGTGTGAGAGACAGAGAGAGGGCCTAGAGAGAGACTCTGAGGCAGAGAGCGGTGTGTGAGAGAGAGAGAGGGCCTAGAGAGAGACTCTGAGGCAGAGAGCTGTGTGAGAGAGAGAGAGAGGGCCTCGAGAGAGACTCTGAGGCAGAGAGCAGTGTGAGAGACAGAGAGAGAGAGGGCCTAGAGAGAGACTCTGAGGCAGAGAGCAGTGTGAGAGACAGAGAGAGGGCCTAGAGAGAGACTCTGAGGCAGAGAGCAGTGTGAGAGACAGAGACAGAGAGAGACTCTGAGGCAGAGGGTAGTGTGAGAGACAGGATCGTCAGGAGACAGAACAGGTGGCCTGTGTGACAGATGTGAGGGACTGGTGTGTGTGCATGTGGAAGAGACAGACCAGGAGAGCCTGCCTTCAAAAGAACTGCAGTTGTCTGAAGGACAGAGGGAAGTGTGTGATGTGTGTGTTGGGGTCAGAGCGAACAGAGACGGGGAGTGTGCGTGTGTCTGTAGGGCAGGGGCAGATGATGGCGCAAAAGACATGAAGCAGAAAGTGTGAGGGACAAAAAGTGAGAGAGGGCGGGATGCTATTAAGAGAAGACATCCATGAGTGGGAGCCTGAGGGGCGGGGGGTGGGCCAGAGGGTGGCCTTCCCGGCTGACAGGGCTGTACCTCTCAGGCCTGTTTGCTGAGCAGAGTCTGCACGCCTTGCAGCAGGAGCTGGCTTGGGAATGTGACTACCGTCGTGAGGCAGCTTGTGCCCAGAACTTCAGGTGAGCTGAGTCCCCCACAGGGCCCTTAGGGACCCCTTCCCTCCCAGCTTCCTCCTTCCTTCCCTCCCGGGCTGAGTGAGAAGTGGAGGCGCCCACAGTCTGGCAGCTGGAGCCCTGGGGTGGGGCTGACAGACTCTTTTCCTCTTTCATTAATGTGTTCATGCATCCATCCATCCATCCATTCTTTTATCCCCTGTGAGCTCGGGCAGGTCACTTCCTTTCTGAGTGTCAGTTTCCTCATCTGTCAAATGGGACTCATAACCACATGGTGTGATCGGGGAGGTGGGCTTGTCAACAGGGAGTTGATTACACAGGGAGATACCGTTGCACCCAGTGGACTGACAAAGACTAAGAAATCTGACAGTGCCAAGAGCTGGTGAGAATGGGCCTCCAGAGCACCCCTCATACACTGGGCAGGAGGGGACATTGACAGAAGCACTTTGGAGAGTTTGGCAACATCTAATAAGGTTCAAAAGTCACATACCCCACAACCCAATGATTACCCTCCTGGTTAGATACTCTAGAGATACTTCAGCAGACTCTTCTGGAATACTTAAGAGCGGCATTAATCGCAATAGTCCAAAACTAGAAACAACCCAAATCTCGACCACAGCAGGGTGGATAAATAAATTACAGCATGCTCATCAATGAAATATAGCAGTGAAAAATGAACTATGGCTACACAGAACAACGTGGTCATATCTTAGAAGCATCGTGATAAGCGACAGTTAGTCACACCCCAGTAGGATCCTCCACAATGTGGTGGCAAGCTCTGTGGATACTGAATGAGAGGAAAGGCTGCAGAAGGCAGTGGTTAGGGCTGTGTGGCCTGAATCTGTACAATGGCTTCAGGAGAGTGGCCTCCTCATAGCGGGTGTGAGGATCAGAGGGAACTGTGCTGAGGAAATGCTTGGCACAGGGCCTGCGTCAAACAGAGTTTTTGTAAATGGAAACAAAAATAACAAGCCCCCGAGCAGTACCTTGAGGAGGATGAGAGGTAGGGCTGGGCCAGAGCCCTCCCATGTGGGGTCTGGGGAGACCTACCACATACAATAGCCTTAGAATAAAAATCCACATCCTTCCTCTGACCCCTGCCCACCTCCCTTGGCCCCCTCACTCTACTCTGGCCACCTCACAGGTCCCAAGTGACAGGCCTCTCGGACATTCTTTGCCTCCCAAATCTTACACTGATAGACTTACCTTACAATTGGTCTGTTGTTAGAGTGATCTCTTGGGGGGGGTGAGGGCAGGCCCTGGGGCTGGCTCATTGGCCCACTCTGTCCCCAGCATCCTCCCACACAGGGACAGACGGACACAGAGATGAATTCTTCCTTTTATTTACCAATGTTCAAAGAAATGACTCCTGGGAGTGACCAGCGCGTATCATTGTGGGCTCTTTGGGTGAATGAGTAACTTGATGAAGTAATGCATACGGAGCTAAGTCCTTTGGGCTCTTCCTGGGGCGGCCAGAAGCCACAGGAGCATCTCAGCCAAGTGGTACCTGGGTCTCCAACAGCACCAAGGTTTAGGGGCAGGCCCAGAGTAAGTGCTGCGGAGATAGTTGTTGAATGAAAAATGAATGAAATGTCTGAATGAATGTCAGTCCAGCCTGGTGTTGGCCATCGTTCGGGGCAGACAGAGGCAAGAGAAGGGCAGGAAGAAAGCAAGACACAGGCTCTTCTTGGAGGACTTCTCAGAGCGGGGCCCCAGGGGCCTGTGGTGCCGATACTCATTCATTCCTTCTCATCCTTCCTGCCCCAGGCAGCTGCTGGCAGACGACCCCTTCTTCCGAGTGCCAGCCTTAATTCAGGAGCTGTGCACCACACGGGTGCTGGGCATGGAGCTAGCCAGAGGGGTCCCTCTGGACCAGTGCCAAGACCTGAGCCAGGACATCCGGAACCAGGTACATGGTCCCAGTGGACAGTAGCAGGCGCTGCCCCAGGGCGAGCTGGAGGGGGGCCAGGCCCGTGGTTCCTCCCCAGTCCAGAGAGGACTGTGCGCAGCAGGCCACACTGCCGTGTTTGTTACTCCCTCTCCCCACCTCAGATTTGCTTCCAGCTCTTGAGGCTGTGTCTGCGGGAGCTGTTTGAGTTCCGATTCATGCAGACGGACCCCAACTGGGCCAACTTCCTGTATGATATCTCCAGCCACCAGGTTGGTTCCTTGTGATGTGCATCGGGGTATACTAGCTCAATACAAAAGTAGTTTATTGCTCACCCCTGGGACAGGCTGGGCTGGCTCACCTCTGTGAGGCATCCAGGGGCTCAGGCTCCTTCCCTTTTGTGGCTGTGCCATCCCCCAGGGCCTCACAACGCCAACGCTCTGCCCATAGTGAAGGGGAAAGGTTGAGAGGGTTACTCCCTTCCTCACTGCTTTGGCCAGAAGTGACCCATCATTTCTTTTTTTTTTTTTTTTATTGTGCTCTAAGTGAAAGTTTACAATTCAAGTTATTGTCTCATATAAAAATGTATACACACATTGTTATGTAACCCTGGTTACTCTCCCTGTACTGTGACAGCACACTCCTTCTTTCCACCCCGGATTTCCCGTGTCCATTCAACCAGCTCCTGACCCTCTCTGCCTTCTAATCTCTCCTCTGGACAGGAGCTGCCCATTTAGTCTCGTGTATCTACTTGAGCTAAGAAGCACATTCTTTGGGAGTATCATTTTATGTCCCATAGTCCAGTCTAATCTTTGTCTGCAGAGTTGGCCTCGGGAATGGTTTTAGTTTTGGTGACCCATCATTTCCTTCTCCTTTCTTTCCATTGACGAGAACTAGTCACCTGGCCCGTCTAGGTGCAAGGGATGCTGGGAAATGGAGTCCCCGGCTGGGCAGTGGCTTCCTGGTGGCCATGCGGCCCTATAAAACAGGGAGCACAAATTTTGGAAGGCAGTAAGCCGTCACTACCACCCTCGTCATTCATTTAGAAAGTACCAAGTACCCACTCTGCCTCTTGATGGCGATGACAAGACATCCCTGATCCTTGCCTTCTCAGAGTTCCCAGCCCAGTGGGGGAAACAGACCCATGACCAGGCAATGATGACCTCGAGCTGTTAGCACCATGTTGGGAAAGCAGGGCCAGAATGGTCAGTAATTGGGAGGTGCAGGCAGTGGGGTCAAGGCCGGGACAGGGGAGGCATAGGCAGAGGGGTGGGTGGGATCAAGGAAGACTTCCTCAAGGAAGTTCCATTGAAGCTGAGACTGGAAAGCCGAGAAGGAGACAGCCCTTCAGAGAGCAGGGAAGGGTGTTCCTGGCACAGGTACAGTGTACAAAGGCTGAAGATGAGAGTCTGGGCTTCGAGGCTGCCAGTGTGCAGTATACAGAGTTAGCTTTACTGGAGATTGCCAGCGTTGCTCCAAACTGGTCTGTATCCATTTTGTCCCCAGAGGGATCTTTTTAAATTACTAATCAACCACTGGTCAAGATACCCCTTTCACAGCTCTCCAGCACTCTTAGTACCAAGTCTGAGCCCTTTGCCAGCCTCAGTGCCTTGCCACCCCTTCCCTGCAACGTGCACACTTACCCTGCGTCTCCTCCAAAGCAGAAACTCTAGGGAGGTGTTTTTCTAACTCCGGGAGGTAACACGAGTCCTGACAGCAGTTTATTGGGTCCCAAAAGCATTTTTTTGTTTTAAAAGAATAGAATGGAAAGTATCAGCATATCGTAGATGGTAGGAATGCGTGCTGGTTCAGGATGCTTTTGTTTGATTTTTGTATTTGTGTGTGTGTATTTGTAATGGCGCCCAGCATACACCATATTTCTTCCTGTGGGTTTTGTTCAATAGTCTGAATTCCTGCCCTAGAGAAACTCTTGCACATGTGTTCATTGAGCGCTGTTTTTAATAGTAGAAGGCAGAAGCAACCACAATGTCCATCAGCCAGATAAATGCTTCGTGATACATTCACACAGTGAGGTCCTTATACAGCAGTGAAAAATAAATGAATGAGCTTGAGCTACACATAGCAATGAAGATAAATCTCAAAACTGTGTTGGCCAAGAAGAATAAGTTGCAGGATAACTACAATAAATACCATTTAAATGAAGTTTTAAAACGTGCAAAACAGTCCTGTATATTGCTTATTGATACACAGATAGGAAGAAAATGTATAAATGCATGCTTGGAATGACACACGATTTCAGGAGAATGGTGACCTTGGAAGAGAGAGCAGGGACGTGGGGGAGGTGGGGTCAGGGTGGGGATGTGGGAGGCTTCCCCTGGATTGGATAGTTTATATTTTAAGCTGAGCAATGGGTTTTGTGGATATTCATTTTGCTTTTCTTTATATTTTTATTATTCTCTGGACTTTTGTGCATGTCTGAAATATGTTATTATAAAAACAATTAGGACCAAAAAAAAAAAAAAAAAAAAAGCCAGATCCCTCCAACTGCCACGTGGGGGTGGACTGGAAGGGCCAAGACTGCTGGAGGCTAAGAGCCCCAGGGTGGCAGCTGGGCAGGGACCATGGCAGGAGAGGGCAGGGCTGGGGTAGGGGGGTAGATCCTGACTGTCCTCCCGATCGATGGTGGGGGCTGTTGATGGGCTCCCAGTATTCCTTTCTCCACCCCCATTCCTAGGTGACCCTGCTGGACTTTGGGGCAAGCCGGGAGTTTGGGACCGAGTTTACAGACCATTACATCGAGGTGAGTTGCCTCTGAAGGGCTGAGGCCCAGGCCAGGTACTGAGGCAAGGGTGAAAAGCAGAAACACAGTAGCTGGAACTGAGAAATAATAAATAGTAATATTAATGGAGCCCTGGTGGTGCAGTGGTTAAGTGCTTGGCTGCTAACCGAAAGGTCACCAGTTCGAACCCATCAGCAGCTCCATGGGACAAAATACCTAGCGATCTACCCCTATAAAAATTTCAATTTAGGAAGTCCTGTGGGGCAGTTCTGCTTTGTGCTATAGGGTCGCTGTGAGTTAGAATCGACGGCACACAGCAACAGTAGTGATATTAATAGCTGCTAGTAAATACCAAGCACTTAACACTGTGTCAGACACTGTTTTAAGTACTTTGTGTATAGTAATTGATTTAAGCCACACAGCAACCCAATGGGCTAAGGACCGTTATTAGCCCCATTTTATAGACGAAGTAGTTGGGGACTCAGAGAGGTTAAGTGATTTGCCCAAGGTCACACAGCTGGTAAGTGGCAGAGGTGCTATTCAAGCTTAAGTAGTCTGGGTCCAGAGCCCATGCTCCCAGTCCTTGACTTCTCCCTCCTAACAGAAAGGCTCACAGTGGCTGTCTTGTGAGCTCACCCCCAGCACACACACAGGCTGCTCCCTTGGGCGTGGCTCTGCTCCTCAGGAAATGCTTCCTAACACCCACATTGCTGGTCACTCCCATCCACTGAGATCCCGAGATTGCTTTGCCTCAGAGAACACCATCTCGTGAATGTGTCGGGACTGAACATTCACCTGGGTTTTCCAGTCACTTAGTCATCAATTCAAACACTCTCTGATATCTCCTCTGTGCCCAGACCTATTCTAGGCAATACTGGGGACACAGCAGTGACCAACCTAGGTCCCCACTTGCACGGAGCTCACAGTCCAGTCGGGGACAGACAGTGATGACCCAGAGTGGTCAGGACTGGGATGGGGGAAGCACAGAGGACTGTGGGAGTCCAGAAGAGGCGCCTCATCCAGCTGGGGGTCAGGAAGGGCTTCTTGAGGAGGGATGTCTGCGTTGAGACCCGAGGGATGAGGAGGACCAGCCAGGAAGAGATAAGGAGGGTGTTCCAGACAGACAGCCTGTGCAAAGGCCAAGAGGTGAGAAGAGATGTTCCCATTAGAGCAGTGTGTCTTACTTAGTGTTGCTATAATACAAACACCACAAGTAGGTGGCTCTAACGAACAGAAATTTATTTGCTCACGGTTCTGGAAGCTAAAAGTCCAAATCAAGGTCTTGGCTGTGTCGATCAGTCCCTTCCTTGTCTGTGGCTCTGGGCATTTCTTGGCTTGTAGCCGAGTCTCATGTGGTGTCTGTCTTCCCCTATATGTGTGTCTCTCTGTGTCTAGTCCTTTTTTGGAACTCAGAAGTGATTAGGTTTAGGACCCACCCTGCACTGGTATGACCTCATTAACATAACAAAGGTTAAACCCTGTTTCCAAATAGGGTCACGTCCACAGGTACAGAGGTTAGGATTTCAACACATTTTGGTGAGGGGGCACACAATCCTTAACACAGAGCTTCTGCACGTTTAATATGAAATGCCGATTCTGGTAGAGTAGGTCTGGAGCTGGGCACAGGATTCTGTGTTTCTAATGCGCTGTAGCTGATACCAGAGCCACCTGTATGGGGACCACACTTCGAGTGGTCAGGCCCTCCATGTAGTTGCTGTTGGGTTGACCCCAACTCATGGCAACCACGTGTGTGTCAGAGTAGCTCCAGAGGGTTTTCAGTGGCTGACTTTTCAGAAATAGATTGCCAGGTCTTTCTTCTGACGTGCCTCTGGGTGGGCTCAAACCTGCAACCTTTCAGTTGGCAGCTGAACATGTTAACCATTTGTGCTATGCAGGGGCTCCCTAGAGGACCCAAAAGAAGTACACGTGTACACGTTCTGACTGGGAGGGGCAGGAGCCAGAGATGAGGCCGGAGCAAAATCCCCCTGGGGCTCAGAGGCCATCCTTTGCAGTCGGTCTTTATCCCAGTGCACTGGGGAGCCACAGAAGAGATTTGAACAGAGGAGGGGCCTAGTCAGTTAGAAAGCTCCCTCTGACCAAGGGCAGGTCTTTAAGACCGGGATCCTGAGAAGGCTGTGGAGAGGGAAAGAGGAGGCAGTTGGGAGAGACCCTAGTGGATAATTCGTGGGAGCTGATGGCTGGAGGGGGTGGAGATGGGCAGGACAAGGCCCAGGGCCCCGGCCTGGGGATGGAGGAGGGTGGACCCACCCCCTGAGATGCGGACAGGAAGGTGGAGCTGCCGTCCTGCCCCAGGTCCCTTGGGGCCCTCTGCGGGTCACAGAATGAGGCACAAAGCCAAGGCCTCTCTCGGTCATTTGGACATCCTGATCCCTCCACCCCTTCCAGGCTGCTTAGCAAGGTCCTCCTGCCACCTCCCCAGCCTTGTCTAGTTAAAAAGCCCTGTCACAGGAGCCCCCAAGGACCAGAGGCCTGACAGATAGCCAGATAGGCTCTGGCAGAGGGGGCGGAGGGGAGCCAGAACAGAAGTACGTGCCCCTCCCCCGAGAAAGGGCAGCACAGTGGTTAAGGGTTTGATTTGGGGGCCAGACTGACCCAGGTTCCAGGCCTGGCCATGCCCCTCCCCTCAGGCCTGTGAGGCAGGGACCCTCATACCCATGCTTTTTCACACTAATAAAACCAAAGAACCGAACCTGTTGCCAGCAAGTTGACTCCAACTCATAGTAACAGAAGCTCGTAATTGGATGGCGCTTCCTGTGTGTGCAGGGCTAAGCCCTTCACATAGACCTCTCCTTTATCCTCACAACAACCCCATGAGGAAGGCACTTTCATCACCCCCACTTCACAGATGACAACGCGGAGGCCGAGAGGTAAAGCGCCTTGCCCAGAGTCCTCAGCCAGCAGGTGGCAGAGCCAGGATTGAACCCAACAGGCCTGCTGCAGCTTCCCTGCCGAACTCCTGCCTCCCTAAGTGGGTGCATGGCTGTAGAGAGGGGTGCCGTCCACACCTAGATGTGTCACAGGTTCACCAAGGCCTCCTGAGTGCCAGGCCCTGTGCATGTGGGACCCAACCCAATGGGGTCCCTGTGCCTATGGGACTCAGAGCCTAGTGTGGGAGACAGATGTCAACCAGACGGTCCTAGACATGGCCCAGTGGCAACCTCGGATGCAGCTCAGGGTCACAGTCACCTTCTTGTCTGGTTGAGTATTTGGACACACAGGCAGCATGTGAGCTGTTTCTCTCTGTGCTGTGTCTCAGTGGTAGAGCCCAGGCAGGCAGGCAGAACCCTTGGCCACCCTCCCCCAGTCTTTGGAACAGCACGGAGGGAGACACACACTGACCAGGCAAGGTGGGGAGGAGAGGCTTCTGGGTGGGAGGCTCAGGTGGGTGAGAGTGGAGGTGGGTGCCAGGGAGAGCCAGGCTTCTACATCCCATCTCCAGTTCCCCAGACCCCCCTTGAGCCCCTGCTGGCCTTTGACCCTCACCCCACACCCATCTCTCCAGGTGGTGAAGGCTGCAGCTGATGGGGACAGAGAGCAGGTCCTGCAGAAATCCCAAGACCTCAAATTCCTCACAGGCTTTGAAACCAAGGTTGGGATACACGGGGGGAGTAGGGGGCTGGGGTCTGTTCTGGGGGCTCTTGGGGATGGAGAGGGGATGGGAGCTGCTTGTCTCTACTTGGAAGAGAGGAGCCTGTATGTCTACACTGGGGGAACCCTAGGGGGACTGCTTATCTATACTGGGGGGCTCTGGGGAGGGAGGGGAATGGATGCTGCTTGACTACCCGGGAACTCTGGGAAAACGGGCACTACTTGTCTATTCTGGGGGCGTGGGGGGCTGCTGGTCTGTACAGGAGGGCCTGGGGCAGTGGGGGCTACTTGTCTGTCCTAGAATGTGGAGGGTGCTTGTCTTGTGGGCACTGAGGAAGAAAGGAGCGTTTATTTGGGGATGAGTAGGGGCTGCTTAGGAGCCCTGGTGGTGCAGTGGTTAAGGGCTCAGCTGCTAACCAAAAGGTCAGTGGTTCAAACCCACCAGCGGCTCCGCAGGAGAAAAGAAAGACCTGGTGATCCGTGGTCTGCTCCCTTAAAATTACAGCCTAGGGAACCCTATGGGGCAGTTCTCTGTCATGTAGGGTCTCTATATGAGTCGGAATGGATTCAACAGCACACACCATAGGGGCTGCTTGTCTACCAGAGGGTCTGGAGGAAGTAGGGGCTGCTTATTACTCTTGAGGGGAGTTGGGAGCTTTTTATGTTTGTGACCCTGGAGAGAGCTGGGGGCCGCTGGCCTCTTCTGGGCTAGGTGGAGGGCTGTGTGTCCTCACAAGTGTGTCTGTTGCCCCCCCCCCCCCAAGGCAGTCTCAGATGCCCACGTGGAGGCAGTGATGATCCTGGGGGAGCCATTTGCCACCCAGGGTCCCTACGACTTCAGGGCAGGGGACACTGCCCACCGTGTGCAGGACCTCATCCCTGTGCTGCTGCGGCACCGGCTGCGCCCACCCCCTGAGGAGACCTATTCTCTGCACCGGAAGCTGGCAGGGGCCTTCCTGGCCTGCTCCCGCCTCGGTGCCCACATCGACTGCCGGGACCTCTTCCAGGACACCTACCACCGCTACTGGGCCAGTCGCCAGGGATAGCGGCAGTCCGCAGCCTGCTGACCACAGGGGACCTCTGGGCACCAAGAAGCCCCTATGGGCCCCCCACAACAGCCTCCATCCGGGGCGCCCATGGCAGGCCATCCCCTGCCATGGCGCCTCCTGCCCTTCCCCCTTTGCTCCAGGTCTGGGAGCCCCCTTGATCTTCACTGCCGTGCCTACCCTCTTCTTTGGCCCAGAGGCTGGGAACCCTGGGACTGGCGAACTCAACCTCCTGCCCCAGATCCTGCCCTCCCCACTCCAAAGTGGGCATCCCAGAGCCCTGAGCCAGGGAAGCCGTGACCTGTTTTCTGCCGCCATTTGAGGGAGCCTGAGGCCCCTAGTAAGCAATCCTGAAGATCCAGACTCATCTAGAGGGGAGCCCCTGGCGTCTGCTCAGGTCTCCCAGGATCCATCTGCCAAAGGGGAGGGGCAGTGCTTGGTGGAGCAGTCCTCACCTTTGCCCCTCCCTCTTCCACCAGCTGCCTCCCCACCGCCTCCAGTCTTGAGTTGGGGTAGGGGGTGCGGGGGATTTGAACCTTCAGTCCTAATAAAGGCTGCTCTCCCCTTCCCCCAGCTCTTTTCTGTGCGCTGGGATGTGGGGGCAGGGAGGAGTTCGCAGGCGGCTTCCAGGTGCAGATGGCCAGCCCCTCCACCCCCTTGTCTGAAGCCCCAGTCCTGCCTGGGCCATCTGTTGCCGGGAACCTCCTTCTCCCCTTTACCCCTCACCGCACCCCCCCCCCCCCCGTGCTGACCACCTGCTCGAAAGGCAGTCGCAGCTGAGAAGGCCTACCTCCCCACCCCTCATGCCGTCTCTCTGGCTCCCGGCTTCCCCTCGGCTCCCAGCAACCTCGCCTTTGCTAATGGGCCTTAATGCCCCGGCCAGCTGCTTTGCCAAACCCACAGGATTGTGGGGGGAGCGGGGGCGCCGGGCTGGGACCTGGGCGTGGTTCTGGCCGCCGCCGCCGCGCCCCCGCCCCCAAAGCCGAACCGATCGTGCACCGGGACGCCAGGGTCTGCTCATCCCTCCTCTTGCAAAAAGTGCCTTGTCACCGCCTCTACCCGCCTCCGCCGTGCTGGGAGAACCTTGGGGTTAGCGGGAAAATTTGGGGATGTCGGGAGACGAGGCGCCTCCCGAAGCAACTATTTCGGGCGCGGAACCGGAGGAGCTCTGAGGTCAAGGGTCACGGAGGAGAAGAGAACCCACGCCAGGGTGGACACAGGGGACGCCATTTGCATACTCAGCCTGGGACTGGCCAGTGGGCGTGGCGGGGCGGTGGCCGAACCAGAAAAGGCGGGGCCAAATTTGCTTGTGGGCGTGACCTGCTGGTTAGGGGCGGGGCTTACGCCGGCGAGGTACAGGGCCGGGGCGGGATCTTCTCACATATACAGCAGGCGGCAGGCCGATGGGCGGGGCCGGGGCGGGGAGCCGAGGCAGGAGGGACGCTCCCCCGTCCCCGGAACGGAATCCTTCGGAGAGCGGAGCAGGCTCGCGCTCGTGCATCCCGCACCATCCCCTGGCCCCGGGCTCCGACTCGCGTCTGACCGAACTGCCGCCGCCTCTGCCGCCACAGTAGCAGCAGCAGCAGCAGCACTAGGGGATCCGGGCCCAGCCGGGGCCGCGGGAGGCGGGGGTGCCCGGGCCCTGGATGTCCCGCAGCGCGGCAACCAGCGTGAGAAGGGCGGGAGGGGGGGCTCGGGGTGGGTGGCGGCGCCGCTGCTGATGTGGCGGAGGGTGGGAGGCGGCCGCGGCGTCCGGATGGAGAGAAGGTGCCAAGGCTGAGGAGGGTCCTGTGCGGGGGTCCAGGTTAGGCCCCCACAAGCTAAAGCTTAGGGTACTGGGGTGTCGGACACAGGCCATCTCTTGCCAAGGCCCGAGGGTAGGGGTCCTCCCAAAAAGCCAAGGACAGGGTAACAGAGATTCTAGGTACAAACCCCTAGGCAAGGTTTTGGGGATGGAGTCCCAGACGTAGCCCACCTATCAAGGCCTCGCATAGGAGATTCCAGACACCATCCCTGCCCCCTCCCCTTCTGAGGGGAACGTCTGAGCTAGCAAGGTCCTGAGAATGGGGTCCCCGGCACAGCTTCCCCACCAAGCCAAAGCCTGGGGCGATTCCAGGCATAGTTCCGCCCCCAGGCATCACGGACGTCCAGGGCACAACATCCCCCCAACGCTTGGGCGGTGTCTCAGGCACAGCCCCCTGTCAAAACAAGGCGTGCACCCCCCCTTGCCTGGCGCCCCCCACCCAGGCCTGAGTAAAGGGAATTTCAGGCACAGCTACTCCGGAGGCTTGGTCAAGGGTCGCAGGGCACAGGTTCCCTGGGCCACCCCCTTTGTCCCTGGGGCTGCCCAGCTGTCCTGGAGCAGCCCCGCCTGCAGACAATGGGTTGCCTCCCCCTCCTAGCCCTGGCCCCCCAGGCTCCAGAATCCAGGCTGGGCTGGGGGCGGCTCCCCAGGGACCTGGGGCAACCCCGTCTGGCAGCTCTGCGCCTGCGGTGACAGTGGCTTTGTGTGTGGTACCTGGGGGTAGGGGGCTGGCATGGGATGGGGAGGTGGCTGAGTGTGACCCCATGTTTGTGTGACCATGGCAGTGTGTGCTGCAGCTAGTGACTGTGAGGAATACTGTGTCGTGCATGTGTGTGGTTGTGAGTGTGTGGTTGTGTCCGTGATCGTGTCTGTACGTGAGCCCAGTACTTGAGTCTGGATAAATGTGTGTGTGCGTGTATGACAGCTGCTCAATGTGTGGGATCCTGTGGTTGAGTCTGTGAGTGCGTATATGGTTGTGACTGTGTGGTTGTTGTCTGTGATGTTGTCTTTTGTGGCCTTGTGTTTGTGTGTCCTGGTAATGAAAACCAGGTATGTGACGGTGTATGTGAGTCTGGCGTTGGGCGTGTGGCTGACTGAAGATGTGGGCAGAGTTGTGGCTATGTGTGTAACTGGAGTCGTGTCTACGACTCTAGGTCCATGTGTGACTCTCATGGCCTGTGAACGTTCGTGGTTGTGTTCACAACTCATTTTACATGTGTGTCACACACGTCTGACACACAACTGTCTGTACAACTAGGTGTATGACTGCCATTGTGTCTGAAGGCCCGTCGAGCTATGTGACCGGGGCTGTGTGATGGCCCTGTGGCTGTATGCGTATATGACAATTGTTGTGCGCCCATAGCCATGTCTGTGCATCTGAGTGGGGTTGGATAAATCAACCATTCATCTGCATGTGTGTGATACTGAGTAATTGTATTTATAATTGTGTATGTGCGCTTTTGGTTATGTATTTGACTTAGTGTCTGAAACCCCGGCTGACGACTGTAGGGTATTTAACTGTGTGACTAAGGCTACATATGTGTCAATGTGGTCTTTGTTGGCGGCACCAGGTAACTGTGTTTGTCAGGGTAGTGTATATGACAGTGGCTTCCCTACGCCTGTGTGTGACCTGCGTATCTGTGACCCTGGATGGCTGTATGTGCATGTGTCTGTAGCTGTATGGCTTACTTTGTTGTACGTATTTATGTGAGGGTACTGGACTACTTATGTTTGAATCTGTGTGATTTGGTGACAGGACCCTGACTGTGTGTGTGGCTCTGTCAGGGGCTACATCTCTTGTGTCAACCCAGCAGCCATCATGCACACCTGGGTCTCTGCATTTCTCTGCACACACCTGACTGTGCTTGTGTGAAACTCAAACTGTGCCTAAGCCTCCAGTTGGGAGATACTGTGCGTGGCTGCCAGGTGTGACTTTGTGTGCTGGGCCACACGGGGCCGTGATTATTTGTGGCTCCATATTTCTCTACGTGACTTGGGTGCCTGCACATCTGCGCGTGTTTCTCTGCGATGATGTGACTTGTATGTCTGTGTGGGGGGGCGTCATGTGGTGGTAGTACAGCTGAGATTGGTGTCTAGGTAGTGTAGACACTGACGCTGTGTGACTGAGTGTACAGGACCATTTCTGAGAATGGAGCTGTTACTGTGGATGCTCTGACTGAACCACTGGCTGGGCCTGAGTGTGGCCCTGTTTCTCTGTAATGCATAGGGCTACAGCCGTGGGCATCTGTGTGTCTGACTGTGTACAGATGACTGTCCATATAGGTGTGGCTGACACTGTGATCAAATGTGTGCATTTGTGACTGGGTACGTGTGACTAAAAAGGTGTGTCGCTGTGACTGATGTGGTGGGGGTTGAGTGTCCATATGCAGTTGTGTGCCTGTGGTGACCACACACGTGCCTGTATGGCTGTGTGTGACTGAATGTGTGTAAGTCTGAGCATGTCCTTGACCAGGTGTAAACATGCGCCTGTGGAGACATGTGACAAATGTGCATAGCTGTGGTTGTGTCTGGATGTGACCAGGTGCTTAGGGCTGACCAAATGGATGAACCGTGGTTGGGTGTGATTATGTCCGGCTGGGTCTGTGACGTGAGTTTTGTCGGGTGCCTGAGGAAATATAACTGTCATTGGGTGTGGTTGTACTTGTGCGGCTCTGGTGGGTGTGCCTGGGCCCTGCTCTTTGCACATGACTGTGAAAATATGAGACCACATAGAAGTAGCTCGTGTGACTTATGTTCGTGGGTGGGTTGTGACTCTTCATACATGTTTGGACAGTGTCTCTAGCAAAAACTGTGTGTGTCTGGGAATGCGAGCATGGGACCGGATGTTTGTAGCGGCAACTCTGTGGCTGGGGTTGTTTATATGTATGTGTGTGGTCACATTTGTGTAGCTGTGGTTGTGTCTGTGTGTAACTAGATGTGCCTAGGCGTGCCTGGGGGCTAGGGACGACTGGAGACGTGAGTTGGCTGCGCACGTGTGACTCTGTTTGTGTGCAGCCCGGGACGTGTGTCTAGAGGGCAAGGTCACTCCTTCCTCACACCATCCCCTTGGGCACTGAGGGTCTCCTAAGGCCAGGGCATCCCCAACAAATGCTCCCCCAAACACAACTACTCCTTCCTGGGCCCTTGGAACCAGGTGGCTGATCTCCCTGGATACAGTTGTCATGGTAGCCAGGGCCTTCATCAGGGAGCCTGAGATGGAGGGGGTTGGCTGCTGTACAGAGGTGGGGTGGAGAAGGGGACTGAGCCCCACCCCAAGCAAGCTTCTCACCTTCTCCCTCTCTTGGGCAGGGCGGACCCAGGAGGCCTGAGCAGCGTCTGCCCCCAGCCCCTTGCGGGGCCCTGGGGCCCCCTGCAACCTCCAGGACGGAGCCAGGTGAGTGACCAGCTTGGGACAGGCCAGGGGCTGAGTGGGCGGGTGGGTCTGTGTAGCATGACCAGAGGGACGGTCCCCATAGTCACACAGGCTTAAGCACACTTATGAGTGGACACTCTCACAAACCTCCTCCCTGTACAGTGGCCATCAAAGCCACACTCATTCGCAGACATACACCCTAGACTATTACACATACACCCGGACACTCATACTGCACCAGCTTTCCCACACCCTCGGGCAGAGTCACACTGCCGCCGCTGACTCACACACACCAGATACTCATATCCACAAACATTCAGTCAGATACACATGGATGGATGACAAGCTCTTTCAGATCCATATACGTGCGTGAACACTGTGACAGGCACACTGGGAGATGTGCTTAAGGAGACAGTCAGTCACACCAACCTACAGACACACGCATGTTCCCAATGGGTGGATCCACACAGACACACACACACTCATTCCCAGAGAACACCCAGACTTACAGGTGACCACGGGATCTCTGACCAGATAGCATGCTGTCAAGAGACACACTCTTGCACAGTCTCACAGACAACATGCACAGACTCACACACTCAGACAACAACTACACTTTCACAGACACAGCCTCACAGACAGCCCTGTGGATGCTCACTCTCACAGCCATACTTCTGCACATAGACACCGCCTCACAAGAAATCCACAGCACTCTCGTAGACATCGGTCACATTCTCACACAAAGTCACATCCTCACAAGTAACACTCGTGGACACTGTCAAAGACAACCACCTCATTCTCACATACCGTTACAGGGGCACACTTGCATACAGACACAGCCTCACAACAACCCCATGAACCCCATGCTCTCTAAGCCAACACCACACGCTCTGACAGAGACACTCCCTCACAAACAACCTTCACAGACAGTCTCACCACCAACAAGTGCACTCCTGGACACAGACACAGTCTCTTGGGCAACTCTCATGGACTGACACCCTCACAGGCAACAGCCATCAAAGACAGTAGCTACAACCTCACACAAGACAGTGTCACAAACAGTAGTTGTGGACACACTCTTTCAAAGACAACAGCTTTATGTTTAAACAGACACACCCTCACGGACAACCTTCACTGACACACAAGCTCTCATAGACAGCGAACACACACACCCCTCACAGACAACCTTCATTGACACACAAGCTCTCACAGACAACGGTGGACATAGACACACCCTCACAGACAACATTCACTGACACACTCACAACCACTCATAGACAACCACCACACTTTGGGAAACAGATCCCCTCATGGACAACATTCACAGATACACTATAAACATCTATTCTCCAACATGCATCCTTCTATACAGCCTTCAGAGAACACACACAGACACCATTCAGGAATACACACTCATAGACAACAGCTGCATGCTTACTTGCACACAGGCACAGATTCTCCATCTACTGTGCGTGCTCTTAATCCTGGGTATCCCCTCACCATCAAGACCCTTCACCCTCCTCCTGGGACTCTTCAGTGTGGCTTATCAGTAAAGGAAGACTGTCCTGATGGCTGACCACTTCACACACACACACAAAAACACACAGCCATACCTCTGACGGCTCAAGGCACACAACGCTCCAGGGCCCCTTCCTCAAAGTAGACACAGGAGTGACACAGGAGTGGCACAGAGAGAAATTCCTATCTCCCACACCCTCTGGACCCTGGGCTCCAGTCCTCAATCCCTAGACCTTCTGAATCCCCTGACCACTGTGCCCCACACACCTGACTTTTGTGCCCCTGACCCATGCAACTACTAATTCCAGTGCCCTCTGATTGCCCCATCCCCAACCCTCATACCCCTAAAACCCGACCTCATAACCTATGACCTCTATGCCCTCCAATGCCTTGACTTCCCATCCTTCAGATCCTCATGCCTCTGTCACATTCCCCAGCCTCCAAACCCCTCAAACCTGTGACCCATGATCCCCACCCCAGACCTTTGTGCTTACCCGTCTTCAGATGCTCATTGCCCCTGTGCTCACCCTCCTTGCCTTCCAATACCCCCTTTCCCCATGTCTTTTGAACGCCATGTCCCCTGACCACGAGCTGTAATCCCGTCCCCCTGAATGCCATATCCTCTCACCCAGTGGCCCCCTAACCCTGTGACCCAATTCACATGTTCTCTGACTCCATGCCCCCTGAGCACTGCATCCCTGCCCCTTGAACCCCACGTCCCTGCCCCTTGAACCCCACGTCCCTGACCCACACCCCTGACCTGTGTCATCAGACGGTGCGGGCACCATGAACAAGTTACGCCAGAGCCTGCGGCGGAAGAAGCCAGCCTACGTGCCTGAGGCCTCGCGCCCGCACCAATGGCAGGCAGACGAGGACGCGGTGCGCAAGGGCACGTGCAGCTTCCCAGTTAGGGTGAGTGGGCGGGACCGGGGCGGAGGGGGCGGGGCTGCTGTGCGCAGGGTGCCAGGGCACTAGGGCAGCCTTTTGTGGGGTGCTGGGCTAGATAGTTAGCTGGAGCCCTGCTACCGCGGTGGTTAAGAGCTACAGCTGCTAACCGAAAGGTCGGCAGTTCAAATCTACCCGCTGTTCCTTGGAAACCCTATGGGGCAGTTGTACTATTTCCTATAGGATCGCTATGAGTCCGATTCCACCCAGTGGCAACAAGGTTTTGAGCTAGATAAGAGCTCGGCTGTTAACCAAAAGGTCAGCAGTTCGAATCCACCTGCTGCTTCTTGGAAACCCTATGAGGCAGTTGTACTTACTCTGTTCTGTAGGGTTGTTATGAGTAGGAATGTACTCGATGGCAATGGGTTTGGGTTTGGGCTAGATCGCTAAGGCCCTATCCCACCAGGAAAAGACGTCACATTCTCAAAGAACTGTGGAGTCTACCGGAGAAGGCTACCACGTCACGCGCCTTTCCAAAAATGGTATGAAAAACCAAGAGACATTATCTTGCTCCTGGAAGATATCACCTGGGAAACACTGAGGGGGGAGGGTGTCACCTGTTTAGCAGGAGCTCACGATTTCCAAAGGGCACAAAAATTCTGTAAACATTTGTAGAGTCCACTGCTGTGAAACGCTTTCTGGTTTACGACAACCACAACTCTTTTCGACCTACGCTGCAGTTTTGTATGGGAGAGAGCAGGATTCAGGGCACGGGCTGTGGGGGTCAGCCGACGTGGCTTCAAATCCACCTTCAGACCCGTCCTGGCTGTGTGGCCATGGATGATGGTCACAGTGCCTTTGCCTTATCCCTTCCCCCAGAAGTAGACCCTGAGTGTGAGAGTTTCGTTTGGGAGGTGCAGGAAATGCTGGTGGGAGTAAGGAAGGGAAGGTAACCGATAAGATGTGTTATTAAACTGCGGCTGTGGACAACTGAAGCTTAATCCCACCGAGAAACTCTGGGAAACAGCCATCCCACGGGGTGAGGGAGCTACGGCCTGTGTACACCAGTCCCATCAGTCATTTCGTGGGCATACTTGTTTTAAGGGTGGGTGAGCAGTTGTATGCAGCCTGGGGGCAGGCCTCAGGCACAGAGATACTGGTACTCAGGGAAAATAGTGAAGTGTTAAGGCCTAGGAATATGAGCAAAAACAAACAAAAAAACCCATTGTCTTTGAGTGGATTCTGACTCTTAGCAGCCCTGTAGAACAGAGTAGAACTGCCCTATAGAGTTTCCAAGGAGTGGCTGATGGATTCGAACTGCCAACCTTTAGATTAGCAGCTGAGCTCTTTTTTATTTTATTGTACTTTAAGTGAAAGTTTACGATTCAAGTTAGTCTCTCATACAAACATTTATACACACTATTATGTGACCCCAGTTGCTCTCCCTATACTGTGACAGCACACTCCTCCTTTCCACCCCGGATTTCCCATGTCCATTCAACCGGCTCCTGACTCTCTCTGCCTTCTCATCGCACCTCTGGACAGGAGCTGCCCATTTAGTCTCATGTATCTACTTGAGCTAAGAAGCACATTCTTCACAAGTATCATTTTATGTCCCATAGTCCAGTCCAATCTTTGTCTGAAGAGTTGACCTCGGGAATGGTTTTAGTTCTGGATTGACAGAGAGTCCAGGGGCTCTGCTCTCTGGGGTTCCTCCAGTCTCAGTCAGACCATTAAGTCTGGTCTTTTTACTAGAATTTGAGTTCTGTACCCCACTTTTCTCCTGCTCCATCGGGGTCTCTGTTTTGTTCCCTGTCAGGGCAGTCATTGGTGGTAGCCGGGCACCATCTAGTTCTTCTGGTCTCGGGCTGATGCAGTCTCTGGTTTATGTGGCCCTTTCTGTCTCTTGGGCTAATATTTTCCTTGTGACTTTGGTGTTCTTCATTCTCCTTTGCTTCAGGTTGGTTGGGACCAGTTGATGCATCTTAGATGGCTGCTCACTAGCTTTTAAGACCCCAGACCCCATTCACCCAAGTAGGATGCAGAACATTTTCTTAACAAACTTTGTTATGCCAATTGACCTAGTTGTCCCCTGAAAGCATGGTCCCCAGACCCCCGCCCCTGCTGCTCTGTCCCCTGAAGTGTTTGGTTATATTCAGGAAACTTCTTAGCTTTGGTTTAGTCCAGTTGTGCTGACTTCCCCTGTAGTGTGTAGCATCCGAGCTCTTAATCACTGTGCCACCAGGACAGGGCACACAAATCCACTGCTACACATTGTACTTCAGTTTTTTCATCTGTATAAACCATAAAAACCCCAAACTCTTTGCCGTTGAGTTGATTCTGACTCACTGCGATCCTATAGGACACAATAGAACTGCCCCATAGGGCTTCCAAGGCTGCAGCCTTTATGGAAGCAGATGCCACATCTGTCTCCTGTGGAACGACTGGTGGGTTCGAACCGCTGTCCTTTTGGTTAGTAGCCAAGCGCTTAGCCACTGCACCACGAGGGCTCCTTGATTCTGTAAAACTGGGATAAAAATGGAGTATCCTTTTTGTAGAGATGGAGTGCAGGATAAATGAGTTAACGTGTTTAATGTGCTTGGAACGTTGCCTGGTATATCACAAGCGCTCAGTGAATGCAGGAGTTATTGAAAACTGCTTATTTATGGTCCTCCTGTCCCCTCACTCAGTACCTGGGCCACGTGGAGGTGGAGGAGTCCCGGGGGATGCACGTGTGTGAGGATGCTGTAAAGAAGCTGAAGGCGGTGAGTGAGGGGCTGGAGCCAGGGAGGGGCAAGCTCAGGCCCACCGAGGCAGCCCTGACCAGGCCTCTTTGTGCCCCCTTCACCCCAGATGGGCCGGAAGTCTGTGAAATCTGTCCTGTGGGTATCAGCCGATGGGCTCCGAGTGGTGGATGACAAGACCAAGGTAGGGGGCCTGTGGGGGTGGGCACCAGTCAGCCCCTCGCCTTTCCCTGCTGGAATCGGGGCTGAGGATACCTTCCCACCCACGTCTGGGACGTCCCTTCCTCAGGGATCTTCCAGACTATGCCGTGTGCTTTTGTATCACTTTCTTGGCCCACCTCACAGTCGTAATTCAGAGATGATTCCTGTGGTTATCTGTGAGCTGGTATAGACAGCAGGGGGACTGTTGGAGCCAGGCTCACCTGCTTACTAGCTGGGTGACCCTGGGTACGAGATTTCATCCCTCTGTGCCTCAGATGCCTCATTTATAAAATGGGGATAAAAATAGATTCTACCGTTAAATGAGACCATATATGTAAAGTGTTGAAAACTGTGCCTGACACATCGTGAGCGCTCAGCTCAATGAGCATCAGTTTGCCCAGATGGACCTGGAGTGCCGTGGGGCCAGCATCTGGGTGTCTGTTTGCTCACCACTGGCTCCTCTGCCCGGGCCCAGAGACTGCTGGAGGGGGCACCTGGATGTGATGGGAATTGGCTTAATGAGTGAACCGACCACCACAGTTGCACAGGAAGTTCTCTCTGCCAGAAATATTGTTCCCTGCTTTTTTGTTTAGTGAATTCTTCCTCCAGGAAGCTCCGCCTACTGGCCTCTCCTGACTCCCACAGCCCCATGCCCCCTCAATCCCAGCTCTAACCACTCTGCCCGCGCCTCCTCCATCACAGACCCGGTCCCTCCACCTGTGCCCCAACACCTCCACCTGTGCCTCCCCGTCCCAGCCTGACCCCTCCACCTGTGCCCCAGCACTTCCACCTGTGCCTCCCTATCCCGGCCCAACCCTTCCACCTGTGCCCCAACACTTCCACCTGTGCCTCCCCATCCCAGCTTGACCCCTCCACCTGTGCCCCAGCACCTCCACCTGTGCCTCCCCATCCCAGCCCAACCCCTCCACCTGTGCCCCAACCCTTCTGCTGTTGCCCTCCCATCCCAGCCCAACCCCTCCACATGTGCCTCCCCCAGCCTGATGCCTCCACCTGTGCCTCCCCATCCCAGCTTGACCCCTCCACCTGTGCCCCAGCACCTCCACCTGTGCCTCTCTATCCCAGGCTGACCCCTCCACCTGTGCCCCAACCCCTCTGCTGTTGCCCTCCCATCCCAGCCCAACCCCTCCACATGTGCCTCCCCCAGCCTGATGCCTCCACCTGTGCCTCCCCATCCCAGCTTGACCCCTCCACCTGTGCCCCAGCACCTCCACCTGTGCCTCTCTATCCCAGGCTGACCCCTCCACCTGTGCCCCAACCCCTCTGCTGTTGCCCTCCCATCCCAGCCCAACCCCTCCACCTGTGCCTTCCCATCCCAGCTGGACCCCTCCACCTGTGCCTCAACCCCTCTGCTGTTGCCCTCCCATCCCAGCCCAACCCCTCCACCTGTGCCTTCCCATCCCAGCCCGACCCCTCCACCTGTGCCCCAACACCTCCACCTGTGCCTCCCCCAGCCTGGCCTGATCCCTCTGCCCGTGCCCCCCGATCCTGGCCCAGTTCCTCCACCTGTGCCCTGATCTTTCCACCTGCACCCCAACTCCTCTGTCTGTGCCTCCCCCGGCCTGGCCCTACCCCTCTGCCTATGCCTGTCCTTTCCTGACCCTCTGTCTGTGCCTCCTTTGTCCCATCCCCCCACCACTCCTGGTTTGACCCCTCTGTCCACTCTTCCCCCTGTCCTCCTGTGCCTCCCCTGTCCTGGCTGGCCCCTCCCCCTGTGCCTCCCCCATCCTGCCCCCATTGTAGCCTCTGTGACTCTGGGCTGTCCCTATGTGGTGATGGGTCTGATTCCCTTACTGTCTCAGTGAATGCTGGGTCTCCACCCCGTTCAAGATTGGCCATAGAGCAGACACTAATGGAATGTTGGATAAATGTGTGAAAGACAGTTCATTTTCCTCTCCTGCCCTCCCTGGTCCTTCCCCAGGACCTGCTCGTAGACCAGACCATCGAAAAGGTCTCCTTTTGTGCTCCTGACCGCAACCTGGACAAGGCTTTCTCCTATATCTGCCGCGATGGGACCACTCGACGCTGGATCTGCCACTGTTTCCTGGCGCTGAAGGACTCCGTGAGTACCACCAGAGCCAGCCACTCCTATCTCCCAGGCCCTGGCATCCCAGCCCCACCCCAGCTGGCCGCGTGGACTTGGGCAAGTCCTTCACCTCTCTGTGCTCGGTTTCCTCATCTGGAAAAGGGGGTGTCATCACAGTTCCTCATCTTTGTTCCTGGAGTCCCTGGGTGGTGCAAATTGGTAATGTGCTCAGCTGCTAACCGAAAGGTTGGAAGTTCGAGTCCACCCAGAGACACCTTGGAAGAAAGGCCTGGTCATATACTTCTGAAAAATCAGCCATTGAAAACTCTTATGGAGCACAGTATTCCTCTGACTTACATGGGGTGGTCTAGAGTCGGAGTCAATTCAATGGCATCTGGTAACTGGTGATCATTGTTCCTAACTTAGAAGATTATTGTGAGTTTTGAGTTGGTGTGATGGTTGAGATTGTGTGTCAACTTGGCTGGGCCATGATTATCAGTATTTTGGCCGTTGTATAATGTTGTGATTACTTCCTTGTTGAGATTTGATATGTGATCATCTCCATGATGGGATCTGCCGTGAGTAGCCAGTCAGTTGAAAGGGAGTTTCCTTGGGCGTGTGGCCTACATCTGAATATATACGGTTCTAGCAAGGCTCGAGGGCTTTTGCTGATTCTGGACCCTGCAGCTGGCTCCTGTTCCTCTGACCTCTGGTTCTTGGGACTTGAGCTAGCAGCTTACCTGCAATCTTGCCCCCTAATCTTGGGATTCATCTATCTTCGCAGCCTATGAGCAAGACCCCTGCTCTTTGACCTGTCGATCTTGAGTTCGCCAGCCCCTGTGGCCTCTATCCTGATCCATGGACTTGGGACGTTCCAGCCTCTACAACCATATGAGCCATGTCCTTGATATGAATCTCTCTCTCTGTATATATTTATACGCTTTACTGGTTTTGGTTTTCTAGAGAACCCAGCCTAAGAGAGTAGGTTAGTACAAAGTGTTTCAAACAATACGTAGCACAGAAGGAGCCCTCCTCATGAAAACGTTAGTTATCATCATCATCATCATTCTTGGTAGTTTTCAACGTTTCTTGCACTTTTTTTATTGAGGAACATATGTCATGGATTGAATTGTGTCCTCCAAAAATGTGTGCCGACTTGGCTAGGCCATGATTCTCAGTATTGTGTGATTGTCCATATTTTTTCATCTGATGTGATTTTCCTATGTGTTGTAAATCCTACCTCTGTGATGCTAACAAGGTGGGATTAGCAGCAGTTATGACACAGGAAGCATCAAAAGAAGATGGAAGGAATATACAGAGTCTCTATACCAAAAAGAATTGGTCGATGTTCAGCCATTTCAGGAGGTAGCATATGGTCAGGAACCTATGGTACTGAAGGAAGAGGTCCAAGCTGCACTGAAGGCATTGACAAAAAACAAGGCTCCAGGAATCAACGGAATACCAGTTGAAATGTTTCGACAAACTGAAGCAGCGCTGGAAGTGCTTACTTGTGTGTGCCAAGAAATTTGGAAGACAGCTACCAGGCCAACTGACGGGAACAGATCCATGTTTGTGCCCATTCCAAAGAAAGGTGATTCAACAGAATTTGGAAATTATTGAACAATATCATTAATATCACACGCAAATAAAATTTTGCTGAAGATCATTCAAAAGTGGTTGCAGCAGTACATCAACAGGGAACTTCCAGAAATTTAAGCCGGATTCAGAAGAGGCCATGGAACCAGGGATATCATTGCCGATGTCAGATGGATCCTGGCTGAAAGCAGAGAATACCAGGAAGAGTTTACTTGTGTTTGACTATGCAAAAGCATTCGACTGTGTGGATCGTAATAAATTATGGATAACATTGCGAAGAATGGGAATTCCAGAACACTTAATTGTGCTCATGAGGAACCTATACATAGATCAAGAGACAGTGGTTTGAACAGAACAAGAGGATACCACATGGTTTAAAGTTAGGAAAGGTGCGCATCAGGGTTGTACCCTTTCACCATACTTATTCATTCTGTATGTTGAGCAGATAATCCGAGAAGTTGGACTATATGAAGAAGAACGGGGCTTCAGGGTTGGAGGAAGACTCGTTAACAACCTGTGTTATGCAGATGACACAACTTTGCTTGCTGAAAGGGAAGAGGACTTGAAGCACTTACTGATGAAGATCAAAGACCACAGTCTTCAGTATGGATTACACCTCAACATAAAGAAACCAAAAATCCTCACAACTGGACCAATAAGCAACATCGTGATAAACGGAGAAAAGATTGAAGTTGTCAAGGATTTCATTTTACTTGGATCCACAATCAACACTCTCAGAAGCAGCAGCCAAGAAATCAAATGACGCATTGCGTTGGGCAAATCTTCTGCAAAAGACCTCTTTAAAGTGTTAAAAAGCAAAGATGTCACTTTAAGGACTAAGGTGCGCCTGACCCAAGCCACGGTGTTTTCAGTCATCTCCTGTGCACGCGAAAGCTGGGCAGTGAATAAGGAAGGCAGAAGAAGAATTGATGCCTTTGAATTACGGTGTTCGCGAAGAATATTACATATACCGTGGACTGCCAAAAAAAGGAACAAAGCTGTCTTGGAAGAAATACAGCCAGAATGCTCCTTAGAAGCAAGGATGGTGAGACTACATCTCACATACTTTGGACATGTTATCAGGAGGATCAGTCCCTGGAGCAGGATATCATGCCTGGTGAAGTAGAGGGTCAATGAGAAAGAGGAAAACCCTCAACGAGATGAATTGACACAGTGGCTGCAACCATGGGCTCGAGCATAACAATTGTGAGGATGGCGCAGGACTGGGCAGTGTTTTGTTCTGTGTACATAGGGTCACTATGAGTCAGAATCGACTCAGTGGCACCTAACAACAACAACATGTTAATAAGTAAGGGCTCAATTTACAAGATTAGGTTGTGGCTTAAGTCAGTCACTTTTGAGATATAAAAGAAGTGAGCAGAGAAATAGGGGGACCTCATACCCCCATGAAAGTAGAGCCAGGAGCATGTGTCCTTTAGACCCGGGGTCCCTGTGCTGAGAAGCTCCTAGACCAGGGGAAGATTGATGACAAAGACCTTCCCCCGGAGCCAACAGAAAGAGAAAGCCTCCCCGTGGAACTGGCACCCTGAATTTGGACTTCTAGCCTCCTAGACTGTAAGAGAATAAATTTCTCTTTGTTAAAGCCATCCACTTGTGGTATTTCTGTTATAGCAGCACTAGATAACTAAGACATATATACACACAGTAAAATGCAGAGATTTTCAGGGCATAGCTCATGAACTTTTGCCTACTTGTAGATCCCACCCAGATCAAGCCGCCAGCAGATGCCCTTGGGCCTTTCTCAGAAAACACCCCCCAAGACACCCACTATTCCATCAGCCTCAATTCATTTTGCCTATGGTTCTAGAGGGGTGGGGGCATCAGGATCCCTTCTGAGAATCTGATGAAAGTCCTAAATGGACCCTCATCTCAGAAGCAGGCATTCACACTGTAGCAATTCTGAGGCTTGTGACAGAAAACCTCCAGATAATAGTGGTTTCAGTGAGACAGAAATTTGTTTCTCTGTCATGGGAAAGAAATCCAAAAGTAGGCAGTGAAGCATTGGTGTGCTGTCTCTGTGATCACCAGGTTCTACAGCTCCTTTCATTTGTTGCTCCAGTGCCATCCTCAGTATGCAGCTTTCACTCTCCAAGATGGATGCACTTGCTCCAGCCTTCACATCTTCATTCCAGCCAGCATGAACGAGGGAGGCATGAAGAGGGGCACACCCCTCCTTTTTGGGAAGTACACAGCACTGCCTCTTACATCCTATTGGCCAGAACCTAGTTACATGGACAAACTTAGCTGCAAAAGATGGTGGAAAATATAGTCTTTATTGTGCCCTGGACCCTGACTCCAGACACCACCCAATTCTGTTAGGAAGCCACCGTCTCAGCCCCTTCTATCAGCCAGTGTTCTTTGGTAGCCAGCAACAGAAACTAATCTAGCTAACTTTCACCCAAAATGAGATTAATGGCAGGGTATGAGGAAACTCACAGACTTGAAGGGCAGTCGGAAGGATTCAGCATCCGAAAGGGCAGAGAACAGAGCAGCCCCAGGGAGCTGCCCCAGTGGGCAGTTCCTTCAGGACCCCACTGTGGAGATGACGCCACCTCCCAATTCTCTGGCTTCAAATTCTCACGAGGGGATAGCCTCACTGGGGTCACTGTCCTTGACCAGGGATGTGGAGCACCTGATTGACTTACACAGTGTTGAAGAGGAGTTCCCAAAGAGAAATTGGGGTGCTGTTATCAAATGCAGGAGGAGTGGATACTGGGAAAGTGAAACAACACCTGTCCATTGCAGACCCTGACAGTCTCTCCTCAAGCCTCCTCCTCCTCTTTTCCGTCTTATTCCAGAAATTCCCACTCCAGAAGCTCTGAGCCTTCAAAACAGGTCAGTACCCCCAGCCCCCCTCCCTCATGCAGTTCCACACCTGAAATCATGGGTGGCCCACAAAGTTGAGTGGGTCAGTATTGATTAGCAGGGGCCAGTGTGGAGGGGTTTGAAATCCACCACCACCAGTTGCTGTCAAGCCAATTCCAACTCACGGTGACCCTGTGTGTGTCAGACTAGAACTGTGTTCCGTAGGGTTTTCAGTGGCCAGTTTTTTTGGAGGTAGATATCTAGGGCTTTCTTCTGAAGCAACTCTGGGTGGACTCAAATCTCCAACCTTTCAGTTAGCCGGCTAGTGCGTTAACCTTTTGCATTATCCAAGGACCCCAGGGCCCATAGCAACTGCTGTTTTCTGAGTATAGCATAGTGGTTGTATCAGTTACCAGTTGCTGCGTAACAAATTGCCCCTAAGCTTAGTGGCTTTACATTACAGTCATTTATTATCTCTCATGGTTTCTGTAGGTCAGGCATTGGGGAGGGGCTTTCTCAGTGGTCTGGCTTGAGGTTTCCTGACTCTGTTACAATCAGACTGTCCGCAGCTATAGCAGTGGGAGGCTCGTCACAAATCTCTCTCTCCATGTAGTCTCCACAGTCTCTCCAGTGGCAGCTACAGGATAACCAGAGTTCTTACATGGTGGCTCAGGTGCTGAAGCTAGTACCCTGAGAGCAGGCGAGCCAGGAGGGAGCTGGATATGCTGCCTTTTTGGACTTAAGCTTAGAGATCACATAGCATCACTTCGTTGTACTCTGTCCAGTAGTCACAGAAGCTCTCCCAGGTTACAGGAAGAGGACAGAGACTCCACCTCTTGATGAGAGAGTATCAAGGTTCTGGAAGAGCACGTGGGGCCAGGAATATATTGCCGCCATTTTTGGAAAAGACATTCTACCACATGGTTAGGAGCGTAGACTCGGTCTTGAACCACCTGGCAGTAGGACCTTGGGCACAAGTGACTACCCCTCTCTGGGACTTGGTTTTTCTCTATAAAATGGTGATGATAGCAGTGGCTTCTCACGGGGCTGTTGGGGAGGTATCCATTGTGATTACACACACAAAGTGCTAAACAGTCACGTAGTGAGTATTCGATAAATAGGAACAGTTGCTATCATCGGCAAACTACTTGGGGATGGGAATCAAAAGCTAGGAAGGGGCAGGGCCATCTCCTCTGGGTAAAGAGTGTGATCTTAGGAGAATCCCTTCCCACTTTCCAGCTTCAGGTTTTAGGTGTTAAGCAGTGGTATTCCCAAGTTTAACACCTAACCAAATTAACCACTGTGAAGTGTACAATTCACTGGCTTTAGTATATTCACAGCGTTGTGTAATCATCACTTGTATCTAATTTCAGAACATTTTTATTACCCCAAAAGGACACCCTGTACCCATTAAGCAATCTCTCTCCATTCTCTCCTCCCCCTAACTCCTGGTAAGCACAGATCTGCTTTCTGTCTCTAAGGACTTAACTATTTTTGACATTTTATGTAAATGGAATCATAAAATATGTGGCCTTTGGTATCTGGCTTATCTCACTTGGCATAATGTTCTCGAGGTTCATCCACGTTGTAGCAGGTATCAGTACTTCATTCCCTTTTATGGCTGATGACTACCCCGTTGTATGAATATATATCACGTTCTGTTTATCCATTCTTCATTTAATGGACACTTGGGTTTCCACTTTTTGGCTATTGTGAATAGTGGTGCTATGAACAGTGGTATACAAGTATTTGTTCGTTTTTATTTCTCAGGTATATATATACCGAGGAGTGCAGGGTCACTGAAAAAGAGGAAGACCCTCAATGAGATGGATTGATACAGTGGCTGCAACCGTGGGCTCAAGCACAGCAATGATAATGAGGACAGTGCAGGACTGAGCACTGTTTTGTTCTGTTGTACATAGGGATAGGGTTGCTATGAGTTGGAACCGACTCAATAGCACCTGACAACAACAACAGGAGTAGAATTGGCTGGGTCATATGGGATCGACTCAACAGCAGTGGGTCTGGTTTTGGTAATTCTAGGTTTAACTTTTTGAGGAACCACCAAGCTGTTTTCCACAATGGCTGCACCATTTTGCATTTCCACCAGCAGTGTACAAGGGTTTCGGTTTTGCCACATCCTCGCCAACACTCGTTATTTTCTATTTGTTTGTTTTTGCTGTTGTACTTTGTATTTGTACTACTAGTGGGTGTGAAATGGTATCACATTGTGATTTTGATTTATGTTTGCCTGATGACTAATGATGTTAAGCGTCGTTTCATGTGCTTTTTAGCCATTTGTATATCTTCTTTGGAGCAACGTCTGTTCAAGTCTTTTACTCAGTTTTTAATTGGTCATTTGTCTTTTTGTTGTTGAGTTGTAAGAGTTCTTTATGTATTCTGGATACTAGATCCTTATCAAATGTATGGTTTGCAAATATTTTCTCCCGTTCCGCGCATTGTCTTTTCACTCTCTTGATAGTGTCCTTTGATAACACAAAAATTTTCATTTTGATGAAATACAATTTATCTATTTTTTCTTGTTACTTGTGCTTTGGGTATCATATCTAAGAATCTATTGTCAAATCCAAGGTCCTGAAGATTTACCCTTAGGTTTTCTTTTAAGAGTTTCATAGTTTTAACTCTTACACTTAGGCCTTTAGCCCATTTTTAGTTAATTTTTATATACGATGTGAGGTAGTGGTCCAACTACTTTTATTTTTCATGTGGAAATCCAGTTGTCCCAGCACCATTTGTTGAAGACTGTTCTTTCCCCCATTAAATGGCCTTGGCATTGTTGTAGGAAATCAACTTACCATTGTAAGTAAGGAATCATCTAAATTCACGAGGGATTAAGAATCAGGATCAGCACAAAATTTGGTTCCTGTTAGGTGGGTGTCAGACATACCTCCACTCTCCAACTTCTTCACCATTTCTGACACCAGCCGTTCCCCCCACGGCATGCTCTACTTCTCTGTTGGGTTCAACAGTTCATTTCAACGGTCACACAGAACTCACAGACCATACTTACAGTTATATGGTTTCTTAGGGAAGTAACAGGCTACAACTCAGGATCAGGATCAACTTGGAAGTAATAAGAACATCTTGTGATCAGTGTCAGGAAGCACACAGGCCTCTCTGCCATTGGCCTCTCCATTGTTGGGTTCTCTGCAGCTGGGCTCCCCACCATCGGCCTCTCTGCCTTTGGCCTCTCCCAGCTCATAGCCAGTGTAGCAGCTCTCTCAGCTGCAGCTTTCTGCCATTGGGCTGCTCTGCCATTGGACCTCTCCACCATCAGGTGCTCTGCCATAGGCTGTCCACCGTCAGCCTCTCTGCTATTGGCCACTCCACTGCTAACTGGCCCAGCTCATAGCCCGTGTAGCAGCTTCAGGACCACTCAGCTCCCACGTGGCTCTGCTTCACAGCCAGCCCTGCTCTTAGCATCTCTCTCTCAACCAGGAGCCCCTCTAAACCTCTGCGTTTCAGCCATTTGTATATCCTGATACTTGTCAGTTACAAGGTGGGGCTCCTTCACCAGGCCAGAGTTCAACAAATCCTCACCCATAAGATCTCAATCAACTCAAAACCAAAAAAAAAAAAAAAAAAACCTGTTGCTGTCGAGTCAATTCCAACTCCTAGTGACCCTATAGGATAGGGTAGAACTGCCCCATAGGGTTTCCAAGGAGCAGCTGGGTGGATTCGAACTGCCAACCTTTTGGTTAGCAGCCAAGCTGTTAACTACTGCGCCACCAGGGCTCCCAAACAACTCAGATGTTGTTAATTACCAGGCAAAAGTATCAAACCATCAAGGTGTTTACAGCTTACCTAGGAAATGTCAATCAACCTTGGAAATCTCCTGGGCAAAAGAACAAACCCTCTGGGGTAGAAAACAACCTGGGAGCACCCCCCACCCCAAGGTACTTCTCCAAAGAACTAGAGCAAAGGTAACACCTCAGGATTTAGGGGGAAAAAAATCTCCCAAGCTGTTTTTCCAAAGAACCAAGGCAAAGGCCACATAAATGAACTTATTTCACCACAACCATCAATGTGAGGGTTTACATCTGGGCACTCAATTCCATTTCATTGGTCTATATGTCTGTCCTTATGCCAGTACCACACTGTTTTGATTACTCTTGCTTTGTAGTAAACTTTGGAATCAGAAAGTGTGAATCTTCCTTTGTTCTACCTTTTTCAAGATTTTGGCTATTTGGGGTCCCTTGCAATTCCATATTTTTGGATGAGCTTTTCCATTTCTGCCTAAAAGGCCATGGGGATTTTCATAGGGATTGCATTGAATCTGTAGATCACTTTGTGTGGTACTGTCATCTTAACAATATTCAGTTTTCCAATCCATGAACATGGGATGTCTTTCCATTTATTTAGGTCTTTAATTTCTTTTAGCAATATTTTGTAGTTTTCAGTGTACAAGTGTTGCATCTGCTTGGTGAACTTTATTCTTAAGTGTTTTATTCCTTTTGACACTTTTGTAAATGGAATCGTCCTAACTTTATCTTGGGGTTGTTCATTGTTAGCGTTTGGAGATACAATTGAATTTTGTGTGTTGATCTTGTATTTTGAAACTTGGCTGAATTTGTTTATTAGCTCTAATAGTAGTCTTCTGGAGTCTTAAGATTTTCTGTATATAAGATCATGTCATCTGCAAACAGATATAATTTTACTTCTCCCTTTCCAATTTGGATGCCTTTTATTTCTTTTTCTTGCCTAATTGCTCTGTCTAGAACAGCCAGTACAATGTTGAATAGAAGTGATGAAAATGGGCATCATTGTCTTGTTCCTGATCTGAGGGAGAAAGCTTTCACCCTTTCACTATTGAGATGTTAACTCTGGGTTTTTCATAGATTCCTTTTGTCATGTCGAAGTTCCCTTCTATTTTTAGTTTGCTGAGTGTTTTTTATTATGAATCCCTGTTGGATTTGGTCAAATGACTTTTCTGTATCAATTGAGATGGGCATGTGGGTTTGTTTTTCCTTCATTCTATTAACGTGGTGTATTACATTGATTGAATTTTGTATGTTGAAGCATCCTTGCATCCCTGGGATAAATCCTACTTGGTCATGGTTTATAATCCTTTTAATATGTTGCTGGATTTGGTTTGCTAGTATTTTGCTGAGGAGTTTTGTCTCCAAGTTTAACAAGTGGATAAGCGTCTTGGTTACGAAACAGAAATAAGACAGATCTCATTTGAATCACAGCTTTGTTGCTCACTTGTGATCTTGGGTGAATTGACTTCCTATCTGAGCCTCAGTTTCTTCATCTGTGAAATGGGTTCATAAGAGTACCCTCCTCATGGCACTGTTCCATGAGCTTTGACAACTGCATATACCTGTGTAACCCAACCCCATATCAAGAACTGGAACATTATCACCACCCCAAGAAAGCTCCCTCATGCCCCTTTCTAGTCAATCCCTACCCCCTGCCAAGAAACAAGTACTTTTCTGATTTTTTTCACCATAGATAAGTTTTGCCTGTTCTAGAACTTTATATAAATGGAGCCATGCTACCTAAAGTTGGCCAAACACAAGGCTAAGGGCATCGTCCTCCAAGCTGCCAGGTCTGCCCAAGACTTTAGGTGCTAGCTGCAATTTTGGGGGGCACTTCTGACCAGCTGGTGCCAAACTTGGGGGTCCCCACAGACTCCCTCAGATTAAATAATCCACTAGAATGACTCACAGAACTCAGGAAAGTGCTGTACTTATGATTACGAATCAGAACAAACCAAAGGGATGCACAGGGTGAGGTCTGGTGAGGAGGAGTCCCAAACTCGAAGCTTCTGTGTCCTCAGGGACGCATTACTCTCTCACTGTTAATGGGGAGCACTTTGTAACAGAGTATTGCCAACCCAGGAAGCCCACCTGAGTTTCGGCATCCAGAGTTCTTTTTGGGGTTTTATTCCATAGGTATGATTGATCATTGCCCACATGGTTGAACTCAGCCTCCAGCTCCCTCCCTGCCCCTTAAATCCATTGCTGTTGAGTGGATTCCTACTCATAGCGACCCTATAGGACAGAGTAGAACTGCCACATAGGGTTTCTAAGGAGCTGCTGGTGGATTCAAACTGCTCATCTTTTGGTTAGCAGCTGAGCTCTTAACCACTGGGCCACCAGGGATCCCCCATCCCATTAGGTGTGGGATAATATCACTTGACTTAAAGCCCCAACACTCTAATCACGATTGGTCTTGTGGTCCAAGGGGCCAAGTGTGAATAACAAATATACTCTAATCACTCAGGAAATCCCAGGATTTCAAGATCACTTCCTAGGAATTGGGGGACAAAGTCCAGCCAAATTCTTTATTACACGTATACAGTGTGTACTCTTTCCTCTCTGGCTTTTTTCACTTGGGGGCTGTTATGTGTAATTCCCTTCCTCGTGGTACAGACAAGCACACTGAGGGCCAGAGAGGTGAAGGATCTTGTTCAGAGTCTAGGGTCTGGAACCCAGGGCTCCAGAAGTCCAGTCTGTACCACAGCGGCTCTGACTCCTGCCCGGCTTCTCCCCACAGGGCGAGAGGCTGAGCCACGCCGTGGGCTGCGCTTTTGCCGCCTGTCTAGAACGAAAACAGAGGCGGGAGAAGGAATGCGGGGTCACTGCTGCCTTCGATGCCAGCCGCACCAGTTTCTCCCGCGAGGGTTCCTTCCGCCTGTCTGGAGGTGGGCGGCCCGCGGAGCGAGAGGCCCCAGACAAAAAGAAAGGTGAGTGTTGACCAGACCGTGGGCTGGGCAGAGTGGGCATGGGTGGGGCCGGAGGATCTAGTTTTCAGCTTGGGTCACTGTCAAGCACATTTCAGTTTAAAAATCCTTTGAGAGATATTCTGCAGGTCACATCACAGCAAAACCCACCAAGCACTTTATTATCTGCTGTCAGGGATGTTCTCAGGGTTTTTCAAACTGTGTATGGGGTCTCCATGAGTTTGGTTAAGGTCCCTGGATGGCACAAGCGGTTTGCTATCAGCTGGTGGTTCAAGCCCACCCAGCAGCTCCTTGGAAAAAAGGCCTGGCGATCTGCTTCCGTAAAGATCGTTGTTGTTAGTTACCGTCTAGTTGGCCTCAGATTCATGGCGACCCCATGTGACAGTAGAACCTCTCCATAGGGTGTTCTTGGCTGTGATCTTTATGCAAGCGTATGGCTCGTTTTTTGTGGGTATGTGAAGATTCTGGGTGTGTTGGAACCGCCTACCTTTCTGTTAGCAGCCAATTACAAACTGCTTTCTGTTAGCAGCCAATCACAAACTGCTTGTGCCAGCCAGGCTCCTCCCTAAAGATTACAGCCAGGAAAACCCCGTGGACACAGCCCTCCTGTACAATACACGGGGTGGCCGTGAGTTGGAAGCAACACCACAGCAACGAGTTTGATTGTTTTTTTTGTTTTTGTATCAAGACCTGCCAGTGCGTCGTGAATTCCGTTTATTGGCTTGTGACATTAAAAAAAGAAATACAAAATATCAGAGTATATCAAATGTAGTAAGGGTAGGTATAGTTTAAATGGTACTCTTACATATTCAGTATATATATATTTATGCGTGTCACCAGGTAAAAGGTATTTCTTATTATGAGTTGCCATCAAAAAGTTTGAAAAACACCTGGTAAACTCTATGTAAATGGTAACACAAACAAAAAACGAAACCTCTTGCCATGGAGTCGATTCTAACTCACAGCAACCCTACAGGACAGAGCAGAACTGCCTCATAGGGTTTCCAAGGCTGTACTCTTTACAGAAGCAGACTGCGACAGCTTTCTCCTGCAGAGCAGCTAGCGGGTTTGAACTGCCCACCTTTCGGTTAGCAGCCGAGCACTTAACCACTGCGCCACCAGGGCTCCTATGTAAATGGTAAATACTTCGTAAATTCTAAAATAGCGTGTTTTAAAATGTAAGTATGTGCTGAATCACAATGTATATTTTTATTTTATTTTTACTGTAGATAGTAGTTTTTAAAAATCTGGGAAACACTGGTTCGAATTTACAAAGAATGACCATTGGGAACTGATCCAGATTAAAGGAGGCTGAAGAGATCTGACAACTATAGTAATAAATGCAATGTGTGATTCTTACTTGGATCCTGCATTTTTTTTTTTTTTAAATCTATAAAAGACATAATTGGCTTAATTGGGGAAACTGGAATATGGACTTAGATTAACATGTAGTCACGTTAAATTTCCTAAGTGAGGTAATTTATTGTGATTCTGCAGGAGAATGTCCTTGTTGTTAAAAAAGCAAAACCAAATCTGTTGCTGTCGAGTCGATTCCGACTCATAGTGACCCTATAGGACAGAGTAGAACTGCCCTATAGGGTTTCCAAGGAGTGGCTGGTGGATTCGAACTGCCAACCTTTTGGCTAGCAGCCAAGCACTTAACCACTGTGCCACCAGATTGTGATTCTGTCAGAGAATGTCCTCGTTCTTAGGAGGTACATAATGAAGGTTTTACTGTTGAGTAAGTCGTCTCTTGCTTGGGTGGTAGAAATAGTTAAGTACTCGGCTACTAACCGAAAGATTGGCAGTTCAAATCCACCCAGAGGTGCCTTGGAAGAAAGGCCTGGCAGTCTACTTCCCAAAAATCAGCCGTTGAAAATCTTACGTATCACAGTTCTACTCGGACACACGTGGGGTCACCACGAGTCAGAATCGACTCAACGGCACTGGTAAGTTGTAACTTAAATGGTACAAAAAAAAATTAGAAAGAGAAAAGATGTGAGCAAATATGGTAACATGTTAACACTGGGGACCATGTATGAATGCTGAATAATGAGTTTTCATTATTTTGCTATTGCAACCTTCTGTTCACAATTTTTTCTAAATAAAAATTCAGGAAAATAAGTTTTTATCACTTACTAGAATATTAGAGTGTACAAGATATGTTTTGACTTGTAAATTACATGACCATTCACAATCTTTTTTATAAGTTCTTTGTAATGCACAAAGCATTTTACGGTCTATATAATGTATTAAAATTTGTAAAGAATTTTATCAGTGGTAAAACAGACTATTAAAAAAAAAAACCCGTTGCCATCGAGTCAATTCTGACTCATAGCAACCCTATAGGACAGAGTAGAACTGCCCCACAGGGTTTCCAAGGAGTGGCTGTGGATTTGAACTGCCGACCTTTTGGTTAGCAGCCAAGCTCTTAACCACTGTTCCAGACTATAGGGGACTCAGACATACCAATGATCGTGAAGATGGCACGGGACTGGGCAGCAGAGTTTCATTCTGTTATATATATAAGGTCACAATGAGTCAAAGCCGACTCGACAACAATTAACAACAGACTACAAAGTGAAGTTCAAAAAGAACATGTATCATGTTTGTTTGCAAAGAACGTACTGGGTATATAGTCCTTCTAGTTTACAGAATTTTTTCATCATTTTCATAGAACGTTTGAACTTACGAAGAACGTTGTCACAGGCAAAGCACATTATGTTTGTGAAAGGTTTTACCATTTTCAAGGGCTATTATAAATTCCAGGTACTTTGCATTGTACAAAGCGCTTGTACTGTTTGCGCAGCAAATGAGAGTTTACAACGTGAGCTCTGATTTGCCAGACCTGTCACAGTGTGTTGCCGTTGCGCACTGATTCCCAGTCTCAAAGCATGGCACTTTTACAAAGCATTTTTTCCCATTTACTTTAGGAGAATGGAGCTCGGGTAGCACAGTGGTTAAGAGCTGGGCTGCTAACCAAAAGGTCGGCAGTTGGAATCCACCAACTGCTCCTTGGAAACCCTATGGGGCAGTTCTACTCTGCCCCTATAGGGTCGCTGTAAGTCAGAACCCATCTCGATGGCAATGGATTTGGGTTTTTTAGGAGTTACGGAGGAGTGCAGTTTTCAGTTTTCACAAAGTTGTTTACCAGGCCTTTTTTTAAATATGTATATATACTCCAAAGCATTTAACATTCACTGCCTCAGCTGACCCTCTCAGGAGGCCCTGGGAGGTAGCACAGGGACGCTTATCCCAGGTTTATAGGTGGGGAGGAGTCCCTGGGTGGTGCAAAAGATTAACATGTTCAGCTGCTAACCAAAAGGTCGGAGGTTTGAGTCTACCCAGAGGCATCTCGGGAGAAAAGCCTGGTGATCACACTTCCAAAAAATCAGCCATTGAAGCACAGTTCTGCTCTGATGCACATGGGGTCACCATAAATCACAATTGACTCAACACCAACTGGTAAAAACAACAACAAAAATAGTTGGGGAAACTGAAGCCCAGAGAGGGGAGGGGAACTTCTTGAGGTCTAACGGTGAGGTGGGGGCAGAGTTGGCTTCCTCGTTCCACCCTGTCCAGGGCTGTTTCCACTGCAGGCCTTAGCCACCTCAACCTGGAAGATGGGAGGAGAGCACTCTCCCTGCCCTCTCTGGGTCTGATTTTAATCCCGCCGGCATTCAGGCTGCAGCTCAGCCCACGGGAGGGAGGACAGATGTGTGTTTGTGTATTGGCAGAGATGGGTGGGACCCTGCCCTCTTTGCAGAGTAGGGAAACCAAGTTTTCCCCCAGGGCACAGAGTAGAGTCCCAGAGAGGAGGGAGCTCAGGCTGAGGGGCTCGGACAATCTGGAAAGCTTCTCAGAGGATGACCTGTGCCTAGAGGGATAAGTAGCAACTGAAAGAAGGGGGGAGATACTTGAAGTGGGAAGAATGATGGGAGGGGGACTAAGAGGAGAGTAGACAGAGTGAGAGAGAAAGACAGCATGATGGGGGAAACTGAGTCAGAGGGAGAGGCTGTTCAAGGCAGTCATTTGTAGCAGACTCTGGAGTCAGCTCCCCCCTTCCTGCTGTTGTGGCTTGAGCAAGTTGCTTGGCATCGCTGGATCTCAGTTTCCACATCTGTAAAATAGGGCTAACAATAGTACCTACCTCACTGGGTGGGTGTGAGGATTGATGAGTTAATGCTCGCAAGGCGCTCGGAATATTGCCCGATATGCACCAAATAAGTGTTTGTTAAATTAATCAGAAGGGGAGTCAGAGGGTCTCAGAGAGAGATGGAGGGAACGCAGAGGAAGACAGATCAGGGCCCGTAAGCTAGAGAGAGAGGGTTAGTTTCGGGGAGGATTCCCCAGGGGCCTCCTGGAGAGGGTGGTCTTGCCTTGAGTGGGGCAGGAGAGGTTTCAGGGCACTGACCAGCCTGTCTTGAGGGTGAGGAAGGCAGCCTTGGAAAATGATCAAGAGGACCGGGTGGGTGAGGCTTGAATACCGAGATGAGTTGTCTAACCACCTGTCTCTCCACATCTCCAGCAGAGGCAGCCGCGGCCCCTACTGCGGCTCCAGGCCCTGCCCAGCCTGGACACGTATCCCCGACACCTGCCACCACATCCCCTGGCGAGAAGGGTGAAGCAGGCACACCAGTGGCTGCGGGCACCACTGCAGCTGCCATTCCCCGGCGCCATGCCCCTCTGGAGCAGCTGGTTCGCCAGGGCTCCTTCCGTGGGTTCCCTGCACTCAGCCAGAAGAACTCACCTTTCAAACGGCAGCTGAGCCTGAGGCTGAACGAGCTTCCTTCCACGCTGCAGCGCCGCACTGACTTCCAGGTGAAGGGCACAGGTGAGCTGGGCTCCGTGGAAAGGAGCATTGGAATCAATTAGCACTGTCTGCTGTGGGCAGGGAATACAGGAGAGGTGGCACACAACATGATTGATAGTACTGTCTGCCACAGGGAAAGGACAGAGAAGTAGAACGCATCATGATCAATTAGCAGTGTCTGCCATGGGTGAGTTATAGAGGAGAGGTGGCATAAATCATGACTGATTAGCAACGTCTGCTATGGCAGGGAGGTCTGCCATGGGCAAGGGAAAGCAGAGAAACAGCACAGATGCCACGTTTTTACTTGGGAGGAGACTGAGGCACAAACCTTTGGCCAGTAGAGCCATGAGGTCTGGTTCAGAGGAAAGGAGAATTGTGATGGGTTAACAATGCCTGCCTTGAACAGGGAGGCTAGAGCAGCAGCATATGGCATGATCTCCTAGCAGTGTCTGCCATCAGCAAGAGAAAGGAAAGAGGTGGCTTACCACATGATTAATTAGCGGAGTTTGCCATGGGCAAAGGAGAAGAGAGAACAGCAGGAGTCTTATATTTCTGCCCAAGGGGAGACTCCCAGAATTTGACCAATGGAACCAAGAGGTAAAGGGCACAGGTGAACACAGGAATCACAGGGATCAAAGAGCGTTGTGGACAAGGGATTGGGCAGAGACAGTAATATTGTAATTGGTTAGCTGGGTCTTCCAGGGACAAGGAAGAAATGGCACATCATGATTGATTAGCAATGTCTGCCATGAGTAGGGCGTAGGAGAAAGGCAGTATAAATGTCCTGTTTTGCTTGAAGGGAAAAATGGAATAACAAGAACCTGTCCTCCCTCCCAGCATTTGACCAGTAGGGCCATGAGGTCTGGCTAGGTGAGGGGTAAAGTGAGCAAAGAGCTCAGTGGAAAAAGGATCATGTTTGATTAGCAATGTCTGCCATGGACAGGGGAAAGGAAACCAAAAAAGACCAAACCCATTGCTGTTGAATCAATTCTGACTCATGGTAACCCCTCGTGTGACAGAGTAGAATTGCTCCATAGGGTTTTCTAGGCTATAATCTATACAGAAGTGGATTGCCAGGCCTTTTTTCCACGGCGCCAGTGGATGGTTTCAAACTGCCAACCATTTCATTAGCAGACGAGAGCAAACTGTTTGCGCCACTCAGGGACCTCAAACCAAGCCTGTCGCCATTGAGTGGATTCCAACTCATGAAAGAGGTGATGTATGTCCTGAACTAAAAGCAGTGTCTGCCATGGGCAAGGGACAAGAGACAGGTGGCATGGAACCATGTTTTTGTTCAAGGAGGACAGACAGGAGGGGCCGCCTTCCCTCCCTGCAGTCAGGGAAGTCCTGCGGGCCAGCCGCCACTCCTGCTGCCATATGCCAGGTCTGAGACACCTACGCCTTATGGCCTGAAGAGTTGGTGTGGGAGGGTGTCGATTCGTATCCAGGAGGCAGGGCCGCTCCAAAAGGGAACTGTTGGGAAGCTGCTAACGCTTGCTGAGATGACGCGTGTGCACTTGTGTCCTGCAGCATCCCCTGGCTGTCACCCACTCTCAGATCTGCATCAACATGCTTGCTGTCCTCACACAGCTTGACACTAAGCACACACACACCTGGGCCCAGCACGCATGCTCCCTGAGGGGCGGCGGGCTCCCTGAGAGGTAGTGGGCTCCCTGAGGGGCGGCGGGCCCCCTGAGAGGTAGTGGGCTCCCTGAGGGGCGGCAGGCGGTGGGCCCCCTGAGAGGCGGCGGGCCCCCTGAGAGGTAGTGGGCTCCCTGAGGGGCAGCGGGCCCCCTGAGGGGCGGCAGGCCCCCTGAGAGGTAGTGGGCTCCCTGAGGGGCAGCGGGCCCCCTGAGAGGTAGTGGGCTCCCTGAGGGGCAGCGGGCCCCCTGAGGGGCGGCGGGACCCCTGAGAGGTAGTGGGCTCCCTGAGGGGCGGCGGGACCCCTGAGAGGTAGTGGGCTCCCTGAGGGGCGGCGGGACCCCTGAGAGGTAGTGGGCTCCCTGAGGGGCGGCGGGACCCCTGAGAGGTGGCAGACCCCCAGGCTTTCTTTGGAAGCCTCACATTCCTGCAGCCAGTGGCACACACACATGGATGTGACTTGCCCCATAAATTTCACATACACAGATGCCACTTTCTCACACAGGGGCCACACACACACTCAGAAGTCACACGCCCAAGCTCCTGTCCAGAGGCAAGATGAGAAGGCAGAGAGGGTCAGGAGCTGGTTGAATGGACATGGGGAATCAGGGGTGGAAAGGAGGAGTGTGCTGTCACAGTATGGGGAGAGCAGCTAGGGTCACGTAGCAATGTGTGTATAAATTTTTGTATGAGAAACTGACTTGAACTGTCAACTTTCACTTAAAGCACAGTTTAAAAAAAAAAAAAAAGTCACACGCCCAGAGTCACGTACACCCAGAGATCAGCCACACCCGGATGTCATACATCCAGATGTCACACACACTCAGAAGTCACATGTGCAGATGTTAAGAGTCACACGCACTTGGGAAGCACACACCTAGATGTCCCACTGAAGACTCAGTGTCCTATACACACTTAGAAACCACATGTTCAGGTGTCACATGCAGAAATCTCACCAGCTTTGCACACACTCAGAACCCACTCAGCCGGATCCACACACACTCAGACGTCACGCTTGCGGATCACACACACTCACACACCTAGGTGTTACACACCACATATCATACAGACAGACTCACACTTGCAAATCCCATGTTGGGTTCACCCCACACCTGGATTTCAGCCGCACTCAGACGCCACACCTTCAGAAGCCACATGTCCATTTGGTCCTCACACATCCAGTTGTCACAGATATTGACCTGGAAGCCATACACTTACCCTGCCCACCTGGGCACTCCCACAGCACACCTATGGACTCCTGCAGCCGAGTTTTGTCCTGTTGCCCTTTGGAGCATCACACACACCCCCTTGGAGATAGCCACTTCCTGACATGTCACAGGCCTTTGTCACACACCACACTGTTGTCAATTTGGATGGTACTTTGCTCATTGCAGCCCCCTTTCTAAGGCCGTCACAGACCTGTCTGGATCACACAGGTACATCTCTGCCCTCATGATATACATCATAGGCCAGGCTGGGGAGGGTGCACAGGTCCCTGCCTATGTGCCCAAAGTGAGACTAAGCATCCTCAGCCAGAGAACAGCAGCATGGCCAACATCCACTTGGCTAGTCGATGCCCTTGTCGTACTTGTGTGTCTTAGTTATCTAGTGCTGCTATAAAAGAAACACCACAGTGGGTGGCTTTAACAAGTAGAACTTTATTTTCTCACAGTTTAGGTGGCTAGAAGTTCGAAATCAGGGTGCCAGTCTGAGGGGAAGGCTTTCTCTCTCTGTCAGCTCTCGGGGAGGGTCCTTGTCTCTTCAGCTTCTATTCTGTGGCTCCTTGGTGATCTTCATGTGGCATGGCATCTGTCTTCCCCCAACTCTGCTTGCTCCCGTGCTTGTTTAATCTCTTTTTTAACTCAAAACAGATTGATTTAAGACACATCCTACACTAATACTGTCTCATTAATATAACAAAGAAAACTCATTCCCAAATGGGATTATAACCACAGGTATAGGAGTTATGCCTAAAGACAGGTGATCCAACCGAATGTGGAAACTGTCCCAGCAGTATCATTAATATCAGACTCAAGTAAATTTTTGCTAAAGATCATTCAAAAGCAGGAATGCCAGAAATTCAAGCCGGATTCAAAAGAGGACATGGAACGAGAAATATTATTGCTGATGTCAGATAGATCCTGGCTGAAAACAGAGAATCCCAGAAACATGCTTACCTGTGTTTTATTGACTATGCAAAGGCATTTGACTGTGTGGATCATAACAAATTATGGATAACATAACATTGTGAAGAATGAGAATTCCAGAACACTTAATTGTGCTAATGAGGAACCTGTACATAGACCATGAGGAAGTCATTCAAACAGAACAAGGGGATACTGCATGGTTTAAAGTCAGGAAAGGTGTGCGTCAGGGTTGTAACCTTTCACCATATTTATTCAGTCTGATGCTGAGCATATCATCCAAGAAGCTAGACTATATGAAGAAAAACAAGGCATCAGGATTGGAGGAAGATTCATCAACAACCTGCATTATGCAGATGACACAGCCTTGCTTGCTGAAAATGAAGAGGACTTGAAGCACTTACTGATGAAGATCAAAGACCACAGCCTTCAGTGTGGATTACACTTCAACACAGGGAAAACAAAAATTCTCACAACTGGACCAATAAGCAACATCATGATAAATGGAGAAAAGATTCAAGTTTTCAAGGATTTCATTTTACTTGGATCCACAATCAACGCCCATGGAAGCAGCAGTCACAAAATCAGACGACACATTGCCTTGGGCAAATCTGCTGTAAAAGACCTCTTTAAAGTGTTAAAAAGCAAAGATGTCACTTTAAAGACTAAGGTGCACCTGACCCAAGCCATGATGTTTTTAATTGTCCCATGGGCGTGCAAAAGCTGAACAATGAATAAAGAAGACGGAACAAGAATTGATGTGTTTGAGTTGTGGTGTTGGTGAAGAATGTTGAATATACTGTGGACTGCCAAAAAAGTGAACAAATCTAAGTACAGCCAGAGTACTCCCTTAGAAGCAAGGATGGCGAGACTTCGTCTCACATCTTTCGGACATGTTATCAGGAGGGACCAGTCCCTGGGGAAGGACATCATGCTCAGTAAAGTAGAGAGTCAGCGAAAAAGAGGATCCTCAATGAGATGGATTAACGTAGTAGGTGGAATAGTGGGCTCAAGCTTAGCAGCGATCATGAGGATGGCGCAGGACTGGGCAGCGTTCCATCCTGTTGTATACAGGGTCACTATGAGTCGCAACCAACTCGACGGCACCGACAAAAACAACGTGGGGGTTAGCATTTACAACACATTTTGGGGAGACACAATTCAATCCATAACAATGTGCTTAAGCAGATGTTTTAATTTGTATGTTATTAAGCATTTCCAATAGTTCTTCTGACTTGTGACCACACACAGATTTTAAGGTCTTTGGTTCTGGGTCCCACTCCACCCGTCGCTGTCAGCCATCAAGTGTCACACACTGAACTTGACTGTTGTACCACTCAGACATCACGCACACATATGCACAGAGTTATCATTTTTGTGGCCATGGATACTCAGTTACTATGGAGTGGACCCTCCAACCCATACACCTCGTGAAGGAGAGGACCGCAGGCTGTAAGAGAGGGCCACCTGAGGGTATAAGGAGAAGGGGCAGAGCTGGGGCAGGGTCTGGGCCTGTTCACTGACCTTCCTTTCCTTCCCAGTGCCTGAGATGGAGCCTCCTGGCACCAGTGACAGTGACGGCATCAATGCTCTGTGCACACAGATCAGCTCGTCTTTCGCCAGTGCTGGGGCACCAGCATCAGGCCCACTGCCAGCCACAACAGGTGAGTGCAGTCCTTCTACTGGGGCAGACACCCTGCAGGGCCCCTCCTGCATATTCCCCTTCTCCATTCAGGGCCACCTCAGAGGCTCCAGGAATCCTGGAGTCCACAGGCTTGGAATCATAGGATCATCTTAGAGTCAGGGGATCCTCTTAGTGTGCTGGGATCACCTCAGAACCAGGAGATCACTTTAGAGCCATGAAATCATCCTAGAACCATAGGATCACCTTAGAGCCAGGGGATCACCGTAGAGCCAGGGGATCACCTTAGAGCCAGGGGATCACCCTAGAGCCAGGGGATCACCCTAGAGCCAGAGGATCACCCTAGAGCCAGAGGATCACCCTAGAGCCAGATCACCCTAGAGCCCGGGGATCATCTTAGAGCCATGAGATCATCCTAGAACTATGGGATTGGTTTTAAAACCTTCCTGTCTTAGAACCATACAGTTTAGAATCCTACAGCCTGAGAGTCACGGGTATTAGAGCCTGACAGATTTGGAACCACGGAATGTTAGAATCTCACGGCTTTTGAAGAGTGTTGTCAGAAACACACACCGTATTCTAGGCTCATCCTCAGACCCCGGGAGCCCCTTAGAATCTCCAACGATGTACATTTAGAATTCTAGACTCTCAGAAAATACAAACCAAAAACCCTTGAAGCTCCCTACGTTAGAATAGTACACTGAGAACAATCCATGCGGTCTCCTAAAACCATGCATTCTCAAAATACTGGAACCAAGGATGATGTTCAGAATATTTAATCACAGGCTCAGCACTGACCAGTCAGACTGGAGGCCACACTGGCTGAGCGCCAGTCCTGCTTAGGCTTTTCCACGTTAAGGCTTCAGAACCTCAGAACCATGTGTTGTTAGCACCATGGAACCATTATGTGGTCCAGAACGGTTAGGGCAGCCACTGCCCACTCAGTGCAGCTCGCAAGGAGCAGAGCTCCTCAGAGGCAGCCAGTCTGCTCCCGAGTCTGTGCTGCCATCCTGAGTCCCAGCTGCCACCCATGCCCCTCACTTGCCCTGTCCTTTCTCCAGGGACTTCTGCCTGGGGTGAGCCCTCCGTGCCCCCTGCAGCTACCTTCCAGCCCGGGCACAAGCGGACACCTTCGGAGGCTGAGCGGTGGCTAGAGGAAGTGTCCCAGGTGGCCAAGGCCCAGCAGCAGCAACAGCAGCAGCAGCAGCAAGGGGCCTCGGTGCCCCCCGTGCCCACCCTACTCCCCACCCTGCAGCCCTTCCCTGCCCCCATGGGGCCCTTCGACGCAGCACCTGCCCAGGTGGCTGTGTTCCTGCCACCCCCACATATGCAGCCCTCCTATGTGCCCACCTACCCGGGCTTGGGCTACCCACCCATGTCCCGGGTGCCCGTGGTAGGTATCACACCCTCACAGATGGTGGCCAATGCCTTCTGCTCAGCTGCCCAGCTCCAGCCCCAGCCTGCCACCCTGCTTGGGAAAGCTGGGGCCTTCCCAGCCCCTGCTGCGCCCAGTGCCACTGGGGGCCAGGCCCACCCACGACCCAATGGGGCCCCCTGGCCCCCTGAGCCAGAACACGCCTCGGCCCCTGAGCTGGACCCATTTGAGGCCCAGTGGGCAGCATTAGAAGGCAAATCCGCCACAGAGAAGCCTTCTAACCCCTTCTCTGGTGACCTGCAGAAGACCTTCGAGATTGAACTGTAGCCCGAGCTGCCCCTGCCCACCCCATCATCTCTGGGTGCCCCAAGCCTGGGAGTGGAGGCATGACCCCTCCCCTGGTCCTGCACCCTGGGGCTGCACCCCCCAACACCCTCTCTAACCACTTGTCTCTACCACCCCACAACCACTACAGAACCAACATTGGGACGCCCAGGTTGTGACAGGATGGAATTCAGGGACGGACCCAGCCTGGCTAAGGGACTTACTTCTCTGCCAGACTTAACCTGGCAATGCCCCCTCCCCCGCTCCGAACACAGGGATGGCCACAATCCCACTGAATGCCCTCAGTTCAAGCTACATTTCCCAATTTCTGTTCTCGACCTTCCACCTTCCAGTGTTCGGTAGGATGGAGGAGGAATGCCCGCTTAGGGGCTCCCCTGGGCCCCACACGAGTGTCCACCCCATGTCTGGTCATCGCCCCCCATACACAGCACAAGCAAAGGGCTTCCCTCTGCCCACCTGCTGCTTTCACTGCCAATGCTGTGCCCACCCCTCTGACCCGCCACCCACATCTTTCTGGGGGCAGGGGCCAAGTTGGGGACCCAGGAAGCGGGGTAGGGGGAAGGGGAAGAAGATGCTCAGTTACCTCACGTCTGCGCCCGCTTGGAGGGTGGGGGTCCGGGCAGAAAGGGGAGGGGTGCCGGGCGGGTACTTTTCTATCTTTTATTTCCAGATTTTTTTTGTATCTAAACTTGCAGATTTGTATTATACAAGGACAGCTAATAAAGGAAGACTATAATGGTGACCCTCGGGAGAAGCCGGGTGTTTCTGGGGGTGGGGTGTGGGCGCAGACCTTTCCTCCTGAGTCATCTGCCAGAACAGGAGCCGGGGAAGGGGCTTCCTGTGCAATTACCTCTGGTTCATAACAGTGTGACAGGTAATGCCGACTCAGCACTGGAGAGGTGGATGCTAAATGGTGCCAAAAATTAATCACCCCATTTCTGTACCTTACAGATTTTGAACTAAGGAATAAAAAGCAAAAATTATAAACCACTGCTAGTTATTTCAGTATTGAAATGATTATTTATCAGGCTTGAAAGAGTATATCTTTGTGCTGGCAAATTCTTGTTTCACCAATTACATTTTCCAGAACTCAGGCCAGAGGGTCGCCTGATGTGGCAGCAGGTGGTTTTCTCAATCCCTCTGTGGTTTCTCAAAGGAGCCCTGGTGGCACAGGGGGTGAGCACCTTTCTGCTAACCGAAAAGGTTGGCGGTTCGAACCCACCAGCCACTCCTTGCTCCACAAGAGGAAGATGTGATAGTCTGCTTCCGTAGAGATTACAGCCTTGGAAACTGTCCTATAGGCTCGTTATGAATCGGAATTGACACCACAGCAATGGGTTTTTTTTTTTTTCATTGTTTCTCGGGTTCTTTTTCGTAATCCATATATGTGTATATACAAAATAGGATTTACATATTTAATTTTTTATGCTGTTATTAGGTGCTGTTGAGTTGGTTCTGAATCACATCAACCCTGTGTACAACAGAACGAAACACTGCCCTGTCCTGCGCCGTTCTACAAGTGGTGTCAGGCTTGAACCCACTGTTTCAGCCACTGTGTCAGTCCATCTCATTGAGGGTCTTCCTCTTTTTCGCTGACCCTCTACCAAGCTGGATGTCCTTCTCCAGGGACTGGTCCCTCCTGATAACATGTCCAGAGTATGTGACGTGAAGTCTCGCCATCCTTGCTTCTAAGGAGCGTTCTGGCTGTACTTAGTCCAAGACAGATTTGTTCGTTCTTCTGGCAAAAAAAACAAACACATTGCCATCCAGTCAATTCTGACTCATAGTGACCCTATAGGACAGAGTAGAACTGCCCCATAGGGTTTCCAAAGAGTGTCTGGTGGATTCGAACTGCCAACCTTTTGATTGGCAGCCAAGCTCTTAACCCCTGCACTACTGGGTCTCCATTCTTCTGGCAGTCCATGGTATATTTAATTTTCTTTGCCAACAGCATAATTCAAAGGCATCAATTCTTCTACAGTCTGTCTGATTCATTGTTCAGCTTTCTCATGTATATGAGGCAATTAAAAACACCATGGCTTGGGTCAGGTGCACCTTACTCCTTAAAGTGACATCTTTGCTTTTTAACACTTTAAAGAGGTCTTTTGCAGTAGATTTGTCCAGTGCAATGTGTCATTTGATTTCTTGACTGCTGCTTCCATGGGCATTGGTTATATATAGATCCAAGTAAAATGAACTTCAGCTTTTCTCCATTTATCGTGATGTTGCATATTGGTCCAGTTGTGAGGATCTTTGTTTTCTTTATGTTGAGGTGTAATCCAAACTGAAGGCTGTAGTCTTTGATCTTCATCAGTAAGTGCTTCAAGTCCTCTTCACTTTCAGCAAGCAAGGCTGTGTCATCTGCATATCGCAGGTTGTTAATGAGTCTTCCTCCAATCCTGATGCCCCATTCTTCTTTATATAGTCCAGCTTCTCGGATTATTTGCTCATCATACAGATTGAATACATATGGTAAAAGAACATAACCCTGACACACATCTTTCTTGACTTTAAACCACTCGGTATCCCCTTGTTCTGTTTGAATGACTGCCTCTTGGTCTATGTACAGGTTCTACATGAGCACAAATAAATGTTCTGGAATTACCATTCTTTGTAATGTTACCCATAATTTTTTCTGATCCACACAGTCGAATCCCTTTGCATAGTCAATAAAACACAAACATCTTTCTGGTATTCTCTGCTTTCAGCCAGGATCCATCTGACATCAGCAATGATATCTCTCATTTCATGTCCTCTTCTGAATCCAGCTTGAATTTCTGGCAGTTCCCTGCGATGTACTGTTGAAACTGCTTTTGAATGATCTTCAGCAAGATTTTACTTGTGTGTGATATTAATGATATTGTTCGACAATTTCTGCATTCTATTGGATCACCTTTCTTTGGAATGGGCACAGATATGGATCTCTTCCAGTCGGTTATACAATTTCTTGGTATAGGTGAGTGAGCGCTTCCAGTACTGCATCTGTTTGTGGAAACGTCTCAGTTGGTATTCAGTCAATTCCTAGAGCCTTGTGTTTTGCCAATGCCTTCAGCGCAGCTTGGGCTTCTTTCAGTACCATCAGTTCTTGATCACATGCTACCTCCTGAAATAGTTTAACATCAACCAATTCTTTTTGGTACAGTGACTCTGTGTATTCCTTCCATCTTCTTTTGATGCTTCCTGAGTCATTTCATATTTTCTCCATAGAATCCTTCAATATTGCAACTTGAGGCTTGAATTTTCTCTTCAGTTCTTTCAACTTGAGAAATGTCGAGCGTGTTCTTTCTTCCCTTTTGGTTTTCTAACTCCAGGTCTTTGCACATGTCATTATAATACATTACTTTGTCTTGAGCTGCCCTTTGAAATCTTCTGTTTAGCTGTTTTACTTCATCATTTCTTCCTTTTGCTTTAGCTGCTCGATGTTCAAGAGCAAGTTTCAGAGTCTCTTCTGACATTCATTTTGGTCTTTTCTTTTTTTCCTGTCTTTTTAGTGACCTCTTGCTTTCTTCATGTGTGATGTCCTTGATGGAATCCCACAGCTCACCTGGGTCTTTGGTCATTAGTGTTTAAAGAGTCAAATCTATTCTTGAGATAGTCTCTAAATTCAGGTGGAATGCACTCAAGTTCATTGTTTGGCTCTCGTGGACTTGTTTTCATTTTCTTCAGCTTCATCTTGAACTTTCATATGAGCAATTGATTGTTTCACATCAGCCCCTGGACTTGTCTGACTGATGATATTGAGTTTTTCCATCTCTCTCTCCACAAATGTAGTCAATTTGATTCGCGTGTATTCCATGTGGTGAGGTCCACGTGTATATTCACTGTTTGTATTGTTGAAAAAGGGTATTTGCAGAGAGGAAGTTGTTAGTCTTGCAGGATTCTATCATACGATCTCCAGTGTATTTTCTATCACCAAGGCCATATTTTCCAACTTCTGCTCCTTCTTGTTTCCAACTTTTGCATTCCAATCACCAGTAATTATCATTGCATCTTGACTGCATGTTTGATCAATATCAGACTATAGAAGTTGGTAAAAATCTTCAATTGTTTTCATCTTTGGCCTTAGTGGTTGGTGTGTAAATTTGAATAAGTTATATTAACTGGTCTTCCTTGTAGGCATAAGGATATTATCCTATCTCTGACAGCGTTGTACTTCAGGATAGACCTTGAAATGGTCTTTTTAACGACGAATGCAATGTCACCCCTCTTCAAGTTGTCATTCCTGGCAGAGTAGACCATATGATCATCTGATTCAAAATGGCCAATACCAGTCCATTTCAGCTCCCTAATGCCTAAGATGTCAATGTTTATGCATTCCATTTCATTTTTGACAACTTCCAATTTTCCTGGATTCATACTTTCCACCTTCCTATTATTATGTGGATGTTTGCATCTATTTCTTCTCATTTTGAGTCGTGCCACTTGAAAGTCCCAAAAGCTTGACTCCATCCATGTCATGAAGGGCAACTCTACTTTGAGGAGGCAGCTCTTCCCCAGTCATGTTTTGAGTGCCTTCCACCCTGAGGTGCTCATCTTTTGGCACTATATCAGACAGTGTTCCGCTGCTATTCATAAGGTTCTCACTGGCTAATGTTTTTCAGAAGTAGACCTCTGGGTACTTCTTCTTAGTCTGTCTTAGTCTGGAAGCTCAGCTGAAACATGTCCACCATGGGTCACCTTGCTGGTGTCTGAAACCGGTGGCATAGCTTCCAGCATCACAGCAACATGCAAGCCACCACACCACATCACAGTATGAGGTGATCTGTGATACCCAACATTATAACCCCATTTGATAGATGGGGAGGGAGGTTGTGTCGCTGAGCCAAGGTCACACACCTGGTTAGTGGGGCAGCAGGGATTAAAAGCCAGCTTCTGGCTGACTCAAGGCCAGTCCTTAAACCACCAGGCTGTGAGCGAAGGAGTCCTCCAGAGGTCTGCCCTCGAGTTTATGGGTGCCGCCCACTAACCAGCCTGTGGGGGTCCAGGACTTGGGGGCCGTGACAGAGGCCTCTGCTAGGGCACCAGGGAATCCCCAGGGAGGGAGCAAAGGTCTCTGGGAGAGATAAACCAGTTTCTCATCTCCAAGCCTTTGCATATGCCAGTCCCTTTGCCTAGAACACCTTCTCCTGACATGGCACCTTCGAGAATACTACTCATTTCTTCAGGTCTCATTTGTAATATCTCTTTTTAGAAGCCAATCCTCTTCCAAGGCGGCACCTCCCCCCTTTTCTGTCTAAGTTTAGACATTTTCTGATCCCTCAGGCTGAGATAGGAGTCGCCCCTCCCCCCACTTCGGACCCTGTGCCTCCCCCATCTCTCATCCCTGATCATTCTGGGCTGTCGCTTTCTGGTGATGTGTCTGTCGGCCCGCCCCACAGTGGGGGCACGGCCTGGGGCTGTCTAGGTCACTTTGGTGTCCCGGCCCAGGGCCAGGCACAGAGGAGGCTCTCTCAGCTGTTAGCCTTCGGAAACCACTGCGGAGTGGGAGGGGCAGAAAGACTCGGATTACGCGATGTTTACTGCTATCGGGCAGGTGGGGAAGCTGAGGCGACACAGCAAATGGGGGCAGAATCAAGATCCCTCCTCCCCTCCGGCTGATCTTTGCACAAAACCATCCTTCCCTGTGATACAGCAGGTCTTTTTCAGAGCTGCCCCCACAACGGTCCCTGTGGGGGCAGAAGGGAAAAGGACGCGACAAGGGCAGAGACCCTCTGTCTCCCGAGGAGCCCCCACCGGCTCCTCTTATCCAATTTCCCCGTCACTCCTCCCACATCAGATGACGACTCAGCTCTTCATGGTTCTTTCTCCAGAGGCCGTAGATTTGGGTTAACCTCCCACCCTCCACTTCCCTCAGGCTTCGCTTCCTTATAGAATAGCCCCAGGGAACCCGGAATTAATGCCCCTCATTCCTCGCCCCCTCCCAGGACCTGCTCCCACCGCCCGCCACGTGGTGCACCCCTTCCATCCCGTGGAGGTCACGTGTGGAACAGCCGGCGCGGGACTTTCTCTGGAAAACTCCGCCCCCCTCCACACCAGCTCCCGGTGCCCCTTCTCGCGTCCCTCGCGCCCCCCACCCCCGGGTTCACGCAGACCGCGTGCCGCGCCGCCCCCTGTCCCCAGCAGCCCTCGCCCAGCACCTTGCTGCGCTGGTGGGACAGTCCCACGAAGCGCAGAGGTATCATACTCCTCGAGGCCCCGTGCTTCCACTGCCCTATGCTGGGCCACACGCCACCCCTGTTCCCACGGTCTCTTAGGAAACGTTCCACATCTTGTAACTGATCCCCCCACCAAATGCCCTCCCCCAAAACACACACCCAGGCCTTCTGCCCCTGCGAGGCCAAGTGCATCGCTCGAGTTAGTCCGCGAGTGCGGTGCAACAGCGCCCCCTTGTGACCCGTCGTGGAGATCATCCCGTTCGTGGCTCGGAGCGAGAGCCCGCCAGACCAGGGCTAAGACTGAACAACGATGGTAAAACAAAAAATCGGCACTGCGACCTTGAACAAGACGCTGTATATCCTCCTGGCCCTGGCGCAGCCGTCCGCTCCTCTACGAAGACCTCCCAGACTCTCCTAGTCTAGATCATACCAGACGCCTCCTATGAATTCCCACCGGCCCTATGGGCCCCAGTATTGCCTTGGTCCTGCCCCGACCCCTCTGCCCGCTCCTCGCCGGTCCACCCTCGACCCCTCCGCCCGCGCCTCCCCCAGGCCCGCCCGACCCCGCTGGGCTGTCAGTATCGAAAATGCGCCTGCCTCCCCCACCGCACAGGAAGCCCTGTGAGGGCAGGGACCAGGCCTGCCTTAGTCAACACTGTGTCCCCAGCATCGCCCAGCACAGGGTGGGACACACGGCGAGGGTCAGAGGAACTGCGGTGCACCTCCTGGGGAGCGTTCATTTTACTCCTTCCACACCCACTGTTTTTTAAACCGCTTTATTGAGATATAACCTACACGTGATACAATTCACTTGTTTTTTTAAGTAATTTAATAACCTGGGGTGATTTTACAGACTTGTGCAAACATCACCACAACTCGGTTTTAGAACATTCCCATCAATCTACAAAGATCCCTTGTGCTCATCCGCAGTCCCTCCCCATTCCCACCTCCACCACCAGGCCACCACGGATCTACTCCGTCACAGATGTAGTCATCATTTTACAAAACTTCTCTAACAACTTGCTTTTCTCAGGTATTGAGTGTTGAGGCTACGCGATGACACACAGGCCCTGCCTTCAGGGAGCTCACAGTCTGGTTGGGGCAGTAAATATGTCCACTCACTCATTTATTCATTCATTCAAAAATTTACTGAGTACCTTCCGTGTGCCAGAGACTAGTCTAGCTCCCGGGGGTACACCGAAACCCAACCCATTGCTGTCCCGTCGATTCCGATTCAGTGACCCTAGAGGACAGAGTAGAAGTGCCCCATAGGGTTTCCAAGGAACGGCTGGTGGATTCGAACTCCCGACCTTTTGGTTAGCAGCCCAGCTCTTAACCACTGCACCACCAGTGCTCCTAAACCTGGAAGAAAAAGAAAAAGACGAAAGTGCCTGCTCTAGTGGAGTGGTATTCTAATGGAAAGAGGAGAAATAAAGAAATAAGTGGATATAAAATTGTGTTCGTTGCCTTGGGTTGTCTTAACAAAGTACCACAAATTGGTTGGCTTATGAAAAGTTTACTGTCTCACAGTTCTCAAAGCTAGTAGTCTGAATTCAGGGTGTTGACCTGGCCGTGTCCTTCCTGACCCTCTACGGGAAGGTTTCTCCCAGCGTCTGGTAGCCTCAGGCATTCCCAGGCTTGCAGCTGCATGCAGCCTAACTCCATCCTCACGTGGTCATTCTCCCTGTGTCTCTTCGCTTTTATTAAGACGCTGCTCAGATTGTATTAGGAACCACCCTGCTCCGGCATGACCTCATGTTAACTTTGATAATATTTTCAAAGACCTTATTTCCAAGCAAGGTCATGTTCACAGGGGTTAGGGCTTCAACATACATTTTTGGGGACACAACTTAATCCATAACGGTGATGTAATATGTGCTAAAAAAAAAAAAAAAAAAAAGCAGAGGAAGGGATAGAGAGCAATGGGAGTGATCTCAGATAGGGTGGTCAGGGAAGGGAAGAAGGGAAAGAACCATGAAGAGTTGAGTCTTCATCTGATGTGGAAGGGGCGATGGGGAAATTGCATAAAAGGAGCCAGTGAGGGATCCTCAGGAGACAGTGGGTTTCTGCCCTTGTCTCGTCCTTTTCCCTTCTCAGCGAAGACGTTTGAACAGAGACCTGACTGACTTGAGGAGTCATGCCTATATCTGGGGAACAGTGTTCCTGGCAGAGGGGAACAGCCAGTGCAAAGGCTCTGAGGTAGGAACGAGCTACAGGTCAGTGGGCTGGAGTGTCATGAGGGAAGGGGAGAGTAGTCAGGGATGAAGTCCCAAAGGTATAGCGAGCCAGGTCATATAGGGCCTCGGAAGCCATGGTAAGAGTTTGCCTTCTAGTCTAAGAGCAATGGGAAGTCGCTGAAGGGTTTTCAGTAGGGCAGTGACATGATATGATTCACATTTTATAAAGGATTCCTTTAGCTGCCTTGAGGAGAATGGATTATGGGGTGGCAGTAGCCTAGGTGAGAGATGATGATGATATACACTAGGACAGAAGCAGTGGAGAAGGGAGACAGGATGGATCAGGTAGTAATTAAGAGATACAAGATGTATCAGATCAATGATATTGTGATTATGTAGGAGAATGAGGAAAATGTCCTTGTTCTTAGGACACATCTGCTGAAATATTGGGATAAAGTGTCTCAAAATGCCTGCAAGTAATTCTCAAATGGATGGAGATAATATAGTCGGCCCTCTGTATCCTCAGATTCAACCAACAGTGGATTGAAAATATTCAGAGAAAAAAAAAGTTCCAAAAAGCAAAACTTGAATTTGCCACACGCCAGGCACTACACTGAACCCACGCAAATGAAATGCTGTGTAGGCATACCCTGCTGTAGCCTCCCGCCATTTCACAGATCCTCAGTCTCTCTCCAGCACTTGTTGTTTGAACTTGCAAAGGCTGAGAAAGCATTAAGTGTAAGCATTAACAACTATTTACATAATATTTACATTGTATCAGGTATTATAAGTAATCTAGAGATGATTTCAAGTATGTGGGAAGGATGTGCGTACGTTATATGCAAAGACGATGCCATTTTATATAAGCGACTTGAGTATCCTTAGATTTTGGTATCCACTTGAAGTCCTGGAGCCAATCCCCCAAGGATGCTGAGAGACAACTGTATATATGCTATATATATATATATATATAGCAGCACGTACTTTGGACATGTTATCAGGAGGGACCAGTCCCTGGAGAAGGACATCATGCTTGGTAAGGTAGAGGGTCAGTGAAAAAGAGGAAGACCCTCAACAAGATGGACTGACACAGTGGCTGCAACAACGGGCTCAAGCATAACGATTGTGAGGATGGCGCAGGACCGGGCAGTGTTTCATTCTGTTGTATATAGGGTCACGCTGAGTCGGAACTGACTCAACAGCACCTAACAACAACATATATATTACGCTCTACATATATCTTACACTATACATATTACACTACATCTCCTTCTTCTGATCTTAGGGTAGATGAGGCTGTGGTTCACGTAGATTATTTGTTGTGTAGACTAGTTTCTTCTATGAGTCTTTGGTTTCCTTCTTTTTCTTTTGTTCCGGAAAAGTAGAGACCAGTAGTTGTATCTTAGAGGGCTCCTTGCAAGCTTTTAAGACCCCAGACACTACTCATCAAACTAGGATGTAGAACATTGTGTACTATGTTATGCCAATTGACCAAGATCTCCCATGAGACTATGGTACTAATCCTTCAAACCCAGAAATCTAGTCCTGCAAGGTGTTTGGTTATGTCTAAGAAGTATCTGTACCTGTGCCCCTATGTGCTTTATTATATATGTGAATATATGTGCGTATGGGTGCCCTGGTGGCATAGTGGTTAAGAGATACAACTGCTAACCAAAAGGTCAGCAGTTTGAATCCACCAGACGCTCCTTGGAAAACCTATGGCACAGTTCTACTCTGTCCTATAGGGTTGCTATGAGTTGGAATTGACTCAATGGCAAGGGGGTTGTATGTGTATATGGTCACATAGACGTATATACATATACATATGCATACACTTATATACACACACATATATATCGATACACATATATGCCTACATACATACATATATACATGTACATGTATTTTTTTGGTTATTTTTGCTGTTATTTCAAAATTATCTATGCCATAGCAATTACCGACGGGTCTTTTTTTCTTGTGTACTTTTTAGTGACATTGTTACCTTTGTCAAGCTGTGTACACTTAACCCTCATTTGGTGTTACCTTTCCCATCACCAAAAATAACAAATGTCTGCTGTCTAGAGAGTGAATCCCCTTTCCTCCCTCCACCCCTGCTAACCACTAATGAACATTAGTTTCTGTATATTTACTTGTTAGTAATAATGCATCTTACCATTGATGGCATCTCGGGTTTGAATGATCGCTGTAGAAATAGTAATACTAGTAGCAAACACCGAGCCTTTCTCCAATCCTGATGCCCTGTTCTTCATACAGTCCAGCTTCTTGGATTATTTGCCCAGCATACAGATTCAATAGGTATGGTGAAAGGATCCAACCCTGACACACACCTTTCCTGACTTTAAACCACACAGTATCCCCTTGTTATGTTTGAACAACTGCCTCTTGATCTATGTACAGATTCCTCGTGAACATGACTAAGAGTTCTGGAATTCCCATTGTTCGCAATATTATCCATAATTTGTTATGATCCACACAATTGAATGCCTCTGCATAGTCAATAAAACACAGGTAAACATCTTTCTGGTATTCTCTGCTTTCAGCCAGGATCCATCTGACATCAGCAGTGATAACCCTGGTTCCACATCCTCTTCTGAATTCGGCTTGAATTTCTGGCAGTTCCCTGTCGATGTGCTGCTGCAGCTGCTTTTGAACGATAAACAACCTGTGTTATGCAGATGACACAACCTTGTTTGCCAAAAGTGAAGAGGACTCAAAGCACTTACTGATGAAGATCAAGGACCACAGCCTTCAGTATGGATTACACTTCAGCGTAAAGAAAACAAAAATCCTCACAACTGGACCAATAAGCAACATCATGATAAATGGAGAAAAGATTGAAGTTGTCAATGATTTCATTTTGCCTGGATCCACAGTCAACACCCATGGAAGCCACAGTCAAGATATCAAATGACGCATTGCACTGGACAAATCTGCTGCAAAAAAAAGTCTTAAAGTGTTAAAAAGCAAAGATGTCACCTTGAAGACTAAGGTGCGCCTGACCCAAGCCACGGTATTTTCAATCACCTCATATGCATGGGAAAGCTGGACAATGAATAAGGAAGACCGAAGAAGAATTGACGCCTTTGAATTATGGTGTTAGTGAAGAATACTGAATATACCATGGACTGCCAAAAGAACAAACAAATCTGTCTTGGAAGAAGTACAACCAGAATGCTCCTTAAAAGCGAGGATGGTGATGACAACCTACAGACTGGGAGTCTGATCTCTAAAGCCTCAACAACAAAAAGACAACCCAATTAAAAAATGGGCAAAGGATATGAACAGGCACTTTGCCAAAGAAGATATTCAGGCAGCTAACAGACACATGAAGAAATGCTCACCATCATTAGCCATTAGAGAAATGCAGATCAAAACTACAATGAGATATCATCTCACCCCAACAAGGCTAGCATTCATCCAAAAAACACAAAATAATAAATGCTGGAGAGGTTGTGGAGAGACTGGAACACTTATACACTGTTGGTGGGAAAGTAAAATGGTACAACCACTTTGCAAATCAATCTGGTGATTCCTTAAAAAGCTAGAAATAGAAGTGCCGTATGATCTAGCTATCCCGCTCCTTGGAATATATCCTAGAGAAATGAGAGCCGTCACATGAATAGATATATGCACACCCATGTTCATTGCAGCACTGTTCACAATAGCAAAAAGATGGAAACAACCAGGTGCCCATCAACAGACGAATGGATGAACAAATTGTGGTATATCCACACAATGGAATACTACACAAAGATAAAGAGCAATGATGAAGCCTTGAAACATAACATGGAGGAAGCTGGAGGTCATTATGCTGAGTGAATTTAGTCTGTCACAGAAGGACAAATATTGTATAAGACCACTATTATAAGAACTCCAGAAAAGGTGTAAACACAGAAGAAAACATTCTTTGATGGTTACGAGGGTGGGGAGGGAGGGTGAGGGTTATTTACTAACTAGATAGTAGATAAGAATTATCTTAGGTGAAGGGAAGGACAGCACACACTACAGGGAAGTCAGCACAACTGGACTAAACCAAAGCTAAGAAGTTTCCTGAATACAATCAAACATTTTGAGGGACAGAGTAGCAGGTGTAGGGGTCTGGGGACCAAGCTTTCAGGGGACATCAAGGCAATTGGCATAACAAAGCTGATTAAGAAAATATTCTGCATCATACTTTGGTGAGTGGCGTCTGGGGTCTTAAAAGCTTGCAAGCAGCCATCTAAGATGCATCAATTGATCCCAACCACCTGGAGTAAAGGAGAATGAAGAACTCCAAAGACACAAGGAAAATGTTAACCCAAGAGACAGAAAGGGCCACATAAACCAGAGACTTCATCAGTTTGAGACCAGAAGAACTAGATGGTTCCCGGCTACCACCAATGACCACCCTGACAGGGAACACAACAGAGAGTCCCAGATGGAGCAGGAGAAAGGTGGGGTGCAGAACTCAAATTCTTGTAAGAAGACCAGACTTAATGGTCTGACTGAGACTGGAGGAACCCTGGAAAGCATGGCCCCTGGATTATCTATCAGCCCAGAACTGAAACAATTTCTGAGGCCAACCCTTCAGATAGGGATTGGACTGGAATGTGGGACATAAAGGGTACTCGTGAGGAGTGTGTCTCTCAACTCAAGTAGATACAAGAGACTAAACTGGCGGCTTCTGTCCGGAGGTGAGATGGGAAGGCAGAGAAGGTTGGGAGCTGGTTGAATGGACATGGGGAATCAGGGGTGGAGGGGAGGAGTGTGTTGTCACAGTGTGAGGAGAGCAATTAGAGTCACATAACAATGTATGTATACATTTTTGTATGGGAAAAAATTTTTTAAAAAGCAAGGATGGCAAGACTACATCTCACATACTTTGGACGTGTTATCAGGAAGGATCAGTCCCTGGAGAAGGACATCATGCTTGGTAGAGGATCAGGGAAAAAGAGGAGGACCCTCAGTGAGATGGATTGACACAGTGTCTACAACAATGGGCTCAAGAATAACAACCATCGTGAGGATGGTGCAGGACCAGACAGTGTTTCGTTCTGTTGTACTTAGGGTCCCTATGAGTCAGAACCAATTCGATGGTACCTAACGACTGCAACAATAGCAAGCACACATATAACACTATGCACTTGGCTGCAAACTGAAAGGTTAGTGGTTCAAACCTACCCAGAAGTGCCTTAGAAGAAAGTCCTGGCAATCTGCTTCTGAAAGTCACAGCCATTGAAAACCCTATGGACCACAGTTCTACTCTGACACTCACAGGGTTGCCATGAGTCGGAACTGACTCAGTGACAACTGGTTTGGGTTTTTGATTTATGTGCCAAACACTGTGCCAGGTTAACTATTATAACAACCTTGGGAGGTAGATACTATTATTGCTTCCAACTTAAAAATTAGAAAACCTGCCACAAAGAAGTTAAAGAACTTTCCCAAAGTCACACAGCTGAGAAGTATGGAGTGGTGTGATGGTTAAGGTATGCGTGAGCTTGGCTAGGCCATGATTCTTAGTGGTTTGCCAGATATTGTGTAGTCATCCTCAGTTCTGTGATCTGATGTGAGCAGCCAATCAGTTGAAAGGGGAGTTTCCTTGGGGGTGTGGCCTGCATCCAATATATACGGATGCTCTAGCAAAGCTCACTTTCTCTCGATCCTGCATCCAACTCATCATCCTCTGACCTCCAGTTATAGGGACATGAGCCAGCAGCCTGCCGTCTAACCTGCCAGTTTTGGGTTCTTCAGCCCTTGCAACCACGTGAGTCAGGAGAAGCCTCTAGCCTGATCCCTGACCCACGGATTTGGGACTTGCCAGTCTCCAGAACTGCATGAGCCATTCCTTTGAAATAAATCTTCCTATATATATATTTGTATATACACACTTCACTGGTTTTGCTCCTCTAGAGAACCCAGTCTAAGACATTTGGTACCTAGAGTGGTTCTGTTGTTCTTATTGTTGTTAAGTGCCATCAAGGCAGTTCTGAATCATAGCGACCCTATGTACAACAGAACCAAACACTGTCCAGTCCTGTGCCATCCTCAAAATTGTTGCTATATGTGAGACCATTGTTGGCATCCACTGTGTCAATCCATCTCCTTGAGGGTCTTCCTCTTTTTCCCTTACCCTCTATCTTATCAAGCATGATATCCTTCTCCAGGGACTGGTCCCTATGGTAACATGTCCAAAGTATGTGAGATGTAGTCTCCCCATCCTTGCTTCTAAGGAGCATTCTGGCTATACTTCTTCCAAGAAGATTTGTTCATTCTTGTGGCAGTCCATGGCATATTGAATATTCTTCACCAACACTATAATTCAAAGGCATCAATTCTTTTTCAGTCTTCTTTATTCATTGTTCAGCTTTCGCATGTGTGTGAGACAATTAAAAACACCATGGTTTGGGTCAGGCGCACCTTAGTCCTTAAAGTGACATCTTTGCTTTTTAACTCTTTAAAGAGGTCTTTTGCAGCAGATTTGTCTAATGCAATATGTCATTTGATTTCTTGACTGCTGCTTCCATGGATGTTGATTGTGGATCCAAGTAAAATAAAATCATTGACAACTTCAATCTTTTCTCCATTTATCATGATGTTGCATATTGGTCCAGTTGTGAGGATTTGTGTTTTCTTTATGTTGAGGTGTAATCCATACTGAAGGCTGTGGTCTTTGATCTTCATCAGTAAGTGCTTCAAGTCCTCTTCACTTTCAGCAAGCAAGGCTGTCATTTGTATAATGCAGGTTGTTAATGAGTCTTCTCCAATCCTGATGCCACTTTCTTCTTCATATAGTCCAGCTTCTTGGATTATTTGCTCAGCATACAGATTGAGTAAGTATGGTGAAAGGATACAGCCCTAATGCACACCTTTCCTGATTTTAAACCACACAGTATGCCCTTGTTCTGTTTGAACAACTGCCTCTTGGTCTATATTAATGATATTGTTTGATAATTTCTGCATTCTTTTGGATCACCTTTCTTTGGAATGGACACAAATATGGAACTCTCCCAGTTGGTTGGCCAGGTAGCTGTCTTCCAAATTTCTTGGCATAGACGAGTGAGCCCCTCCAGCACTGCATCCATTTGTTGAAACACCTCAATTGGTATTTTGTCAATTCTTGGAGCCTTCTTTTTCACCATTGCCTTTAGTGCAGGTTGGACTTCTTCCTTCATTACCATTGGTTCTTGATCATATGCTACCTCCTGAAATAGCTGAACGTTGACCGACTCTTTTTGGTACAGTGACTCTATGTATTCCTTCCATCTTCTCTTGATGTTTCCTGCATTGTTCAATATTTTGCCCATAGAATCCTTCACTATTGCAACTCAAGGCTTGAATTTTCTCTTCAGTTCTTTAAGCTTGAGAAATGCTGAGCATGCTCCTCTCTTTTCATTTTCTAACTCCAGGTCTTTGCACATGTCCTTATGATACTTTACTTTGTCTTCTTGAGCCGCCCTTTGAAATCTTCTGATCAGCTCTTTTACTTCATCATTTCTTCCATTTGCTTGAGCTGCTGTATGTTCAAGAGCAAGTTTCAGAGTCTCTTCTTACATCCATTTTGGTCTTCTCTTTCTTTCCTGTCTTTTTAATGACTTTTTCCTTTCTTCATATATGATGTACTGGATGTCATCCCACAACTCATCTTATCTTCGGTTGTTAGTGTTCAATGCGTCAAATCAATTCTTGAGATGGTCTCCAAATTCAGGTGGGATATACTATGGACTTGTTCTAATTTTCTTCAGCTTCAACTTGGACTTGCATATGAGCTATTGATGATCTGTTCCACAGTCGGCCCCTCGCTTTGTTCTGACTGATGATATTGTGATTTTCCATCATCCCTTTCCAATTTGATTCCTGTGTTTTCAATCTGTTGAGGTCAACGTGTATAGTTATCGTTTATGTTGTTGAAAAAAGGTATTTGCAATGAAGAAGTCGTTGGTCTTGCCAAATTCTATCATGCAATCTCTGGCAACGTTTCTATGATCAAGGCCATAGTTTCCAACTACAGATCCTTCTTTGTTCCCAATTTTCACATTCCAATCACCAGTAATTATCCAGTGCATCTTGATTGCATGTTTGATCAATTTCAGACTGCAGAAGTTGGTAAAAAATCTTCAGTTTCCTCATCTTTGGCCTTAGTGGTTGGTGTGTAAATTTAAATAGTAGTTGTATTAACTGGTCTTCCTTGTAGGCATCTGTGTATTATCCTATCACTGACAGCATTGTACTTCAGGATAGACTTTGAAATGTTCTTTTTGACAATGAATGCAACGCCATTCCTTTTCAAGTTGTCATTTCCAGCATAGTAGACCATACAATTGTCTGATTCAAAATGGCCAATAGCAGTCCATTTCAGCTTGCTAATGCCTAGGATATCAATGTTTATGCATTCCATTTCATTTGTAACAACTTCCAATTTTCCTAGATTCATACTTTGTACATTCCACCTTCCAATTATTAATGGAGGTTTTCAGCTGTTTCTTCTCATTTCGAGTTGTGCCATATCAGCAAATGAAGGTCCTGAAAACTTGACCCCATCCACATCACTAAGATCGACTCTTTTGTGGAGGCAGCTCTTCCCCAGTCATATTTTGAGTGCCTGCCAATCTGAGGGGCTCATCTTCTGACACTATATCAGACATTGTCCATAAGGTTTTCACTGGCCAATATTTTTTTTTTTTAAAGTAAATCACCAGGTCCTTCTTCCTAGTCTGTCTTACTCTGGAAGCTCTACTGAAACCGAGGGTGACCCTGCTTGGTATTTGAAATTTCGGTGGCATAGCTTCCAGCATCACAGCAACATGCAAGCCACCACAGGATGAGAAACTGACAGATGAGTGATGGATAGCTGAGTATGATCATATAATCACAATAAGGGCAGCTAACATCTGAGTGCTTTCTAGGAGCACTATTCTAAGTCCTTTACTTTAACTAATTATTTAATTGTCACAGTGTCATTACTATGTCCATTATACAGATGGGAAAATGGAGGGCTGAGAGGACAGCTAGGAATTGGCTAAGGGCAGAATTTGAACCCAGGTCGTGGCTTCAGCAGCCATAGCATTAACCGTTACACTAATGTGGCCTCTGAGGAAGATATTAGGATGGAGAGACATGGAGACATATTGAGGGATGGTAGGATGGAGAAACCAGACTACAAGTGCTTGGAGAAAGACTTGCAGAACAGTTGTCTATCTGATAATATTTCAGAACATCCGAGGCCCAAGACTCTGGAAATGGATCCCGTGTGAGTTCCCTGCAGGGCTTCGGAACCGGTTATTTTCTGTTGGAGCCCGTGCTGAGAATTTGCATTTCCAGCTCAGATTTACTGAATCAGAATCTACATTTTAACAAGCTCCTGATTCAGTAAATCAGGGGTGGCTATGCAAATTCTCAGCAGGAGGTCAAATCGAAAATAACCGATTCGAAGCCCTGGTTCCCTATAGCTCTCCTTACTGTAACTCCTATTGCTTGCCTCTCATATCCATTCCCCCTTGCCCCTTTCCAGCCTCTGGCGGTTTATTCAGGAAGGCACATTGTGATAGACAAGCTGCCCCACTCTCCCTACCACTGAAGAACATGTGACTAGGCTCAGCCAATCAAGGCATTCCACCTCCCAGGTCACAGCAATTGGTTCTGCTTCGGCATGTGACTGCAGGTGGCCCAATCAGAATCAGCCTCATTACTTAAGCTGGAAATCTGCCACAAAGGTAACTACCTTTTGCCTGCTAGAATGAATGAGGTTCCAATGGCCAGAGAGCCGCTGGCAGCCATCTTGGGCGCTCCCACTGGAACGATGGAGCAAAGAGATGAAAACAAATGGGGTCATTGGTGACACTGCTGAGCTGTTGTGTCAGCTGCGGCTGAAGCCAGGTCAAGTGTGGATTTTCCAGTTATTGATTTCCCTTTATAGTGTGAGCCATTTGAGTCAGCTTTTCTGTTGCTTGCATCTAAAACTAATCGTGAAAATATTTAATAACCAGTACTTCAGGCACTGACCCATCAGAATGGCTCACCACTGTGCCTGACATTAACCCTTTATGTGCTACATTGTAGGGATGTCTGGGAAGCCGTGGAAGAGGGACCAGGACAGCTGGGTGGTCATGGTGGTGGTGGTGGGGGGCACTTTAGGGGCTTCAGGCAGCATGATTTACCAACCAATTCAGAAATACCGAAGGAGCACTGGCGGCACAATGGTTAAGCATTTGGCTGCTAACTGGAAGGTTGACAGCTTGAACCCACTCAGTGGCTCCGAGGGAGAAAGACCTAGCGATCTGCTCCCATAAAGATTACAGCTTAGAAAACCCTGTGAGACAGTTCTACTTTGTTACATGGCGGCGCTGGGAGTCGAAATCAACTCCACCACGCACCTAACAACAGCTGAAATATTTCAACAATCAGCATAGTTTGTCCGAGCTGAATATTAGCTTGACTCGCTGACTGATACAATCTCCTTTTGACGTGAGCTGGTGTGAATGGATTTGTTTCTTGCACATACAGGGGGGATAAAAACAGACATCCTCTCCTGAACCTGAGTCATGAACCAAACGTTCAGGAAACAACGAACGGCAGTGAAATCTCGCTTTAACCGTATGAGGTCATTTCAGCTTGGGGTCAAGCAGAAACTCTGCCGAGATTTTTGACTACGAGTTGCCAAAGGGCCCGCACCCTTTGGCCCAGGAATCCTGCCTCTGGGACCCACAAGGACGTACAGCGCGGTATTATTTATAATGGGAGGAAATTGGAAACAGCTTCAATGTCTGGCAACACTGCCCTGTTGAGTAAACACAGTGCAAACATTAGAGATTGTGTTTATACAAAGACGTTTTAACAGGGGAACAGCTTATATTTAAGAAGGGAAAAAGCTGAACTGTATAAACAATTTGCTCACACAGTTACGGAAGAAAAAAAAATTAAAAAGCCCACATAGAATAGAAAAGGCTGAATGGAAATACATCAAAATGTTAACAACTTTAGTGGTGTGGAACTGGGGCGGGGGGGGGGGGGGGGCGGTCTGTGTCTTTCCAGTATATTTTTTTTGTATTTTCCAAACTGTGCTTAATGAACAACGAACTCATTTTATTTTCTGAAAATTTCCACATGGACACAAAAAGTAGAGAGACAATAAACTCACATATAACCATCACCCAGCTTCAAGAACCATCAACATTTTGCCATATAAATTTCATTTCCTTCCCTCCCTATTCTTTGAATATACATATAATGGGATAGCAGCCATAGCTCTTAACCACTGCTCCCTGGTTGCACAATGGTTATAATTGTTCAACTGCTAACCTAAAGGTCGGCAGTTCGACTCCACCAGCCGCTCCTTGGAAACCCTATGGGGCAGTTCTACTCTGTCCTCTAGAATCGACTCCAGGGCAACGGGTTTGGTTTTTGGTTGTACATCAGCAAGCGCATACAGTTTAGCAGGAGGAGACCTGGGCCAGAGTCTTGCTCTAGGGCTTGGGACCTTCCTCGCTCTGAGCCTCAGTTTCCTCCCATGTAAGGTGAAGCGCCCCCCTCCCCCCCTCCACATATGCTCGCAAGCGAGCAGTGAAGCCCTAATCCAAAGGTTAGCAGTTGGAATCAACCCATAGCACCTCTGATGAAAGGCCTGCCGATCTACTTCTAAAAGATCTCCACCACTGAAAACCCTATGGAGTGCGGTTCTATTCTGAAACACATGGGGTCGCATTAAGTCAGAATTTACTCCAACTTGAAGGCAACTCACCCGCAAGATGAGGACCCAATGAGTTAATAAAGGCATCCAGGAAGCTCAGGAGGCACGGGTTGGTCTGATCTGCCCTTCCTTCTTTGTTTACAGTGCCCCAGGATGAGTCATCTTGTTGTCCAGGCCTACACAGGGCACCCCCGCTCCTCACTCCTCGTTCCCTCCCTCCCATCTCCCCCACAGCTAACCTGACACCACCTACAGTAGACTCCGGGTCCCTGTGCCCACCTCCTTCCTACCTGGGCTCCAGCCTTCCCTTGTGGCCCCTTGGACCCACCCTACTCAGCCCCCACCCCTAGCGGGCTTTCTCAGTTAGAAAACCCACAAGGCTGGAAGACCCAGAGGCCTGCCACCCGGGCCTTCCTGTTATACAACAAAACCATTTCCTGTAACCATCAGCAAATGAAACAAACAATATTGACGGCCAGAAGAAAAATACAGTGAACATTTTCGTTTTTTGAACTTCATATATAAAAAAGCATGACAGTAAAAAAGAATCTAAAAATAAATATTTCAGTCAAAAAAGAAAACAAGCACTACTAGTTATTCAAGGTTTGTTGAGAAAGTCAGAGTTTAAACTGAATCCTTTTGTTACAGTCTGATGCAATAAAATTTTATGTAAGTAAGTTTTTTTTTTTTTTCTTTTTGGAGTGCGTGTGTGAACAGAGAACAGACTGTTTCTAACAGCCACATTACAGGAAGTCCTCCGACGGAAACCCACTTTCCAGACACTTGGCCCTGAGCTTTGGGGGAAACCCTCACCATATTCCAGCTCCCCAAGTGACCAGTAGAGCACCCCCACCCCCCTGCTCCCACTCCCTCCACCATTTGGACTCAGAGCAGGGGCGTGGCAGAAACTTTACCTCCCCCTCCCTGGCTCCATCTGGAAGCCCCGCCCACAGCACAGCACGGCGCACCTCCCCTCCGCCCAGCGCTTGCCGCGCGGCAGCCTGAGGTCCTTCCAGGAATCTCTGCGGAAGTGACTGGAACACGCTTGGGGAGATGCAGTTAGCAAGCTGGGGAGAGAAACTGAGGCAGTGGGCAGGGGCCTTGCGGATATAAAAGCACATTGTGAAGAAGGGGGAGTGCGCTTGTGGGCTGGGAATGTCCTGTTTCCTAATCTGGGTGATGCGAGTAAGAGTTCCAAAACTGAGGCACCTTGATGGTATCAGAATGATCTGTGCAGGTCTGAGCCCTAACTCCATCTTGTTGTTGCTAGGGGCTGTTGAGTGTGCATCTTAGCTTTTGCTTATTTCCGCTGCAACTGTCAAACCCTTAGACTTAAGTACATAACAAAGGATTTCCCCCCAAATCCTCAAAACCTTAGTCAGACTTAAGTACGTAACCCTTAGTCAGACTTAAGTACGTAATTAAAGGATTTCCCCTCAGACTGTCAAGCCGTAGACGGACCTAAGTACGTAACAAAGGAAACGTTTTTTTCTCTGTGGTTAAGCTAAAGGTATGGAAAGAATGTTTCTAAGGGAGGGTCTTGACACCAAGACCCTTATCAGAAATCCCCTCAACAGCCCTTAGGAAATGTGACCATCCTGTAAAACCCCTCTTAGTCATGTAGTTAAACTAACCAATCCAAATAGTCCACATTCGTGTTTCCAACCAATCACTGTAGAGCCCTCCGCTTCCAGTTGTCCCCCCTCCTGCTTACCTGATCTTGCTACTTCTAATCAGAATGTTGTATTTCACCTCTTAAATATGCCTCTGGGACGCCACCATTTTGGAGCATTTGGTTTTCCTTTGTGAGATCAGATGTGTCCCTGGTTTGAACTGTTGAGCCTTCAATAAATCTCCTTGCTTTTATTTTTAACGGAGTACGCTTATTCTTACTCTTTGATGATCGTGACGGGGTTCATTTCATTGTTGTTGATGTTGTTTTTGACTTTTTATTAAAGTGGATGCATATGCAGAAAATAACAAACCATAAGGGTATACAACAAAACAAATCTGCTGCCTTCAAGTCGATTCCCACTCATAGCATATAGGACAGAGTAGAACTGCCCCATAGAGTTTCCAAGACCAATCTTTAGGAAGCAGACTGACGCTTCTTTCTTCCATAGAGCAGCTGGTGGTTTCCAACTGCCGACCTTTCTGTTAGCAGCTGCGCTTAACCACTGCACCACCAGGGCTCCTTATAAGTGTATGGCTGGATGGATTTTCACCAATCGAACACACCTGTGTTAACAGTGCCCAGATGAAGAAAGCGCATTTCCAGCCCCTGAAGCTCCCCCCCACCTTTTTTTTTTTATTTTAGTAATACACTCACACACACACCCCAGGTCACTATCCTTCTGACTTCTGACAGCATAGGTTGGTTCTGCCTGCTTTGAATTTTATATAAATAGTGTCAGAGAATATGTGCTCTTTTCTGGCTTATTTCACTCCACATGGTGTGAGATTCATTCTCACTGTGTGTAGTTGAAGTTTATTCTCAAGGCAGTATGTGATTCCATGGTGTGGCTCTACCCAGTTCATTTATCCATTCTCCTGTTGATGGTGAGGGAGGCAGACAAGCGAACAGAGTGCCCCAGGCAGTGGGAACACTCAGTGGAAAGGCCCTGAGAAGGGAACATGTCTGGTATTTCAGAGAAACAACAGGAAGAGCCATGTGGCTGGAGGGGGATGAATGAGAGGGTGAGTGGGAGGAGACGAGGTCAGATTGGGAACAAGAAGCAGATGGTGCAGCCTTGTGGGCCAGAGTGAGGACTTTGGATTTTCTCTGAAGGAGATGGAGCCATGAGAAGGTTCCAAGCCAAAGAGAGACTTGGTCTGACTTGGGTGTTCACAAGGTCCCTCTGGCTGCTTGGAGGAGACTGAGGGGGTAAGGGTGGAAACAGGGAGACAGGCAAGGGGCTGCTGAGAGTCCAGGCAGGACAGGAGGGAGAGACAAGAGCTGAAGCAGTAGGGGTAGTGTAAAAATGCTGTGGCTGAGACGTCTGACCTCCTCTAACTTCACGAGGGGTAAGGAGAGTTAAGGTCAACAGCCCAAGGCTGCCTCCTATGAGGCGGAGGTCAAACGTACTTCCACCTTCCAACCTTTTTAGCAATTCTGACACCAACCGTCCCCGCGCCAGGGCACTCTCTGCTTCTCTGCTGGGTTCGATATTTTGTTGCAATGGCCACACAGAACTCACAGACCATACTCACAGTTATGGGGTTTATTAGGAAAGTAACAGGTTACGATTTAGGATACAGTTCTTCCATCAGGACAGCCTCTTCTTAGCCATGCCCACAGGTAGGCCACTCTCTTTGGCCCTTGGCCCACTGGCCTGGCCTCTGCCTTGCTCAAGCAAGTGTTAGGAAGATCTTTAGCCCTGCCAGTAAGTGCCCAGAGGCACCCAGCTCCGCCAGTAAGTCTCAGCCCAAAGGTGATCAGCTCTCTCCCTCTGTGGGTCAACAAGTCTAGTTCTGCTGACAAGTGCCCAGAGGCACCCCATTCTGCCAGCAAGCCTCCTGCCCAAAGGTGCTCAGCTTTCTCGCTCTTTGGGCTGGGAAGCTCATCACACCATCTCCTGCCGGTCTCTTGGTTCTGCTGCCTCTGCTGCCACTTCTTCTCACTGTCTGGTATTACAGCTCTTCATCTCTCTCTGTCTTCTGAGTCTAGTAGGGTCTTAGCTCTGGGATCCCTGGTCCAAAAGATGTGCTCCACTCCTGTTTCTTCTTCTTGGTGGTAGTCACAACCCCGCTGCTCTGGGATTGGATCTCTTTCAAGCCTAGTTGGATGGCAAAACTGACCAATTCCCTAGTTAGAGTTCCATGCATGTTATTTGCATTATTAGAAAGCTGTCCAATCCCTTTGGTGGGCCACAATCACCTCATTTGCATAGTACCACCCAGTCATTTGGTTGTAGGTCACAAAGACTATGGCTAGTTGGGCCATATTAAATAATTCACTGCACCGCAGATAGTGAGAAGTGTTTGGACTCAGGATACATATTTTGTGTGTATGTGGTTAATGATATATTTTTACTTCTACAATCTTATTTTGTGATTCTCTTATCTCGTTTACTATAGTTTTTTTCCTTCATTTAGACTTTTGTGGATTGGCTGCATTTTTTTGCTTTATTTACTTATTCTTTCTTTTGCTGCTACTAGTTCTGAATGTTGTTGTTGTTGTTAGGTGCCGTCCAGTCCGTTCCAACTCATAGTGACCCTATAGGACAGAGTAGAACTGCCCCACAGGGTTTCCAAGGAACAGCAGGTGGATTCAAACTGCTGACCTTTTGGTTAGCAGCCAAGCTCTTAACCACTACACCACCAGGGCTCCAGTTTGGAATAGACACAGCATATTTTTATTCTTTTGAAATTTGGCCATGGACACTTTTAAAAAATCAAGTGTAAAGTTTAGTTAATAGTTTAATCCTCATACAGACAACACCTGGACCATAGAGCACTTCATTTTTGATGGCTTCACTTCTACTTATATTGTTATTGCTGCCCAGAATTTTATTTTTTTCTTTTCATATTTTTTATTGTTGTAGTTTAAGTGAAAGTTTACAATTAAAGTTAGTCTCTCATACAAAAATTTATGCATACATTGTTATGTGACCCTAATTGCTCTCCCTATATTGTGACAGCACACTCCTCCTTTCCACCCCTGACCTCCTGTGTCCACTCAACCAGCTCCTGACCCTCTCCACCTTCTCATCTCACCCCCAGACAGAAGCTGCCCATTTAGTCTCATGTATCTACCTGAACTAAGAATCACATTCATGAGTATCATCCTATGTCCCACAGTCCAGTCCTATCTTTGAGGAGTTGGCCTCGGGAATTGTTTTAGTTCTGGGTTCACAGAGAGTCCAGGGGCCATGCTTTCCAGGGTTCTTCTAGTCTCAGCCAGACAACCAAGTCTGGTCTTTTTACTAGAACCTGAGTTCTGCATCTCACCCTTCCCCCACTCCATGAGGGACTCTCTGTTGTGTTCCCTGTCAGAGTAGTCATTGGCAGTAGCCAGATGCCATCCAGTTCTTCTGGTCTCAGCTGCACAAAATTTTAAATCTATAATTTAAAAAAATATATTTTAACTTTTTACTTGGAAATAATTTCAAACTCACAAAAATGTTGCAAGGCTAAGAATAGTACAAAGACCATTCATATACTCTTTACCTAGATTCACCAATTGTTGACATTTTTACCCTATTTGCTTTATCATTATCTCTTTCCTTCTTGCTCTCTCTATTACGTGCGTTTATCTACCTATCTACTTACCTATCTCCCTACCTATCTGTCTATCTATCTATGCCTCCATCACCACTGCCAGTTACCACTGAGTCAGTTCCAACTCACGCCAACCCCATGTGTGCAGAGTAGAACTGTTCCATGGGGTTTTCAAGGCTGTGACCTTTCAGAAGCAGATCACCAGGCCTTTCTTCCAACGTGCCTCTGGGTGGGTTCAAACACCAACCTTTTGAGCAGTATAGTTGGGCACTGTTATGGATTGAATAGCGTCCCCCAAAAATGTGTGTCAACTTAGCTAGTCCATGATTCCCAGTATTGTGTGATTGTCCACCATTTTGTCATCTGATGTGATTTTCCTGTGTGCTGTAAATCCTAACTCTATGATGTTAATGAAGCAGTATTAGAGGCAGTTATGTTAACGAGGCAGAACTCAATCTATAATATTAGATTGTATCTTGAGTCAATCTCTTTTGAGATATAAAAAAAAGAATCATGAAGAGAGACGGGGGACCTCATGCCACCAAGAACAAAGAACCAGGAGTGGAGCGTGTCCTTTGGAACTGGGGTCCCTGCGCTGAGACACTCCTAGACTGGGGTAAGATTGATGACAAGGACCTTCCACCAGAGCATACAGAGAGAGAAAGCCTTCCTCTGGAGCTGGCACCCTGAATTCTGACTTCTAGCCTCCTAGACTGTGAGAGAATACACTTCTGTTTGTTAAAGCCATCCACTTGTGGTATTTCTGTTATAGCAGCACGAGATGACTAAGACAGGCGCTTAACCATTTGCACCACCCAGGGACTCCCATCTATATGGATACATAAATATTTTGTTTTCCAAATCATTTGAAACTAAATTACATACACCATAGTAAGAACAAGGCCAAGGGCCGACTGCGGAACAGATCATCAATTGCTCATATGCAAGTTCAAGTTGAAACTGAATAAAATTAGAACAAGTCGACAAGACCCAAAGTACGACCTTGAGTATATGCCACCTGAATTTAGAGACCATTTCAAGAATAGATTTCACGCATTGAACATTAACGATCGAAGATCAGACAAGTTGTGGAATAACATCAAGGACATCATGCATGAAGAAAGCAAGAGATCATTAAAAAGACTGGAAAGAAAGAAAAGACCAAAATGGATGTCAGTAGAGACTCTGAAACTTGCTCTTGAACATCAAGTAGCTAAAGCAAAAGGAAGAAATGATAAAGAACTGAACAGAAGATTACAAAGGGCAGATCGAGAAGACAAAGTAAAGTATTATAATGACATGTGCAAAGAACTGGAGATAGAAAATCAAAAGGGAAGAACATGTGCATTTCTCAAGCTGAAAGAACTGAAGAAAAAATTCAAGTTTTGAGTTGCAATATTGAAGGATTCTATGGGGAAAATATTAAACAACACAGGAAGCATCAAAAGAAGATGGAAGGAATACACACAAGTGATTATACCAAAAAGGATTCATCGACATTCAACCATTTCAGGAGGTAGCATATGATCAGGAACCAACCGTACGGAAGAAAGAAATCCAAGCTGCACTGAAGGCATTGGGGAAAAACAAGGCTCCAGGAATCAATGGACTATCAATTGAAATATTTCAACAAACGGATGCAGCTCTGTAAGTGTTCAGTTGTCTATACCAAGAAATTTGGAAGACAGCTACCTGGCCAAGTGACTGGAAGAGATCCATATTTATGCCTATTCCCAAGAAAGGTGATCCAACCGAATGTGGAAATTATCGAACAATATCATACGCAAGTAAAATTTTGCTGAAGATCGTTCAAAAGAAGCTGCAGCAGTGTATCTACAGGGAGCTGCCAGAAATTCAGGCTGGATTCAGAAGAGGGATCAGAACCAGGGAAATCATTGCTGATGTCAGATGGATCCTGGCTGAAAGCAGAGAATACCGGAAAGATGTTATCTGTGTTTTATTGACTATGCAAAGGCATTGGACTGTGTGGATCATAACAAACAATGGATAACATTGTGAAGAATTAGAATTCCAGAACACTTAATTGTGCTCATGAGGAACCTGTACATAGATCAAGAGGCAGTTGTTTGAACAGAACAAGGGGTACTGCATGGTTTAAAGTTAGGAAATGTGTGTGTCAACGTTGTATCCTTTCACCATACTTATTCAATCTGTATGCTGAGCAAATAATCCAAGAAGCTGGACTATATGAAGAAGAATGAGGCATCGGGATTGGAGGAAGATTCATTAACAACCTGTGTTGTGCTGATGACACAGCCTTGTTTGCTGAAAGTGAAGTGAACTTGAAGCACTTACCGATGAAGATCAAAGACCACAGCCTTCTGTATGGATTACACCTCAACATAAAGAAAACAAAAATCCTCACAACTGGACCGATAAGCAACATCATGATAAATGGAGAAAAGATTGAAGCTGTCAACGATTTCATTTTACTTGGATCCACAATCAACACCCACAGAAGCAGCAGTCAAGAAATCAAAAGACGCATTGCATTGGGCAAATCTGCTGCGAAAGATCTCTTTAAAATGTTGAAAAGCAAAGATGTCACCTTGAAGGCTAAGGTGACAAAATACCAAACCATGGTATTTTCAATTGCATCATATGCATGTGAAAGCTGGACAATGAATAAGAAAGATTGAAGAATTCATGCCTTTGAATTGTGGTGTTTGTGAAGAATATTGACTATACCACGGACCGCCAAAAGAACAGACAAATCCGTCTTGGAAGAAGTACAGCCAGAATGCTCCTCAGAAGCAAGGATGGTGAGACTATGTCTTACATACTTTGGACATGTTATCAGGAGGGATCAGTCCCTGGAGAAGGACATCATGCTTGGTAAAGTACAGGGTCAGGGAAAAAGAGGAAGACCGTCAAGGAAATGGATTGACACAGTGTCTGCAACAATGGGCTCAAGCATTACAGTGATTGTGAGGATGGCACAGGACCAGGCAATGTTTCATTGTGTAGTACGCAGGGTCGCTATGAGTCAGAAGTGACTCAGCGTCACCTAACAACGATAGCCCTTTATCCCTAAATACTTCAGTGTGTATTTCCTAAGAATAGAGAGTTTCTTCCATAACCACAGTGCAGTGATTATCATTAGTAAGTTTAACATTAATACATAACTTTTACCTAATCTACTATTTGTATTCTAATTTTGACAACTGACCCAATAATGTCCTAACTTATAGCATAACTTCTTCTCCAGTACAGGATGGAACACCTCTTATAGGTAGAGACAACAGAATTTGCTGATAGATTTGATGTGAAATGGGAGAGAAAAATGTCACATTAATAAAAAGTCTTGGGTGGTTGGGTCCAGAGGAGCAGATGATGTACATCAGGTACAAGCGTCTGCTCATCTCCTAGCCGTGCTTTCCCTGCCCCACACACATCAGCTTCATTTTCAGGCCAGTTCCTCTCTCACATAGGGCCCCAGTGCTCCAGGTTTACATCCTGCCAGCAGAGAAAGCCTAGGAGACCCCTTCCCCAATAGTTCAGCAATGGTCCCAGCACTGACTCTCATTGGTCCAGCTTTAGGAACATGCCCATCCCTGACCCAGTTGCACAGGCCAAGGAGAACAGATTCACTCATTTGCCAGGCCTGGGTCTAGTGCCCACACCTGGAGCCTTCCAGTGGGGTCAGCAGCACCTGAACCACATGGGCTAAGAGTGAATGAGGCAGTTCTCCCAAAGGGAAAGAATGAATGCTGGGCACGGAAAACAATGCATGGTTAAACTTGCGTTCTTTAGGGCCTTCGTTCTCAAAGTATGGTCCTCAGATCAGCAGCATCAGCATCCCCTGGGAACTTACATGAAATGCAAATTCTCAGTCTCCACTCTAGAGCTATGGATTCAGAAACTCTGGGGATGGAGCCCAGCAACCTGTTTCTTAACAAGCCCTCTAGGTGATACTGATGCGTTCATTTAGGGTATAAGCTATGGTGCTTGTTATAGATTGAATCGTGTCCCCAAAAAATATATGTTATAAATCCTAATGGGTTGGAATCGACTTGATGACAACAGGTTGTTTTGGTTTTATATTTGTGAATGTAATCTCATTTGGAAATAGGGTTTTCTTTGTTACGTTAATGAGGCCATATAATGTAGAGTGTGTTTTAAGCCAATCACCTTTAAGATGTAAGATGAGCAGACTAGACACAGAGAAGCAAGCAGAGATGGGGGAGGATAGATGCCACGCCACATGAAGACCACCAAGAAGCCCAGGAACAGAAGCTGAAAAGAGACAAGACCCTTACCCCAGAGCCAACACAAAGAGAAAGCCTTCCCTGTGGTGCAATGGGTTTCTCTTTATACATGGTCTTTCTGGCCTAGGATTTATAATTCTGCCAAAAATGATTGGCTAGGCCACAATCTTGCAAGGGACTGGTCAGTATACTATGCAAATAGGATGCGTAAAACCACCCAATAGGATTAAGTGGCCTTGGGGAAATTGGTCAATTACTATGCAAATTGAATGATTGTGGTCTACTGAGGGGACTGGTCAGTTCATGGTCTGGCTGGGAGGGCCATGCCTTGAAATTGAATATAAGGACCAATCCCACAGAGGTTGAGGGGACCTCACTACCATCAAGAAGAGCCTGGTATAGGACAGCCCCATAAAACAAAACGGGACTAATGAGGCACAGCAGTCCAGGGACAAAGACTAGAAGGCAGAAGGGGACAGGAAAGCTGGTGATAAGGAACTCAAGGTTGAGTAAGGACAGTGCTGACATGTAGTGGGGTTGTTAACCATTGTTGTAGGGCAACATGTGTACTTTTTTTTAAATTGTACTTTAAGTGAAGGTTTACAGAACAAATAGTTTCTCATTAAACAGTCAGTACACACGTTGTTTTATGACATTGGTTAACAACCCCACAACATGTCAACCCTCTCCCTTCTCGACCTCTTTTTTTTTGGTGAAAATATACATAGCCAAAGATACACCATTTCGAAAATTTCTACATGCAAAGTTCAGCGACATCAATTACGTTCTTCCAGTTGTGCTGCTATTCTCACTTTCAATGAAGATTTACAGAACAAAATAGTTTCTCATTAAACAGTTAGTACACCTGTTGCCCTATGACAGTGGTTAACAACCCCACTACATGTCAACACTGTCCTTACTCAATCTTGGGTTCTCTATCACCAGCTTTCCTGTCCCCTTCTGCCTTCTAGTCCTTGTCCCTGGACTGCTGTGCCTCATTAGTCCCGTTTCGTTTTATGGGGCTGTCCAAACCCAGGTTGAATGGTGAACCTCGGAAGTGACTTCACCATTGGGCTGAAAGGGTGTCTGGGGCCATATTTTCGGGGTTTCTCCAGTCTCTTTCAGGCCAGTAAATCTGGTCTTTTTGTGTGTGTGTTAGAATTTTGTTCTACATCCTTCTCCAGCTCTGTCCAGGACCCTCTGTTGTGATCCTGGTCAGAGCAGTCAGTGGTGGTAGCCAGGCACCATCTAGCTGTACTGGACTCAGTCTGGTGGAGGCCGTGGTAGCTGTGGTCCATTAGTCCTTTGGACTAATCCTTTCCTTGTATCCTGTTCTCTTCATTCTCCCTTGCTCCCAAAGGGGTGAGACCAGTGGAGTATCTTAGGTGGCTGCTCACAGGCTTTTAAGACCCCAGACACTACTCACCAAGGTAGAATGTAGAACATTGTCTTTATAAACTGTGTTATGCCAGTTGAGCTAGATGTTCCCTGAGACCATGGTCCCCACATCTCTCCGCCCAGCAATTCAGTCCCTCAGGGAGTTTGGATGTGTCTATGGAGGTTCCATGACGTTTCCTTTGTACTAATTGTTTAATGAGAAACTGTTTTGTTCTGTAAACCTTCATCTAAAGTGAGAATAGCAGCACAACTGGAAGAATGTAATTGATGTCACTGAATTGAACATGTAGAAATTTTCGAAATGGTGTATCTTTGGCTATGTACATTTTCACCAAAAAAAAAAAAAAAAAGAGGTCGAGAAGGGAGAGGGTTGACATGTCGTGGGGTTGTTAACCAACGTCATAAAACAATATGTGTACTGACTGTTTAATGAGAAACTATTTGTTCTGTAAACCTTCACCTGAAGTACAATAAAAAAAAAAAAGAAGAAGAAGAAGAAGAGCCTAGAGTGGAGCATGTCCTTTGGACCTGGGATCCCTGTGCTGAGAACCTCCTAGACCCAGGAAAGAGAGAGATGTAACACTGAAGACAGCATGAGATGGTGACAGATGGTGGCAACCAAAGCAGAGCCCAGTGGCAGAGAAATGGCAGCAAAAGTATAAGCAGCAAAACCCATGGGGGACCAGCAGACTGCTATGGAGCTGCTTGCCAAGCCCATGGAGCAAGGTAGCTGTGACGGGCTTGTGGGCCCACAGAGTGAGAGAGAGCTGAGCGTCTTTGGGCAGGAGGCTTGCTGGGGGTTGCTTGGGGTACTTGTCAGTGGAGCTAAAAGCTGTAACACTTATCAAGCGGGGCAGAAGCCTAGAGAAGGCCCACAGACTGGCAGGCCAAGAGAAGGGCTGCCAGCTTGTTGGCTGGCATGCTGAGAGAAAGGCCTGTCTGCGTGTATGGCCAAGAAGGAGCTGTGAACCATCCTGGTTGGAAACTGACCGGATTGATGAACTGTATCCTGTCTCCTGACTTGTATCCTGTTACTTCCAAGTTAAGTCTGTTACTTCTCTAATAAACCACATAATCATGAGTATGGTCTGTGAATGCTGTGTGACCATTGCAACAAATTATCAAACCCAGCAGAAAAGTAGAGAGTGCTGTTGAGGGGGCGGAGGGGCGGCTGGTGTCAGAAATGGTGAAAAAGTTGGAGAGTGGAGGTATGTCTGATCTCCACTTCGTAGGAACCAACTTTGGGCTGATCCTGATTCTCATCCCTCCTGGTGGATGTAGATGAGGTCTGATGCTAGCACATTACATTCCCTTAGAGGCAGAATCCTGCTGTGCTTAAGAGCTACAGATGCTAACCAAAAAGTCGGCAGTTCGAATCCACCAGCCGCTCCTTGGAAACCCTATGGGGCAGTTCTACTCTGCCCAGTAGGATCGCTATGAGTTGGAATTGATTCGACAGCAGTGGGTTTGGTTGGTTGGTTTGTTTTTAGATAACTAAGACAGCACTGTAACAAAGACACTTCAAAATATGAAGACTTAAATAAAAAATAAGTTACTTTCTTTCTCAAATACCATTCCAGAGGTGAATGATCCGGGCCAGCAGAGAGTCATCCAGGGACCAGGCGCTTTCTATCTCGAGGTTTAGCTGTAGAATTATTTTGAAGCAAATCCCAGTCATCATCTTGTTCTACCTCATGATGGGTTTTGAATGGTTCAGACAACGGAGTCCGGAGCTAGACTGCCTAAGTTTGATCTAGGCTAGGCTACTTACTAGCTGTGTGACCTTGGGTAAGTTGCATTACTTCTCTGTGCTTCAAATGAGGAAAATGGTGATAACTGTACCCACTTCACAGGGCCGATATGTGGATTAAATGAGGTGATACGTGTAAAGCACTCAGCACAGGGTCTGGCACGTAGGAAGCACCATTTACATATTAGCTGTGATGATGAGGAGGAGGATGACAACGACGCCACCCCAGCCCGCAGACCCATGGCACGCGGCGCTCGCTGATGACTGTATGAGCACCGGCCACTAGTGGGGGCGGCCGGCTTGGGATGCGCTGACATGCAGTGACCGTCAGAAGGCGCTGCAGCGCTTGTCCCGCGAGAGCCGTGACCACCTGGACTATTTCTCTCTGGACATTCCAGAGGAGAACTCGTCGGCCTCGGCTGGTGCCAAGGGCCCCAGCGTTGAGGCTGGGGATTAACGCAAGGTACGCTTGCAGAATGAGTACTAAGAATCAGAAGGAAGAGAGGAGATGTGGGGGGATTTTCAGAAGACAGCTCCCACTCCACCCCCAAAATGCTGGAATTCCACCTCCAAGTTTCCCAGCACTGTTGAATACCTTCCCTGATATTCTCTGAGTCTGAGTCAGGTGCCTCCTCTGGAGCACAGCTTCTGATTTTCCCCATGCCCACCCCTGACGGCTCTGCCTATACCCCATCCCGGTCCCCACCCCTCTGCATGCGCCTCTCCCAGTCCCAGGCGACCCCCTTCACAGCACAGGTTGTGACTGTCTGGCGGTGTGTCTTTGCTCCCACTAGAGCTCCATAAGGCAGGAGCCAGGGACAAAAATGTCACCAGCATTGCCCAACAAATTCTGGCACAAAAAAGAAAAACACACACACGTTTAATAAATATTTGCCTTTCTTACCTCTAGGCGTTTCCAAGTGATGATCCTTCCACCTGAAACACTCTTCTCCACCGCTGCATCTGGCTCATTTCCCTACATCGTTCAGATCTCAGCTTAGATACCTCCTCCTCCAGGGAGCCCTCCCTAACTCCCACCCCCAAGGCTGGGCTAAATCTGTGTCCACACCACTTACTTATTACAAAGCAGGTATTACAGAAAATGTTTGATGAATGAATGAATAAGAGGGACAGTATTTGGGTCAGGTTCCCTGTATCAGCTGTAAGATCGCTTTCTGACCCTCTCTGTGGAACTCTGAATCCCTCTTGGTCTGACATCCCCTCCCCACTGGGGCCGCTGTGCTAGGTGTTTCTCACTGTCCTGTCGAAGGGGGTGGAATCTGGCCCCTTCCCGGGATGGAGAAAGGGGACAGAACAAGACCTGGCTGTCTGCCTTCAGCCTCAGCCTTTCCTGGGAAGCCCAGGCTTATGATAATTCTTACTGAGCGCTTGCTATGTGGTAGATGCCGTTCTAAACTTTTAACATATGTATCAATTCATTTAACCCCACCAACAATCCCTCCACCAGGGGCCCTTGGGAATGGGACCCCTCCTGAAGCTCTGGAGGTGGGGGGTTAGGTTAGAAGGAGCCCCCATGCCCCATTCATGCAAACTTGAACTGTACTTGGAAAAATAAAACTGGAGGCTCTTGGGCCAGATATGACTATACACACACACACACACACACACACACACACACACACACACACAAACGTTGCCTTACAGTCAATCCAACTCATGGAGACCCCATGTGTTACAGAGTGGAATTACTCCATAGGGTTGTCTTGGCTGTAATCTTTACGGAAGCAGATTGCCAGGCCTTTCTTCCAAGATGCTGCTAGGTGGGTTCAAACCACTAACCTTTAGGTTAGTAGTGGAGTGCAAACAATTTGTGCCACCCAGAGACTTGATGTGACCCTCAAGGTGGTTTAAAAATATATATTATTATTTAATAAGATATTAAATCCCTCCTGGTCCATCCTAACCCTTAGGCAGAATGTCACTTGCCATGCATCTTCACCTTTGTGCTTTGATTTTCTTAACCTGCATCTGCTTCCCTCTCACATCACTTACCTGGCCCCTGAAGCATTTGAGTTTGAGACCCTGGGAGGCATGAACTAAGTGGGGTGAAGAATGACTTCGATACAGACTTTTGTTTTCAGCATGCCCATTTCCATGGGCCCCTCACCTCCTGACCCTCCCCCTGTACCCTGAGTTCATGGCGTTCAAGGTCAAGGCTATTCCGCTGTTTTGGAGGGAGGGGGAGTCTGGACTCCACACACAGCCAGGAAGTAGGCTGGGGGGAAGGGTGTCCGTGCATCACACACACAGTTCATTCCTGCCTCCACACGTGTCCTTGCACAGGCCACCCACCAGGACTGATCTCCCCCTACTCTGTCCGCAGCCCAATCCCAGCTGGAGGCTCAGGTCTGGGTTCACCCCTCCAGGGACTCCTGCCCTCATGCCCTCCCCTCTGCCCTGCTTGTCCCAGAAGGTTTATGACTTCAGAGTAGGGGAAATGTGGGGTTGGAGGTTCTAGTCCACCAAGAGGTGCCTCGGAAGAAAGGCCTGGTGATCAACTTCCAAAAAGTCGGCCATTGAAAATCTTATGGAGCACCGATCTCCTCCGACACACATAGGGTCGCCATGAGTCGGATTCCACTACAATTGTTCTTTTTGTTTTTCTCCAGCTGAGAAAGGAGGCAGCACCCCTGAGCAAAGTTTGAGGCTGCCAGGAAGGGGGCCCTACAAGAGGCTCCCGGGGGATTGATTGGATAGGTCGGTAATATTAAAAACCCAGAGGCAAGATCTCTCGCGAGATTATAGACATGATGAAACAGACAGGAAAAGAGAAAGACCCAGAAAGAGACGCAGAGAAAGCAGCAGAGAGAGAAGCAGAAACACAGAGAGACCGATATAAACTAAGCGAGAGAGACACTAGGATTAAGAGACGGACATGGCGTCTGAATGGGGGAGGGGATGTAGTTTTGTGGCTCAAAGAACAATCGCTGGAGTCAGACTTTGAGAAACGGACAGGCAGACAAACAGAGGCAAAAGGTACAAAATAGGTGTTTTTTAATGGAAATTTTTATAAAAAAGGAGAGGGTATGTGAAGGGAACTGTGGGCTGGGCTTGGGCCAGCAGCGTCGGTGCAAGGGGGTAGGAGCGGCGGCGGGCAACGAGAGGCGTCAGTCCTTGGATCAGTCTGTCTCTCTGTTTGAGCCGGCGTCCCCGTGCGCATGCGCGCAAGCGGGTGGGCGCGTGTGCGCTGGGGAGACCCGCGTATGCAGCACAGGGTGAGCGGTCCCGGGTGCTGGGGCTCAGGCCCGGGGCCGGGCGGGCGTGCAGTGGTGCGGCTGGTGCGAGGGTGCGAATCCTGGGCGGCAGAGGCAGCGGAAGGAGCCATCGGTGTTGATGCAGCGCGCGTTGACGCAGAGCGGGGCGGTCTCCTCAGCCTCGTCACATTCATTGATGTCTGGGAGGGGGCACAAGGGGCGCCGTTCAGGGCTGGGGACCTGGGAAGACGCCTCCCTGGCCCTTTAGGCCCCTGGGGCGTACGAGTACGGATGCTGAACCTCCTGCTGCGTGGAAGCTGGTCTCTCCACCTGTTGGCTGTGTGAGGCTGGGCAGGAGGCTTACCCTCTCTGTGCCTCAGCTTCGTGCTTTGTAGGATGGGTATGGTAGCCCCTACTTACTAGTTTTTGTTAGGAAAATAATGCCGATGAAGATGTCAGTAATATCAGCGACAATAAATGCTCACTGTCTATCAGGCATTTTTGTAAGCACGTTACGTGTGTTAGTGTTATTCTCCTAATTAACCTGTGAAAAAAAGCCAAACCTAAACCCACTGCCGTCCAGTCGATTCCCACTCATAGTGACCCAACAGGACAGAGGAGAACTGCCCCCCCATGGGGTTTCCACGGCTGTAAATCTTTATGGAAGCAGACTGCCGTATCTTTCTCCCTGGAGTGGGTTGGGGGATTGAAACCGCCAACCTTTTGGTTGGCAGCCTAGCGCTTTAACCACTGTGCCACCAGGGCTCCTACAAACTTGTGAGGTAGGTACTATTATCCCATTTTACAGGAGCACAAACTGAGGCCCAACATGGGAAAGCCCCTTGCCCAAGGTCACACAGCAGGCCAGCTCTCCAGCTCAGGGTGCCCAGCCCCATGTCTGGCTTCAGGCCAAGCCAGCCATTTCTTGGCTGTGAGACCTTGGGGAATTCAATTCTCCTTTCTGAGCCTCAGTTTACACATAGGCCTCAGTGTTATCTTAAATCCGTATTAACAATGTTCACAACAGTTCTGTGAAGCACTACATCTTTCAGACAAGGAAAACTAAGCAAGAGACAGTGACCTGTCCAGAGTTACAGAGTTAGCAAGTCGCTGGGCTGAGCCTCAGGCCTGTCTGACTCCCTCAGAGTCCTTCATTGTAACCACTCTGCTTTACTGCTAAAATAGGCAGACATGATTAATATTCCCATTTTACAGACAGGAAGCCTGAGGATTTCCAAAGAGATCGAAAAAATTGCCCAAGATAGCACGGGGAGTCCTTGGAAATCACATCTGCAGGATTTAACCCTTCTATCCGGTTTCGGAGGAAACCCTGGTGGCGTAGTGGTTAAGAGCTCGGCTGCTAATCAAAAGGTCGGAAGTTCGAATCCACCAGGCGCTCCTTGGAAACCCTATGGAGCAGCTCTACCCTGTCCTATACGGTCGCTCTGAGTCGGAATTGACTCGACGGCAATGGGTTACTCTGTTTCAGAAACCCTGGTGGCGCAGGGGTTAAGAGCTACGGCTGCTCATCAGGTCAGCCGTTTGAATCCACCAGGCGCTCCCTGGAAAACCTATGGGGCAGTTCTACTCTGTTCTCTAGGGTCGCTATGAGTCGGAATCGACTCGACAGAAATGGGTTTGGTTTATCCTGTTTCAGGGCCAAGCACTGCCCTGCGTGCACCCTGACCTCACCTTCTTCAGTCAAACCCCATTCCCCCTGCCTGGCCTGCACCCTTTAGTGAGGTCCTTTCTGGAAGTCCCTGACCAGCAGCCTCTAGTCAGGGCTCCACCCCTTCCAGTGCGGCCTCGCCTCTCCCCGCGCACGCCAGCCCCAGGCCTCTCCCTCACCAACGCAGGCCATGCGGGTCGTGTCCAGCCGGTAGCCGTCGAAACAGTCGCAGGTAAAGCCCTCGGGGACGCGCACGCAGCGGCCGTGCGCGCAGCCGTCCAGGATCCCGCACTCCTCCGCCTCCAGACCTTCATACCGCCCAGCTGGGGCGCCTGCGGAGAACGCAGGGCCTCCATGGCTCAGCATCCCCGCCTTCTCGCCCCTTATTCCCTCACGGTGGGGCACCCTGGCTGTCTCATCTAAACTGTTCATCATGCCCCAGGGCTGTGGGGGGAGCTGGGGGACAGGGAGGTTATCTCGCTCTGGGCCTGGCTTTCCCCGTCCCCGTCTCTTTCTGTGGCTCCATGTCTCTCGACCTCCCGCCTCCCCGTTTCTTATGAGTCTGTGGCTTCTCTCTGGCTGATCCCACTCTGTCTCCCCACTGCATCCCTCTCTCCTTGGGTCCCTGGGTCTCCCCGTCTCTCTCTACCTTTCTCCATTTTCTTTGTCTCACTTCTTTTCTCCCCAGCTCTCTTTCGCCATGTCTGTCCCTGTCTCCCAGTTTCTCTCTGCCTCTGCATCTTAGCGCCTGCTCTCCGTGGCATCTCTCTCTTCCCATAAATGTGTCTCCCTGTCCCAGATCTCTCCCTGTTGGTCTCTCGCTCTGTTTTCCCCCCGTCTGTCCCCATCCCTTTCTTTGATGGTCCGTAGAGATATTTTTCTGTTCCTCGTCATGGCTCCTATCCGCCCCCTCCCTCTGTACCTGCGTGTTCCCGTTTCCCTGACCCTTTCTCCAGGCTTCTCTTGCGCGCTGTTTCTCCCTCCCTCTCCCCTCTGGTCTCTATCTCTACACAGCACCACCACCACCACCCCCACCCCCCCCCCCCCCCCCCGTCTCCCTCAGTCTGCCCACAGCGCTCACCATTATAGCTTCCACCTTCAGGCGACTCCTCGGGCTCCGAGAAGGAGCCACGGGTATCACGGGGCCGATAGCGCCAGCGGGTGCCCGGGCTGGGTGGGGCAGGAGCCTCAGATTCACCATAGGGGCCACCGTCGTCCTCAAAGTCGGGCATGTCGAAGGGTGGTGCCCCGTAAGGAGCCTCCCGGCGGGCGAAGGGCCCAGGTGGTGGTGGGTAGGGGTCATAGGGTAGCACTGGCGCTGGGTACAACTCGGGCCCATACGGAAGGCCCTGGTAAGGCGGACCTAGGTCTGGGCCATACTCATAGGGAAGTCCAAAGCCACCTGGCCGCGGGGGACCATACGCAGGGGGCCGCAGCACATTGCACAGGGCCTCAAAGTCATCTGTGAGCAGGAGCCAAGCCAGATGATGAGCCTCACTTGCCCCAGCACCCACCATTCCTGTCCCCACCCCAGGAAGAGGAGCCCAGAGGGGCTGGGGAAGGGCTTTGGGCTGGGGCATGGGATGTGAGGGGCTTGAAAGGAGGGGGCTGGGATTGGAGGAGGGTCCAGATCAGGGGTTTCTGGAGCCAAGATAGAAGGTGAGGGCTGGGCTTGGGATTCCGAGGTGCTAGGATTTGAGGGGCCCAGGGGAGCAAGGACTAGAAGCCTGAAGAAATGGAATGGGGTGTTTCATGGACCAGGACTGGGGTATCCAGGGGCTGTTATTGGGGGCCTGAAGGGCCAGAGCGTGGGGGACAGGGCCTGAGTAATTGGGACATGGAGATCTGAGGACCCAGGATTAGGGTATTTGGGTCTGGGGCTGTGTTCCCAAGGGCTAAGGATTGGAGTCTCTGGGGCTGGAACTCAGGGGTTTTAAGGGCCAAGACTTGGGGATCTCTGGGGCTGTGTGTTGGGTCATGGGCACCTGGATGTGGGTGTCCATGGGGCTGGGACTTGGAGGTCTATGGTCTGTAGGGCCAGGATGTCAGGGTCAGAGCAACTGGTATTTGAAGTCTAAAATCCAGGACTGGGGGAGGGCAGCTCACGGGCTGTGTCTTGGGGTTGTAGAAACCAAGAGTTGAGGGTCTGGGAGACCAGACCATGGGGACCTGTGGGGCTGAAACTATGGGGCCTGCTGAGCCAGGCCTTGGAGCTTCTGTGGCTGAGACTTGGAGGTCTTTGGGATGTGCCTTGGGGTCTCTAAGTGACCAACATTTAGGGATTGGCTTGGACATAGAAGTTAGAGCGGTCAAGTTTGGGGGAGACTGGGGGTTCCTCATCAGGACCTGGGCTTGAAACCCTAGGTGCAGAGCCCCTGTGCCCAGGCAGTGGCCATACCTGAGTCCTGGGCGGGGCAGAGGGCGCAGTCCATGCCCCAGGCCTCGCCGTACAGACAGCAGCACTCTGTGTAGGTGGCCTGGCGGTCCAGCCGTGGGCGGCTGCATACGAGGTCGGCCCCCACTTCCTGCCAGCACACGCCCAGATTGTCCTCTGGGGGCAGAGACAGCATGCATTAGGGTCGGGGGACGGGAGGCTGGGGTCAGAGGTTTTAGGGGGCCCTCCCTGCTGCCCAGACCCCTCCGCTGCTGAGTGGCCCAGCCACCCTCTGCCCAGCACCAAATTATCTCATCAGCTGAGATCTGACTCCCAGAAGCCCTCTGAGGTAGCCCCAGGGTTCTGGACAGAATACCAGATGGAGGATAGGCTTGGTCTGGCATGAGGCTGGCATACAGGAGGAGAGGACAGAAGAGGGGCCCAGTGGCTGGGACATAGGGCCTGATAGGGTTCTATCCATGCCCGGCCTAGGGAGGGCTGTGTGACCTCGGGGTAGTTGCTTTTCCCCTCTGGACATTGTTTGAATGAAGCCTCAGGGTGTAGGGAGATGTTGTAGAAACAGGAAGTGGGAGGAGGTGGGAGTTTGGGTCAGTGGCCAGAGAAAGAGATGGAAACACACAGAGACACAGACCCAGAGAGACCCAGAGGGAGAGAGTCAGAGAGACAAACCGAGAGAAAGGAAGGACCCAAAGAAACAGAGACAAAGACATCCAGAAAGTCAGAGACTCAAAGAAAAACAGACAAAGAGATGACGAGAAACCGAGACTAAGGGCTAAATGAGTGCTAAACCAAAAAGGGTGACTCTATAGGACAGAGTAGAACTGCCCCATAGGGTTTCCAAAGGCTATAAATCTTTAAGGAAGCAGACTGCCACATCTTTCTCCCCTAGAGCGGTTGAGGGGTTCGAACTACCGACCTTTCGGTTAGCAGCTGAGCGTTTAACCATTGTGCCACCAGGGCTCCTTAAATAAGTGCTACTTGTTATGTCATTTTATTTAGATCCACAATCAACACCAATGGAAGCAGCAGTCAGGAAATCAAACGATGCATTGCATTGGGCAAATCTGCTGCAAAAGACCTCTTTTAAAGTGTTAAAAAGTAAAGGTGTCACTTTAAGGACTAAGGTGCAAGTGACCCAAGCCACGGTGTTTTCAATTGCCTCATATGCATGTGAAAGCTGGACAATGAATAAGGAAGACTGAAGAAGAAGAATTGATGCCTTTGAATTGTGGTGTTGGCAAAGAATACTGAATATTCCACTGGACTGCCAGAAGAACGAACAAATTTGTCTTGGAAGAAGTACAGCCAGAATGCTTCTTGGAAGCAAGGATGCCAAGACTTTGTCTCACATACTTTGGACACGTTATCAGGAGGGACCAGTCCCTGGAGAAGGACATCATGCTAGGTAAAGTAGAGTATCAGCAAAAAAGAGGAAGACCCTCAATGAGATGGATTGACACAGTGTCTGCAACAATGGGCTCAAGCATAGCAACGATTGTGAGGATGGCAGAGGACCCGGCAACGTTTCATTCTGTTGCACACGGGGTCGCTATGAGTCGGAACCGACTCAACAGCACCTAACAACAACCACCTGTTCTTATTTCTATGTCTCTCTCTCTCTCCAGAGACAAGGACACAGAGACAAAGATCCAGAGAAAGTCAGGAATTCAGAGAAAAACCTAAAGGCAGAAACCCACGGAGAGGTGAAGAGAAACAGAGACCCAGAGACAGAGAAATAACAGGAAGCACTTATTTCGCACTTAGTAAGACCACTCCCGTCCTAAGTCCTTAAAAATAAAATTCCTTATAGCCACTCTACAATGTAGGGGCTACTGTGACCACTCAATGTCCAGAAAGGAAGCTGGCGGACACAGGGGAATAAGCAAAGTGCACGTGCTCACTCGGCCAGTAAGTGGCAGGCTGCCTCTAAAACCTTTGCCTTTACTGAAACCATCGCCTTTAACCTCCCGGCCATCTTGCCTCTCAGAATCAGACCCAAGACAGAGCCCTCGTGGGGCCCGAGGGGCGTGGCCGTTGGGTCGGTGTGGCCTGGCAGGAGAATGAGCCAAGGGAGTGAGAGACAGACGGCGTGGGCGGGACCAGGGCGGGGTGTAACCAGTTGGGCGGGGCGAGAATGTGCTTAGGGGGCGGGGTTACCGAGGCTCTGGCTCTCGTTGGAGACGCAGCGGCGTCGCGAGCGGTCGAGCACCAGTGGAGGCTCGCACGTGCAGTGATAAGAACCCACGGTGTTGACGCAGCGGCCGCCCTCACAAGCCGGCTCCTCGTCCGCGCACTCATCGTTGTCTAGGGAGGCAGGGAGGGGGGCCGTGAAGAGGCAGCCCCCTCAACACCCCTCTACCCTTTCGTGTCTCTCTCCCCAGGGCACTGGCTGGAGTGTCTGGACTCCTGGAAGGACTTCCCACGGGTAATGGCAGCATTCCAGAGAGGGGCTGAAGTGGCCGGGGTTGGCTCCTACCAACGCATTCCAGCCGCTGGGCATGGTAGTAGTAGCCGTTGCTGCAGTAACATGAGTAGCCCGGGGCCGTGTTCACGCACACGCCGCTCTTGCACACCTGGTCTTGGAAAAGCTGGCACTCGTCCACATCTGCGGGAAGGGTGGTCAGAGGCACGCCCCCAGCAAAAGAGATGGGGGCGGGGCAGGGTGTGAGGCAGGCCATGACCAGGCAGGAGAGGGACAGAGAGATGGAGAGGGGGCGAAGAGATACAGAGAAACAGGTGAGAGACGGAGATAAAGAAAACAGAGACAGGACGAGGCAGAGGAGACCCCAGCTGGGCCTGGGGGCTGAGGGTGGGTGAAAGCTGAAGTCTGGCCTCACCTCTCCGGAGGGCGGGGTCTCCACTGGGTGCCAGGTAGCCCCGGCCATGGGGGCACAATGACTGGTACTCGGCTGCACAAAGAGACAAAGCTGAGCTCAGACACCCGTGTCCCAGCCGCTGCCCTGGGCCTGCCCATGCCCACCTGTCTTAGTGCTTCCGCTTGCTCTGTGCCTACCCTTCGCTGCTCAAGCCCCCAGGCCCGTGCCTGTGTGTGCCCACCTCTCAGCCTCATGCCCGTCCATGCCCACCTGCCTGGCAGCTCACCCTTGCCCTTTCAATACCCATGTCCAAATATGCCTCCTGTCCCAGCCCCATGCCCACTTATCTCTACTCAGCCCCTCAGTCCTGTGTCCTCCCATCGACCCGTGCCCACCCGTGCCCACCTGTCTCGGTGCTTGGGCACTGCTGGATGCGGCAGCCACTGCCCCAGCCCTCGCCCACAGTGCAGCAGCACTCCTGCCACGTCACGTTCCACGCCAGGATGTTGTCACATGCATCTGGGGCCCCTATGTCGAAGTAGCACTCCCGGCGCCCATTGCCCACAGAACCCTGCCGTGGCACACTGGGCCAGCGGGGTGAGGGTGGTGGGGGTGGCCTGGCCGGCAGACCCGGGCTGGAGGGCACCTGGAGCTGTGAGCCCGGGAACATGCCTAGGGAGAAAAGGGGCCTTAGCCCAGTGTGGGCTGACTCCCCGCAACCCGGTCTCTCATATTATGGATGGGGAAACTGAGGCCCGGAGGGCACCCAGCTATCAATGGCAGAACCCTGCTCAGGATCCCACATCTCCCTCCTGACTCCACACCTCTCACCGTCTGTCATTGTCCCTCTTTCTCCCACTCTCACTCCTGGTTATTTCTGCATCTCTTGCCTCCCCGCCTCCCACCCTCCCAGGCATCTCCCTTATCCATCATTGCAGCTTCAGTTCCAGGGCCGGGGGGGACCCCTGCCTCCTGGGTGCCTCTCTGGGTGTTCCTTGGGTCTTCACCTCCAACTGTCTCAAACTGGCCTCAGAATCTTCACCCCAAAACCCAGGCCTCATCCTGGACATGTCTCCCCACCCTGACAGCCCCCCAGCCTGTCCATTTGGCCTCTTGGGCCTTTCTCCCACCCACCCTCTCCTCCCTTCCCCTCGGCCCCCACCTTGGTCCAGCCCTGTCCTCTTGCCCAGGTCTCTGCCCCAGCCTCCTTCTTAGGTTCCCAGCCCCCAGTGTCACCCCTCCAATCCACCTTCACGTGGCAGTCAGAGGAAGGTTTCAAAATCAGATTACACTCCTCAGCACCCTCAGGCAAAGGCCAATCTCTAGGCCATGATAAGTTCCTGTGAGTTCTGGTTAACCCCTGCCTCCTTCTCCAGCTCCATCTCTCCCCCCTCCCTCCCTTGCTCTGGAAAGCATGTGATACTGAACTTATTTGTCAGGTGGCCTCTTGCCTTGCCAGGCCTTTGCCCTTGCTGTGCCCTCTGCCCAGAATGCCCTCCTTCACCCACTGGCCTGACTCACACCTACTCATCCTACTGCTCTTAATTCAGACACCCCTTCCTACAGGAAGCCCTCCATAATCCTCCTCTCAGGCTGGGGCAGGCACCTCCCCTGGATTCCCAACCCCCCCTGGGTTTTCCCCATCACAGCTGTGTTCCCTCTGGCCTGTGCTTCCTCCATCCCAGCCCTGGTTGCACCGGGCTGCCACTGTCTAGTAATATCTCTGTCTGCCCGACTGGGTCATGGGCCCTTTGAGGGGAAGCAATGGTCTTTCTTGGTCACTACTCTGTCCCCTGAACACAGTGGATTTCATGTGAACATTTGTTACGTGGAGAAATGTGGTAGAGCCAGGGCTAGGATCTAGTTCTGATACTGAATCCCACTACCCATGTTAAGCCATGTGTTCTAAAAAAACATTTTTTTTAAATTGTTAAGCATAACATTTAACTGATGGCAGCTGTCCACACCCAGGATCGTTAAACCACATCATTTCCTAGAGGGCCAGTAGCCATCAATTAAATAGACATCGACATCAGTCTCACCAGCAGAAGCCTGTGGGGAAACACAGCGTCCAGTCATGGGGTCAAACTCCTCAGGGCTGGTGGGGCAGACACAGAGGAAGGAGCCTTCAACATTCTCACACAGGGCAGCTCCACACACGCCCTGCAGTGTTTCACACTCATTCACATCTGTGAGCAAGAGACAACGGGGAGAGGGAATCAGTGGTACTGAACTTCTGTGATTCCAAAGATCTCAGAATCCGAGTTTTCAAATATAATGGGTATTTCTAACAGCCAAATTCCATCCTCTTTTCTCTGATATACACCCGGAATTTCTCTTGGGACCCTCTGCTCCTCCATTTTCAAAGCATGCATTTTGATTAGGACTCAGTCTACTCCCGGGGTGGGCACAAGCCCTAGGCATGGCCAATCAGATTATTGCATTTATCTGGTTCAGAGATACACAGTGACAAAGCTGGGCCAATCAAAGCCAGACCTGAGACTTTTGCTGGAAATATTGAAAAAGAGGCTCCCTTGTTAGCCCTAGGAGCCCTGGTGGTGCAGTGGTTAGGTGCTCAGCTGTTAACCAAAAGGTTGACGGTTCAAACCCACCAGTCACTCCGCAGGAAAAAGATGTGACAAGTCCACTTCCGTAAAGATTTACAGCCTTGGAAACCCTATGGGGCAGTTCTACTCTGTCCTGTAGGGTTGCTGTGAGTCGGAATCGACTTGTGGACATCAGCTTCTTTAGCCCTAGGGTTGTCAAGCTGAGGATGTTAGCCCAGAGGTGGTAGGGCCATCACTGTCAGTGTGAAAAGAGTCTGCCTGAAAATAAATCCAATGGAGGAAAGCAGAGCTAAGTAGTGGAAACGGCAACCACCTGGGTTAAAATCCTGGATCCAGCTATGCCTGAAGTCCAGATATATCCCAGGACTTGGTAGTTTTAATTCCTTTTTTAAAAAGATAGCCTGTTCTGTTTGCATTTGTCAAAAACTAGAGAATGTATATCTAAGATTCACACATTCACTGTATGTAAATTGTACTTCGAGTCGATTCCAACTCATACTGATCCTATAGGATGGAGAAGAACTGCCCCGTAGGGTTTCCTAGGCTGTAATCTTTAGGGGAGCCAGGTCGTTTCTCCTACAGAGCTGCTGGTGGATTCAAATCACCAACCTTTCGGTTAGCAGTGGAGTGCTTAACCATTGCACCACCAGAGCTCCCTGAAGCAAGTATAAACCAAAATCAAACCCATTTCCGTCAAGTCGATTCTGATTCATAGCAATCCTATAGGACAGAGTAGAACTGCCCCATAGGGTTTCCAAGGAGCGGCTGACGGATTTGAACTGCTGACCTTTTGGTTAGCAGCCAAGCTCTCAACCACTACACCACCAGGGCTCCAAAGCAAGTATAGTAACATGATAATAGAATCTAGGTCATGGACATACAGGCATTCCTTCTACAATTCTTTCAATTTGCTATATGTTTAAAAATTTTCTTCATAAAATGTTGGAATAAATAAAGGATGTTTATATGTACTTAAGATGTAATAAAAAAGGTTTTTTAAAAAGCACCAAAAATATAAAGCCTGTACGAATAGGGTTTCTGTCTCTTGCAGCCAGACAATCCTGACTGATATGGAGATGATCTTATAATCCAAGGTCCAAATTGCACAACCATAAAGTTTACATTTGTCCAGACCTATGGAGAGGAGCAGCACCTGACCAATCCCTTCCCCACCTTCTGGTTCCACCCAAACCCCACCCACCCCCTGGAGCCCCGTACCCACGCAGTGACGCCCGTCCCGCGCCCCCTCGTAGCCCTGGTCACAGAGGCACTGGAAGGAACCAGGCAGGTTCTGACACGTGGCGTGGGCCCCGCAGAAGGACCGGTTCCGGCACTCGTCCACATCTGCAACCACCAGACAGTCAGGCCATTGCTGGGCCCTCTCCTACCCCCTCCATGTCACACCCAACACCTGATAGACACCCACCCTGGCATCCGCCCCCTGGTGTGGGCTGGTAGCCAGGGTCGCAGGCCGGCATGCAGCGGTAGGAGCCAGGGGTGTTCTCGCAGCGCTGGTCCCCACAAATCCTGGGGCCATATTCTTGACACTCGTCCACATCTGCAAGAGAGTGGGCAGGGGGTGGGGGAGCAGGGTCACAGGTCTGGATTCACAGGTTTCCAATCCCACTTCCAGTTCCCATGTTGTAGAAGTCTCTATGACTTTGATGTTCTAGGAGCATGAGCTTCTAAAGATGGATGAGTGTTGAAAACATTAAGGCCTCACTGCCATTTCTCCAACAGCCCAAACATGGTCCCACTTCAAGGCCTTGCCCTTGATGTTCCCTCTGCCAGGAACACTCTTCCCTCACCTATCCGCATGGTTCCCTCCTTCGTCCCCATGTCTTGGTCAAGTCCTGCTGGCATCCCCCCCCCCGCCCCCCACCAACTGCCCTGTCATCTCTGCCCATTTACCTTGCTTTATTTTTCTTCTTAAACCTGACATTACCTTATATTCATATTTTTATTGGTGTGCCCACTGTCGCCCCCACTAGAATGCAAACTCTTCAGTGGCAGGGATCTGTGTCTGTCTTGTTCCCTGCTGTATTCCCAGGGTCTAGAACAGTGCCTGACACACTGTAGCTGCCCAACAATTCTCTACCGGTTGGATCTTGGGTTTATTTATTTATTCATTGTCTGCATCCCTCACTAGAATGTCAGCTCCATGACGAGATGGATTGACACAGTGGCTACAATGGGCTAAAGCATAACAATGATTGTGAGGATGGTGCAGGACCAGGCAGTGTTTGTTCTGTTGTTCATAGGGATGCTATGAGTTGGAACTGACGCGGTGGCACCTAACAACAACATTTCCTGTTGTGCCCCCAGTGCCCGCACACAGGAGATGCTTAAAGAATTCTTGTGGAGTCAGTGAATGAAATCCCTTGAAACTAGGCTTCTGGGAGTCAGGCAACCAGAGAGCCAAACGCAGCCCATCATTGCGTTTCATTTGTTCCAAAGAATTTTGACCCACACAAGATCCCAAAACGTTTTAGATTACCACCAGACTCCTGTCTTTGTCAATACCCTCCTGCAGCCTGCTGGGAGCCGAGTGGTCATAGAAAAAGGAGTAGAAATGGGTCAGGTCTGAAGGGGAAACAAAGGCTGGAGAAGAGGCGGGCCTATGCGTTCTGCAGGGCTATGAAACCAAAAGGGCAGAGTCTGGAGAGATGAATGGAACTTCGAAGGGCGGAACTTAATGGGCAGGGGTCAGCGCTGGGAGGAACCTCGGTGAATTTTGCATTGAGAAAGGAAGCGGCCTAGGGCAACTAGAGCTGGACCTTGAAGGGGCAGCTAGAAGTAGGAAGGCGGGGTGGAGTGGGCCCCTCCAAACTGAATATTAAGAAGAGGGAAGACTGGAAGAGGCGGGGCCTAACAGTGCTTACTGTTGGGGGGTGTCTCACTGGGGTACAGCCTAATAGGTGGACTGGAGGAAGCTGCAGAGTGGGGCATGGCCTGCTTCTGGAAGCGAGGTTTGGTCTGGTTCCTGATAGGAGTGTCCCCACACAAACACACACCCCCACACAAGAAAATACAAGGACTCAACGGTGACTTATTTCCACCAGAATCACGATGAGAAGTGGTAAGGGTCTGTGAGGCAGGGCACCCCTCCTCGGTCCCCACGGGGACAGACTCCGGCAAGCCGTCGTGGGGGGCGGTGTTCTCACCGTCACAGGTGCCCTCGGGGCCCGCGTGGTAGCCAGGGTCGCAGTCACGGACACAGCGGTAGGAACCGGGGGAGTTCTCACAACGCTGGGAACCGCACAGGGCCGGGCCCCGCTCGCGGCACTCGTCCACGTCTGACGGGGGAGGCAGGGAGAAGCAAAGGAGGGAAGATGGAGGAGTCAGAAGGGGAAGGCGGGGAAGGAAGGAGGCAGAGAAGGGGTGATCTGGGAGGCAAAAGGGCCCGGTGGGGCGGAGCCTCTCACCGAGGCAGGAGGCTAGGTCTGGGCTGGCGCGGTGGCCTGGAGGACAGATGCACTCGAAGGAGCCGTCGGTGTTGGTACAGATGCCGCTCTGGCAAAGGTCCTCCTCGCTGCACTCGTCCACGTCTACCCGGACACCAGAGACTCGGTGAAAACCGCGGCCCCACCTCCTCCTCTGCTTAACAGTCTGGCCACAGCCCTCCACCTCCCTTTCCCCGCCCCTTCTGGCTCCAAGGCCTTTAACTCCTCCCCTACCTGCCTAGGAGCCCTGGTGGTGCAGTGATTAAGACTTCGGCTGCTAACCAGAAGGTCGGCAGTTCGAATCCACCAGCCGCTCCTTGGAAATTCTATGGGGCAGCCCTACTCTGTCCTATAGGGTCACTAAGAGTGGGAATTGACTGAACAGCCAGGGGGTTGGGTTTCTTTTTTTTCTTTTTGCTCCCTACCAGCCTTATGCGTCCCTTCCCTGCAAGTCCCACCCCCTCCAATCACGGCCCAACAACCTATGCCCCGCCCCTCCCTGGTTAACGTCACGCGGCTCCCATAAGCCCCACCCCCACGGTGCATTAAGCCCCACCCCCAGCCCCACCCCCGGGCCATTCCGTTCTCTTCTTTCAGTCCCGCCTTTTCGTGGTATAAGCCCGCCCTTTCCCGGTTCAGGCTCAGCCCGGGTACGGACCAAGGCAGGAGGCTCCGCGGGGTCCAGGCCGGTAGCCGGGGGCACATGTACAGGTATAAGAGCCATCGGTGTTGAGGCACTCGCCGTGGGGGAAGCAATAGTCGCCCTCCAGGCATTCGTTCACATCTAGGGTACGTGAGGGATAGGACTGAGGGTCACTGGACCCGTCCACCATCCTAAGCCCCGCCCCCCAAAAAGGAGCCCTGCCCACAAGCCACACCCCAGATGGCCGGTTTCCAAGCTCCACCCACAGCCCCTTAGTCCAGTGGTTAAGAGCTAGGGCTGCTAACCAAAGGTCAGCAGTTCGAATCCATCGGCCTCTCCTTGAACTATAGGCAGTTCTACTCTGTCCCATAGGGTAGCTATGAGTAGGAATCGACTCGATGGCAATATTTTTTGTTTTTTTTTCGTCCAGGCCCGCTCCCAGACTCTCTGACCCCGTCACCACCCTTCCCACCTGCGCAGGGCCCGGGCTGACTAGCCGGGGGCCGGTAGCCTGGCGTGCAGCTACAGCGGAAGGAGCCGTCGGTGTTAGTGCAGTGGCCGTGGGGGCCGCAGGGGGCGCCGGAGCTGCATTCGTCCACATCTGTGGGGGAGGGAGTTTCAGATGGGGTCTGATCTGGAAACACGCCCGATGGATACTTTTGGGACAAAGGGGCCTAGGGGAGGTGGTAGAAAGTGTCTTGGGAGGGAGATGCGGTGAAAGCATGGCAGAGGTGAGCAGGTGGACCAATACAACAACAACCAAACCCGTTGCCGTGGAGTCCATTCCGACTCATAGCGACCCATAGGGCCGAGTAGAACTGCCCCATAGGGTTTCCAAGGAAACGGCTGGTGGACTCGAACTGCGAACATTTTGGTTAGCAGCTGAGCTTTTAACCACTGTGCAACCAGGGCTCCCTGGATTGGGATAGGGATCAGAAATTACGTAGGTTAGGGGTTCAGGTGTTATAGACCAGGGTCGTTGGACCCATTCGGGAATCAGGGTCAGGGTCACAATCAGTGACTGGAATCTGAGACCAGTTAGGGTCAGGAGTTACAGTCAGGGTCCAGAATTCTGCTTCAAGTCAGGGGTCAGAGGTCAGAGATCGTGAACCCAATCAGGCACCAGGGAAGGGACTCTGATAAGGGGCAGGGGCAGTGAAAGAGACAGGATCAGGGATTAGAGTCAAGGGTTACAGTTGTGGTCAGAATTATGATCAAGAGTCATGTTAGGGTCAGATGTCACAGTTTTGGGGTGACAGGGCGAGGGGACAGTCAGGGTCAGGAAGGTTATAATTGCTATCAGTGTGGTGGTCAAAAGTTATGAGCAGGAAGGAAAGTATTAGCCCAAGAGACAGAAAGGGCCTCATAAACCAGAGACTTCATCAGCCTGAGACCAGAAGAACTAGATGGTACCCAGCTACCACCAATGATCGCCCTGACAGGGAACACAACAGAGAGTCCTGGCTGGAGCAGGAGAAAGGTGGGGTGCAGAACTAAAATTCTAGTAAAAAGACCAGACTTAATGGTCTGAGACTGGAGGAACCCCAGAAAGCATGGCCCTCGGACTCTCTGTCAGCCCAGAACTAAAACAATTTCCGAGGCTAACTCTTCAGACAAAGATTAGACTGCACTATGGGACATAAAATGATACTTGTGAAGAGTGTGCTTCTTAGCTCAAGTAGATACATGAGACTAAATGGGCAGCTTCTGTCCGGAGGTGAGATGAGAAGGTAGAGAGGGTCAGGAGCTGGTTGAATGGACATGGGAAATCATGGGTGGGAGGGAGAAGTGTGCAGTCACAGTATAGGGAGAGCAGTTAGGGTCACATAACAACGTATGTATACATTTTTGTATAAGAAACTAACCTGAAATGTAAACGTTCACTTAAACTACAACAATAAACAAACGAACCAAAAAAAGTTATAAGCAGGGATCACAGGATCAAATGTCACAGTCAATTTCAGGGTCCATGGATCACAGAGTTAGGAGTCACATTCAGGGTTAGGAGATCGAGGTTGAGGTCAGGAGGTTATGAGCCATGTCAGGATTGTGGTCCAGGTCAGGGGTGCTTTCAGGGCGAGGAATCATGATGCAGGCCCAAGGGCATGGCCACAGCCTGGGGTCTGGTCTCACCAATGCAGCGGCCACGGTGCAGTTGGTGGCCGACAGGACAGGCCCTGCACTGGAAGGAGCCAGGTGAGTTGACACACTCCTGTCCAGGGCAAGCCAGGTGGTTCTCACACTCATCCACATCTGGGGGGCAGAGGGGAGAGTGGCCTTGAAGGAGCAGCCCAGCACCCCCCTCACCCATCACCACTCCTCCCTCCCTCCCAGGTCTCACCCTCGCACTCGGAGCCAGCTGCATTGGGTTGGAAGCCTGTGGGACAGACGCACTGGAAGCTGCCTTCTGTGTTCTCACACCGGCCGTAGGCACAGGGCGGGGGACTGTGGGCACACTCATCCACATCTGGGACAGAGGGGGGTCAATGGGGCTGAGGACGGGGCCTGGACCCATCCCCATTACCATCACCACCCACCCCAACATTCCAGTCTTGAACCAGCCTCCTGGACTTTGCCCAAGCTGCTCCCTCCTTCTGGGAGGATAACCCCCTCCTTCATCTTCCCAGTTAATGGTCTCTCCAATGCCAGCGTGAGGCTAAGGTACCACCTCCTCCATGTCACCTTCCCTGCCTCATAGTTGTCCCCTCCTTAGGATGCCCACAAGCACAAGAGTCTCATCCAAAAACGGAGGAGGAATGGGGAGCACGCTCACACTTTGGAGAAAGGGGAAGACTCTGGAGTCACACCTTTCCTACCCTTCTCAGTATCCCATCACTCTGCCTCTGTCCCCCATCACTGAGCCCCCTCACTCTGCCTCCCTGCCCCCCAACAATGTCCCTCTCCAGTCCCCACAGCAAACAGTGGTGGAGCTGTGTTGGACTCAGCACCCTCACCTTGGCAGGGGGCCCCCGGCCCTCGAGAGCGGAAGCCAGCGGGACAGGCACAGTGAAAGGAGCCAGCTGTGTTGTCACAGCGGCCTGGCCCACAGGGTGGTGGCTCCTGGGCACA